>WOXC01008144.1:0-730000 GCA_011680675.1 Gymnobelideus leadbeateri
TTCATTGAGCACCCACAGGATGTATAACCTTAGAACTCCCATGGAAGGAGACAAGAAAAAAGGACTTGAGTCCCTAGCCACCAGCTCTGGTGAATCCTGAGGCTCCTCCCACCCCATCTCTCTCTTTGGCCTGCCATTTGGAACAAGCTGTGGGAAAATCAAAGGAAGACACTGTGAACAGCATTGTCAGGATGGATTTGCTTGGGACACTGGCCAGCTCCTGAGTCACTGCCTGCTTCCTGCCAGCGTTGGGGTGCTCCTGGTACCATGTGGACAAAATAGTCAGGAGCAGTGACCCAGCCCTACATTATTGCCTGTCTCCTTTCTCAACAAAGAGAGAATAACACTTTGCCTCAAGAAGACTTGTCACCCCAATATTTTCCTTTAGAACTCTCTCCTTAATCTCTCTCTCCCCCTCTCCCTCCCTTCCTCCCTTTCTCTCTCTCTCTCCCTCCTCTCTCTCTGTCTCTCTTTTCCCTCCCTCCTTCTCTCCCTCCCTCCTTCTCTCTCTCCCCCTCCTTCTCTCCCTCTCTCTATGCTTTTCTCTCTTCATCTCTTTCTCTTCCTCCCATTTTCTTCTTTCTCTGTCTCTCTCCCTGTTCCTTTTCTCTTTCTCCTACCCCTTCCCTTCTGCTCATACAGATGCATTCTCGCTTCCTCACATCTGCTCATATCATTCCCACAACTGGAATCCTTTCTGCTCTCCCAGCCTCTCAATATTCTAGCCATCTGAAACTTAAGTAAGTCCCTTTTCCTTTATAAAGCCTCCAGGGACCTTTCCTTTTTCAAGTCTCATAGCATGCATTGACTATAGTATTTTATTTTGCTACTTAATCTCTTATGTCTGTATAAAGATTTTCACTCTTTTCCAAGAAATTTCAGGCTGGTTTTTTTTTAATCCTCATAACCTTGGGAGGTGTGGCCAGCTAGGCGGCACAGTGGATAGAGTATTCAGCCTGGAGTCAGGAAGACTCCTCTTCCTGAGTTCAAATCTGGCCTCAGACACTTACTAGCTGTGTGACCCTGAGCAAGTGACTTAACCCTGTTTGCCTCAGTTTCCTCATCTGTAAAATGAGCTAGAGAATGAAATGTCAAACCCCTCTAGTGTCTTTGCCAAGAAAATCCCAAATGGACTCATGAAGAGTCAGACAAGACTGAAAACGACTGAACAATAAAAACACTGGATGTACTATGTAGGGCAGGTTTTTCAGGTAAGGAAACTGAGGCCCAGAAAAATTTCTAACTTAGCCAAGGTCACAGAGCCAGTTGAAAATCCTGTTTTGCCCTTCCAAGGACATTGCAAGGACACATGGAGATCTCAAAGATGAATAGCTTTAGAGGGCAGATGGGAAAGGGGAGCACCTGGAAGAGGAAGTGAAATCTTGTTGTATCTTGACCAGAAAAGAAGAGGGTTCCACCTTCTTCCAGCCAAGCCCCAAACCCCAAGTCTTCCCTTAAGGATTCAGGCACTGAGGAAAAGGAAAGAAATCCCTCCCGTCCTCACATTTTGTTGGCTGAAGCAGGTCTGAGACTTCCTAAGTCAGGCACTTACGGGGCTTACGGACTAGAGAGGGAGCTGGGGGTGATGATCCTCCCACCCACTCCCCAGGACATCGAAATACCGCTTCACGCCCAGAGAAGGGGAACTCCCACTTCAATAAAGGCTATTTTGGGGGCAGACTCTCCAACACACCATCCTCCATCTTCTTGTAATTGTCGGCATTACAAAATAGCAGCGAAGTCCCCCCTCTTGGGCTCCAGAGGCAGGATTCCAAATTTAAGCAAATCTTCACAATGGCAGGAAGAGAGCTCTTCCTTCCTGAGACCCCAGCTGTACCTGGAAACGGACCCCAGACACCCTCCCTCCCCTGCCTTCCCCATCCACCATCAGGGCACTAGACCACAAGAGGTCCTCCCTCTGGGGGTGAAGGGCATGGGTGAGTTTGACCTGGTTTTTCTTTTTAAGTGCTTTCTGTTGGAGAAGGCAGGGCACAGGCAGTTTCCCTTTTGGGGCACGCTGGAGCAAGCTTGAACCAGCTCTTGAGAACTGATTTTAAATTTTTAGTGTGAGGTTTTACGACTTAAAAAAATCTGCAAATCTATGAAGCAGGGATTGGTTTATTATTTTGTTGATTGTCTAGACTTAACAAAGTGATGGAGGAAATATTAATATTACAGATTGAACTTAAAAGTATGTCATGCAGACATGTAAATTTCTCAGAAAGTTGGTTGTTGAACCTTTACCAGCACACCTCTGCCTTTCCTCCCCCACCTCCATACATCCCAAGGCTAGACCTGTTACCACAATCCTTCCTCCTCAGTAATTATCTGGCTCAGTAGAAACAAGTATTAACAATACACTCATTTAACTCACAATGCTAAACCATTTCCGGGCTTACCAAGTGTTTTTTTTTTTTAATTTATTTATTTACTTTTAGATTATTATTGTATTTGACATACTTTTCTTTCTTTTTTTGGGGGGGGGGGCAATTGGGATTAAGTAACTTGCCCAAGGTCACACGGCTAGGTTTTTGTTTGTGTGTGTTTAGTGTCTGAGGCGGGATCCGAACTCAGGTCCTTCTGACTCCAGGGCCAACGCTCTACTCACCGAACCACCTAGCCACCCCCTACAAAGTGTTTTTCTTACTATGACCCTGTATAAACACTATTAGCCTCGTTTTATAGAGGAAGAAATTGGCTTGCCCAAAGTTACACAGCTAGTGTAACTAGGATTCAGGATCTGAATTCAGATCTCCCATCCTCAACACCCGTTTTCTTTTCAACCCCTCTATCAGACTACCAGTCTCTGTCACACATGACCAGAAGGGTTTTACCCTTCCCTTTCCCCACCGTAGGCAGGGGTGTTTGTGCTGGGGATGGCACTGCCTACTCCATCAGCTATAATACCCACCTGCACTCAGTACCCCTAGTCACATTTTCTCTTTTACAGGTCTATATTGGACAACTTTTATGTTCCCAGGGCTCTGTGGGAGTACAGAAGATGCAGCTTATGAAACAATAGCAAACTATAGAACTGAATATAATTAAATGCTGAAATGAACAGTACAGACTGCATGCTGTTAGAACTTTTTACCTTTAGAAATTGCTTTCTATACTTTGCTTTATATCCTAGGAAGCTACCCCTTCCTAAAAATGTAAACCCCTTGAGGGCAGAGACTTGCATTTTTGCTTTTGTATCTCTAGCTTTTGTCTATAAGTGGGCAGGAGACCAAGGTGACCTGGTGTGGTCAAGGAAGTCTTCCTGGAAGCTACAGGATCTGAGGAATCAGCATGAAGTGAATGATTCAGGGCAGTACCCTTGGGGACTGGAGGGATTCCAGGCACAAGATGGGTGGCTCCCTATAAGAAAATAAATGTTAGCCTTGGGTTGGCTGGGACACAAGGAACCCACCCATCGAGTCAGCAGAATCCATCTCCTGCCATCTCCCCAGGCAGCTCCCATCTCACAAGGGGCCCTGGCTCCACTCCAGACCAGTTCCAATAGGAGCAGGGGTGGGGTTCTGGGATTGGATTGAAGAACCCTCTTGGCTGTGGCCAACAGCCCAGATCTCTGGGTTCAACCAAAACTAAGTAACAAATTCTTGGTTATTCATGTAAACTGTAGAATGTTTGGCTGGAATCGTAATAATAATTTCTATAGAGATTCAGGATTGACAAAGCTTTGTTTAGGTCTGTCTTTTGAGATAAGAAAGGCTGGTGTCATTACCGGTTTACAAATGAGGAATTTGGCTCATAGAGGCTTGCCCAAGGTCATGGATAATGAATGGCAGAGCCCAGATGTCTGGCTTCCAGGATTCTTTCACTCTAACATTCTCCTATCAGTGAAGAAGGGGGTGTGGGGTCCCAGAAAATTCCAAACAGTGGTTGGTCATCAAATTTTTGCTAGATACAAAGGGTTCTTAATCTGGGGCTAACTGTATATAAATATAATAGATATTCTTTGTAATCTTATGTATTTTAGTCTGCATAAAAAAAAACCCATAATTGCATTTACAAGTGCAATAAAACCCCATTATTCTGCATTAAAAAAAAAAAACCAAATGGGCAGCTAGGTGGTGCAGTGACTAGAGCACCAGCCCTGGATTCAGGAGGACCTAAGTTCAAATCCAACCTCAGACACTTAACACTTACTAGCCAAGTGACCTTGGGCAAGTCACTTAACCCCAATTGACCTGACTTTCCCCCTCCAAAAAGCAAGAAATAATAATAATAATAATTCTGAGAAGGGATCCATAGGCTTCACCAGACTTCCAAGAAGGTCCATAATACCAGAGAGATTAAGAAACCCTGCTAAGGTGATGGGGTAAGGGAAGGAGTGGGCTAAGATGGTTGACCCATATTTGCATTTCCTGAGCACATTCTGTGGGAGGGTGAGGTGCTAGGATTGGCCATAGACATAGCCTGGTAGTGTACAATATATAGTATATTCATACTGTATAATATATATATTATAGTATATATTATATAGTATAATGGAGAGTTAACTAGTGTGACTGATGGATGCTTACTAGTCATTTACATAGGAAGGAAGGAAGGAGGGAAGGGAAGGAATGAGAGAAATGAAGGAAACAGGCATCTATTAAGCCCCTACCGTGTGCCAGGCACTTCACTAAGAGCTTTAGAAATACTATCTCGGGGCGGCTAGGTGGCGCAGTAAGAGCACTGGCCTCGGAGTTGGGATGACCAGGGATCGAAACTGGCCTCAGAAAATGATCACCCAAACATAAATCATGACTAGCCGTGTAACCTTGAGCAAGTTACTTAACCCTAATTGCTTAAAAAAAAAAAAAAAGAAATATTATCTCATTTGATCTTAATAATTACCCTGGGAGGTATGTGCTATTCTCATCCCTATTTTAGAGACAGTGAAACTGAGGCTGAGAGAGGTTAAGTTGCCTAAAATTACATGAATGTTGAAAGTAAGATTTAAACTCAGTGTTCCTGACCCCAAGTCCAACACTCTGTCCACTATAGACACTTTGTAAGCTGATCTAGTACTAGAAAAGTTCAAGGAAAATGTAAAGTTTTTGAAAACAGTTTGAAAGACTTAAGAATTCTGTTCATCCCCACATGTACAAAAATATTTATAGTGGCTTTTTTTGTGGTGGCAAAGAACTGGAAATTAAGGGGATGCCCATCAGTTGGGGAATGGCTAAACAAGTTGTGGTATTATGAATGTCGTGGAATACTGTTGTGCTATGAGAAATGATGATGGGTGGACTTCAGAAAAACCTGGAAAGATTTATTTGAACTGATGCTGAGTAAGGGGAGCAGAACCAGGAGAACATTGCACACAACTACAGTCATAATGTGTGATGACTGACTTTGATAGACTTGGCTCTTCTCAACATTGCAAGGATCTAGAAGAACTCCAAAAGACTAATGCTGGAAAATGCCATCCTCATCCAGAGAAAGAATTATGGATCTGAATGCATATGGAAGCATACTATTTTGTTTCTTCTTTCTTGTGGTTCATTCCATTGGTTCTAATTCTTCTTTGCAACATGACTAATGGGGAAATAGGTTTAATGTAAATGTATATATAGAGCTTATATCAGATTGCACATAATCTTGGGGAGAGGGGAAAGGGAGAGAAAATTTGGAACTCTAAAACTTGTGGGACAGAATGTTGTAAACTAAAAATAAATAAATTTAAAAAAATAATTCTGTTCATCAACACAATGACCAACAATGATTCCAGGGTCCAGTGACGAAGCACCCTTCCTACTTCCTAACAAAGAAGTTGATGGACTCAAAAGGATGAGACAGATATATTTTGGACATAGCCAATGGGGGAATTTGTTTTCCCTATGAATATTTTTCACAAGTTTTTTCTTCATTTGTTTTTCTTTGTCAAGGGGGAAGGAAGGGAAAATAGATTTTTATTAATTGGGAAAAATAATTTTTTAAGGTGAAGACTTTGGATTCTCTGTGGGTTTAAGTTCTACAGTCCCCCCTATCCCTACAATCATAGTAATAGAAAGTTGACTTTTGGCCATACTTTTCTTATGAAAGCTACCCCTCTGGAATCTCTTTTTTATTCAGTTCCATTTTTGTTGTTGTTTAATTGTTTTCAGTTGTGTCCAGCTCTTCAGGATGTCACTTGGGGTTTCCTTGGCAAATATACTAGAGTGGTTTGCCATTTTCTTCTCCAGCTCATTTTACAGATGAGGAAACTGAGGCAAAAAAAGTGACTTGCCCAGGGTCACACAGCCAATAAGCGTCTGAGACCAGATTTGAACTTAGGAAGATAAGTATTGCTTACTCCAGGCCTGGCACTCTATCCACTGGGCCACCTAGCTGCCCTTTCACTGGGATATATAATACAAACCTGTATCTACCCTTCCATGTTCCTTGTCATACCCAGATCACACCCCCTTACGCTGAACCATATCTTCAGGAAATCAGCCTTGAAGAGGGCTAAGTTCACACAGAAGACATCAAGTCTCTAGGAGATGGGAAGGGAGCCCAACAGATGAATGAAATCTCAGCCCATTCAAGAGCCCTCTTGAGGGATGAGCCAACAACTCATGGTTGGGTCTGGACTTGGTCTGGAAAGTAGTGGCTTCAGCTTTTCTCCTAACTCTTGTCCCCCAGCTGCTGCATTTGTCCTTATCCCCAAATCTCCCTTCTCTCTACAAATCTAAAATGTTCTTAGGTTGGGGGGGGCAGTTGTGGACTGTACTTTCCTGGTTCTATTCATTTATTTAACAACCACTAAATGAGCATCTTCCCTGGGTCTAGCCCTGTACTAGGCACCATAGGGAGGGAGGTGGGATGAAAATTAACTTCAACTCAATAGACACTGTTGTTTACCATTCAGAACACTTTGCTGGATATTAAGGATGATTGTGGTTCAGTCATTTCAGACTCTTTGTGGCTCCACTTGGGGTTTTCTTGGCTGGAGCAGTTTGCCATTTTCTTCTCCAGTTCATTTTACAGATGAAGAAACTGAGGCAAACAGGGTTAAGTGACTTACCCAGGGTCACACAGCTAGTAAGTGTCTGAAGCTGGATTTGAACTCCGGTCCTCCTTACTCCAGGTCCAGTGCTCTAATGCACCACCTAGCTGCCCATACTAAGGATACTGAGATGAAAAATGGTCAGTCTCTTCCCTTGAGAATACAGCCCCTTGAGGGTCTGATGTTTTCACACTGTCCTAGAGGTGATGAATACATGTATACTAAAGGGAAGGGGGAAAAGGGAAAAAAGAAATTTATGTGATAACTTTGCTGTATATTTGGAGGGAATAGCAAGCTGTACATGGTAGATTTGCAGTTTCGTGTGCAATCATCTTTTTATTGTGGGGTGTGATAGAAATGCTTGTTATGTTCCCTGAACTGAAAATAAAATAATTTCTTGAAGAAGCAAGCTAGAGTTCTGCATAGCTGGGCTGATCCATCTTATGTCCTTGGAAGACTTGGTTCCTTGATCCCCATCTGTCCCTCCCTGTCAGCATCTTCACCTCATTTGCACCTCCTCTCAGAAAGGATAATGATTCTTGGTTGATAACAGTGATGGAGTGGGAATGGGAACTGACTTACTCAGGTAGCAATGTTTTAGGCCATTGCTAGGGCCTGCCAGGTGGTCAGGACGGCCTTGAATAACTAACCAGCTGAGGGGAGCAGGAAGAAAGGAATAAGAACCAGAGAAGGAGACAAAGCAGTCAGGTTGGTAATCTGACAGGAAGGGAAGGAGGGGCTGGGGTACAGCCAGCAGTCCTAAACCTGAGAAGATGCTACTTCATCAGCTTGGTGTGGCGATAGGAACAAGGCTGTCATGGGAAGAAAGCACTGGAATGGAGGTTGGGGGATGTGGGCTCAAGTCCTATCTCTGTCACTTACCTGAAATGTGACCTTGGACAAGTCCCATCACCTCTAGAGGTTTCACTGTGCTTACCTGAAAGATAAATATCCACTAGTCCTAAAAATCTATAATTTTTAATATGCTCTCAAATCTGTCTTAGCCTAGGTAAGCTGACTCCATCAATCAGTCAATCAACAAGCATTTTATTAAGCCCCTCCTACAAACTGGAGGAAGAAATGGCAAACCATTCTAGGACCTTTGCCAAGGAAACCCCAAATGGGGTCACTAAGAGTAGATATCTCTTAAAGAAGTGAATAACAAGTTAGGCACTGAGGCTACAAAGAAGAAAAAAAAATGAAACAGTCCCTGCCCTCAGGAGGCTTCAGTCCTGTTGGAGGAAACAGTATGTACACACTAGTATATACCAAATAAATATCAGAACATTTTAGTGAGGGCGGCTCTGGCAGCTGGAAGAACAAGAAAGACTATATGTAGGAGGTGGCATTTAAGCAGAGCTTTGGAGGAAACTGAGAGGTGGAGGTGAGAAAGTTCGTTCCGGCATGGGAGACGGACTGCAAAGGCAGAGTTGGGAGTCCTTCCATATGTAATAGCATAAAGGCCAATTTGGCTGGAGAATGCAGTTCATAAAGGAAGTAATGTATAAGAAGCCTGGAAAGGCAGACTGGAGCCAGGTTGGGAAGAGAGTTAAATGCTAAACACAGAAGTTTACATTTGATCCTAGTGGCAATTGGGAGCCATGAAAGTCTACAGAGGAGAGGCATGACATGGTCAAACCTGTGCTTTAAGAATATCATTCTGACAGCTGTGTGGGAGATAAAAAGGGGGAGAAATTGGAGGCAAGGAGACCAAATAGAAAGGTATGGAGATAATTCAAGGGAGAGGTAATGAAGGCTTGAACTAGGGTTCTGGCCAAATAGGTGGAAGGAAGGAATGAATGCAAGAAATGCTGTGGAAGTAAAGTTCAAAAGACTTTGCACCTGACTGGATGTGGGGGGGTCTGGAGGGGTGAGGATAGAGATCTGGGGTGACTGGAAGAACCATGAAGGTCCTTGGAAGCATGTCTTATTCTACTGTAGACTCCAAGAGGGCAAGGACCAATATGTCAATGTACCATTCCCAGCATGGTGTCACTTACAAGTGTCTCATAAATGCTGTCACATAATGATGAGGGGCAGCTAGTGCACAGAACATGGAGCTGGGAACCAGGAAGACTCATCTTCCTGAGTTCAAGCCCGGCCTCAGACACTTCCCAGCTGTGTGATCCTGTTTGCCTCAGTTTCCTCATCTGTAAAATGAGCAGGAGAAGGAAACAGCAAACCACTCTAGGATCTTTGCCAAGAAAACCCCAAATAGGGTCACAAAGAGTCAGACACAATTGTACAACAATAACACATGATAAGGAGAAAGAAAAAAGTGGAGGAGGGTTCCTCTGGCCATCAACAGACTAAAAATTCTCCATGGGCTGCTCTGGCCAAAAGTGGAGTTGCCTTCTCTAGTGAACCCCCCATTCCCAGGGTCCCTTGTCTCTGCCAGAGGAGTTGGTAGGATGGTATCAACAGCTAGTCATTGAACAAGTTTTGTTTTTGTTTTTTTAATTAAGCACCTACTATGGGCCAGACACTGTGCTAGGCACTGAAGATACAAAGTGAAAAAAAATAAGAAACAATCCTTGTCCTCAGGGAGCTTATATTCTATCAGGAAGTATTTACATACATAAGCAGAGATATACTGGTAAATATTTAACAATCAACTCCCCAAGAAAAATATATACAAAACATTTTAAGTTCAAACTGCATTATTGACATGTTTTCATCACTTTTTTAAGTCTAGATGATGATGATGGTAAATAATAAATCAAGTCTTGATTTTCAGTTTGTTAGTTTCTGGAGATAAAATGTTCATGCTGATGATTTAACAACCAGCTCTCCCCAAGTGACTCTAGCACACCCCTGTATATTCAAAATCTAGGCTATAAGGGCCAAATCACTGGCATGAGGAATTTCTTAGTGAAATTACTGGTATAAGGAATTTCTTAGTGAGGAAGCTCCCTTTGCCAAGACTAATGAACAGCACATATACAATTGATGATCATAGAGAGTTGTCTAGAAATTAAGTCTTGTCCAAGGTCAGTCATCCAGTGTCATCATCAACAAGTGTTTAGTAAGGAACTGTGCTAAGTGCCTGTTATCTTAAGCAGGACTTCTGTGTTCACAGGCTAGGTCTCTTTCCACATGATGCCTCTTCTTCAAAATATGTGCAAACTAAATACATAAATACAAGATAACTCTGGGGGAAACACTAGGACCTGGGTGGAGTTTATCACTTTTCAGCTACAAGGCAGACAGTGGATCATCCTGGATGTACCCTGTTACTCTTCTCTTGAATTACTGAAGGGCTATCCTGTGAGCAGAGGAACAAGCTAAGACATCTGCTAAGGAAGGAAAGCAAACTTTTTCTCCAGTCCTTCCTCCCCATCCCCTTTCCATCCCCAGAAAACCCAACCCAGGGTGACCATGTAACACTTTTCAACCAAGTCTTCTTTCACAGACTCCATTCTTGGACCACAGTCCTGGATTGCCTGCCTCAATGGTGCCACCTGGTGACCAGTCTAGGTATCTCAGCAGCAACGTCCTATTCCCAGGGCATCCTCAGGAGAGAGAAATAAGATGGTACTTCTCAAGATTCAGCCTTAACTGATCTATCTCCTGCCTTGTGAACTGGGATGTTGCTACAAGACTGGACCTAGCCCATCTTATCTATGAAGGCTTATATTTGAGAGGCAATGTGTGGTTTAGTTTAAGAAAGAGAAAGGAAGGAAGGAAGGAAGAAGGAAGGAAGGAAGAAAGAGAGAAAGAAAGAAAGAGAGAAAGAAAGAAAGAGAGGAAAGGAAAAACCCAGGCATTAATTGCTTCCTCTATGCCAAGCACTGTGGTAAGTGCTTTATAAATATTATCTCATTTGATTCTGAAAATAGCTATTATTATACCCATTTTACAGTTGAGGAGACTGAGGATGAGAGAGTGGTTGACCCACACTTTGGAGGCAAGGACAGTGAAGTTCAGTGGTCAGATGACCTGAAGTGTGGTTCCTGCTATTCCCTTTAGTTGCTACATGACCTTGGGTAAGTTACTTCACTTAGAGCCTCAGTTCTCTCTTCCAGGAAATCATTAGATTGGACTAGGCATTATCTAAGGTTGTTTCCAGCCCCTGCCTTTTATGTTCTGTGTTCTAGGATCCCTCTAGCTCTAACATTTCACATTCAGCTCTGACATACTATGCTCTAGGTTCTTAGATGCTTTCCAGGCTGGTCCTGATGATGCTGGGTTTGAGCTCTAGCATTCTATGTTCTATGTTTTAAGGCCTGAATTCCAGCTCTGAAATTCGATGGAACAGTATGGGCATCATAAAGGCCCTAAGATTCCTCCCTCCCTTGTTGCCAGTTTTTGTCTAGAAGGTAAAAAAAAAGGCAGGATTGAAGGGAGGAGGGAAGTGGCTGTTGGGTGTCTATGTGAACTCCAGTGAATGCAGATATAATTGGGAGAAGATGAAAGAAAGGATATTGACAAAGCTGGGGAATTGGGACAATTGCTCTGGGCCACACCCATCCAAATTCAAGCAATTTGGGTTGCTTAATGTCACTGACCCCATTTTTGAGAAGATGAGCAACCTTGAAACTGTTCCTTTATTCCATGAAATATTTTGGCATTTTTAATGAATGGAAATGCCCCCATTCCCTCTTATTGAGCACCTACTATGAAAAGGGCACTGTGTTGGTCATTATCTGGGACAGAGAGTCTCTGCCATGAGCAAGGCTTACTATATGGGGGCATATAGTAATATGATATTTGGCCTTGAATTGGGTCTTGGTTTAGTTCTGCTTGCCCAAAGAACAAAAGTCGCTAGTTAAAACGACGATCTAGGGCAGCTAGGTGGTGCAATGGATAGAGCATTAGTCTTGGAATCAGGAGGATGTGAGTTCAAATCTGGCTTCAAACACTTACTAGCTATGTGACCCTGGGCAAGTCACTTAAGCTCAATTGCCTCTCTATAATAGAAGGAGATGAGCCCAGGATTAGTCTGGAGTCTGGACCAATCTTTATCACTATCAAACTCCCTCTACCAAGGTCCTCATGAGCCAGCTAATCCATTCCCCTTATTTTATAACTGAGAAAACTGAGGCCCAGGGATATGTGACCTGCCTAAGCTCACATATGTAGACAAGACTTGGAATTGCCTAGAACTCTAAAACCTTAAAAGATCTGCTTAGTTATGTGGTCAGTGAGCATCTGAAGCAAGGCTTGAGCTGAGGACCTCCTGGCTCCAAGGCTGGCTCTTTATCTGCATGCCTTTCAGGGAAAGAGGATATTTACAAGAAAAGGGACCTGAAAATACAAGGCAGTATTTGGCAAATGTTAAGAAACACAGAAGTAAGCAGATTATAGAAATTCAGAGAGGGAGTGCTGACCAAATTCACAGAGGCCTGGGACAGACCTATGGAAAGATCTCCTGGAGGAAGAATGACTGAGCTGGGCCCTGACAGATGTAATGGATTTAAATAAGGAGAGGGGTGTGGTCATTCTGGGATGAGGGAGATCACATGAGCATATGTACAGAGAAGGAGGGAGGACAAGGTCTGTTCAGTGTTTAGCATGACCCTTTTTCTTCTCCAGTTAATAATCAGAAGGACAAACCCTCTAGCATCTCACATAAAGGGAAGACAGAGAAGGCTTCCAGGAGAAGGAGGTGCCAAGGAATGTCAGACTTTTCACTCTGTAGGAACATGTCTCATTTGGGCCCATTTCCCCAGAGGGGGCTCTCTTGTACTTAGAAAGAATCTTAGTCTTCCTAAACTTCCAGGGTAGGGAGAAATCCTACTGACACAAATACCAGAAATCCAGAGGGGCCTCCCCTTCTCCTAAAGCAAGCACTTTATATCGACTATGGCATCTCAGAGGTCAGGGCTGCCTTGTCTTGTCTTACCAGTCCTAGTCATTGTAATATAGAGTTCGGAATAGAGTCACAACTTGGGTGAGGCAGGTGGGGCTTTGACCCAATGCACTGAAATCTAAAGGGGGTGGAGACAACACCATCATTCCTTTGCAGCAAAGAGTAATTTAGCACCTTGCTAGCAAGAATGGACTAGAACTGTAATTTTATTAGAAGAGGGAAAGAGTGAGGAAACTCCCTCTACTAATGCAGATGAGCACTTACCCTGCAACTTATATACTTAGAGAGTTGTCTAGGGTCATTGAGAGGTCATGAGGATCACCTAGCCAGTACATAGGGATCAAAGGCAGGACTTGAACCCTGACTCAGAGGTCAATCTCTATTCATTTCCCCTTTGCTAGCCTCTTGCTAGCAAGAAAAATTAATTAAAATGGGAATCTATCAAATGGCTCCTTCCTCCTTCCTTCTTCCCTTAAAGTTTCCACAAACCAGTTGAGGTCTTCCTCTGCCCCACCCTGCTCTCTCTTCCCTCCTCTTCTTCCACTTGCCTCTAGATCTCAACTATCCCAGAACCTTCTCCAACTCTCTCCTTTGGCCTTGAATTGAGAGTTGGTTTAGTGCTGCTCGCCCTAAGAACAAAAATTGCTAGTTAAAACTCTGATCTGGGGGGCAGCTAGGTGGTACAATGGTTAGAGCATTGGTCTGAGAATCAGGAAGATGTGAGTTCAAATCTGTCTTCAGATACTAACTGTGTGATCCTTGACAAGTCACTTAAACCCCATTGTCTCAATAAAATAAAAAGCTAATCCTGGGCATTTGGGAGAGCTTGAAGCGGGGGGGTGTTTGACCCTGGCCTGAGTGCCCCAGCATTCTGTATTCCTCTGACCTTGAATTCCTGAACATGGGTTGGGTTTGCCTAAGACAAAGGAGGGAAACTAAGGCAACTTAGGTGATACAGTGAATGGGGTGCTGGGCCTAGAGTCAGGAAGAGTTCAGATATAGCCTCAGATACTTATTTGGGCAGGTCACTTACCTGTTGCCTGCCTCAGTTTCCTCATCAGTGAAAATAGCACTTTACTTCCAAGGTTGTGATGAGGACAGAATGAGATGCTATTTGTAAATTGTTTAGCACAGTGTCAGGTACACAATAAGTTCTATAAATGTTAACTATTATTACTATTTCAAAGCTCAAAGGCTGTTCTTTTTTTTTTTTTTGAGGTGGGAAGGCAGGGCAGTTGGGGTTAAGTGACTTGCCCAAGGTCACATGGCTAGTAAGGGAAGTGTCTGAGGCTGGATTTGAACTCAGGTCCTCCTGACTCCAGAACCAGTGCTCTATTCACTGTGCCCCAAGGGTGTTCATTTTTACAGAATCATTGTTAGAATATAAATTTTCTCCTAGTTCTGGTCACTTCACTTTGCATCATTTCATACAGTTTCTTTGAAACAATCCCCTTTGTTGTTTCTTATGGTATAATAGCTTGTTAATTGAAAAAAATAATAACAAAAATAAATAAGATCTCCTGGTTGCCAGGAGTTAAGGGGATTTTAGCACCATCCTTAGTATGGCCTCCGGCTTTCTGAACCCCAGAGTCTTCTCCTTCCCCAGCTGGGGGCTGAAAGAAGGTTGGGAGTCCACAGGTGAGGGGGTTGGTTGGACAAGCCACCTCCCTCTCCTGCCCAGCCCGTTCAGAGGGCAGCCAGCTCTCCTGGTTGTCGAGAGATTATGTGACGGTGACCCCCATGGAGGAAAGCTCAAGAAATCTTGGGCTGGCTGTGTCTGGGTGTGTGGAAAGCTCTATCGCCCTCGGCAGAACTACTGAGGCTGGAAAGGCCTGTGTGGAGGCACAGACTGGAAAGGCTCTGGAAATAAAAGAGTAGGGGGTGGAATTGGAGACAGAATAATAGACTTGATTCAAGACTAGACTTTGAAAGGGGCGGCCTGGTCTAGCTTGGCAGACAGGAAATAGCCCAGCCGGTCAGACCTCCCTGACCTCTACCCTCTGAGTTCCTTTAAGAATGTCACTCATGACCCTCAGCCTTTGTCTAGGAATGAAGAAGAAAGATGCTTAAGGGCTTTTCCTTTTGAAAAATGTTACTATGTGGGATGTAAAGCAGAAAGAGATCTTCTAACCCAACTTCCTCACTTTACAAAGGGGGAAACTGAGTCGAGTCAAGTTAAGCAGTTAAGTGTTCTCTATGTGCCAGGCACTGTGCTGAGTACTGGGGATACAAAGAAATGCAAGAAGTCCTTGGCCCCAAAGAGTTCACATTCTAATGAGTTAAATGACTTGACCAAGACCTCACAGAACTATTCAGAACCAGGTCCTCTGACTCCAGATGAGGAAACTAAAACACAAAAGCAAGGAATTGAATTAAAACACAGATTAAGTGATCTGTTAATCAAAGATTAGTTCCTCCCAGACTACTTTGCAGTTTCCCCAGAAGACAGTATCCAGTTGGCTTATCAATCACTAATTAACTATGTTTAATTGCTTTTGGGTGTCATATATCTAATCAATTCCATTGATCATCTTTTTAAACAGTGCCAAATTGTTTCAATTATTCGTTGTAGTATAATTTGAGTATTGCTAGACCCTCTTCCTTCCTACTTATTAATATTCTTCCCTTTGATGGAGAAAATGTTAATAATGAAGACTGAACTTAAAATTGTATTGTTTGGGGGCAGTTAGGTGGTAAAGTAGATAGAGCACCAGCCCTGGAGTCAGGAAGATTTATCTTCCTGAGTTCAAATCAGACCTTAGACACTTACTAGCTGTGTGACCCTGGGCAAGTCACTTTACCCTGTTGACCTCAGTTTTCTCATATGTAAAATAAGGTGGAGAAGGCAAACCACTTCAATATTCAGTACTAATATCTAGTATCTTTCCCAAATGGGATCAGGAAGAATCAGGTGAAAATGAAAATGAATGAACGATAACAAATATCCCTCTGGCCTAGCATAGTAGGTGCTTAATAGCATGAAATACAGTCACCAATCAAGTGATAAGAAAAGCAGTAAGAGAGTCACCATGGTACCTTGGAAAGGACACTGGATTATTTGGAGTGGGCCTGGCTTAGGATCCCAGCTTTGCTACTTACTCAGAGGACCTTCTGCAAATCGACTTGCAGTGATTTCACCTCTGGGGGCCTCCATTTCATCCACTGCAAAAGCAAGGAATTGAATTAAGTGATTCTTAAGACACCTTCTAAAACTCAACCCTATGAAAGGAGATCAGAATTTCCAGTAAGTGTCTGAGAAGGTGATTTTAAGATGAGACAATTATTCCAGGATCAGGCCAAGAATTCACTTTTCCCTCACTTGAGATTGTCGGATCACTTAAATACTTGTCACAATGGCTCTTTCAGGAATGAAAGAATAGCCAGGAGACAGAAAGGAAAAACAGAGAGGCCTCTGGGATTTCCTCCTTCCACTCCACATCTGGAGCTTTTCCACCATCTCTTTCCCTTTCTTCCCCTAAATATACAGAAGACTGCTCTTGAGGAATCCCTAATTATTGAGAATTCCTGAACTGTTCCAGGCCATGCAATCTACTAGGACCTTCACCTCCATCTTCTACTCCTCCCCAAGAGTAACCTGGCCTCCACCCCTCTAGCCTCAGCTGCCTTATCTGGACATGGCCCAGTCACTTTTCCAGACCATTCCTGGCTACGCTCTCAAGCATATACCTCCCCCTTTCCATTTCCTCTTTAGCTTATCTCTTGCCATCAGATTGTAAACTCCTTGAGGGTAGAAGACCATCTAGTTTGTATTTGAATCCCCAAAGTTTAGCATAGTGCCTGCCACAGTGTAACAATATCCCCCTCCTCCTCTCCCCTTTCTCTCTCTCTCCAACTCTCTCTTCCTCCCTCCCTCCCTGCCTCCTCCTCTTCTTCTCTCTCTCTCTCTCTCTCTCTCCCTCTCTCCCTCTCTCTCCCCCTCCTTCTCTCTCTCTCTCTTTCTCCCTACTCCCTCTTCTTCCCCTCTCCCTCTTCTCTTTTTTTCTCTCTCTCTCCTCCATTTCCCCTTTCTCTTTCTCTCTCCCTCCCCTTCTCTCTCTTTCTCTACCCTTTCTCCCTCCCAATCTCTCTCTTCCCCCCTGCCTCCTCCTCCTCCTTCTCTTCCTCTTCTTCCTCTTCTTCTTCCTCTCTTTCTGTCTCTCTCCCCTTTCTCCTTCTTTATACAGCAAGGAGAGACGCTTATCTCTCATAGCCCCCACCCCAGAGCCTGTCTTCCGGACTGCCCTCTGGGCTTCTGAAGATTCCCAGGGGAATTACAGCTTCTTTGCTAATGAAGCATCACTTACCTTTTTTCGTGTCACCTGTAGTTCAGCTTTATCTCCATGGCACTAGGCACCTCACTCTGCCAAGACAAACAATTGCTTCCCAATCCCAGTAACATCTCAGCAATGCCTCCATTCTCTCCCACTCCTTTTTCTCTCTATTTCTATTTTCCCTCTGCTCTATTTTTTTCTCTATCAATCAATAAATATTTATTAAGTGCCTACTATGTGCTAAGGTCTGGGGATACAAGAAGAAACCAAAGACAGTCTGCATCAGGGATCTCACAATCCAATGGGGGAGAGAACATGCAAATAAACTGTACAAACAAACTATATACATGCAGTGTATATTATTGTGTATATTGTAAGCAGAGGGGAGGGGTAACTATAGGAATTGGTACAATAATTAACGGAGGGAAGGCACTGGAATTAAGAGATGTTGGGAAAGGCTTCCTGGAGGAGGTGGGATTTTAGTCAGGACTTAAAGGAAGCCAAGGTCTGTAGGCCACAAAAGTAAATTGGTTACTAGATAGACTAGTTTGCCCTTGCCTAGGCCATGCATGAAGGCCAGCCACAAGGCCTTCTACAATCTGTTTCCAATTCACTTTCCTAGTGGCATCTCCCACTGCTTCCCTTCAGGGCAGAGGTAACATTTGAACTCAGGTCTTCCAGACTCCAGGCCTGGCACTCTACCCCTTGCCTTCCCAGAACAGCTAACATGTATGTAGCACTTTATAGTTGTAAAGTACATTACATAGATATAATCTCATTGTCCCTTCCAACCACCCAGGGAAGAACCAGCTGTTATGATCTTTGTCTTTGGGGTCACCTGGCAATTCTTTATGATAGAGAGTGGGTACTGATGGGCATTGACAGAAGGGAGTTACCCATGCCATCTTGGACCCACCCAAGCACTCAGCACCAGGCTCTACACAAAGTACCCCACAGTGGTGCTAGATTTAGAGTCAGGAAGACTTGAACTGAAATCCCTCATTAACTGTGGGGCCCAAGCAAACAACTTCATTTCCCTTACATGTCTGCTTATTTATTTGCAAAATAAGAATAATAGAGACGGCTAGGTGGTGCAGTGAATAGAGCACCAACCCTGGAGTCAGCAGGACCTGAGTTCAAATCCAGCCTCAGACACTTAACACTTATTAGCTGTGTGACCCTGGGCAAGTCACTTAACTCCAATTGCCCTGCCCTCCCCCTTCAAAAAAAGAAAAAAGAAAGAATAATACCAATTCCTATAGTTACCCTCCCCTCTGCTTACTCTTCCATCTAGTGTTCCTCCAACACTTTGCTTCCTCTCCAGACTCAGCATTTTCTTTGGCTGTCTGCCATGCCTGGAACTCTGTCCCTCCTCATCTCTGTCTCCTGCTTTCCCTGGTGTCCTGCAAATCTCAGCTCCGGTCTCACCTTCTTCAAGATGTCTCTCCCAGTCCTCCTTAATGCTAGCACCCTCCCTCAGAGGTTGCCTCCAATTTATCCTGCCTATGGCTGGTTCAGATTTATTTGCTGGTTATCTCTGCCATTAGACTTGTGAGCCTCTCAAAGATGGGGACTGTTTGTCTTTTTTTTTTATCCATAGCACTTAGCGCCTGATACAAATTGGGCACTTAATAAATGCTAGTAAGTTGCTTGAGTATTCTAGGGCTGTCCTGAGGCTCAAAAGATTAAATAATGCAGGGTGTCCCAAAAGCCTTGCTTGTAGTTTTAAGCTCTAGCTATGACTTTTGGGACACCTTATATATATTAAAAGTGCTTTTTAAACCTTAAATCACTATATAAATACTACTACTATATTTTAATTTTAAGGAAATAATTTTTTGAAATATATATTTTATTTCCCCCAATTACATGTTAAAACAAGCTTTTTAACATTTGGGGTTTTTTTAAGTTTTGAATTCCAAATTCTATCCCTCTCTCCCTCTCCTTCCCCCTCCCTGAGACTGTAGGCAATCAGATAAAGGTTATACATGTGCAATCAGATAAATAAATGCCACTACGAATATTATTATATTGTATATTAATATCATTATAGCTAGCATTTATATTGCACTTTGGTTTGCAAAGAACAGGGTTAGCTATTATTATTAATATAGATTTCTCGAGCATATGAATGAGTCAGTCATTCAGTCAATACATCCATCACCTGAGGTAGCCAAATTGGTGACAGTAACATATTGATGTAGAGTTTCTGGATATCACTCTCCTGAGCATTCTGGGACATTGAGGGTTGATTTTGATAAGAAAACAAGACAAAAGCAGTTTCCTTTGTAGAAGAGTAAATGTGTTTAATGGTGGTGGTTACTTGGAAACCGATGGCAAGCTCTTTAGTGAATGGTATTAATCTAAACTTGTCCTCCAAATGTAGTAAGATCCAGTAATCCTTCTAGGCTCATAGATGATGTTTGTGGAACTGCCAAGTGGAGTAGATGCCTTTGTCAGTTGTCTGTTCCCTGGGTATTATCTAGTAGCCTAAGTGAAAATCTGCCTTGTTTGTACTTCCAAGAGGACCAGGACACTGTGCTAGGTGGCACAGTAGATAGAACTCTGGGTCTGGAGTCAGAAAGACCCGAGTTCAAATCTGTCCTAAGACAATTTCTAGGTGTGTAATTCTGGCAAGTTGCCAAACTTCTGTCTGCCTCAATTTTTTTTCTACAATAAAATAGGTATGAAGCACCTGCCTCCCAGGGTTGTTGTAAGGATCAAATGAAATAATATATGTAAAGTGCTTAGGAGAGTGCTAACTTAATAAAAATTTCCATCCTTCTAACAGGATATCTCAGTTGCCCAAGGGAACCATTGGGAAAGACAGTAACTTTGGCCTATTGATGTGGAGAATATCTAGGGCTCCCTCTACCCCAGTCTTCTTTTCTCTCTTCCTCTTTCGGCTCCTTCCTAGGTGCTGGGATAGGACGTGTTTCTAGGAGACTAGAAGGGGAGGCTGCATGGGTGTGAGAAAGGTTGGAGCAGAGTCGGATGTGAATGGAGCAAAGGGCCCACCAATTACCCTTCTCCTTTCTGGTAGTCCATAGGTTTTCACACTCTAGATCCTCCAAGCATCCAACTGTTGCCATTGCCATATAGAATCCCAATCAATCATTCAATCAATCCACAAGCATTCATTAAGCAACTACTATGCCCTACTGGGTCAACCAGGTGGTGCAGTGGATAGAGTGGTGGGCCTGGAGTCAGCAAGATGCATCTTCCTGAGTTCAAATCTGACCTCAGACACTTCCTAACTGTGTGACCCTGAGCAAGTCACTTAACCCTGTTTGCCTCAGTTCCCTCATTTGTAAAATGAGCTGGAGAGGGAAATGATAAACTACTCCAGTATCTCTGCTAAGAAAACCCCAAATGGGGGTCACAAAGAGTGGGACAGGACAGAAACAACTGAACAACTAATAAGCATGAGAATAATCTATGTTCTAAAGACAACTCAGGTAGCCCAACCTGTTATGGGAGGATTCTCTTGAGTTCCCTTTTCCCTAGGCCCTTTAACCATGACCACTTTTTCTCTTTTAAAGCTACTTCCTATTACAGAGAAGAGGAAAGAAAAGAAGTAAAGATGCCAGCTAGTATTTGTATCATGCATTAAGGCCTTGGGACAAGTAGGTGGCACAGTGGACAGAGCCCTGGGATCAGGACTACCAGAGTTCAAATCTGGCTTTAGACACTTACTAGCTGTGTGACTCTGGGCACTGTGCCTCAGTTTCCTCATCTATAAAATAAGCTGGAGAAGGAAATGGTAAACCACTCCTTTATCTTTGCCAAGAAAAACCCCCAAAGGTATCACGCAGAGTCGGATGTGAATGAACAACAACAACATACATTTATTGTCTTGATTACAGGTATGTGCTAGAGCTAGGTTGACCTGGCTTGTGAGAACTAATCATTAAATTTTCATGAGTGTTCACACCTCGGAAATGAGCAAACCCTAGAAATCAGGCTTGATTTACTATTTTTTTTGATTGTCTAGACTTAAGAAAATGATGGGAGAAAATGTTAATGACAGATTAAATTTAAAGATGTGCACTACTTGTATTTTCTTTTCCGGAAAGCTGGTTCTTAAACATTTATCACTGTATCTCTGATTGTTTTCACATGAAAATCCTGTAAGGTAAGTGCTATTATTATCCCCATTTTAGAAATGGGGAGGTTAAGTCTGAAAGAGGGAGAAGTGACTTGTCCAGGGTCACATAGCTAATAAATGAATTCAATAAGCAATTACTGTGTTCCAGGCCCTGGGCTAAGCACATACTTAAACTCAGGTTCTTCCTAATACCCAATCTAGTATTCTATCCACTGTACCACTGAACTTCAAAGAGCACAGACAAGCAGGATAGCTTTGAAAGCTACAGGCTGAATTTTATTCTATATTAAAAGAAAAACAAGCCATTCATAACTGAGACCTTCAGTTTCATGAACAATTTTCTTTTCTCTGTTCTGCTGTGTATATGGAAATGTCCATTTTATTTAGTGTTTGTTAAATTCACAAAAAAATAAAATTTTAAAATGAGAAATGGCTTTGGATATGTTTTACATTTGCTTCTTTGTACACCTATTATAACCCCCCAATGAATGTAAGCCCACTGAGGGCAGGAACAATTTTGTTTTCATCTTTGTGTCCCCAATGCCTAGCACATTGAATTGCACTCAGTAAGAGCTTAATAAATGCTGGCTGGAGTGGATTGAAAGGGCAGCTTCCTAGCTGGAAAAGAAAGTAAGGTATTGGAGACTTGGGGGGTATCATGAGACAGAAGAAAAAGCATGGATTCTGGAATCAGAGGACTTGGGTTCATATCCTTCCCCAGTATACCTGTGTAACCTTACACAGATCCCTTATTCTCCCTGGGTCCTTTACTACTGTAATTCTTCCATGATTTCAGGCATTGGCCTGTAGGGGGAGTGCTCCTAGAAGAAACCCTCCCCTAGAAAGGGAAGGTGGTAGAACCAGAAGGGACCTTAGAGGCACTATAGTTAAATCACCTCATTTACTGGTGAGAAGGTGAGACCCAGGATGCCTAAAGTAGCTTCATGCTGCAGTCAGTCAGAAACCAGCAAAGACTACAGATCAGGGCTTGACTGATTATTTTGTTGATTGTTTAGACTCAAGAAAGTGATGGAGAAAATGTTAATGATGAAGGTTGAATGTAAAAGTGGGTTGTGTTTACATCTCAGGGAGCTAGTTGTTAAACATTTGCTAGCACCCCACTCATCTGGGTGGTAAACAGGATTTGAACCCAAGCCCTCTGACTCCAGATGCAGCATGCTTTCCACAGTCCCTGGGTTCCTAAGACAGGATGCCTGACTGGGAAAGGTTATGAGAAACTAAGTTGTGGCAATGAGAGCGTAACAAGAACAGATCATTCTGTCCTAGCCACCTGCGTCACAGCTAAAACTCCCGAAGCACTGCCCAGCCCTGACCTCAGCCCCTGCCTCAGGCTGGGGCACAGATTAGAGAGAGAGCTCTGGGGAAAGTTACCCAGCAAGACTCAACCCCAGCCCTACAAAGTCTGTAAAGGGTAAGGCCAGCAACCTCTGGGCTGCAGAGGCCTAGCCTAGAGGCAGCCCAATCTTCAGGGGTCCAGAATCACAGTGGTGTATAGGGTGAGAGGCACACACCTTTGCAAGAAGTCAGGATTTTCCTGAAAACTCGGGATATAATGGAGAGGGGGCTAGACTAGGAGTCAGGAAAACCTTAACTCAAATCCTGCCTCAGGCATTTACTAGTTTTATGGCCTGGGACAAATCACTCAGTCTTTTCCTCCGTTTCTTCATCTTTAAAATGGTATACTATTCAGGATTCTTGTGAGGATAAAATTAGACAGTATCTGTGAAGTACTTACGGTGTTTTGTTTTGTTTTTTAACAGCTCACATTTGTATAGCACTTTAAGGTTTACAAAACACATTACATCCTTACAATCATCCTCTGTCAGGCTAGTGCCATTTTTTTTTGAGACAGTTGGGGTTAAGTGACTTACCCAGGGTCATACAGTTAGTAAGTGTCTGAGGTGGAATTTGAACTCAGGTTCTCCTGATTCCAAGGTCTGTGCTCTATCCACTGTGCCACCTAGCTACCCCCTGTACTATTTTCTGAGTTACCGGTAGGAGGGCCTGGACATCTGAAGTCTACAGATAATTCTAAACCCCTCTTGGCACCAGCATCCTTAGCTTCTTCCCTAAACCCTTAACCAGAGAAACTAGAGGGGTCTCTATGGCTAATTTTTTTTTCCTCCTGGGAGGACACTCCCCACCCCTCTCACCTACAGGTTATTTGTTTCTTTTTAAACACTGTTTCTTCCTATCTCACCCAGGCCTGGATGAACTTTGACTACTTGTGGGCCAGACTCCTGTCTGGTCTGCAAGGGAGTTTTGGCCTGCTCTGTTTTCCTACCAGAGCTTGTTCATCAATCCTCAGGTAACCCCATTATTGGAGGCTTACCATGCTAATGCTTAGTGTGAGCGCCTGATTGGCCAAGACCACTGTAGCTCATAGCTCCTGACCTGGAGCCTCCCTAGCATCAGGGGTCACCGTGTGGTCAGTGGGCTCACCACTCCCAGGTTTGAGATTCATTCACAGGCTAAGGAAAGAGGCTAACTCACAAAGGGCTGGCCAGGAGAAGGGAGTGTTTCCCAGGTCTCTAATCTGGTTCCATGATGCTAATTCCTAGGAAGGATCATGAAGCCCTCTCTCACCCTCTTTGGATTTAGCCCACAGAGCTCAAGAGAAGCTACTCATCAGGGAAGGAGGGAAGGCTGGGGGGCACTTTAACGAGGTGGCTGGAAGGATGCTGGATTCAGAGATGAAGAGGAGCCTAGATTTAAAACTGGGAGGGGACCTGAGAAGTCCCCTAGTCCAGCTCTCTCATTTTAGACTTGAAGAAGCGGGGGTCAGAGATGGATTCAACTTTGTTGAATCTGATTGAATTATGTGTATATGATATACATATATAAAATATACCTACACACATACACTACACATATAGTCATACACGTACATACACTTAGATGAGGGCTGGCAGCATGACATAGTGGAAAAAAGACTAGACAGAAAGTCAGGGGTGTTGGATTCTAATCCAACATCTTGGACCAGTCATTTCTTCTCTCTGAGCTCTGTTTCTTCATTTGTAAATGAAGAAATCAGAAGGCGATTTTTAACATCCCTTCTACTCATGCCATTGGCTTCTAATATCATTCCTTGCAAACCACCCTATTTCTGTTTTCTCCAATACTGGATTGAATTAAGGCTCTGGTGTGGTAGATAGAATGCTGAATTTGGTACCAAGAGCTAGCTAGGTTTGAATCTCAGTTCTAGCACTTATAATAATAATAATAAAAAATTACTACTAGTAGTAATAATAATAATATATAATATTAAGTACTAGTACTATTATTACTACTAGTAATAATAATAATATATAATTTTAAGTACTAGAGAAGACAGAAATAGGTTTGCAAGGAATGATATTGGAAGTCAAAGGCACGAATAGAAGGGATGTTAAAAATCACCTACTGATTTCTAGTAGTAGTAGTAGTGATAGTAGTAGGGTTGCTGCTGCTGCTGCTGCTACTACCACTAGCAGCTAACATTTATATAGCACTTACTGTATGCCAGACACAGCACTAAGCACTTTACAGTTATTATCTCCTTTGATCCTTACAACATCCTGGGAGGTAGGTGCTGTTATTATCACCCTGATTTTACAGACAAGGAAACTGAGACAAAAAAGGGTTAGTGCCTTGCCCTGTATAGCAGAACTAGTAAGTATCTGGGACTTTTCTACATTTGTGTAACCTGGGGCAAGGAGTCAGTCAGACGATAGTCAACAACCATTTTATTAAGCACTTACTCTGTGTACGGTACTAATAGCTGGTGATACAAAGCAAGACAAGGACAGGGGCCCCTGCCTGTGAGGAGCTCCCGTTCTAAAGATCTTTGAGACTCATTTTCCTACTCTGCAAAATAAAAAAGTGAGCTCAGTGTTTTGTTTCTAAGGTCTACACCAGCCTTACAGCTCTAATCTACGATTCTTTGTGGAATTGACTTGTCAAATTGCATCTTAAACAGATCTCTGTGCTCAGTGCTGGGTTATTCCAACAGGAATGCTATACAAGCCTTCTTACTATGTTCCCCCTCATATAGAGAGAGACTGGACTTGGAGTCAGAGGACTGCCACTTACTATCTGTGTGACCCTGGGCAAGTATGCCTCAGTTTCCTCATTCCCAAGATAATAATAGCACCTACCTTCTGGTGTTTTGTGAGGATCAAATGAGATAATAATTGTAAAATACTTAACACAGTGTCTGGCACATAGTAAGTTCTATATAATTGTTAGGTGGTGGTGGTTATGTAGTAGTAGTGATATATTAATGTTAACTAGTATTATTATTACAGTCTGGCAGTAGACTCCAGAAAGCTAACTAAACTCCAATGAATCTGTGATCTTATTAATTGAGGTATTCCCTCCAGACTGAAACCATTCATATTACAGTGTGTCTCTTCTCCATGCCCTCCCATAAGTTAACCATAGAAATATGGTTAACTTATGGGAGGGCTTGGAGACTTACTCAGTTTCTCTTGACTGCACAAAGACACCAACCAAGCTCTGGAGCTGTCCATCCATCCCTTGGTCTAGGCCTGTGACATGAAACAGGTGACACTAATATACTGTAAGACTGGCTACCTGACATCTAGCAGCTAAATACATCCAGGGATTGTCACAGCTAGTGAAGGATTGGCCCAAGTCCACTAAGCAGACATCAGGTGTTCTGTTTAGGAATGGGTTGCCAAGTCCTAGCCCTCAGCCAACTGGGGATAGTTTGGTTTTCTCAGTTGGGGAAGGGGGCGGTTTCCTTCCATAAAGCAAGGTCATCCAGTCCAAGACTGAGAAGCTCAGGCTTGAATCCAACTCTTACTCACCATGCACAAGTGTCCATTGGTTATCTTTCCCCCCCCATCCCCACCCCTCCGAAGGCCCTCCTTTCCCACTTCTTCCTCTTGGAATCTTTTGTTTCTTTTAAAGCTCAGCTCAAACACCACCTTACCTGAGTCCCCCCAGATATTAGTGTCCTCCCATTACAGTGTATATACTCTCTCTATATATATGTATATATTTAAATTTTTTTATGTCCAGACCCTAGCACAGTGTCTGACACATTTTGTTGTCATTTAGTCATTATTCAATAGTGCTTGACTCTTTGTGATCCCCATTTGGGGTTTTCTTAGCAGAGACACCGAGTAGTTTGCTATTTCTTTCTCTAGCTCATTTTACAGAGGAGGAAACTGAGGCAAGCAGGGTTAAGTGACTTGTGCAGGGTCACACAGCTAGGAAGTGTCTGAGGCCAGATCTGAACTTGGGAAGATAAGTCTTCCTGACTCTAGGCCCAGAACCCTATCCAAGCTGCTGTCTGGCACATAGTAGGTGCTTAATAAAACCTCATTGGTTGCCATGGAGGTGGCAGGCTTTCCCCATTCCGTGTCCAGCTCCTTTCTCAATTCCTTACCACCTCCATCTTCTTCCTGCCTCTCTTCCCATTGAAAGCCCAGCAGGACCAACTTCCTTGTCTGTGACTGCTGGAAAAATCTCTTCCCTAACAGGGTGGAGCTGGGACAGCAGCAAAGCACTTGCCAAAAGCCTAAAGTGACCTGGTTTATTTAGATTTCCTCTTCCCGGCCTCCTCCCTTGGCCCTGGCAACAGCACACAGACCAGCCCCAGGAATCTTTTTCTTCCGATTCATCCCTCCCTTGATGTGTCACTGGAGGTTGCTGGCTCCCTGCCTGGGAGGCCCTGCCCTGAGTAAGTGAGTGAGTGAGTGAGTGAGTGAGGGTGTGTTTTTACAGCTGTGAAGAAGGGACAGACACCATATAAGTCAACACCCTGCTTTACTGCAGCCTGCAACGCCCAATTCTGCATCCCCTTTTGCAGACAGCAGAGTGGAAGATTGGGGGGAAGGGAACAATAGGGCAGTCACACTGGGGGGGGGGGTGTTGAGGTCCTGGGAATTTTGCTGAATCACCTCAAAGCTTGGACAGATACCATATAAGTCAACAATCTGCTTTATTCCAGCCTACGGCACCCAACCTAAAGTGTATTATTCTGGAGCTCTCTTGCAGATAGCAGAGTTTTAGGGGTGGGGAAGGAAGGGAGGAGGGAGAATGGGGTATGAGGAAGCAGAGGAAGACCATGCGAATTATGAGGTCTCAGGAATTTTGCCGAGTCACCTCTCGGTGACTTGGCTTGGGGCTGCTTTGGTGTCTTTAGCCCCGGCCTTCCTTGTCTGCTGAAATGAAATACAATTACAGGCTCAACTCTCTGATACTGCCTGTCAGCTGGAGCCTTGGGTTCAGCTCCAATGCAAAGGGACACCCTGTGTCAATCATCTCTCCTACCCCTCAACCCATCTCTGAAATATTCCACGATCAGCCACCCTGGGCCTATGATGTCCAGAGACCTGATTTTCCTGTACGCCTGGTCAGCGATTCTCCTTGGCTGCCAAGAACTGTCTGCCACTCAGGTTCCATCTACCTCAGCCCAGCAGGGCCTGACCAGATTGAGGAAGCCTGGGGAGGTTGCAGATTTAGAAAACAGAACCAAAGACAAACTCGAAAGCCGCCAAGGAACAGAGAGTTTAAGAACCTCCGAGGGGTACTGGAAAGGAAACCATACTGTTCCTCTTTCCTCTGGGCAGTTCCTCATGCCTGAAGTAGCCTCCCCCTTTTTTCTTGCCTATTTATTGACTTTTATGTACTGCTTTAAAGTTTGTAGAGCACTCTGCTAACACTATCCCCTTAGAACAGGGGTTTTTAACCTGGGGTCTGTGAAAATTTTTTTTAATAGTAATTTGATTTGAATGTAATTGGTTTCCTTCGTAATCCTAGATATTTTGTTTTATGCACTTAAAATTTTATTCCAAAAAGAGGCCCATAGACAGGTGGCCACAAGTGTACATGACCCCAAAAAGGTATGACTTTATTCATTTTATAGATGAGAAAATTGAAGCTCAAAGGAGTGATTTGCCCTCAGATAGCTACTAGAAATAGAGGGTGGGACTTTCAATCTGCCTCTTCCCAACTCTGACACCAGCATGCTAGCCCCTCTCTGCCCTATTGCCCAGAGGATTCACTGTCTTCCTCTTCCATATATATCCCTCTTCTTTGCATTTGATCCTATCCTGTCCGATGTACTTTGTTCCAAATACATGCATATTATATTCTCCCTCCTCAACCAAACTATAAGTTATTTGAAGGCAGGACCCTTGTCTCAGGATTTACCAAGCACTTAGCACAGAGTCTCATATCTAGTAGGTACTCAATAAATATTTATTAATTGAGTTGTATGAAATTTCTCCTCCACACATATTTTCCCCCTCAAAACATGACCTCATACAGCATCCATCACCTGTACTGGACAGGTCCAGGGGTATGAGCCCACAATCCCTTCCTACAGCTGGGCTGGCATTGCTCACATCTCTCTTCACAAGAGCTGGTAGTAGGCATATGCCTATTAGAGGAAGCTTTTTTTTTCCCCTCAAGGTAGTCAGAGATCACCAGACCAGCCCTAGGAAAAAATTGTGGGCTGTTTTATCTGTGGCTTATCATGGCTCTGGAGCTGTCCAGCTACAATTCTAGAGAAACCTAAGGAAATGGATCTGGTTCCTATGAGAGTTGGTCTGC
The DNA here is from genome assembly GCA_011680675.1 of Gymnobelideus leadbeateri. Classification (NCBI taxonomy): domain Eukaryota; kingdom Metazoa; phylum Chordata; class Mammalia; order Diprotodontia; family Petauridae; genus Gymnobelideus; species Gymnobelideus leadbeateri. The sequence continues at coordinate 28,761 of WOXC01008144.1, forward strand.
AAAATGTGCACTGGGCCCTCTTGCCATGGTCTTATCTACTGCTCTGCCCAGTGTGTCAAAGTGGAAGAATACCATATGTACCAGGGAAAGAGGTTTGGGACAGAGAACTGAGAGGGAAAGGAGCTGGGAATAGCGTGTGAAAGAAGTTGGTTCTCTCTGTTAGTAAGGCAGATATCTGGATGAAGCTATTAAATGTCAAAGGAACTGTGGTCATTCCAAACCCAAGTGTTTGAAATTTCATTTAGTGAAGAATCACAATTAAATTTGTGTCTCCCTTGGCTTATGTACAATGCATTATAAACATATTCAGTGGGTTGAAATATCCCATGACATTTAAATAAAGTTTTTACATATTTAGAGTCTGTGGAGTAGGTGTATTATCTATGTGTGAGAATCTATATGTTTCTTCCAAATTTCTATATATAGATGCAGGTTTAGCAGAACCATACCTAGAATATTCACAGCTGGAGGAGATTTTTTTATACAACACACTAGGGCCGTAGCACAAAAAGCACCCATATATTGATCCAAATAGGTGGAAACCCCTAAGACAAAGCAAAGCTATTCTACCACAGGATGAGGGCCAGAGCCCACTTGGGATACAGTAATTGGGAAGAAGAAACATGTACACCATCTGTTAGTTTCTTATTTTAACTATTTTTGCTAATCAGGTGCTAAATTCAGTAGTTTCTCCACTGTTGGAATTTAAGTACTGGCAGAACCCTCTAAATTTTAGCACCAGGAGGCAAAGCCCCTGTCACCCTGCCCTAGTTACAGCTCTGAATTGTAAGCTCATCTGTGTCTTGTTCAGTTATTTCAGTGGGTTAGCACACCTTCTGAGCGGGGCCAAGGTGATGTATTTGACCCCACTGTGGCCTAATCTGCTTCTTCCAGATCCATGACTGCATATTGCACAGCTTGGTGGCAAGTAAGATAGCACTGATAAGAAGGCCCCTAACTGGAGTCAGAGAACCCAGGTTCAGATACTGTGATGCTTACTTCCCTGGTCCTCCATTTAGTCACCTATTGGCCTAGATGGCCCCTAAGGTCCAACTCTAGATCTATGATCCGTGGCAGAAGGAATAGAGATGGTGTAGAGTAATTTCTGGAGAAATTACTCAAAGTGTAGGTTCCATTGGTATGTCATAAGACTCTTCTTGGAAAGCACCTTCACTTGATATCTTCATATTTTCCCCAAAGTCTTATTTCTAATTTGTGGTAGAAAACACCCATCTCCTAGAGAATTTGGAAAGGCCTGGACTGTCCATCTCTCTGAAAAGGCTAACTCAGAGTTTCTCTTCCCCTACAGCAACCCAAGTTTCCCTACCCCTTCCTCTAAGATTCCTTCATACCTCCTGACTCTTTCATGTCCCCGTGAAAGATCAGAACCATTTCCTAGGTACTTCTCAGCTCAGAATATTAACTTATGGGGACCTAGGGAAACAATGACTTTTTGACTATATCCCTTAGAACAGAGGACCTAACAAACTTGATTTATGGCATTTGCCAATTTCTGATGTGTAAAAATGCTCACAACTGAAAATTTAACAACTGGCTCTATCAAGGTAAGCTGGACAAGCACACCCCTACTTAGAGGTTATCTTGTCCAATTCCTTCATTTCATAAGTGAGACACAGAGAAATTCAGTTTCTTGCCCAGGGACAAGCTAAGTCCAACACCCTTTTCAGGAGACCACATTACCCTTTTAGGGTACATGAGAAGGGAGGGATTTGTTTAAGCAGAGTATTTAAGATACAGGGTGGATGATATTGCCCAAAGAAACCTTCCTGGATTGGCTTAAAGGACCAGGGATATTGGGACCACTGGAGAAAGGACAAATTAGACCGTAAACTCCAGGGTTTTTTTTTTTTTGCTTTGTTTATGGCATTTCCCATCTCTCTAAAACACTGCTTCCCTCTGCCCTGAAAATTTTAGCAGTCTTTCAAGGCCTGGATGAAATCCTGTCTGAGGGCCTACACTGAAATCCATGTAGCCTTCTAGACTGGCTACGTCAGTCCATCTCTCCTTTGAAATTCTATTGCATAAAGTCAGTCCTCTATAAATATTTGTCTATTTATTGATTATATCTGTTATACTAGTTCAGCAGAGTGCCTGCCTGGTAGGGCACTATTCATGGATAGACCCTCCCTTCCAGCTCTGACATTCTGTGAACTTTTCCATTCTGTTTCTGACTGATGAATTGTTCTCCCCTAGGACCCTCCTACAAAAAAAAATAAAATAAAATCCTGGCTATAGTGGTCTAGGAGTAGATTAGGGATGAGAAAACAGAGGATTGCAGCAGGAGAGGGTGGGGCCAGGCAGAAAGCTCTGGGCTCGTTTTCTTCTCTTAATAAGGGCCTGGGAAGGAAGTCAGATTGTGAGAGACAGAAATAAGAGGAAGAAAATATCAAGCTGTGTGCAGGAGGAAACAGCAATCCTCTGCCCCACCCCTAGTCCCCATGACCGCATTAAAATACTGAATTCACCCTGGTTTCTCAGGGAGCTAGAGATAAGGCAGTAAAAAATAAAAATCAATTAATCAATCAATTTAAATAAATAAATTCCTTCTCTTCTCCCCCAAATTCCTAGCCCTTGACTCTAACAGCATATTCAGGAGGTAAGGGAAGAAGTAAGATCTTTTAAAAAAAACTTCCCCACAAGAGTAGATTTGAGAAAATATACCTTTCACCCTTTCTTTGCAGAGGAGAAAGACAGTGAGCATAGAATATTGCATACATTGTCAGATTCGGTGAATGCATTCATTAGTTTTATTTAATTTCTATTTTTTCTACCTTCTTTTTTATTTAAGAAATAGCTTCCTATCTGGGAGGGGAAGGGGAAGGGGAAGGCAATATGTACTTGGAAATGAGGGGTACATAAAAATGAAATATATCAATAAAAAATAGGATTTTTTTTTAAGTTGAAAAAAAAAAATTTTTTTAAATGACAAGTCACTAAGTTCTCCACTGGTCATTTTCTAATGGGAGAGATGGGTTTTTCCCCTTGGGCAGCTTTTTCTTAGGTTATGTATTCTCTCAGTAAATCTCCAAAGACATTCTTCTCTCCCAGAGGAATTAGATAGATAAATCTCCCCTTGGTAAGTACCAGGCTCTTATAGGGGCTTTACAGCAGCTGGGTTCCCCAGTGAGGAATGCAATTGGGGCAAACCTCTTTCAGGATGAAGAGGTTTGTATCACAGGGGAGGGGGATGGGAGAGCACCTTATTGGAGGAAGAAACACTGTCCCCACCAGGGTTAAAATAGGAAGAGGAAACTCAGCAAGGCCTGGAACAGAACTGGACAGGCTCAGCCTCTTTAACAGGGCCTGTTCCATCCAGCCTGGCTCTAGGGAGAGAGGATGCTTGCCAAGAGGATGTCACAGCTAGCTAGACCAAAGGGTCTGTCTGTTCTTAAGATAACAAGGGAAAGCCTTAAATTAAAATAGGAACTAACACTGGCTGGTTAATAACAATTGGCTTAGATTGTGTAATTTGCAGGGGAATGTTTATTGGGAGGTGTCTTATATCAAAAGGTGTTAATATATTAAAAAAAAATAACTAGCCTCTCTGGGAGCCATGGTCCTGTAGTAGGAAAAAAACTAAAACATTGAATTTAGTGTCAGAGGTTCCAATCCCATCTCCACCATTTAATATCTGTGTGATCTTAGACAAGTTACTTTGGTCCTTAGTACCATCATCTGTAAGATGATCAGGTTCCCCCCCAAAAAAACCCCAAAGGTCTCAATCTATAATTCTATGTTCTTATGCCTTAGATGTTTTAAATCACGACTGGGAATGGGAAACGACCTTGGGAAGCAGATGTAAGCAGACAGGTCTACAGAGAAAGTTGAAGTCTTCTTATGGGTTTAGAATGAAGATCCTTGGGGGCAGGGATTGCCTCACTTTCATGTTTATATCCCCAGAACCTGATACAGAACCTGGCACATAGTAAGCACTTAATAAATGTTTGTTGATTAATAACCCTAGAATTTAGGGAAGGGTAATATAGTATATATGGGTAGAGTGGCAGTATGGGGACGAATAGGATGCCAGGCCTGGAGTCAGCAAGATTTATCTTCCTAAGTTCAAATTTGGCCTCAGATATTTACTAAGTTGTGTGACCCTGGGCAAGTCATACCCCATTTGCCTCAGTTTCCTCATCTGTAAAATGATCTGCAGAAGGAAATGGCAAACCACTCTAAATCTTTGCCAAAAAAACCCCAAACGTAGTTACAGAGTCAGAAAAATGACTGAATAATGACAACAATATAGTATATGAGACATGAGGTCAGGAGGCCTGGGGTTATCATAGGCTTATAGGTATAAAGCCAGAAGGAACTTTGGGAGTCATATAGTGTAGATCCTTTATTTTACAGATGAAGAAATAGAGGCCTGGAAGGGTTAAAGGGCTTGTCACAAGTGGCGCATATATATATAAGTGGCAAAAGTGGGATTTAAACTGAGATCTCCACATCCAGTAAATTTTCCCCTAGACTCACTATATACCCCGCCTGGTCATTTTTATTCCCTCTTACTAAGTAGTTAAGATCCCTGAGGCCAGGGGCCTCATCTCATACTTTGGGAGCCCTTACAAGGTCTTCCATAGGGCAAGCACCAATCAGGTTTGTTGGTCAGATAGCCTCTGACCTGAGAGGGGCTGAAGAAAGAACGTCCCACTAGAGGGAGCCTTCGAGGCACTGATTTCCCCCCCTTGCCCTAAGCTAGAAAAGGAGCCTGCTTGGGCCGCCTGGCCTAGCTCACCCATCTGCTTTGCCTCGGGCTCAACTATGAATGGTATGCACACTCTCCTTTCTTTCTGTGTTTCTGCCTTTTGTTCCTGGGTCTCTGGCTCCCCGCTCTTCCTTTCCCCTTTTTCGTCCTCTCATTCCTTTCTTTTGGTCTTCTGCTCATTTCTCTCTCTCACCTTCCCTTTCACCCAATCTTCTTCCTCTTCTTTTTCATAGAGAATCATAGAATGTCAGAATGGGGAGGGACCTTAGAAGGCCTTCAGTCACCCCTTCCCCTTTCCAGGGGAGAATGAGGAGGCCCCAACAGGGAAAATTCCAAGAACTAGAACCCAAGTCTCCTGATTCTCAGGCCAATGATCTTCCTCCAGGATGCAATACAATGAAACAGTGCTGGTACAGGAACCAAGAGGATTGGCATTCAGCCCCACCTCTGATTCTTGCTACAGGTGGGGTCTTAGGCAGTCACTTAACCTTTCTCAGACTCAGTTTCCTCCTCTGTAAAATAAGGGGGGCTCTGAAGTATCTTCTAGCCCTCATCTCCAAGTCTTCTCACCTTTTCTCCTTTCCCTCCCTCCTGAATAACCCCCTTCACTTTACCATCTAGACAAGTCAACTACATTGAGCACAGATGTTTGTAGATGTTCCTGGAGGGTTAATTCTCCAGAAACCCACTCTTCTGCCTCAGAGCCCAGGAGATATTCTGGTCTGGAGGAAGTGGAGAGAGACAGTGTCAGTCCATCTGCCCTCAGAATGAATAGCCTGTGTTTGTGGTCCCCAGTTGGATGAAGTTACAAGAGGATCAGTCACACCCAACAATTTGGTGCCTCAAGGCCTAAGTGCTTTTGGAAGTGGTTACTTCATTATGAGCCATTCCGGGGTGAAGGGGGTGGGGAGGTGGAATGGGGCTTCTGGGAGTCTGCTCAGTCTTTGCAGATTTTAAGTGGCTTTCCAGCCCAAGTCCAGAGATGCAATCACTGCAACTGGAGAGGGTGTTTCCAAGGGCCTTCCCTGCCCTAAATCACCTGTAAATGATGCCCCTCCCTCTGACACACAGAGAAGTGCCCCTTTTAGTGATAAGAGGGAAGAGGAAAGAAATGCATGGTACCCCTCTGCTTTTTTGTAGGTAGTTGACAGATTCAGGAGTAATATTGTCACAGGCTTGCTCCTGCTGAATGATGCTGTGGGAAGCTTGTCACCTCTCCCGGTTGGGAGGCCAGAGTCACCTTCCCTGGCAGCTGGGTGGAGAATAGCTGTCCTAACTAGACCTCTATGCTTTATAATCTAGTTGTGTAATAAGTACTCAGAGAATTCTTGGGATATAACAGACTGAATAAATATCTGATTTCATCAGTAATAATAACAAGAATGGTGTATGAAAGTAATAGAATACTAATTTACTGCAAGAAATGACCAAAGCGTTGATTTCAGAGAAACTTGGGAAGACCTCTGTGAACTGATGTGGAATGGAACAAGGAGAACAAGGTATACAATAACAGTGTAAAGATAAAACACCTTTGAAAGACTTGAGAACTCTGACCAATGCAACGACCAGCAATGACCTCAAAGGACTGATAATGAAGGGCCAGAAGTAAAAAGATTTAGGGTGCAGAATGAGACAGGATTTTTAGACGTGGTCATTTAGAGAATTTGTTTTGCTTGACTATGCATATTTGTTACAATAATTTTGTTTTATTTTTTCAAAGGGAAAGGGAGGTAGAAGAGAAAATTAATTCTTGTTCACTGAAAAAAAAATATATATATATATAATTTAATTTTTTAAAAGAATGTAAACTCTGGGGCAGCTAGGTGGTGAAGTGAATAGAGCATTGGCCCTGGAGTCAGGAGGACCTGAGTTCAAATTTGACCTCAAACATGTAACTACAAAAAGTAGCCACGTGACCTTGGGCAAGTCAGCCCCAATTGCCCTACCTTCCCCCTCCAAAAAGAAAAAAAAAAGAATGTAAGCTCTTTGAAGGCAGGAATTGGATTTTCCCTTTTCTTTGTATCCTAGTGCTTAATACAGTGCCTGGCCCATAGGAAGTACTTAATAAATGCTTGTTGACTTGAAATAAACTGAAAGGACAGAGTCCAACAGGTTGGCCCCTTTGTCTCTATGAGAGAGAGATACATAATGAGAAAGCATGAGAAGAGGACAGAACATATGGAAACAGGATTAAAAAAGAGAGAACCCTGGGAAGAGCCAGTTCGAGTAGTGAAAAGGGGGAGAGAGAGTAAGGAAAGGGCTTGGACGGGAGAAAGAGGTGGATGAAGCCCTCTGGTCTCTTACCTGATTTAACCCCAACTGGAGGGACCTGGAAGCTGGAAAAAGCTGGTTGGCCCCATTAGCCAGTAATATAAGCCTCTCCTTTAATAAGATGAGAGGCCAGAGAAAAGCCAGCATCCAGGCCACTGTCCATGGGGGTTATTTGGGAAGTGAACTGGGGACTACCTTAGCCTACACAGTCTTCCTTACCTCTCTCTCTGGAGAAGCCCAGGAAAAGCAAATCCTAGTTAAAAGAAGGGCCTGGAAACCTAAAATCCTAAGTAAAATGTATTTTTTTTTCTTGGAATGAACCTGTCTCATCTCTTAATGTTATGTCTGAATAATGATTTATCATCTCAATTGAGATCTGACTCATTTATTGTTCATTTCCCAAGCACCATCTCCCTCCCCCGCTTTTTCCCTTCTCACCCCCCATTATCCATCCTTGTCATACTGTGGCCATCCCTGATCATTCCTGGCCAAGTACCCAAGACTCCAAATTTGCCTCATCCAGACCTGATTAGAATAAGTATCATTCATTGTACAATGCCTGCCATAGTAGGCACTTTATAAATGCTTTTTGATTTGTTGGTTGGTATAGGGATTAAGAGTCAAAAGATCTGAATCTGAGTCCCAATTTTATGATGACTCCGATTTTCAGAAGCTGTGGGCCTTTGGACAAACCACTAGGCTTTTGGTTTCTTTTTCTTATAAGAAAGAGTTTGTTCTAAGTAATCTTAAAGATCACTACTATCTCTAATATTCTATGGGTCTAAGTTTCTTTTGTTTTTGTTTTTGTTTTTTGCTTTTTGGAGGGGGAAGGCAGGGCAATTGGGGCTAAGTGACTTGCCCAAGGCCACAGGGCTAGTAGTAAATGTTAAGTGTCTGAGGCCCTATTTGAACTCAGGTCCTCCTGACTCTAAGGCCATTGCTCTATTCACTGTGCCACCTAGCCACCCCTGGGTCCAAGTTTCTTGAAGCTCCTCTGCTGACTGACCCTTGGATTCAGGCAGTTAGCTTAAAGATCAAATCAATCTCTGCAGGCCTTCAGAAAACAAAAAATTTCACCAGATTTTCTCTTCAGGTCCCCCTAAAATTCTGTGCCATATCTATGCCTTTCATCTTCACCCCTCTGGGTTTTGCAACCATGAGTCCCCAGGGGCCAGTGGTAGTAAGACTCAGGATCAAGTTATAGACAGTCGCTGACTCTATGAATGGATAAATGAACAGGATGAAGGTGTCAGTAGGGAAGACCCAGCTGGAGCCACGCAGTTAGAAGGAACCCAGCTGGGCATATTTCAATGAAGGATTGTGGGAAGATAAACTAGGGGAAGCTTTCCTAGACTGAGTCGATTCTCTTGCATCCCCCCACCCTCCTTTAGCACACGTGCTCCTTTGGACTAAACCAGAGCCTCCAAGCCAGTTCCTGACTAAGCTCTTTTCCTTGGGGTAGCCAGCCCCCTTCCCTCTCCTCACCCCACTCCTGCCCTTCCATTCCCCTGGAGAAGAATCCCTCTCTTTCTTGGTTCCGTCCAAACGGTCCCAATTCGGGAGCCTAGAGCTAAACAAAGCAGAAATTAACAAAGAAATGGGGGTGGGAGTAGGGGGCGGGGAAGGAGCCTTTTGCGAAACTGCAGATCATTTCGAAAGAGTTGGGCTAGCACCTCTGAGGCTGCCCCTTCTTCTCCCCATCGCCTCTCCCCTCCCCCTGCGAAAACGGGAAGTTCTGCGAGGAAATTGCTGCTGACCGAGCTGAGTTGCTGGGGCTGGTGGACGGGGGATGACTAAGTTTGGCAGTACTACCTGCCGGCTGTTTTTCCTTTTATGGAGGATTTTTGAGAGCTGGGCTAGGGAGGCTCGAGGCAGAAGCGAAAGGGATCCACCCTGACTTTATAGGACAGGAACTGAAGTCCGAGGGTGTCTATTCAAGGACAAGGCAGAAAGAGAGAAGGGGAGGGGAGGGGAGAGGGCAGGAGGACCGGGAGGAGGGGCCGAGGGGAGTGGTCTCCAGAGGGAGTGATGGCAGAGAGAATGAATGAACATTTAAAAGAAAATCCTGGTGTGAGGCGGGGGGGAGGGTGCGTGTGCAAGGGTGCACGCGTGTGTGAACCAGACTCCAGTGTTTCATCCTGTATCACCCAGGGCTGCTGGTCCCGTGGGAGTGGGAACAGCCTGACAAAGGCTGTCTTGGTTTCTGCACCCAGGACCCAGCGCCCCCACATTCCTGAGCCATTTAGAGTTTCCATTTGTGTATCTCTCTGAATGCCTCTGCGGATAGGACTGGTTTCACATGACCTCGATTTGTAATTTTCCCTTTTCCTTTTGGGGAGGTGCCACTGGGGCCAATGGCCCTGGCCTCATGCACCACTGTTGGCAGATCCTATGTGTGTGCTGGGTCTGGGGAGGAAGGGGACAGCTCTCTTTGCCCATGTCCTGGTTCCAGCAGAGAAACTCTTACCTGAGGTCACCCCACCCTCTCATTCTTCTTTCCCTCAGGTATTAAATGTGGGAGAAGGTTGAAACCAGTTGCATTGGGATAGCAGATATTTGTTTCCTTCTTAAACTGATTCTCTATGGTCTCCTCCACCCCCTCAGTTTTACCACCCACCCCGGCTGAGCTACTGGCAGATTAATATATACCATCTTTTTCTTCAGAGGAGTCAGTCTTTGACCACTGACTCAGTAAAATAGCCTCCATTAAGTCAATTTCCCACCTGAAGTCATCATAAGACAGTGACTTGAGAGGTCATCCAAGCCAAAAATCCTCATTTCATATAAGAGGAAACCGAGGTACCAGTGAAGTCAAATGACTTTCTCATTAGGAGCTAGGTGATATCAAAGTGGCAGCTAGGTTGTATAGTGCACAGAGCATCAGGCCTGGAATCAGGAAGATCTGAATACAAATCTGGCCTCAGACACTTACTAGCTGTGTGACCCTGGGCAAGTCACTTAACTCCTATTTGCCTCAGTTCCTCATCTGCAAAATGGGAATACCCGGGAGAAGGAAATAGCAAACAACTCCAGTATTTCTGCCAAGAAAAGTCCACGGGGTCACAAAAAGTCAGACATAACTGAATGACAACAATAGTGTCAGAAGCAAAGTTGGATCTAGGTCCTCTGACTCCACATCCAGCATGGTTTCTATTATACCACTGATCTAACTGCTTTCTGAGCCAGAGATCAATCTGTGTGAACTACCTGAGTCCCTTTGTTTGAGTTGTTTTGGAATAGTAGACAGTTGGTACTCTAGACCTTGAGTTGATAATCCATTCCCTGAGTATAATATGGGTGCAGGATGAGAAACCCTTTCCTTAGTGATGATTTTCCCATTCAGAATAGGCAAAGAACCACAATGGTGGGGTGCTGTGTGTGTTTGTGTGTGTGTGTTTGTGTGTGTGTGTGTGTGTGTGTGTGTGTGTGTGTGTGTGTGTGTGTGTTAAGTTCTGCAACCAACCATTCTGTCCATGTTGAGGAAGTCACTTAACTGATCCAGGTCTTAGTTTTTTCATATAAAAAATGGGGGCCAACTAAAGTCCCATTTTGTATCTGACTAATTTCCAGGACTATTATGAAAGTAAATAAAACAATGACAAAGAGCTTCCAGCTCTTGGTAGAAGCACCACCATTTTAATCCAGGGCATCATTACCCCTTTTAATAACAAGAAATCATTTAAACATAAAGCCAGAGCTCCTAGCCAAGGCCACAGCATGGGTTCATCCACTCAAGGAGATCTGGGCAGTGGCCTCAGCCCTGACCAAAACCACTTTCTGTAGAACTAGGCTCCTCTTATGTGCCTATGTACCTCCCTTTCCCTTGTTGTCCATCCACATCATTCCTCTCCTTGTCTATAGCTACTTTAGGTAATCCCCACAAGTAACAAAGTGTTTTATGAGAGACATATTCAAGAAGACAGGTCCTTCCTTCTTCAGCTATCCCTAAAAACAAAGACCTTCCATTGACTTCCTGGAAAAATTGGGTTTTTTTGGGGGGGTGCCTTTCATGGATACAACCATATTTCCCAAGATCCTGTTGTTGGCCCAATTCATTTGGGTTTTTTATTCTTCTTTCTGGCAGGGAAACAGTTTGCTAATCGATGACAGGGTTCAATTAGCTCTTCCCCCTTCTTCTTCTATTACTACCCTTCCTCTCCCCTCCCTCCTCCCATGCCAACTTTTATCCTGGAGAACAAAGGGTAAAGGGTAGGCCTGAAAACAGATAAGAATGAACAGGTGAGGGACAGGGTGTTGGTTAAGTGACCTGTGAGGCAGGAAGGGATGGTTAGGCCTCTGCCAAGCTCTATAATTGACGCACCCAGGGAGGAGACCTCAGGTAGGTCACTCCCAGACACTGAGTTCCTTAGTCTCCATACAATGGGTACCTGCCTCATAGACAAGTGAGAGGATGAATAAGCAGATGTATACGTCATCCATCATCTGAAGGATACTTACTGCTTTCTCCATTCATTTGGGGGATGATGCTCCTCCTCTCTTTTCTATGTAGAGGGTACTTGTTCTTTTCACTGTGAGGAGGGAACTTCCCTGTGTTTTTCCTTCTACTCAAGGAGACTTGAAAACTACAAAATGAGTGTGTGTGTGTGTGTGTGTGTGTGTGTGTGTGTGTGTTGAAGATCAATAGTTTTAAAATTCAGAAGAAATGGTAGACATAGAGAAGAATGTCTTTCTCCATAGACACACCACTTTCTCCATCTGTCTGGGCATAGCTGCATACAGGTGTCAGTAAATGTCCCCATGCCTGAAGGTCAGGACTTGTCTATGTGTCCATATAGCAACTATATGACCACGTATCTACCTATGTTTGTGTTCCTCAGTCATTCTGGGCTCTGTGTGTATGAGTCTAGATATGTATTACTGGCTCTGTGTAACTGAGGGGGTCTGTAAGTGAAATTGGGCGGGAACCAGAGAGGAGGGGGAGAAGGAATCAGGGTTACTATGGCATTTTGTGGAAGAGATGGAAAGTCCCTGAGAGATAAGATCTGCGGAAAAGAGAAATGAAAGGATTATCAAAGCCAGGCGTTTTCACTAAGAATGGCAGGAATAGAAGAAGTAATGAAACTTATAATATGAATAGATAGCCCTCCCAGCTCAGGCTAGAATTTGGTGAGATATGGTGGGGTGTGGATGTCTGTAGGTGAAAGTGGAGGTCAGGGTTTCTTTCATTTCCACTTCTCTAAATGCTTGTGTCCTCCCCTCCCCCTCTGCTCTTTCTTTCTCTCTTCTCCCCCATTCTGTTCCTCCCTGGTCCCCTTTCCCCCTTCCCCCTCCCCAGTAGGGCCCGCAGATTGAAACAGCACTGCTCCCATCAGGCTCTGCATTCCTTACATTCTCCTTCCTTTCCCCCTCCCCCTCTCCCCCTCCCCCCGGGGCTGGTTCTCTAGAACCTCACCATTTATGGAGAGGAAGTCAGGTCAGATGGGCAGAGGAGTCAGAGGCAGGAAGGCAGCCTGGGGTGGGAGGGAGGGCAGGTGTCAGAGGAGGAAAGTCATTGGCTCTTTCAGCCTCTTCCTGGTCCTCCCAGCTGGGTTTGGGGGAGGATTGTGGGCACAAAGTCCCCAAGTGGACTGCCAGAGCTACCAAGGCCGAGAGTAGCAATCAGATTATCAAGGGCAGGCTCCTCCCCACGCCGGCCCCATGTGAAATCTGCTGCCACCCATGTGAAGCAGACTCAGTTCCTGAGAAGGCCAGATAAGAATTTCAATGAGAGCATTACAGGACTCCAATGTTGCCAGTTAGGGAGCAGGTCCCCACCCCCTGAACGTAAGAACTCCTGAGAGAAGCAATGGTTTGTTTGTTTGTTTAGCATTAATTAAGCTAAGCACTTTTCACAAACATTATCTCATTTTGATCCTCACAACAATCCTGGGAGGTAGGTGCTAATATTATTTACATCTTACAGCTGGGGAAATTGAGACAGAGGTTATATGACTTGACCAGGGTCACACAGCTGAGAAGTGTCTGAGGTCACATTTAACTCTTCCTGATTCCAGACCCAGTAGAATATCCACTTTTCCACCTACCTGGTTGCACTCAAAGACCAAACAAAACAGCACAACCAGGAATGGCATTTTCTTCCCTTTCTTCTTAAAAATAACATTTCCCACATCCCCCATCTCCCTCATCCCCTTTCCTAGTATCTCAGCTATGCAGTTTTGAGCTTGATTCTGCCACTGGATGACCCCAAATGACTTCTCTCTGGATCTGTTTTCCCACCTCTAAAATGAGAAGGTTGAACACTAGATGATCTCAAAGGTCTTTTCCACATGTAACACTCATAGATTTAGAGATACAAAGGCCCTCAGAGGCCAGGTAGTCCCAATCACTCCTTTTATAGAGCTAGAAAGTCAGGCCCAGAGAGAATGAGCCTTGCCCAAGTCCGCACAGGTAGTGAATAGCAGAGTGGTGATTCCAACTCAAGACTTCCGATTCCACACCCAGCATTTTTACCATGCTGAACTCTGGAACAAGCATTCTCTCAGTAGCAGAGGTTACATGCTCTGGTCACTAACAAGGGCCCTTGGGCAAAAATGGGAAATTGGACAACACTGGTCTCCAGTACACAGACTCTCCCTTTCAGCTGTCACACTTACATTCTGAAATACCCAGTGACCCCATTTCCCAAGGGTCACTCCCCGGAGATGTTCCATCCTCTATCATTTCTCTATTAACCCTATATCTTCCTCTGAGGATCTATCACCCCTCAAGGAATGCTCTTTGCTTTTCTCTCTCTCTCTCTCTTTTTTTTTGCTTTTTGAAGGGGTAAAGGCAGGGCAATTGGGGTTAAGTGACTTGCCCAAGGTCACACAGCTAGTTTTGTGTTAAGTGTCTGTGGTCAGATTTGAACTCAGGTCCTCCTGACTCCAGAGCTGGTGCTCTATTCACTGCTCCACCTAGCTGCCTCAATGCTCTTGGCTTTTCAAAGAGATTGCTGGCTAATCAGATAAATTAACCCATGCCAATGGGTGCTGATGTATTAATGGGGGAGGATTAGCTCTTCCCTACCTTCCTGGTAACACATGTGCATTTCAACAAGGACCTCTTCAGACAATGCCTTCTCTCAAAGGAGTGACTACAATGGTGGGAATTTCTGGTACTTGGGTGCCTGTTGAGGGAAGGGCTGTTTTGGCGCCAGGTATCTTGTGGTGTCACTGACTTAATGGTGATGTTTATAGGGTGCTTTACAAAGGGCTTTCTTCACAACAACCTCAGGAGGGAGGCTGGGTAGGCATTGCAAATCCAACAAGCAGCTAAGAAGTTCTTCCTGGGTGTAGGGTACTATCTTAGACACAGGAAATGTAAGTCTAGGACACACACAAATAACCATAACACAAAATACCAGACTATAATGCACAGGGAGGCCATATCCAAGGTGTGAGTGGGAAAACAGCTCTACTGATATGGGGAGCAGGAAGGCATAACAACCCTGCTGGGTCCAGGAAGACTGGACCCCTTCCTCCTCCATTACAAAGGCTTCATGGAAGAGATATTTGATCTGGACCTTTAAGGAGTCAGGAAGACCTGAGTTTGCTAGCTGTGTGACCCTGGGCAAGTCACTTAATCACTGCCTCAATTTCCTCAACTGTAATATGGGGATAATAATAGCATCTTTCTCCCAGGGCTGTTGAGAGGGTCAGCTGAGATAACAATTGAAAAGTTTTGTAAAACTTAAAAAAAAATTAGAAGCTGTTAAGTTTTGTAGAACTTTGGTTGCTACATAAATGCCAGCCCTTAAAGGAAAACTAAGATTTTAATAGGTAGTCATAGGGATGAGTAGAGGTATGGAGGGTAGACAGAATGTGTAGAGGACAGCAAGGAGTCCAGGGCTGTGCATAAGCAGGATAAGACTGGCAATGGTTTGAAGAAACTGTTTGGGTCTCAGTCCTGGAGAAGTCAACAAGCATTTATTAAGCACCTACTGTGTGTCAGGCATTGTGCTAAGCATTGGGGGTATAATGTAAGGCAAGAAAAACCCAGTCCTTGCTCCTACAGAAGTCCCTGTTTAATAGGAGAGACAACATGCAAACAAAATACATGTAGGAGACTTTAGGAGAGGCATTAACATTAAGAGGTGAAGAAATGAATCTCCCTGCTCTTGCTGGAGAGCTGAGGGGCTATTGCTGTCAGACACAGTTGCTTAGTTAGGCAGTTTTGATGAGTTGTTTTTCTTGGTTATAAAGGAGGTCACTCACTGCAAGGAGTTGGACATATCGATGGTTCTTATTGACTAGATCCCTTCAATGATTGATTCTTTTATTGTCTCTATCAAGAAATGACATAACAATGATATGAAAAGAAATCAACAAGACATTATTTCACAATATAAAATAATGGATGGGATTGCATTGTGGAGAGGGTGGAGTCAACAAGACCTATTATGGCAACAATCCTGGTGGCTGGTACTGGAGACTTGGTATAAAAGGGGTGGTGATAGAAGTAGGCGACAGATGAGAGAGATGTAGGACCTTACAAAGAGTGGACAAAGAGATTTAAAGGAAGAGGAAAACCAAAATAAACCAAAGCTTTCCAACAGGGAAGACTGAGCGAAGAAATTAGGGAAGACAGGTTAGAAGGTGAATTTGAGGGAAGGGTGGAAAGTATGACTTTGGGGACATGCTGAGTATATAGGAAACTGGGGGAGCATTTATTAAGTACTTGTTGTATACCAAGCACTATACTAAGTGCTTTATAAATATCTCGTTTGCTTCTTATAACCACCCTGGCAGGTAGGTGTTTTTATTATCCTCATTTTCCAGTTGAACCTGAGGAAGACAGAGATGAATTAATTTGCCCAGGGTCACACAGCTAGGAATGTCTGAGGTTGGATTTGAACTTAGATCTTCTTGACTACAGGTCCAGTATCTACTTTGACACCTAGTGGCCTCTAGTTGGTGTAACTTCCAGATGGAAGTTCCGTAAGCATAGGTCTGAAAGTTGGGAAGAATGAATAGTGATGAAGAAATTGATTTTGGAGTTTTCCTTACAGAAATGGTGACTGAAGCCAGGAGCTTAACAAGAGAGACAAAGAGAGAAGAAATCAAAGGAGATAATCTCATGTTAAGGGGGTTGGCAAAAGGATAAAGATTATTATCAATATATTTGGTTGAGGAGATCCAAGTTAGGAGGTAAGATCACATAGTCACATGGGTGGTACATTTGAAATCTGGGGCTTCAACCCAGTTCTTCTGAGTTCAAGTCTATAGGGCTTTCCATTCTCCTCCAGAGTCATCTTTTCTGGTCATGTCATAGGGCTGACTACTTTAGAAATCAGGAGAATCCAGACTATGCTCACTGATTTAAGACCTGACTGGTCTCAAGGCCTCTTCTTTTTTTTTTTTTTGGTAGAGGAGGGAAGGCAAGACAGTTGGGGTTAAGTGACTTGCCCAAGGTCACACAGCTAGTAAGTGTGTCAAGTGTCTGAGGCCAGACCTGAACTCAGGTCCTCCTGACTCCAGGGCTGGTGCTCTATTCACTGTCCCACTTAGCCGCCTCTCAAGGCTTCTTTTCACTCCAATTTTTAAAGAACAGAACCCCACTATCTTGCCGTTTTTGAACTATACAGCCTTCAGGGTTAGCAGGAGAGAAGAGAAAGACTAAAGTTAGTGATAGAAAAAATGAGCCAGAGAGCCCTGCCACACCCAGGGCAAGGTGTATGGATATCCTTCAGTTATCATGGGTTTTATACATTCTTTTCAGTGCCCCTAAAACAATAAACCTCAGTATTATTGCTCCCACCCTGTCTCCTTTCCTTCTATAAAACCCCAAAGGACATGAAGTTTGGCCAGAGTCCATCTGAAATCTTGGGGAGAGCCCAAGCACTTTTTGTAATCAAACAGTTAACAAACATTTATTAAACTCCTACTCTATGCCAGGCCCCATGACTAGTGATACAAAGACAAAAGTGCAAACAGTCCTAGCCTTCAGTGCAAACAGTCCTAACCTTCAAAAAACCTGATATTCCAGGCAGAGGATACAACTTGTCTATTTAGAGGCATTTACAAAACAGATACAAAGTGATTTTGTGGGGAAGACAGAGAAATGTATCCCTCTTCAACTCACTAATTCTTTTTCAATCTTTCACGGCACTTATTTAGGACATAGTGCTATGAACACAGTAGGTGCCTAATAAATGCTGGTTGAGTTAAATTGCAAACAAGTCAGCTTTGAAAGCTATAGGTTGAAGTTAGATGCATTAAAAGAAAAGTCAGCTATACAGAATGGAGTTTTGTAGTTTTATGTATGTACACGGAAAGTCCATTTTGTTTGGTGTTTGTTAAATTCTGAAGTAATTTTTTTTAATTTAAAAAGAACTGAATTGTATATGATTGGAGGGCATGCTTCTCATATCTTGTACACTTTGATTTTAACTCTTAAATTGCTTGATTTCAAGTCATAGTAGGTTTCTGTTGAGGGAGAGGCAGACCTGTCTAATGGGAGGAGTGTTGGGCTGCGGTAGACCTATCCAGTTTTGGGCAAGAAATTTAATTTCTGTAAAATTTCCTCATTTGTATAATCAGGAGGTTGGACTAGAAGGCCTCTGAGGTCTTTTTCAGTTTTAGGTCTGTGAGTTGTGCACGATCCCACCTATTTGTGTCCATCAGATTGTAAGCTCCTTAAGTAATGGGACTATCTTTTCCTTCTTTTGGCATCCCCAGTACCTGGCACATAGTAGGCACTTGACAAATGTTGATTGATTGATTAAGAAGCATAATTCCAATCCAGGTGTCTCCTGATTACTGACCACCAAACCAAACTGACATTGGATAATGAGTTAATACAGTCAGTCAATCAATAAACATTTACTAGGCACCTATTGTGGTAAGTATCGGGAATACAAAGAAAGGAAAAAGACAGTTCCAATTCTCAAGGAGCTCACAGTATAAATTGGAAATAATCAACAAAGGGAAGTTATTGGTTTAAGGGTGGATTGAGAAAGGTTTCCAAAGAAGGTGGGAGTTTGGCTGGACTTGAAGTTTACCAGGAAAGCCAGGAGGCAGAGATGAGGAGGGAGAGATTTCCGGTCATGGGGGACAGGAATATATATATATATATATATATATATATTTTTTTTTTAATTAAGACAAAAAAAAACCTCTCTGGTTATCAGTTACTGTTATTCATACCCTCCCCACCCCCACCTTCAGTTCCAGAGCTCCTGATGACATAGACAGGAAAGGATGACTCTAAACTGATTTCAGAACTCAAAGGATTTCACCTCGTTCTAATCTTTTGGCCTCTGATTCATCCGGGCTGCCCATGGCCGTCAGACAACTTGGCATCTGCTATTACTCTGCTCCTCAAACTCTAACCTTCCCCTGTAGCCTGGGAAAACCAGTGGAATTTTGAAAGGATCATAGATATTCTAGATGGAATCCATAAAATAGATGATGGACTCCACATTCCATCCAAATCTATGATAGACTCGTAAATTTTAAGATGGAAGGGATCTCCGAGACCATCTGGTCCAATCTTCCTCCTCATTTTTCAAATGAAGAAACTGAGGCATGGGAGGGTCTGCAGGTGGCAGAAGGGGAAGGAGGGGGCATCTTCCAAAGGGAGAAGCTGTTATGGTCCTTTAGAGCCAAGTAATTCATAAAAGAGCAGAAATGGGATTTATTGTGAAATAACTGGGCTTCTTGGAAGTACGTGTGGGGAGAGGGAAGAAAGGAAGTTTTTGGTGTTTTCATCCAAGCTAAGCACAGCTGTCTGAGTTCTAAGTTTCAGCTGCCTGTGTCCTTCTCTCTCTTTCACATGGATTCATCCGGTTTCTCTCTCCCATTAATCAATCAATAAACATCAGCCATAGCATTTTAGAGCGGAGAGGGCCCCTGGAGATCATCTAATCCAACACTCTCATTTGACAGAGAAAGAAACAGATACAGAAATGGAATATGACTTGACCAAGGTCATATAACTAATGTATGACTGAGCTAGGACTAGAAGGAACCGAAGATATTTTCCCAGGGACTAGAACAGGCTCCCCCTCCTTCCAGGTCTTCACCAGTCCTGCCCAGAGCTCCAAATCACACCTTAATCAAAAATGTTTTGGGGTGGCTAGGTGGCACAGTGAATTGAGCAACGGCCCTGGAGTCAGGAGGACCTGAGTTCAAATCTGGCCTCAGACACTTAACACAAAAAACTAGTTGTGTGACCTTGGGCAAGTGACTTAACCTTAATTGCTCTACCTTCCCCGCTCCAAAAAAAAAAAAAAGCAAAAAGCAAAAAAAAAAAAAAAGTTTTGTCTTATCCAGCCCCATATTTTGTTTTAATTTTTCTATTAACAAGCTTTTATTCTCTCTCCCTCTCCTATCTCACCCATTTAAAAAGAAAAAAGTTCTTGTACCAAATATGTGTAGCCATGAAAAATAAATTCCCACCGTGTCCATGTCCAGAAACCTCATTTCTAGCAGATTATTTTACAGATGAGAAAACTGAGAACCAGAAAAGTGAAATATCTTGCCCAGAGTCACACAGTGAGTTAGTGGCCCAGATTCCCACCCATCCTGGCTAAATCCAGCTTGTAAGAATTGGTCAGTGGCTGCCAATTAATTAATTTCTTATCATCCCTTGAGAGGCATAGTGGTGAGGACACAGGATTGAGTCAGGAAGACTAGAGTTCTAGCCGCATCCCAGTCACTTACTAGCTGTGTGACCACCATCAACTCATTTTTTTAATTCCTCGGTGCCTCAGTTTCCTTATCTGTAAAATGAGGGGGGTTGAACTACATGGCCTCTAAGGCCCTTTCCAGCTCTAAATATGTGATCCTACAGATCCTTTCCCAGGTAAGAGACAATAAAAACAAAATCAAAAGTTGGAATGTAGCACCCTTGGGAAATGATTCCTTCTGGATAGCTGAGGCTTCATCCTTTCATGTACTGTTTAGAAAAAATGAGCTCATTTACATGGAAATCTGTTTAAGACACATCTCTATCCCCATAAACAGAGAACATTGAACATAACTTAAGCTTTTCTGTATGACTCAGAAGCAGCATCAGAAATGTTAGTAATTGAACTATAGTATAATACAGTGATACCTTAATGACTTTAAATGTGTAGAGAGAGCCCTTTGCCCTAGCCTCAGCCACTCCAGGATGTTATGCTATGAGTTATGTTCCGACTTTTTATAATTTTCTAACTCTGTCAATGTCAAATGATCAATTCTAATTTCCATCAGTGTTGATAATAACTCCTCTCTCCCAATTCTAATCTTCCCTCATCTGGGAAACTAGATAGCTAAGTTGGTTAGAATTGTACATAAAATAATAATAAATACCCTCCAAGGGACCAATTGAGTAAAGTTCAAGAACTTGAGTGAATGGACTCTGGGACATTTCTTTCTTGTCTATTTCTTCCCAGTTCTTAGAGAGGTAGGTAGTGCTCAGTTTCAGAGAGGTGGCCACATTTTGGCAGGGGCCTTTTGGAGTACATTGCTTAGAAGAAATTTGAGGAAAAAGAACAAGAATTTCATTGACCATAATAGGCTAGTGGGTGAGAGGCTTGACACCTCTGATCACAAGATATTTAGCTTCTGACTCTGCCTACCTGTGGGGCATATCACAACTCACAAGATTCAGGCACAGGAGAGAAAACCCTGCTGGTAGGTAGTGTGTATGTTGGGGGAAGAGGGAGGGAGAAAGGAAAGAGAGAGAGATCCATAGAGTTGCAGTTAGAATCATAGGATGTCAGAGCTGGAAGGGCGCTTAGGGATCACAGATGAGAAAATGGAGGCCCAGAGTGGCTGGGTGATTTGAGGGCTATCATACAACTGCTTCTGTTGAAGCTAGAATTTGAACTCGGGTCTCCCAACTTGAAGCCTGGGGCTCTCTCTTCTATATCAGAAGGTTAGGATCTGCTTCTAATTCTACACAAAGACATGTGAAGTGGAAAGGAAGACATATGACATGAATGAAGTGAAGTAGGAGCCAGGGAAAACAATATATATGAACAACTACAACAATGAGGAAGAAAATAATAAAACAAAGTGGAACACTGTAATTCTAATGACCGTGTTTGTACCCACAAAAGAGTTGAAAAAATGAACCTTTTATTCCTTGTAGAGATGAAGGTCTATCAGTATAAGATGTTTGATATGCTTTCGGACCCTGTTGATATGTCTGATGACCTTTGCTGCACTTTTTTCCCCCAAAATCTCTGTTACAAAGAAAGTTTGGTTGGGTAGGAAGAAGGTTGTTGTTTTTGAGTTGTTTCCAGTTATGTCTGACTCTTTGTGACCCAATTTGGGGTTTCCTTGGCAAAAATACTGGAGTGACTTTCCATTTCCTTCTCTGGCTCATTTTACAGATGAGGAAACTGAGGCCAACAAGGTTAAGTGACTTGCCCAGGGTCACATAACTAGTGAGTATCTTAGTCTGTATTTGAATTCAGGTCTTCCTGACTCCAAGCCTGGAACTCTATCGACTACACCACTTAGCTGACCCCCAAGGAAAAGGGCAAATTAATGTAACATAAAGAACAAAGATCATCAATAAAATAGATTTAAAAAAAAGACATGCCCAAAACAGTTCAGAGTCACAAAGAACCCTGGGCAGCTTTATGCATAAGTGTATGCAAAGAGGGGAATTTGTGGCTCTGTCTGTTTGTGGTTTACAAAGTTTTTTGGGGGGAACTGAACCTATCACATCCAAAGGATACCGAGAAAATGAACGATTAGGGGCTTTTTGGAGCAGAAGCCTTTTTTTCTAGGCAGGGTGTAGCCAGGCTGTGATTTTTTTTTCCATTTGCCTTTATGAAATTCCACCTCACCCAGCAGACCCTTTTGGAGAACCAATGTCTAGGAGGTTTCTAACTAGATTATTTTAAATTATATTGGGTCTCCAAGTATAGCCTAAGAACTAGATAAGGGTGGGTCAAAGTCTGGGGCAGGAACCATTGTCAGAAAAGAGCAGGCCAAGATAGACATAGAATCCTAGGATCATAAGATTTATTTCTGGAAGGGACTTCAGAGACCATTTAGGCCACCCTCCTCATATTACAGATGAGGTCCAGAGAGGTGTGGGTTTGTTTTTTTTTTAGTGTGTATGTGTGTGTACACATATAATTATGTGTATATTATAATATATGCATAATATAATATATAATATACATACACATTTAATTATGTACACACATACATACATATATATGTACATAGAGAGAGAGTGTCTGTGTGTATAGATAGATAGACAGATATAAAGAAATTTTCCCCCAGTTACATGAAAGGACAATTTTTAACATTCAATTTAAGTAAATTTTGAGTTACAAATTTTCTCCTTCCATCCTTTACCTCCCCCCTCCCTAAGACAGTAAGCAATTTGATATGTGCAATCAGTTCAGTTCTTTCTAATGCTAAATGCAGCCTTCTATTCACCATGCCATATGGGCAGCCAAGGTAAGTGAAGGAAGGAGGACCTAGGGAACCCCGTGGAGGACCAGAGGGCAGGTCGGGTTTTGCCCCTAAACATAAACTTTCCCCAGCTCACAGAATTGCTGAGGAACAAGTCCTATAATTAGGAAGTTGGGGGGGGAGGTATTCTATTTATAAAATAATTGTCTTTGAATTTCCGTTGTTCATGCTTTTCCTATCTGCCAATTAACTTGGGTAACTAGAAGTTGGATCAGGCAGGCACAACTCACCCACCCACGGTTTATGGAACATGGCATGAGGTATTCCCTTCTCTGAAAGGACTACAGGTAACACTTCCCAGGCCAGGGTGGAGCAGAGAGGAGAACAGAAACACTGGCTGGGCCTGGTGGGGAAGGCCTCAATCCCTGCTCTGAATCCAGGGTCCAGGCCCTGAAACCTACAAACAGGGTGAGGAAAGAGGTCAAGGCCCAGTAAAGTGTCATGCCAGGCCAGCTTCCTCCTCAGCTTGGCTTCCCCCTAACCACCTCTGAGGAATGAGCCTAGAGCGGTGGATATTAGTGCTAGGTCACCTCCTATGTATGACCAGCCGTCATAAGCCTATTAGCAAATTTCTGGCAAATGGCTCAACATCAGATATTAATATGATTTTATCAGTGGAAATGACAGTAAAGAAGGAACTTCGTAGTTGTATCCCCTAAGGACCAAGGGACCTTTTTAATCTGCATTAGACGTGTTGCTAAAATCTTCATTTATTGTATCTCCTGTTAGACTGTGAGTTCTCTGCAAATAGGGACTGCTTGTACTCCCAGCACTTAGCATTGGGCTTTGTATATAGAAAGTACTTAATAAATACTGTTTTCATTCATTCATTCACTCATATTACAAGTATGGGAGCAATGCATCTTTGGGAAGCAGTCTGAGCTTATGAATATTTGTTACACAGTCTTGGTTTTGTTTTCCAGTTTGCAATTGGGGTGGGAGGGATAGGTGGGGATAAGGATAGGGTAAAAAAAAAAGAAAGCAGGATCATTTGTTTAATGCACAGAAAAGAATAAAAGGAAAGCCAGAAAGAATCACAAATGAGCAGGACAGCTTTGAAAGTTACATGTTGAAATTATTATATATTTTTTAAAAAAACAAGCTGCACACAATCATGAGATGATGCCACAGTTTGATTCTCCTGTTCTACACAGCAAATGGAAATGCCCATTTTATTTAGTGTTTGTCAAATTAAGAATGAGAGAGAGAAAGAGAGGAGACAGAGAGAGAGACAGAGAGAGAGGGAGGGAGAAAGAAGGGGGAAGAAAGAGAGAGAGGGGCGACTAGGTGGTACAGTGAATAGAGCACCGGCCCTGGAGTCAGAAGGACCTGAGTTCAAATCTAGCCTCAGACACTTGACGCACTAGCTGTGTGACCTTGGGCAAGTCACTTAACCCCAATTACCCTGCCTTCTCCCCTCCAAAAAGCCAAAAAGAGAGAGAGAGAGAGAGAGAGAGAGAGAGAGAGAGAGAAGAGAAAGAGAGAGAGAAGGAGTGGGGGAGGAGAGAGAGAGACAGAGAGTCTGAGCCTCTAAAGTGAAAGGTCAGGGATAAATAATGTTTTAGATTTTGCAAAATACTTTTGAGGACCTTGTTTATCTTGGTCCTCATGAGGCACCCATGAGATAGGTACTTGTATCACCACTTTACCCAAGTCTCAGGGAGGTTGAATGTTTTGCCAAAGGTCACACAGCAAGTTCAGAATCACAGAAGCTTTAGTGCTGACAAGGATCTCAGAGACTGTCCAGTTCAACCTAGTCATTTCACCAGTGAGGAAGCTTGGTCTGAGAGTTAGTGGTAGGGCTGGGAGTGCCACACTAGAAAATGGCCCTGTGAAAAAGCTGCTGGATTTGAAGACAAAGGCCTGGGGGCCCAAATCCCAGCTCCACCACTTAACTATCTGGGTGGTCTTGAATAATCACTTAACCTCCTGAGGCTCATCTGTAAGATTAGGAGACTGGATTAAATGACCTCTAAGGTGCCTTCCAGCTTTAAGCCTCTGGTTCTGAGTTTCATTTTCCAGTAATAGGCTCCTTCAGCCAGATGCCCTGTCATTCAGCCTCTTTCTCCTGTCTTTCTTTCTTTTTCCTGACCTCTCTGAATAATAGCTCTTGCTCTGTCAAAAACACCTCTGTGACCTTGGGCAAGTTCCCTCACTTCTCTGGGACTCAGTTTCCTCATCTGCAAAATGAGGCGGTGGGACGATGATGTCTCCCCCCAGGTTTAGGTCTGATCTCAGGATCCCATGACTTATTATGGCCCCTTCCAACTCTAAATTCTACAGTCCTTATTCTGTGTTCATCTTTCTCTCTTTCCTTTCCTTGTTAAATTTTAGATAGCTTCATACCTGGGTAATACCAGTCTGAGACCAGCAACAGAAGTCTTTCTGGTGATTCCAGGCTTTCTTCCTTTTTGCCCAAATAACATTTAGACTCTTTGAATTTTTAGAAAAGAGAGTTCAAACCATAGGGAATCATAGAATCAGGCCTGGATGGGTTCTCAGAGGTCCTAGAGGTCGGAAGATCCAGAGTTATATGAGACTCATCCAGTCTAATAGCCTGGTTTTACACCTAAGGAAATGAAGGCTAAGTGAGTTGCTAAAGGTCACACAGAAGGTGAATACCAGAGCTGGGATCTGAACCCAAATCCTCTGACTGCAAATCCAACATTCTTTCGACTCTATCAAGCCACCTTCATGCCTGAGTCAATGAGAGTTGAGTTCAGGGAGATTCAATCATCTGAGTATCCTCATTCAGGGACTTTTCCCATTCACTTCTAGACCAGGTCTTTACCTCCCTGCCCCCAAGGAGTTTAAACTCAAAACTGTAAGAAGGCTAGGAAATCCCAGCTTTGGTTTCCCCAAGAGGGTAAAGACCTGCCAAACCCTAGGCAGGGCCCTTTCTTGGCTCAGAAACTCCAGTGACGTTGAGTCTCTCTCCCTAGGGCAAGGTTGGGTAACTTGAGAGGGAGAACAAGCGAATCAGAAAAATGGAAATGAGTGTTAAAATGAATGTGAACCTGAACCAGCCTCAGAAACACACACACACACACAGTATTCAAGGTAGAAAGAGAGGTCACATTGCTTACCTCCTTTATCTTCTCACCTTTACACATGAGCTACTCTAAAGAGACAAGAACTTTCCTGCCAATAATAATAAATAACAATAACTCACATTCCTGTAGGACTTTCAGGTTTGTTGTTGTTGTTGTATTGGTTTTTTCAGTCATGCCAATTTCACTGTGACCCAATTTGAGGTTTTCCTGGCAAAGATACTAGAGTGCTTTGCCATTTCCTTCTCCAGCTCAATTTATAGATGAGGAAACTGAGGCAAACAGGGTGAAATGACTTTCCCAGGGTCACACAGCTAGTGTCTGGGGCCAGGTTTGAACTCAGGAAGATGAGTCTTCCTAACTGACTCCAGGCCTAGTACTCATTCCACTGCACCACCTAGCATGTAACTATTCTTTTTTATTTTTTAAACTTTATTTTATTTTTAATTTAACTTCCCTTTAGACTGTACATTAATCCTGACAATTGTCCTTAGTGGGTAGTGTTAGTATTACCATTACTGTTTTGTAAGTAATCAAACTGAGGCAAAGTTAAGTGACTTGGCTAGGTTTGTATAACTGGTGAAGATCAGAATCCAGGTTCAAAGTCACGTATCCTCTGACTTTGCACTCAAGGCTTTGTATAATGTACAGTCTTGCTTTGTCCAGCATAAGAGATAGTAACTTAAATATTCTACAGGTCCAGAGTATTCTCCTTAGTTATCTGAATCCAATCCTTTACTGATCCATATTTTTGCATATAAATATTCTTACCCCCCCCACCTCCTTTTACAGAGGAGTCAGAGAGAGGTTCAGTATTTGCCTTTGGTCGCTCATTCTAGTAAGCCTCCGAGCTGGCAATGGAATCTCTTGTGTCCCCACAGATGCCCTGACCAGTTCAATGATGACAACAACAACAGTAAACATTTTTAATGTGTTAGGCACTGTGCTAAGTACTAGGGACACAAAGAAAGACAACAATGTCTTTCAAGGAGCTCCTAGTCTAATGGGGGAGACAAGATATGTACAACACAGATTGGGGGTACCCATAGAAGGAAAACACTGGCATTAAGGGGCATTGGGTGAGGCTTCATTCTGAAGGTGAGAAGCACCTCCGCTTAGGTGGGCATTTGTCCAAGGATGCTAGGGAAGGGATTCCTGCACTGAGTGAGAGACTGGGCTTACTCTTCGCTAAAGTTCTTCCACCCTTGCTTCAATTCATGTCAATTCAACAATCCTTTACTTATTACAGAGGAAACCCTGTAAAAGATGTAGTGTCTGTCCCCAAGGAACTTACCCTCTAACTGGGGAGATGAAATTTAACAGCCATGAAACAGAACAATTGTGTGCTAAACTGGATGTTGCTAGGAAAACAATGATTCCTAGAAAAATGAAAAAGTAGTGAGGGTTAAGGGATGGCTTGCTGGACTCAGAGAGTCACAAAGATCTGAGTTCAAATCCTAACTCTGAAGATAGTCTATTAACTTCTCCCTACTTCAGTTTCCTTACACTTAAAGTGGGGGACAATCATAACCATAGTGTACGTTTCACAGGGTTGTTATGAGATGTATATAAATGTTGGTTATTATTAGGGGAGGAATCACTGTGGCTTGAAGTTCCTATGCAACCCTTGAGCTTGAGCCTGATGGGTGGTAAAAGGGGCCAACAGGTGGAAGGGGAATTATAGGCACAACCTTAGTAAGAAAATAGTTCACATTTCTATGGCACTTCAAAGTTTACAAAGAACTTTCTTTGCAGCAACAATGTGAGTAGGATAGTTTAGGCATCAGTATCCCCATTTTATAGAGGAAGACATTGAGATTCAGGGAGGATAATCAGTGCACTCAAGGGCCATACTGCTAGTCAATATAATAATATTATAATTATATAGCTATCATTCATATAGCACTTTAAGGCTTGGTAACATGTTTTACAAATATTATCTCATTTGATCCTCACAACAACCCTGGGGGGTAGGTGTTATTATTTTACAAATAAGAAGTCTGAGTCAGACAGAGGTGAAGTGATTTGTGACTGGGTCACATAGCTAGTAAAGTGCCTAAGGCTGGATCTCAGTGTATAACTTCCTGACTACAGGTCCAGTACTCAGTCCAATACACCACCTAGTCACTCATCAGAGCCAAGAATCAAACCCAGGTCTTTTTTTTTACTTTTTTTGGAAGGGCAATTGGGGTTAAATGACTTGCCCAAGGTCACACGGCTAGTTTTTGTGCTAAATGTCTGCGCCTGGATTGGAACTCAGGTCCTCCTGACTCCAGGGCCAGCACTCTATTCACTGAGCCACCTAGCCACCCCTATAAACCCAGGTCTTCTGACTCCAAGTCAATACCAGTGGGTTCCTATGACCAAGAAATTTGTCATCTGATAGCTAGCCCTCTACCAATGAGCCTTTTCAGACATAGCTAGGATTGTCCTCAGATGCTGTTAATGTTAATGTCCTTGAAGTTCCAGCCCAGCCCAACTAAACCTGTCAGAATCTGCTTTCCACTGGAACAACTCTGAAGAGCCTAGAGTTGCATCAGCATCACAGAGAGGGCAGTACCTGAGCAGAATCTCAGTGGAGGAAAATAAGATGGAGCCTATGAGAAAAACAGAATCATAACACAGTAGTACTAGAAAGACCCTTCCATCACATATGCAATCCAACCCCCTTCCTTTATAGATGAGACTAAAGCCCAGAGAAGTTCAGTGACTTTCTCAAGGTCACCCAGCAAATTCACAAGAGCTGACTGGGTTGGAATGGTTGCCAAGCTTGGCTTTTCCTATGGGTGGGCAGCATCTAGTGTGTCATTCCATAAACAGCACCTCTCTATTAAGGGATCTGGTCCACAATTGCATTAGCAAGGTGAAGGGGGCAAGACAGTCTCCAACACCAGGTGCTTACCACTTGCCATCCCAAAGAGCTTAAGAAGGACCCAAGCAGGCAACTCCCAGGCAGGGCTAACCAGCTGTTTTCTTTTTTAAAAAATAATTTTTTTTATCAACTTAACCTCAATGATCTCAGCAATCTCAATAAAGCACATATGCAAACCAAATAAGGAATGTCATCCATAAAATTGTAAATTCCAATCTATTTGAAGTTTGTTAAGCAGAATTTTTTAAAAAAATATACACATATATAAACTTTCCAAAATAATTATGATGACATCTTCTGTGCCATGCCCCTTCCTGATCTCCTTTCTGTCTGTGAACTTCTCAGATTTTGGTGCTGTTAATTTTTAATTTGGTCCCAATCAGGGTGTGGTGTTGTCCTGGTTCTGCTCTTTTGCTCTGCACCACTTTATATCAGTCTTTCCATCTTTCTTTGCTTGCTTCATATTTGTCATTTTTTGGTGATGTGATAACATTTCATTATACTGATGTAACTTGGTATTTTCAACCATCCCCCAATGCCTGGACATATACATTGTTTCTGGCTTTTCACTGCTACAAGTAAAGTAAATTCCCAATGTGTAATTTTTTTGTTTGGTGAAATCTGTTTTCCACCTTTTAATAACATCCTTGGGATATAGTCCCAGTAGTGAGATCACTGGATCAGAGTATGATCAGTTTTGTAATTCTTATTGTGCATTGTCAGATTGTTCTCCAGAAACATTGCATCAATTCTCAGGTCTACCACCAACACTATCATGAACCAGTGTCCTTACATCCCTACCAGCAGTTAATTTGGCCACTTTAAATTCCCTTTGCCAACTTGATGGTCCTTCAAAGTTGTTTTAATTGATTATGAGAGAATTTAAACAATTTCTCAAATAATTATTAACCATTTGTCTTTCCTCCTTCAGAATTTACCTGCCCCATCATTTGTCCATTTACCCACTGGACATGCCTCTTATAAATTTCTGTCTTTTTAATCTATGAAATGAATGTATAACAAACATCACTTCCCTCTGGTGAGGCAGTGATGTTTGCCACTGGATAAGAACTTTTTGTAAGTGGTATTGGCTGGGGAAATGGACAATGCATTCAAGGCTCCAGAGTCACAAATTCTAATCCCTGCTTTAATCTGCCAATATGCTATATAACCTCTAGCAGATCATGTTTCCATCTGTGCTTCACATATTCCATCTGTCCTATGGATTCTTATACCTACTCCACCATATGAATGAGATAATGTTCATACTATAGCTGTCTCCAGGGGCCATGCTGCGAGTCCTCCTTAGATAGAGCAGTGTGACTTGTCACAAGGTCTTGTAACTAAGTCCCCTTAGATGGGATCTAAAATGGAAAAGCCCACACACAGCTGATCTACATTCTGGAGTACTGATAGCATTTGCAGGTGTGGTCCCTAGGCCACTATCTTTAAAAGTTCATGTAGAACAGAAGAGGCACCACAGGGCTAGAAAAGAACAAATATTTCATTTTTAAAAAGGAAAAGGAATGGATTCCACAAGCTGTGAGCCAAGGAGGTTGATTCCTGGAAAAATTCTAGAGCATATTATTAAAGGGATGGTTAGTAAACATCTAGAGAATGGGGCAGTGATCATGAAGAGCCAGCAGGATTTCATCAAGAACAAGTCACACCAGATTAATATCATGTCCTTTTTTGAAAGGGTTAGTAGACTTGGCAGATCAGGAGGAGTCAGCAGATATGGTTTACCTAGATCTTCGCAAAGCATTTGGCAATTTTTTGGGGACACTTCTCTGGTCAAAGATGGAGATATGTAAGCTAGACAAGAGTCCCCTTGGGTGGATTTGGAGCTGGTTGCATGGCCAGACTTGAAGACTTGTCCTGAGTGGTTCCATATGAATTTGGAAGGAGCTTTGTGATGGAGTGCCTTGGGTATACTTAGTTCAGCTTAGCTTAACACTGGGCTGTTTAACCTGTTTACCAATGACTTGAATAAAGGCATAGGTGATATGCTAATCAAATATTTAGATGACACAAAACTAGGAGGAAGAGCTAATGAGATGACAGTCAGTAGCCAAAAAGATCTCGATGGGTTAAAATGTTGGGCTGAATTAAAAAAAAATGAAATTACCCTTAGGTCCAAAACATAAATTTCATAACTTCTAGATAAAAGAAGTGTGGCTAGACAGCAATTTGTCTGAAATGAGAGCGTTAGTGAACAAAGAGCTCAATATAACCACGTGAATGTGATTTTAAGTTAATATAACCTAATGATGCATTGTGTCCAGCTTTGGGGAGAAATAGGGAGACCTACCGTACTTTGCTCTGGTCAGACTGTGCTCAGTGCTGTGAGTTGAATATTGATAAATTAGAGGAGGGGAAGAGGGGTCCCAATATGCAGAACCAGCAGTAGTGAATGGGTGGATGTTACAGAGAGAGTAATTTAGATTTCACACCAAGAAAAACTACCTGGCAATATGTTGTTGAGTTGTTTCAGTTGTGTCTGACCCTTCCTGACCCCATTTTGGATTTTCTTGGCAGATATATTGGAATAGTTTGCCATTTTCTTCTCCAGCTCATTTTACAGATGAGGAACCTGAGGCAGAGTGAAGTGACTTGCCCAGGGTCACACAGCTAGTGCCTAAGGCTAGATTTGAACTTAGGGAAATGAATTAGAACTATCCAAAAGTGGAATGGGCTGCGTTGAAAGGTGGTGGTTCCCTAGATTCACTGTGGCCTACAATCAAAGGCTAGATGACTGCTTGTATATTATGGAGGAGATCTTTGCTTTGGTTTGGGTTGAACCAGACCAAAGGTTTTTCAGTTGGCTTCCACAGATCCCCAAGAAATCTGTGGATAGATTTCAAGGGGTCCAGAAACTTGTAAAGGGAAAAAGAAATAAAAATATTTTTATTAATTTTGGTTTCCATTGAAATCCTTTACGTTTTATTTTATGCATTTAAAAACACTATTCTGAGAATTTTTTTTTTTTACCAAATAGGCTTTACTAAACTGATCAAGGGGTCCATGACCCAAAAGAGGTTAAGTACCAGATGGTCCTCAAAGTCCCTTTCATCTCTTAATATTCTGTGAGGTCTCATACTTAATTTTATATCTATCATGCTAGTGAAAAAAAGGTGTTATAAAAACTGAAATGATCATTATCAGTAATTTTCTATTGGGAACTCTATCTTTTTTTTAATTTAATTTTTTTTCAGGTCTCAATTCTCTTCCTCCTACCTCCTCCACCTAAATGAGAAAGCAAGAAAAACAAAACCTGTTACAAACATGTAGAGTCAAGCCAAATTCCTGCCTTGGCCTTGTCCAAACAAAAACAAAAACATGGCCTAAATCTGCACTCTGAGTCCATCCCCCTCTATCTGGAGATGCTTACCATGTTTCCTAGGGAGTCCTCTGGAATTGTGTGTTGATTAGGAAGTCTATCTTAAGCTTGTCCTCACCCTGACATTATTTCCAGAAGCTAATGATTTTCTCTGTGCAGAATCCCAGTCTTCTCCCAGATCAGGGCTTTCAATGAAACAGCTCTTTGTGTTGTTCTGTCATCTGAATGGCACTCTCGTTCCATCATCATAGAATCATGGAATTCTGGAATGTCAGAGCCAGGAGGTACCTTGCATAGATAATCTGGTCCCTGTCACTTTAATGAAGAGAAAGCTGAGGCCCAGAAGGGGATGTTGACTTGTTCCAAGGTCACACCAAGGAAAGGAGAACAGAGTGCTCCCAAAGAACAAGTGTCGGCTTTGAAATAATAGGACTTGGCTTCATATGCCACCTCTGACTCTTATTGCCTGTGTGATATTAAGCTTAACTTCCCTGGGCCCCAATTTCCTCACCTGTAAAGTAAGAACATTGGACTTTGCTGGCCTCCAAAGGCCCATCTAGTCTTATGATTCCTATGGTCACTTGCCTCTCAGGGCCTGGCTCTTGCTCATGTACCTAGAATCTTGGTGAGTTTAAAACATCTGCTGATGAAAGAACTGAATCAAATCAGCAAAAAGTCTCCACTCAAGGGGTTTGCAAGAGCAGAGAGCCAACTCTGAAAAGCTTAAGAACCAGAGGGTCAATGCAATGGTCTTCCATAAGGACCCATGATGCAAGGCACTCCCTACCTCCTAACTTAGAGGGGACAGACTCATGCTGCAGCATGAGATACTTGTCTTAGACATTGTCAATATGGGAATCATTTTGCTTCACTATGCTTGTTTGCTACAAGGATTTCCTTTTTTCAGCTTAGGGACTGGTCATTGGGGGGACAAGAACAAAATACTTGTTCAAATAATTTTTTAGATGTGAAAAAAAGGTCAAAGGCTGAGCATCCTCAAAAATTGGTAGCCCATTATAATGGAAGGAGCTCCTGGATAAGGAGGCAAAGGGCCTGCCTTCAGGTTCCAGTTCTAGTAGTAAGTGAACTTGGGTAAGTCACTTCTTTAAGCCTCAGTTTTCTCTTCTTTAAAATGGGGATAATGATACCTATCCTGGCTACCCCCCAGGGTTGTTATGAGGATCAAATGAAATTTTGAATGTGAAAGAATTTTGTAAATAGTAGGGTGGGAATATACTGCTATCCCATCCCAGGAACTATTATGAGTCCTGTTGCTTCTCTTTTGGAATATGAACCAATCCCAACTCCAATCAAGGATTTAAGATTCCTCTTCTCTGCTCTTGTATCAGCATTTTCCATCACCTGAAATGGCTTTGGTATCAAGCCTCAGGAGAACAGCAGATACTGAATCTTCTGTCAGTTCTTGAAGGCAAACTCCATCCTTCCCTAGTGTCACTGCAGGAGCCATTAGAGTCTCGAAGATGGGTTTCAGATCCTACCTCTGACACTTAATAACTATGTGACTATAGGCAAGTCACTTCCCTTGGCCGAGGCTGTTTCCTCATCTGTAAAATGAGGGGGCTGTGCTGTATTATCTCTAAAGGTCACCTCTAGCCAGGAGTAGGCTAGAAAATGTTTAATAATCAACTCTCCAGGAAATAAAATGTCTGCAGGCGTAGTTTTTAGTTCAGTCTTCAGTATTAACATTTCCTCCTTCACTTTCTTGAGTTTAGAGACAACAAAGCAAGCCCTGATTTTTAGTGGTTTTGGGATTTGGGAGATGGAAATGCTCACCCTGAAAATTTAACAACCAACTGGAGCTGATTATCCCTGCTTCTACCTCTCAATTCTATTATCCTGTGATATCTCTGGAAGCACTAGCTTCCTCATCTGAAAAATGGGCATAAAAATACCTGCCCTACCAACCCCATAGGGTTGTCATGAAGCTAAAAGGAAATAATGAATGTGAGAGTCTTGGAAAGTTTTTTTTTATGCTATAAAAACAGGAGATTAATAATTCCCACTCCCCCAAGATTTCCCTAGAACTCCTAGGAAGGAGGTGAGGAAACCCCCTCAAACAGTTCAAATCAGCCGCAGCAGTTTGGGCAAACTATCATTTTAGTTGCCTGGGGGCGCTGAGAACATTAAGTGACTTGCCTGGAATCACTCAGCCAAGATGTGCTGGAAGGGAGATTGCAGCTGCGAACTCCCTCAATCAGGAGCCCAAACTCCCTCGGTCCACTTGACCAACTCCCTTCTGCTTTTTTTCCCTTTTTGGCCTTGCCCTTGTTACCACTATTACTTGGCTACTTTTGCTACTACAGCCACCAATGTATACTTTTCCAAGGTCAGGGCTACAAGCCTGATTAGCAAAGTTATCTTCGTGGCCACCTCTTCCTATCATAGAGACACTACCCACCTCAGACCTTATAAGGAAACTTTGTTTTATCAACTTTCACTGCCTGGGGAGGCTATGGGTTTGACTTTTAAAAAAATTTTAGAAGGATATGCTTTGACTAACCTGTTTCATAATGAGATGGGGGCGGGGGGAGAATCTAATACACTTGGAAGTCACCTTTAAAAACTGAATTAAAAATGACTGCCTTATGATGTGTTGAGCTTACTGTTATTTAGAAGTGTTCAAGCCCCATGATCTTGTTATGGAATTGGTAGCAGCAATTCCTTCGGTGAATGAAGGACTGCATTAGATAACCTCTGGGGTGCCCTCTGACTCTCAGAGCCTGTGAATTTTTGAGGACCTCAGAAGAAGACAGGTGGCTATTAGGCAGCATTAAATCCCTCTTTCAATTTAAGCCACTTTGCCTGGTCTATACTGATAAAACACCATTAGCGGGCCCTGCTATTTCTTCTGGGTCCAGGACTTACAGAGTCCTTGGCACACAGACTGGTAAGGACTGGAAATCTGTCTTCTTCACAAGGTTCAGCAAGTCTGCTTTGAAGCAGGGGATAATTTTCACAGGGGCAAACTATGACAGGCAGATTTTTCTTCTAGATTGGCCATAGAAAAACCTCCCACTCCTCTGGCCAGGTACTCAGGGAGTGACCTTGAGTGTTCTTAATATTTTTTCCATCCCATTACCTTTTCAATGAAGAAACATTTTATTGCATCTTTAGGTCAGATGATGAAGTCAGCTGAGGTCCCTTCTAGCCCTTAGATCCATAATTCTACAAGTCCCATTTTTTCCATATACCTGGTACATAGTATTCTTGATTCAAGGAGGCAGTGTGGCCCAGTGTTTGGTGGGTGGGACCCTTAGCCAGAGAACCAGACGACCTGTGTTCTTGTTCTGCAAATGATAAACTGTGTGAACTTGGGGGAGGGAAGGAATGAACATTTATTAAGCCTCTACTATGTTCCAGGCACTGTGTTAAGCACTTTACAAATATCTCCTAGGAACACTGTGAGGTCAGTGCTATGATTACTTCTTTTTACAATTGAGAGAACTGAGGCAGATTGAGGTTAAATGTCCATTGCAATGTAGCTAGTATCTGAGGATGGTTTTGAATTCAGGTCTTCCTGACTCGAGGCCTGGTGTTCTATCTGGTTGGGTTTGTTTTTTGTTTTTTTGCTTTTTGGAGGGGGGAATGCAGGACAATTGGGGTTAAGTGACTTGCCCAAGGTCACACAGCATTCTATCTGCTTTGACATCTAGCTGCCTTGGACAGGTCTTCTCCTTAGACTCAGCCTCAATTCCATAAAACAAGAAAATCTCAGACTTGGAAGGGACCTTAAAGGTCATCTTGTTCAGCTTCTTCCCCATTCCCCACAGGCATGATGATTTTCTCTACAGTATCTTTGGCAAATGTTTAACCAATTTCTTCTTGAATAGGTCTACCAAGATATCCAGTGATGGGGAACTCACTGTGCCTTGAGGCAGTCCATTTCATTGTTGGATAACTCTCACTGTAAGAAAGCTCCTTATATGTAGCCAAAACCAGCCTGGCTGGAACCCACAACTCCCAGTTCCACCTTTTGGAGCAACACAGAAAAAAGTGTCTTTTCTTTCATGTGATATCTTTGATGATAGTTATGTGGCCCTTCCTTTAAAGTACCCATTCTCATCCTTATTTTTCCCCATATGGGTTGAACCCAACACATTTCATATCTATAAACTTGGCTTCTTTCTCGGTAAAATGATTTGAAGTTGGATGAACTCAGTGGTCCAACCCCCTCCATTCTAAGGGAATTTGGAGCAAAAATAAATCAAGGAATTCCACTTGCAGGTGAACATAAACTCAATCTTCCATAGGTGGAAGCCTGTCATATATCATGTCAGCATGATATATGATTGCTGGACTTAGAATCAAGAAGATCAGGGTTCACATCTCACTTTGGACACTTAATTGGGTGACCCTTTCACACTCTTGAGCTTCAGTTCCCCTTTTTGTAATATGGGGATAATATATATATATATATATATATATATATATATATATAAAATATGGGGATAATAATAATATATGTAACCTCCCAGGGTAGTTGTGAGACTGAGATGATGTAAGTACTAAGACATGAAGTGCTTTGCAAACACTACATAAGTATCAGCTTATGATATTAATATGGGGAGGAAGGTGTTTTGAATACTCAGTTGGTCTTCAGATCAGGGAGTGCTTTCTCAGAGGCACAAGGGTCCATCTTTGCCTGGCCCAAGGAGAAGAGAAAGATCATTCTTTGGGGGCTGGAATTCCCATTTGTGCCCTTCCCCTTCTCACCTTCCCTCACATTCTGGAACCCGGAATGTTCTCTCCATCCCTATGCCCACTTTTCACTGCCTTCTCAAGCACCCTTTGACCCAAGTGTTAGCTCCCTCATGAATCCTTCCTTGCTATCCCACTGTCTCCATGCCAGGATGCTTCTGAGACCTTGTCTCTACCTCTGCCCAAACATTCCAGCTCCTGCCCTGTGACCCTGAACTTCTGATTGGTGAGCTTTTCTCCATCTAACTCACTCCTAGACTATCTTTACAACAAACTTTGGAACAAACTCCTCCTCCTTTCCAACTCTAGCTTTGAGCACATTAATCAAATCAAGATTTACCAGTCCTAGAAATGGCCTGTCAATCAAATGTCCTATGACTCCAATCAGCATCCTAGTGACTTCTCTGACCAAAATGCTCCTTCCTGGCCATCACTGCCTTATATGGTTTATCTTCTCCTAAAAGAATGTAAACTCCTTGGGTGCAGGGATGGTCTGGCTTCCGCTTCCTATATTTATATCCCCAGATTTAGCACAGTACTTGGCATATAAAGGCTTAATAAATATTTTTTCATTCATTCTTTCATTCACTAATCCCTTAAGGCTAGCAAAGACTTTCTCTCTCAGACATCATAAAGACATACAAAACATCACACTGTTTTGTATCCACTAAACTTTTTCCTGTAGTTTCTCCCAGATGTCTAGTACCTTCTCCTCCAAAAATATGTTTTCCGCCTCATCATCCTCGCTCCTTCAAAGTGTACTAGGCCTAGAGTCAGGAAGATCTAAGTTCAAATCTAGCCTCATATACTGTGCCCCTGGGCAGGTCACTTAACCGCTGTCTGCCTCAGTTTCCTCAACTGTAAAACAGGGATAACCACAGCACCTACACTTGAAGGGTTGTTGTATCAAACAAAATAATATTTTTTCTGGAAATAGTATTTTATCTTTTTCAATTGTACATAGATATTTTTCAGCATTCATTTTTTATAAACTTTTGAGTTCCAAATTTTTTCTCTCTCCTTCCCCTCCACTCCCCCTCCCCAAGATGGCCAGCACAAATAAAATAATATTTGCAAAATGCTTAGCACGGTGCCTGGCCCATGGTAGGCACTATATCAATATTTATCCTTTCCTGCCTATAGCGTGTGTATGACTCTCCCCCATTAGAATCTTGAGAACTCCTTGAGGGCAGGAATTTTTTTTCTTTTTTCTTGGCGTTTCCCAGAGTTTACTTGACTCAGGGCCCAACACTTAGTCAGGGTTTACTAACTATATGTTGATTGACTTTTTAAAAAAAACAGACCCGTGGTTTTATTGGAATAAAGAACTTCCTGGGTGAAAACTCCCTATTCCCTTTGCAGATCAGTACCTATTCTGAAATTTTCCATTTTAGACAGTAGTCTGGAGCACTAACAGATTAAGTGACTTGCTTAGGGTCAGAAGCAGAATTTCAAGCCAGGTCCATCTTCCTGACTCTAAGGCCAACCCTCTCTTCACTATACAACTAGGTCTTTCTATCCCTTAGTGTGTATTCTATTCAGCTTGTGTTTGCATCCTATCTCCCTGCTAGAGTCAAGATCTATCAGGACAGGTACTTTGTCTTTGTACCTCTAGGAGGGGATTGATAAACATTTGGTGAATTAAAATAAAGTGGTCAGCTTGTAGTGGGAGCAGAAGAGGAAAGGTGACCATTTCCCATCAGAAACCAAATCAGGAGGGTCCCACTCACATACACTTGAACCCAGTAAAGAAGAAAGAATGAATGGATAGAAACAGGGAGGTACCCCTAAACTGACCCAGAAAAGAGGTTTCACAGGAGTAGAGGAAGACTGTCCCCTTCTCCTAGCCAGGGAGTGAGAGGGAAAGAAAGGGGGTGGGAGTGCGGTAGAGAGAGGGAGAGAGAAACAGTGAGAGAAACAGAAAGAAAGGAAGGAAGAAAGAAAGAGAAAGAAAGAAAGAGAAAGAAAGAGAGAAAGGAAGAAAAAGAAAGAAAGAAAGAGAGAGAAAGAAAGAAAGAAAGAAAGA
Source organism: Gymnobelideus leadbeateri (assembly GCA_011680675.1). Lineage (NCBI taxonomy): Eukaryota > Metazoa > Chordata > Mammalia > Diprotodontia > Petauridae > Gymnobelideus > Gymnobelideus leadbeateri. The sequence goes on from WOXC01008144.1 coordinate 67,193, forward strand.
AAGAAAGAAAGAAAGAAAGAAAGAAAGAAAGAAAGAAAGAAAGAAAGAAGGAAAGAAAGAAAGAAAGAAAGAATTCTCTGTTTGGCCTTTAAAGGAGAGGAGGAAGGCTGCCCACCTGTCCTAGCCAGGGAGGAAGATGGAAGGAAGGCGAGAGAGAAGGAAGGAGAGGAGGAAGGAAAGCAGTGACGAGGGTCTCCATTGTGAAAGGGGAAGAAGAGGAACAAAGCCAAGCCTCCCCACCCCCAAACCCCCAGCTGTCAGACAGGGAGGATAGGAGGCTCGGCCGCCTCGGTGGTTTCCTGTTTCCGTTAACTCCTGCAGGGTCGGTGGCCGGCCCTGATTGGCTGAGCTGGCCTACCCCACAGTTTTGCCATTTAAGGCCGAGGCTCTCACAGCCGCACTGCCTGCAGCGGAGTTCCTGAGAAGGTGTGTCACTTGGGGATGCTTCCGACGCCCTGAAACCCAGCGGGCTGGGGGTGGGAAGCAATGGAGACAGGCGGGCACCTACAGCTCTGTCTAGTCTGTCTAAAAGCCTCCACCTCCAGCTGGTGTTTCTGGAGACAGACAGGTCTCTGACCTTCAGTTTAAAAGTCTGCACCTTCAGGCACTTTCACAGCTCCCTCCTTTCCTTTTTCCTCTTCCAGCTGGGTGAAGGGGAGGAGGACACAGACTCTGCTGTCAGGGAATGAATGGTCCATTGCTTGACACTACCTCAGTGTATCAAAAACAAAATACTCCGTCTGACCTTTAAAACCCTTCACAACCTGGCCCAGGGGTGGGGAGCCTGCGGCCTCGAGGTCACATCTGGCCCTCTAAGTCCTCAAGTACAGCTCTGACTGAATCCAAACTTCACAGAACAAATCCCCTTAATAAAAGGATTTCTTCTATAAAACTTGGACTTAGTCAAAAGGCTGAACCCAAGGACCTAGAAGACCACATGTGACCTCGAGGCTTCAGGTTCCTCACCCTTGATTGGTCTTTTCTTACCTTTTCAGTCTTCTGACACTTGAGTTCTCCTCCTCTCCCCACCCCCAACACGGGGTCTTCTTGCTGTTCCTCCCCCCTGTTTCTTGGCTTTCTTCAAGACAACTGAAATCCCACCTTCTGCAGGAAGGGGCCTTTCTGGGTCCCTCTCCCTCCACTCCACTCCTAGTGCCTTCCCTATAAGAGTAGCTACCATCTGTCCATCTACCCTGTATATATGGGGAGACTCAAGGAAATGGCAAACCACTCTAGTACCTTTGCCAATGAAACTCCACAGACAGTATGATCCACAGGACCACCAACATCAACATTGTGTGTGGATGCACACAGTTATTTGTATGTTGCCTCCCCTTGGGGACAGGGACATTTTTTTTTTATCTCTGTATCCCCAGCACTTATGGGGTGAGCACATGGCAGGAGGCTGATATTTGTGACTGAATGGATCTCTCTCGAGATGCCCCATCAGAAGCCCACCATGAAACCTCTTTAGAGACCTCTGTCTGAGAGCCTTAAAGCCCCATTTGAAGTGAGCAGCACAGGAGTCGGGACTATCTTTTACCTTTCCTTGTATCCCCAACTCTTAGCATGGTGCTTACACATAGTAGGTGCTTAATAAATATTTGTTGACTGATTGACTGAAGGCAGCTCTTATTCTACAAATGTGTTAGAGAACTAATATGGCACTGTGGATAGAGCTGTACTCTGAATCACCAAAAACTGGATTCGAATCCTGCCTCTGTCACATAGGAGCTTTGTGACATTGGATAAATCACTTACCTCCCAGTACCCACAGGCAACCACGTGTATAAGACCATACGGGTCTTCTCACTGGGACGTCCCTATGCTGATGAAACCACAGGTCAAAATAACAACAAAAAATTAGCAAACTCCCAAGGGAGCCGGGGTGGAATCAGGAGACTGTGTTGTGTGACCTCAGGTGGGTTGCTGAATTAAGCCTGCTGAAAAACAGGGATCATTTTCCCCACAAGAGGGTTCCATGAGGACAAAGGAGACAGGGATGCTGAGTCTCCCATGCCTGCTTGGCACGAGTTCCCTGGCTCTGGGCAGAGCATGTCTCCAATCCCAGTCTTATGAATCCTTCTTCCTTCTTTTCTCAGAGTCTCGGATCTGCAGCCCCTAGGGTGGTCCCGGCTGTTGAATCTCCTTTGGCAGCCTTCCCACGTCCTCAACAGCTGCACAGAAAAAAGGCCTGGTTGTGCCAACTGGCTCTGCCACAGCATTCATTTCTCACATGACCCTGGGCAAATCACTTAAATCTCTCCAGGCCTTAATTTCCCCTATCTGAAAAACGAGGGGGGTTGTGTTAGATGGGTTCTTAAGGGCTTTTCCAACTCTGAACATCCTATGTTAAGATTGTATGGGGCTTCCGAGTAGAAAGTCAAACTTCTCTCCCGGTGGCCTATAATAAATGTTTGTTGAGGGGCTGTCTCATCACAGCCCAGCTGCAAGTGATGGACAGAGACAAAAGGGAGTGGGGCAGAGGGAATGGTGCTGGATTTGGAGAGAGAAGATCTGGGTTCAGACGCTGAAGCTGATGCTGTATGAGACCACAGACAAAGTCACTCAGGTGGCAATGGGAAAAAAATCGATGGCTTTGGAGTCAGATGGCCCAGCTTCAAAATCTGGCCTCTGCTACTGTGTGACATTACACAAGTGACTTGATCTTTCTGAGCCTATTTCCTTATCTTAAAATGAAGGAGTCAGACAGGGTGCCCTCTAAGGTACCTTCCACTTCTATCTACATCTATGATTTTGTGAATCTTTCTGGGTTTCAGTTTCCTCATGTGCAAAATGGGGAATAATAATACCTTTACTATCTACCTCAGGGGGATTATTATGTATCCTGGAATGTATCAAAAGATTCTTAACTTGGGGTCCATGAGCTTTTTTTTTTATATATATTTTAGTAAGTATGTATGTATATATATGTATGTATATGGGGTTTGTTTTTTTTTTGGTTGTTGGTAGTGGTGGGTTTTGTTTGTTTTTTTGCTTTTTGAAAGGGGAAAGGCAGGGTAATTTGGGGTTAAGTGACTTGCCCAAGGTCACACAGCTAGTAAGTGTTAAGTGTCTGAGGCTGGATTTGAACTCCGGTCCTCCTGACTCCAGGGCCGCTGTTCTATTCACTGTTCTACCTAGCCACCCCAAGTTGAAGCTTTTTTAAATACTAAAGCTTTAATAGCTTAAAACTTCACTAAGACTTTCAGGACAATATAATGTTTCCTTTGTAATCTTACATATTTTATTTTATGCAGTAAAAAATATTATTCTGAAAAGGGGTCTACTAGACCATGACTAGACCAAGGAGTTCATGACATGAAAAAAGTCCCTGTTCTAGCATCCCTACTCTAGAGGCACTAGGTAGGCACTTAATAAATCCTTTTGACTTACTCAAATCAGATAATATCTGTAAAGTGCTTTGCAGACATAAGTACCATATAGTAGATAGTGCACCAGCCCAGAGTCAGGAAGACCTAAGTTCAAACCCAGCTTCAGATACTTACTAGTTGTATGACCCTGGGCAAGTCACTTAACCCATATTGCCTCAAAAAAAACCCCCCAACCTAAAACCCCAAAAAAGCACTATATAAAGGCCATCAAATAAGAGATGGCATGCTATACTGACTTCAGAACTAGAGGACCTGGTTCAAATCCTGCCTCTGTTAACTATGATGATCCCATTATTTTAAGGGAGGAGAGAAAGTTCTGTCTGAGTGAGGGCAGAATCAGCCTGATCCTGGCTGGGGGTTCCTGGAGCTTCTTGGAGAAGGTGGCACCTAAGATAGGCTCTGAAGGACTGGAAGGATATGTCTGCAGCTGAAGACAGCAAGGGAGCTCATTCCAGGTCTGGGGGAGCCATGTGAGCACAGATACAAATGGGGCTCGTCAGGGTGAGATGAGGGCATAACTAGTGGCCCAGTTGGCCTGGATCATGGCGTACATGAAGGGGAGTAGCATGAGATAAGGCTAGAAACACAAGTTAGAGCCTTGAAATGCCAGGATGAGGAGGGCATACCTTATTTGGTAGGCAGTTGAGAACAACCAAAGTTTTTTTGAATATGAGACTGACATCAGATCCATGCATTAGGAGTATTTCTTGGACAGCAATGTGAAGGATGGATTGAAGAGGGAATAGATAGGAGGCAGGAAGACTAGTTAGGCTATTAGGAGATCAGAGAGGAAGTCCATTTTAGACCCAAGGGAAGGATGGTGGAGAAAAAATTATAGGCATTCTACTGGCATTGCTCTTGACCTTGGCCCCAATTCCTGGCTCTTAATATGGACATGAGGGTTGCCTTGGGGCCTGCAGTGGCTACACAGTGTGGCTCTTTTGCCTTCTAGTTGTGAATAGTATAGCACAAATAGAAATGAATGATCCATGCTTTTGTCCCCTCATCTTTTCCCCAAATTAACCCCAAACTACCTGATTTATTCCCCACTGCTCCCCAGCACATAACTCTGCCCCAGACAGACTGGTCTCCTGGGAATAACCTGGATATACTATGCTTGAGGTCTCTTCCAGATCTAAAATCCTATAGTCCCCACTCATGCTATTGCCTCCCCGTGCCTCACCCTCACCTCTATCTATTCTCCCATGCCTACTCAAATGCTACCCATCCTTCCAGATCCAACTCAGTTCTCACCTCTTAGTGGAGGGGGTTGGTATTAGAATCAGATCTAAGTCCAGATCCTGCTTCTGGAGATGAGCTGTGATTATAGGCAAGTCACTCCCTGTCTCTGAGACTCAATTTCCTTATTTGCAAAATGGACATAATTAAATCGTAGCACCCTTCTCTCAGGGTCACTCATGGTTGTGAGGCACCAGTGAGATAAGGCCTATAAAATGCAATGCAGACCTTAATTGCTATATAAACATTGGCTATTATAATTGTCACTGATAATGTCTTTGTCATTATTAATATTCCGGGAAGCTTTTTCCTGATTATTCTCCCCTATATCTCCTTTTCCTTATCCCTATTGGGCTAATGATCACACATATAATAATACCCCTTTATTGTTTTCTAATTGCCCTATGTGTCTATTTTGGTTTCTCAAATAGATTGAAAGTTCCTTCAGAGTGAGGATCTCTAGACCCCCACAGTGCTAGGTAGATAGAAGACACTTATTAAATATTTGAGTGGGTTGATTGAAGCAAGTACCTTTCACTTGTTTCACTTGTCCTCAACACCTTCCACTGGACTTATTACCTGTCCCTCTGCAAACACTATGGTCCCAACCTGAGGCATTCAGGAGCACTGAAGTAGAGGCTGTTCCTCTGAATGACTGTGTGTGTGTGTGTGTGTGTGTGTGTGTGTGTGTGTGTGTGTGTCCACAAGGATGCCTTACTGCTAAGTTGAAAGCTCTCTGGCCCTCTCCTTGTGCCTCACACAATTTTTTTTCCCAGAGAGAAAGAATGATGTGATTTGTGGGCCTTTGGCTAAATCTCTCCACCCTAGATTATCTCCAGTGACACTAGAAACTTCACTATTAGTGATTCATTGCTTTGCCTTCTCATAAAATGAGAACAGTCACCCTCTGAGAGGTGGAACACATTAAGTCCTTCACACCTTAAAGGTATGAGATTATCAGATCTGGATGGAGAGGACATGTGTGGGGGTGTGACCTGAGCCAGGGAACAGAAGAGTCAAAATGAGGCTTGAGATGCTGGAGATTTATGCTACCAACTTCACATTGTTTCTAGGTCCAAGGTAAAGACTATGGCAGCTCTGTCTCTTGTTGCCAGCGTGCCCTCAGGCAAATCTTTGGGTCCCCATTTCCTGACTGGTAAAATGAGGGGTTGGAGGAGTGGAAACATCATAAGCTTTGCCATTTACTACTGCCTATGTGAGCTTGGGCAGATCACTTACTCTAAGCCTGTGCCTTTTTCTATAAAATAAGGGTGGTGGCTGGGGAAGGAGACTTCCAAGTCCCTTTCAGCTCTAAATCTACCCTCCAGAGACCACTGAGATCCCTTTCAATTCTAAATCTATGTTCCTAGGTTAGGTAGATAATTTAGCCAAGTTTAGTCTTAAAAGCCCGAGAGATAGACCTTAGGCCCTCAGGGTTTTGATTCACTGAGTTATGAGGGCCAGATTAAGTCAGCTGAAAAATGAGGTGACTTCCTCCTAAGGCAGTATAACAGGTCTCAATCTGTGATGAGTACTCCTTCCATTTCCACCACCCCAACTCCTTCTCACCTCTACCAAAGCAGGAGTGGGGAACCTGTGGGCTCAAGGCCACATGTGGCCTTCTAGGTCCTTTGGACCAAATCCAAATGGGAAAGGCTGCACTTGAGGACCTAGAGGGGCACATGTGGCCTTGAGCCCACAGGTTCCCTACCCCTGATCTAGGATCCCATCAAAGGGGAGCCATTTCCCCAGCTCTAGTTATCACCTAGCTTCCTGGCCCACAGCATCATCATCAGGAGATTGGGAGATGGGAAGGGGAGAGGGGAGGGTGGTTTCTTGGCACCCACATTAAGCACTCAGCCCAAATGATGTGTCATGTTTCTACTTCCCCTACACTTCTACATGGAATGGTTTAGTGACTGGAAGGAAGATTTATTCAAACTTATGTTGCCTGTAATATCTAGGCCATGATGTTCCTAGAAGACAAGGCCTTGAACTGTCCTTAAAAAAAAAAAAAGTGGGGGAGTGGGAGACAGGAACCAATTTGTTTTCCTATTTACAAACCCTGTCCCATCTCTAAAAAAAGTGTTTGGGGGCCTGAGAGGCAGACACCAAACCTGATCACAGCTCTGTGACTCACATTTGTCTTTGCTCATGAGTAGCCTGAAGGGGTACAGCTGAGATCCAGAACACACCTTTGACATCACAGCCCTGAAACCTCCTTCTAGGTCCTCAATTCCTGACTTACTTTCCTTCCTGTGTGAGGAACAGCAACTCCCAGGGAGGGGCTAACTCACCCCTGAACCCCAAACAAAGGGAACAGAAGGAATAAAGGTTCATGGGCTCATAGGATACTGAATTCAGAGTTGGAAAAGACCTTAGAAGTCACCTGATTTAATTACTTCATTTAACAAAGAAGGAAGCTGAGGCCCAGAGAGGTTCAGTGCTTTGGCTAAGGTCACAGAGATGTCCCCCTCCTGTCTCCTCTGGAAGCTTGCCCTTTGCGTCATCATCTCTCTCTAATTTCCACTGATGCCTTTTCTGCTGCCATTAAACATGCCTGGGTCTCCCTCAAACTTAAAAAAAAAAGGCAGCATGGGATAGTGGACAGGGCACTGGATTTGAGGGTCAGGAAGATTGGGCTTTAAGGTTGTATCAGATACTGGCTATGTGACTCTGGGGAGGTAAGTCACATAATCACTCCATGCCTCAGTTATCTCAAATGTAAAATTGGGTGGTGAGTTTAGATGGAATGTAAGGTCCTTTCCAGATCCACGTTTGTGAGGCTCTGATGCCTTCACTTGACCCTACTCTATATCCCCAGTTCTATAAGTGTGCCCCAATGCTCTGCCCTGGGCCCTTTCCTCTTCTCTCTATGCCCTGACTTGGAGATCTCATCAGCTCCCATGGACTCTCTTCAGATGACTCCCAAATCTGTATATCCAGTCCTCATCTAGCAATCAATGAATAAGCATTTATTAATCTTTTATTTTCCTGTGTTGCATTCTCACATCTCCAACTGCCTGCTGGACATCTCCACCTGGATGTCCCATAGACATCTCAAACTCAATTATGCCCAAAATAGAACACATTCTCTTTCCTTTCTCACCTCCTGAATTTCCTCTTTCTAAGGGAATATACCTTTCCTTTAGTCACTCATATTACTAACGTAGAAGTCATTCTTTACTCTTCACCCTCATTCATACATTTAATTTATAATAAATCAAATGAGATAATATTTATAAAATGCTTAGAACAATGTTTGGTACTTAATAAATGCTAATTCTTCTCCTTCCCACCCCCAAAAGCTATCAATTTATTACTTGTCAATTCTTTTTTTTCTTTATAGAGGGCAATTGGGGTTAAGTGACTTGCTCAAGGTCACACGGCTAGTTTATGTGTTAAGTGTCCGAGGCTGGAATTGAACTCAGGTGCTCCTGACTCCAGGTCCAGTGCTCTATTCACTGTGCCACCTAGCCACCCCTAAGTGTATCCTGCTTTTCCTGCTTTTTTTTTTTTTTTGCTTTTTGGAGGGCAATTGGGGTTAAGTGACTTGCCCAAGGTCACATGGCTAGTTAGTTTTGTGTTGTGTCTGAGGCAGGATTGAAACCCAGGTCCTCCTGACTCCAGGGCCCATGCTCTATTCACTGTGCCACCTACCCGCTGCCCCTTACTTGTCAATTCTTGTCAATTCAAGCATCTCTCATATATATCACCTTTTTTTGGTGGAAAGGGAAGAGAATAAGTATTTATGTAGTACCTACTGTGTGCTTTATAAAATATTATCTTGTCTGATCCTCACAACAACCTTATGTGGTAGGGGCTGTTTTTAACTCATTTTACAGTTGAAGAAACTGAGGCAGGCAGTGGTGAAGTGACTTGCCCAGGGTCACACAACTAGTAAGTGTCTGAGGCTGGATTTTAACTCAGGTCTTTGACTCCAGACCCAAAGCTCTATCCCCTGCTGTCACCTAGCTGCCTCAGCAATACCACTACCTCTACCACCACTTAACCCTGTTTGCCTCAGTTTCCACATCTGTAAAATGATCTGGAGAATGAAATGGGAAACCACTCCAGTATCTTTGCCAAGAAAACCCCAAATGAGGTCAGGAAAAGTCTGAAATGACTGAGCAACAACAAAATGAATGAGTTTACAAGGCTGTTTTCCATCCTGGTCAGAAGGGGACCTGCCCCCACCCAACCCTAAGGGGTTTGGGGTTTGGCACCTGAGATACATTGGGTGCCAAGAGGAGGGACTGCAGGGCAGGTGGGGGGAAGGCAAAGAAGAGAAAGCGCCTGATCCCCAAAACACACTACAGTCCTTCTCAAATACAAAAGTAAGATTGGCCCAGCCCTCAAGAAGAGAGGAGACCTAACATATGCACAATTAAATAAATAGAGTATACGTACTTCTTGTTCAGCCCAGAGTCTGGGGTTTTCTCAACCTCAGGGTTGTTCCATATACTCTCCCTTCTAGGGAAGGCAAGTGGAGGGAGTTCTGGATGTGGAGTCAGAAAGACCTAGCTTCCAATCCCACTTCAGGTTCTTCTTGGCTGGGTGACTGTGGACAAGTCACTTACTGACTCAGTTTCCTCTTTGATAAAATGAGGAAAATAATAGCACCTACCTCAAGGGGAAAACAAGAGGATCTGATTGAGTTCATTTATGTAAAGTATCGAGTGCAACAGAAAGGTGAGCTCCTTTACCTTTGCTAATTCTGAGTCCTCTTTGTCTTAGGAGATCTGGTTTAGGGCCTTTTCTCCTTTGAAATGGAGGGAAAGAAGAAAAAGGGAAAATGAAAGTAGTTATCCCTTTTCCCTTCATCCCTTGATTGCCAAATCACCATCATTGCATGACAAAGTAACAGAGTCTTCTGAGGAAACTGAGGCCCCGAGCTCAACCCTGGTCACACTTCGTGTGAGTAGGGACCAGATTCGAATTCGGGTGCTCTAGCTTTATACCAAAGGAGAAAATATTTGTAAAAGTGCTTGGCACAGTACTTGACACATAGTAGGAACTTATATATATTATATGTTATAATATTATAGACACATATAAATGTTACTTCCTCCCTCCTCCTAATATCCTATCCCAACCTCTCATTTTCTCCAGGAAGAAAATTAATCTCAGAGGGGGAAGGGACATGCCCAAGGTCCACAAGGGAATTAGTAGCAGAGACTGGAATAGAAGCAAGGTCCCCTGACTTCTAGGTCATGGGCTGTTGCACTACACTGAGATAATAACAATTATAAAGTTGAAGGGAACTTTAGAAGGTCATTTAGCTCATAGGTCTTGGGCCAGAAGGGACCTCAGAGGCCATCTAGAAATGTACAGGGGACAGATTGGGGACCTTGGAGTCAAGAGGACCTGAGTTCAAATTCCTCCTCACTAGCTGTGTGACTCTGGGTAAGTCATTTAACCTCTTTCAGTCTCAGTTTCCTCATCTGTAAAATGGGGATAATTATAATAAGGACCTACCTCACAGGATTGTTGTGAAAATTTTGTGATATATTGCTTACTTTACAAACAAAACAAAACAAAACACAACTGCCAATGACAAGCATTTATTAAGTGCTTACTGTATAGCAGGCAGTGCGCTAAGCCCTGAAAAGACAAAGAAAGGCAAAAACAATCCCTGCCCTTAAGAAGTTCACATTCTAAGGGGAAGGACAGCATGCAAATGAATATGTACAAACAAAATAAATACAGGATAAATGGTAGTTAATTTCAGAGGAAAGGCATTAAAGAAGATGGGAAAGTCTTCTAGGAAGTGAGATTTTTAGCTGAGATTTGAGAGAAGCAAAAACTTTAAAGTGCAATATTATTATTATTATTAATATCTGGTCTAATACCCTCACTTTATAAATGAGGAAAATGAAAATTTCCAGGAAAATTAAGTGATTTGCTCTGTGTGGCCCTGGGCAAGTCACTTAACCCTTTTTGCTTCAGTTTCTCATCTGTAATATGGAATGGAGGAGGAAATGGCAATCCCCTCCAGTATCTTTGTCAAGAAAACCCCATGTAGGGTCTCAAAGAGTCGAACAAAACTAAAAACAACAACCACCACCAATGTCAAACAGCTATTAAGTAAAGATCTGCTCCCAGGTTGGCTGACTGTGTGCCTTCCAGGCTGCCTCTAAGCCCCTTGCTCCAGGGGGATGGTGTTTGGATCTGCTGGCCTACTGGGTGTGTCCTCTATATCTGACCCCCAGGACATCTGCTGACAGAACTATACTGGAATGGAGTCCTTGGGCACAGGAACCTTTGCTCACACCCAGAAAGACACAGCCAGTAGGAAAAAGGAAAGAATCTGAAATTAAGCTGGGGGGTGGGGGGAGGAGGGGAAGGGATGTGGCTTTCTCCTCCATCCCCAGGCTGAGGCAATGACCTCAGCAATCCCCTGCCTTAAAAAGCATCATCACCAAGAAAGGAGCCCACAAGCTTTCAGTCACTCATCTGGTCCCCTGTGTCTAGACAGATGAGAGATGTGAGATGAGCCCAGCCCCCATTAAAGGCCTTCTCTTTCACCAGAGAACTCAGTTCCTCAAAATGAAAAGAAAAAAAGGGGGGGCTAATTAATCATGCCCAGGAGTTAATCATGAATAACACAAAGTTAATTTAACCAACGAAGTAATTAACTCTGGAAAGTACCAACCTTTTAATAGGAAAGGACAGAAAAACTCTCATGCTTACCACCTCCCCACCCTGCATGTCCCCAGCACAGAAAAGCCTCAGGTTCTAATAATAACTCTACATGTTTGTGTAGTGTTTTAAGGCAGCTAGGGGATAGACTGGGGACTTAGAGTTGGGGAAACTGAGTCCAAATCCTGCCTCACACGTGTCTGAGTTGTATGACCCTGGGCAAGTCATTTCTCTGAATTTCAGTTTCCTTGTCTATAAAATGGTGATAATAATAGCAAATAATCAACAGAGGGAAGGCATTGGGATTAAGAGGGGTTGCGGAAGGCTTCCTGTAGGAGGTGGGATTTTAAGTGAGACTTGAACAAAGCCAGGGGAATCGGGAGGCCATGAGAAAGCATACCAGGCATGAGGTATGGGGGAGCCAGAGAAATCGCCTGGAGAGATGGATTGTCTTGTCTGTGGAAGAATAAGGAAGTCAGTGTCACTGGAGGGGTCCCCTAACTTTAAGTCTAGTGCACTTTCCATTTTCACATTGCCCCTCAGTCTCAGTAAGTGGATGGTGAAGGAAATAAGCACTTATATAGTACCTACTGTTTGCCAGACTGTGCATAGTGCTTTACAAATATTATCTCATTTGATCCTCACAATGACCTATTAGCATTTCCATTGTACAGCTGAAGAAACTAAGGCTGAGACAGATCAAGTGATATGCCCAGGTCATATAACTAGAAAGTATCTGGACAGAATTTGAACTCAGGTCTTCTTGCCTAAAGGCCTAGCTTCCTATCTACTGTCTCTCTTAGCCATCCCATAGATTCCAGAGGAGAGAAAGAATGAGATAAATGCTGATAATAGTCAAGTTTCCATTGCACTATAGGGTTTCTAAAGTCCTTTTCTTCCCACAACCTTGCAGATCAGATGAAGTAAGGCTTATTATTCCCATTTTACAGAAGTAGGAATTGAGGCTGCAGCATGGGCTTACCTAGAGAAGATTCTGAGGGCTGAGCTAGTCCTGGTGAACTTCAGTTTAAAATGTTTTTTTTAAAGGGTTTGAAAGTCTAGCTAGTATTCACTTGGGGAGTGGGTAGTTTTCTTTAATAAGTCCATACTTGGTGAATGACAGACAAAGTGAAAAAGAATTAAGAACCCTTTCCTTCCACTAATGAAGACAAATATAATGATATTCTAAGGTGCCCGGCAAAGCCACTTTTCTAGACAAAAGCTTAGGAAGAGAACAGAACAATCCATAACTTGGACCCATAAAAGTATTTATTTCAAATAAGGTGGGGAAAGGTGGGCCCATCTCGATGGCAGTGATCTTGTGTGTTTTAATTTTTCATAGTTGGGTTTGGTTTTTTTTTTTTGGAAGGGGGGAGATGGAATCAAGCCTGTCTCTTTGACAAAGAGTTGAAAATCTTCAGACTGGATGAATGTTTAGAATTTCAGCTGATTCAGAACAAAAGAAAACTCACAAGGAAGCAGAAAAAATAGAAAATTCTCAACACAATGAGTATTATTTATCATACAGGCTTTTTTGAAATGAAAATTTATTGTTACATATTTAGAATCCTCTCTTATGTTCTGCTATGCATATGACATGCTTTTTTTCCCCCTTTCTTTATATTTAAGTTCCATTATTTAAGTTTATGATGGGTTTATGTTTCTTTTCTCTATTCTGTACTTGTGTTCTGGAATTTGAGTCTAAAATAAAAAAAAAAGAATGTAAGCTGCTTAAGGACAGGGGTTGGTTTGTCTTTGTATGCTCATTACCTAGCACAGTCTTTGGAATATACTAGGCACTTAATAAATGCTTGCTTGGATATTAATCTGAAGCAGAATCATAGAAAGATGGCTTGTAGTTTTTCCCAGGCCACTCTGTTGATTTTCCAGTGCCTAAATGCAAAGAACTGTTAAGCAATCTTATGGTGGGACAGAAGGCCTCGAGAAAGCCTTCAGGTAAGTTCAGAAGACCATCAACAGGGTCAAGGAGATAAATAAACTTTAGTCTGAATATGAATTTCTGCTCCAATCTCAAAGACCTAGGCCTTTGTAATCCTATATGCATTCTATAAAAAATTCTAAATAGAAATGTCCAGTTGTGTCAGTTGCTAAGTGACCTTGGTAAATCCCTTTTATTTTTTTCTCCTCTGAAAACATAATAGGGTTTTGACTTGGCAATATCTGAGGTCCCTTCTAGCTCTGACATTCTCTGAGTCTATATTTGATCTCCTGCCAGAAAGAACGCAAAAACAGGCCAAGACAATTGGAAATCTCCCCAGCATGTAAGTCAGAGGGAGGAAAAGTCTGGCCCACATTTGGGGATTGTAATCAAATGCAGTTGTATAGGGTTACCAGATACTGATAGTCTGAACAAGAAATGTAGGTTAAGAGCACAGATTTCTCTAATCCTGAGAAGGTGTTTGTTAGATGACCTATCAGATTCAGCCTTGGACTGCATTCAGAGCTCCCCCACTGGAGATCTCTGAGGGGGCTGTACAAGCAGAGGGTTCCCTTTGCAGAGAAAATGGTCTTGTCTTGTACCCTGGAAAAGAACACTTTTCCTTTACACAGCTTTCAGAATACCAAGGGAAGTGATAAACACTGGATTTTCACTCCACAACACCAGGGTTCTAATCCTGGCCTAGTCCCTTCTTGAGTGATCTTGGGCAAATCACTTAACCTCTATGGGCTTCAGTCCCCATAAAATGAGGGGGCAGAATGAGATGGCCTCCGAGTTCTCTCAACCTCATCTGTATGATCCTCATCTGTAAAAAGAGGGGATTGGGTTGGTAGCCTTTTTATAACTCAAAATCTACTTATGATCCTATGATTCTCTTCAGGTCTTAGTTTAATACAATAGAAAGAGAGTTTGATGTGAAGTTAGGGTACCTTGGTTCAAATTCTGAGTCTTCAGCTTATTTTTTATCTAACTTTGGATGAATTAACCTTTTGGGGGTCTCCGGGTCCTTGCCTCTAGGTGGCTTCAAGGTCCAATCCAGCTCTAGGACCTTCTCTTGATCTAAGCTGGGTACAAAGGTTCTTAATTTGGTGTCTATGAATTTAATTTTTTTTTGATAAGTTTAATTAAACATAATTAGTTTCCTTTGTAATCCTATGTATTTTGTTATATGTTTCTGAGAAGGGGCTTATAGATTCTAGTAGATTGCCAAAGGATGCATGACTCCAAAAAGGTGAAGAAAATTTAGTTCAGTTCATTGGAAAGAATGTTGTATTTGGAGTGGAAGGATCTGGACTCAATCCTTGATTCTCCTACTTACTGTCTGTATATCTCTGGATAAGTTATCTGACCTCTCTTGGTCTCAGTGTCTTTGAAGGCATTGGTCTAATTGGTCTTTCAGTTCTAAATCATCGATGTTCTGAAAAATGGACATAATAATATATGTGTCGGGATTAAGTGGAAGACTGTTTTAAGGATATGATGAGAGGATAGGTGTGGAAGCACTTTATAGGCAGTAAAGAGAATCACACAGGTAAAAGAATGGTGTTGTCTTATGGTCAGCATCATTAAGAACCGAGGGAAAGATGCTATTAACTAAAAGAAGAAACTTTTGGCTTCTGGAGAGAAAGCATGACTCAATTCCTTTGGTTCCCCAGATCATTTTTCCAAATAGTTCACTTGGCAGTCTTTGCTATGGCTCCACCCACATTTCCCAACAAGGCCTCTTCTCCCTCCTTCCCTTTTTTACTTCCTCCTCCTATTCCTCCTGCCTAGAAAAGATCCTGGAATATCCAGAGCCCAGGACAGGGTTTAGCTGCTATCCCCTCAGGCTGTGGCCCAACCAAAGCCTCTAGGACTCTTCAGGATGGTATTTATTGAACTCCACAAGGTCCTACAGGCACCCTCACCATTACAGGAGCCTCCGCATCAAGCTCCCTATGGCCCTTCCACTGCTTGCTACACCCTTGGCCCTGCCTTGCCCCAGATGTCTAGGTTTAGCCAAAACATGCATCTGCCTACAATAAATACTCTCAAAATCCCCTCCCTTAGACAGTGTGTGGAATAGGAGAAAGAGCAGGGGTGAGAAGTCAGGGATATGACTGTTACTCTGGACTTGGCCATTAATTTGCTGTGTGGCCTTGGACAAATCTCTTCATTCTATGATTTACAAATTAATTTCTTCAGCTATAAAAAGGGGAGAAAGGATACATGTCCTAGTTACCACATAGCAGTCCTCTCAAATGAGGGAAAGTGTAGTGATGTAAGTGGAATTTGTGTGCTTTGAAATATATAAAGTGATATAAAGGGTTCAGATCCCCCTGTGATCATACTGCCAAGTTGCTTAACCTCTCATGTAGCTAGTGTTGAAATGGGTCCAGAATCGGGAAGATGGGAATTCAAATCTTGCCTCAGACGCATTTTAGTTATGTGACCTTGGGCAAGTCATTGGTCTTCTATTTGCTTCAGTTTCCTCAATTGTAAAGTGGGAATAATAATGGCACCTACCTTAAAGGGCTGTTGTGAGGACCAAATGAAATATTTTACAACAGCATGGCACCCGGCATACCATAGGTCCTATAAAAATGCTTCTTCCTCTCCCTTCCTCACCTGTCTACCTATTTATGTATCGGGGATGTATGAGGTATTCAGGGAGGACCAGCCCCTCTGGTGTGAGGCCTTGCTGAGCCTTTTCATGTCTGCTTTGGTATTCACTTTCCCCCAGTTCTCACCTGCGGCTCCAAGAAGCTATAGTGTGGCTACACTCCAGTAGAAGTGTCTTGGCAGAGAGGTTAAACCAAGCTGAGGGTAAGTGACAGGCCTCAGACTTGTCGGTGAATTAGGGGGAGGTCTACCCGAAGTATATGAAGACTTCTCCTGATGGAATAGGAAGACTGGAACAATTTGTTCTGATGGCCATGAAAGTGGCTGAAGCAGGCACTATGGAGGTGCTTAGAGCTTGGTCAGACATCAAAGATACCAAAGGCATCCATTGCATCCCTGGTCATTGCTGGACATCCTGACTTTTGTCCTGCCAATGGACTTCAGTGACTCTGGAAGAGAAGAATGAGACTGCTGACTTGGTACAAATTGGCTTGGGAGGAAAAAGTGAGGTTGGTGATTTTGCACTGTCCTTCCTCACTTAAATCCAATTCACTTGCAAATCATGGCATCGCTTTCCTCTTCAAGAATGAAGGACAAACAACAACAAAGCATTAAGCAGGCAGAAAAATCAGCACAAGAATCAGAATCTATTGCATTTCTTTTAGGCTACCTATGCATTTTCATCAGGACCATTGCCGAATTCCTTTGATGGCCACCTTACATTTAGGGACCAGACTTGTGACTTTATCCTTTTGGCAGTACTACAGAGCAGACCAGCTTCAGAAGTCAATCTGCCCCTTATCAACAAGGAAAATGATCAAGTTTTTCAACAAAATATTTGAAAACAAAAAGGAGTCAGAAGAGGCAACGAAAGGACAATTTTGTTACTACCTTATTAAATTGAATATACATTTTTTAAAAACTGCATGTAACCATATCTGTGGTTACAAATCCTCTTTTTTTTGTCCTTTTTTGTCTATTACAATGTTTTTGTTTGTTGATTATTGTTACATTCAAAATTAAAAAAAAAAAATTTAGTAAGTAATTTTCTATCTTTGTGCCTCAGCTTACATGAACAGTGGGCTCGGGGGCCATGTTTGAAATTTTAGCATGGAGGTCAGGCTAAAAAAGAAAAAGCCAGGGCTTGATTTTTTTCTGCTGACCCATCAGAGAAGCTTAGCTTAAATGACTACAGTCCTTGTGAGTTGAAGGACCATCAGCCACTTTATGCTAAGATCCCTTGGATCTTAACATCTGGAGGTACAGAACCCTTCAGATCCCTGGGGACTTCTATTAGACTTCCCCATGTACCCTAAGGTACTCTGGGTCTTTCCACTTGCCCAGCTTCTTAGAATTTTCAGGCCTTTCTATCTAGAACTCTCTGTTATGTGTTAATTTCTATTCTAAATATTAATTTCTATTTCTGTTAATAATGTATTAACATTTCTAATGTTAATTAGGGCATGTTGATAGTACATTGAGGAGATTAGACTAAATTCCACCAAGGTCTCAGCTATCCAAATAGCTGTAGAATTTCCCATCTAGGAGACTTGAGAGAATTTTTCATGGTAATTTTGTTCTGTCTCTAGTAGTTTGGAAAGCCAATTAAATGGTATTTTTTGAAAATATTTCCATCTAACCGGGGTAAAATGACACCATCTATTTGAAACATCTGTGCAGTGTGTGTTACAGCTGATGTAACAAATCCACGGAGAGCACACTGTACTATTTGTCTGGGTGGGAAAGGCTCCAAAATGCAATCTGCAATGGGGGATGCCTGATGGTCCAACGGAACTGCCACATTTTAGGTACATCTTGCATACTTTGCATTCTCCCTTTTCTCCCTCCTTCACTATCCTTAGAAACACATTTGGATTCATCCCTTCCTTGCAAAATCTAAAGACCTCTCCATGCCTTATATGGACACATCAAGGAGACAGATAATATCCCAACTCAGGCAATACAATCCTAAAGATTCATTCCTTTGACAAACATTTATGAACCTCCTACTGTGTGCGTGCAGGTGTGGAATGCTGTTAGAGGCACTGGGGGGAAACATGACATTCATCTTACTTTGAGAATTTGCCCCCCTCCGCTCTGCCTATCAGAATTCCATCCATATTTAAAGATCCAGTTCAAGTCCCAACTTTCCTGACTCTATAGATAGACTACAGAGTCTGAATTCAGAGTACCCTGTTTCAAATTCACTTGTTACCTGCATGTCCTTGGACAGGTCACTTTACTTTTCTGGGCCTCAGTTTATCCATATGTAAAAATGAGGGCTCTAGACTGGAAGGACCTATAGGTTTCTTTCAAGTTCTACTTCTACAATCCTAAGATTTCCCTCTGCTCAAAATTTTATAGGACTTGTGGTCAATACTACAGTTTGGCTCTTAATTATATTTTTTCTTCATTATTTATTTGTAGTGTCATAGGTGCTTGTTTTAGCTCCCTAAAGAGACTATAGTAGCCCTTTGAAGGCAGGGACTGGTTTTTATTCTTCTGTTTCCCCCTTAGTACTTTGCAGAGAACTGAGGGTCCTGTTTGCTTCTAGCTGAATCCTGTCTCCCTTGGTTAGGGTGGGGTTCTTAAGTAGAAAGAGCCGGAAAAGAGCCAGAGACAAGAGCCATATATGTACTTGTTGAATGAAGGCTCACCTAGCAGATGAAGTTGGCAAGGAAGAAATTCACAGAATCATGGATTTGGAACTGAAAAGGACTTTAGACTCCTCTCCCCCTTTTAATTTAATGTTTTATATGCTATATTTTACTATGTAATATTTTAACTTTGAAACTTGGTATTCCATGTATGGCAAATTTAGTAATATCAACATAACTTCATTTATGTCACTATCACATTCCTAAACCAGTCAGTCTGAGTGAATGGGAACCCACTGCAATCACTACTCTATGTCTACATACTCCTATTTCTCCCTTATTATTTATTTATTGCTTTTTGGAGGGGGGAAAGGCAGGACAATTGGGGTTAAATGACTTGCCCAAGGTCACACGGCTAGTAAGTGTTAATTGTCTGAGGCCAGATTTGAACTCAGGTCCTCCTGACTCCAGGGCCAGTGCTCTATTCACTGTGCCACATAGCCACTCTGATACTCCTATCTCTTGACACAGAATCTGATATATGTTAACTTTCACTCACTAAAATTAAAATTAGACACAGATTTTTTGGGTACATTTACTAAATTTTGTGAAATCAAGTGGAAATTTTAGAATATAGATATGTTTGTATACATATTAATATATTTAGTTGTTTGAAACTTAGGTACAGGGAACAAAATTCAATTCAACAAATGTTTATTTGTCTTATGTGCCAGGTACTGTAGAAGGTGTAGGGGATACAAAGACAAAAACTAGAGACCCTGCCTTCAAGAAACATACATTTAAAAAAAAAATTAAATGATTTATTTTTAGTTTTTAACAATCACTTCCATAAGTTTTAAATTTTCTCCCCATCCCTACCCAAGACAGCATGCAATCTGATATGGTCTCCACACTTACATTCCTATTAAACACACTTTCACATTAGCCATGTTGCATAGAAGAATTATAACAAATGGGAAAAACCATGAGAAAGAAAAAAATAAAACAAAATGAAAAAGAAAATAGTCTGAGAAGCTTACATTTTTAAAAGAAGGAGAAGAGGAAGAACAAGAGGAAAAAGAAGGAAAGGAAGAAAGGAAGAATAGAAGAAGCTTGCATTCCATTAGAAGAGGAAACAACATGTGATGGAAAATTAAATAAAAATGTGCACAAAGTAATTTGGGGTGGGGGAGACAAAATCAACCAGGCAGGCTGAGATATACTTCCTGTCTATTTTCCTTTGAAGGAAAATAGATTTTTGGGATTTTTTTTTAAAATGGTAGTCAAGCATTTGACATTGCCTTTCTTGATATCCTTGGATGAAGAAGCATGATAAAGTGGAAAGAGCCCAGGAGGCAGAGTCAAAGGACTTGGGTTCGAATCTTGGCTCTGCCACTTGTACTTGCTTGACCTTGGATAAGTTGATTAACTTTTCTGGGTCTCAGTTTCCTCCTTTGTGAAATGAAGAAATTGGTTCTACATCATACAGTTCCTTACTTCCCTTATCTCCCTGATCCCAGCCTTTGTACTATTTTTTTCCTGTTTTTGTTTTTGTTTGGTAGGAAGGAAGGGCAATTGGGGTAAAGTGACTTGCCCAAGGTCATACAGCTAGTAAGTGTCAAGTATCTGAAACCACATTTGAACTCAGGTCCTCCTGATTCCAGGGCCAGTGTTCTATTCACTGAGCCACCTAGCTGCCCTTCCTCAAGTGACTCCCAGTTCTCTTTTCTGTCCTATCAAAACCCATTTCTGGGAAAAGATCTGACATTCATTCAGTAACTTGATAACAACTTAAAAGTACCCTCCTAGGGGATACTGGCATTTGGGCAGGGATCAAAGCCTCAAGTCCAAGTGATGAAACTAATGAAGAGTCCCAGGTATCAGGTCAGGATGGAGAGCTGTTTTAGGGACAGTAAGGTCTTCCTGGCATCTCAGAAATTACATGAAGTAGGCATCCTCCTATTCCTTCTACCAAAAAAAAAAAAAAAAGGCATCTTAGCTGTCAGGCCTATAGGTCTCAAGAGCCAGCTTCCCACTCTGCTTGAGTGAATAATGATTAATGCCTTTTGAATCCTGGAGAATGTCAGGTTTCATGTTTTGTGTTCTTCCAGGGCCTCTTAAGGGGAAAGGTGAGCTAGTGAGAGAAAAAAAAAGCCAAACAAAAAAAAAGCCCAAAACTCCAACCTGAAAGGTTGGCTCAGGCTGGCCTAGTACAGGTCAAATTCCACCCTAATGAACTCTACCAAGTTCTTTTATTGCAGTGGAATTTGGTTATCATGAGTATTTTTGTTAGCAATCACATTCCAAGGCTTCAGGAGCTGGAGAGGAAGGAGACCTGATACCTGGCCTCCCTGTCTTGAATTAACAAGTAGAAAGAATTAATCTGAACACCACAGGGCAAAGAAAGCATCGTGCCCATGCCAACCCCAATCCTTTCATCTTTCAAGTTCCCAGGTCGGACTGGGGGGTGTATGTTTTGTTTCAGGGGTGGCTTGGGAATGAATAGATGGTTGTTTTTTTTCAAAGGAGGTGATTGGTATATTTAAAACAGGCAAGAAGAGGAAGTCATAGGGTAATTTCTAATTCACGGCAACACCTAAGAATTGTAAAAATTTCAACCCTTCCCTCCCTACTCCATTTCAGAGGTAGTTCTATGGCACAGTGGATAGAACACTGGGCCCACAGTCAGAAAGATCTGAATTCAAATGCAGCCTCAGACACTTACTAGCTGTGGGACCCTGGGCAAGTCACTTAACCTCTGGAGATAATAATAACAGCTACCTTCCAGGGTTGTTCAAGTGAATCATATCTGTAAAAAGTACTTGGCACGTAGCAGATTCATAAATGCTTATTCTTTTTTCACCTTGATCAGGAATTTTCTTCATAGATATAGTTTAAGTACCACCTTCTTCTTAGAGAATTTCCTGATCCCTCTCTTACTTGTTATTCAGTTGTTTTTCAGTCATGTCCTATTCTCCATGACCCCATTCTGGTGTTTTCTTGGCAAAGATGCTAGAATGGTTTGCCATTTCCTTCTCCAGCTCATTTTACTGAAGAGGAAACTGAGGCAAACAAGGTTAGGTGACTTGCCCAGGGTCACACCATTAGTGTCTGAGGCTGGATTTGAATTCAGGAAGATGAATCTTCCTGACTTCAGACTTGGCACTCTAACTACCTTTTATTTATTCTCTATTATGTGTGTGTGTATGTATGTATGTATGTATGTATGTATGCATATACACATACATACATACATACATACATACATATATACATATACATATATACACTATGTGTATATATATATACATATATATGTATATGTACTTGTCTCCTTGAAAATAAAGATCATTTCATGTTTTTTTATTTGTATCCCTCACCTCTAGCATACAGCAGGTGTTTGTCAATCAATTGATTTACTGATGAACAGTAAAAGTTGTATGGGCAAGCAGAGCTCTAACTAGCCTGGAGCCTCTGCCCCAGGGACCTGAATGCTGGGGTATGCTTCCTCCTGTGGCAATGACTGTCCTTAAACCTTGACCCACAATCCTCCCACAACTGACCCCATCATGCAGCACAATTACCTATCTATCTAGGTTGCCCTCTTAGGATCACAGGTATAGATGTAGGCCTGGAAGGGACCTCAGAAGCCATCTGATTCAGCTCCTTAATTTTGCAGACAAGGAGGATGTGACCAATGGATGTGAAAGAGTGTTGTCCAATATCACACAGGAGGTAATCCTGAAAGGTGGGACTTGAAGGCAGGTCTTCTGATTTTGGAGCCTCTGTTCCTTCCATTGTTCCACACTGTCTCTACCCCACAGGCTCCTGGAATGTCTTGAGAAGGCCTATCTCCCCAAAACCCTCTTGAATTAGTTCACTCACTCTCTCTCTCTCTCTCTGAGTGCATCTGTACCCATCATTGGACTTTTCTGCCCCACATCCCGCCCTCAACTGTTTTTGCCCCAGTTCAAAACATTCCTAATCATAACTATGCAGAACTACACAGATCTAGAAATTATACAAGATTATAGAGGTTATGCAAGATTAAACAAAATCGATTTATAAGGTCATGAATTGTAGAGAACTCAATGCAGCCAGATCAAATACAGCGTTAATATTAATGGGTAGAAATTACAAACCTCATCCTCTCTACATTTCCAGTGCCTGGGCTGACCTTCCCCTTCTTCTCTTCCTGGATTCTATCATTTGTTAAAACCCTGATCAAATTCGACCCTCCCCTATGAAGTTTCTCCTGATCCTGCCTCATTGGGAGTAGACAACCTTCCCCCTCAGACCTCATATGGCACCTTGTGTTGTATGTACACCTATCATGGATATGTCTTACTTGCTCCCCTCTATTACTAGACTTTGATACTCCATGAGGGGAAGGACCTGTCTTAGAGGAAGGGAAGGAATGAGCCAGGCTTCCTTGTGAGACAATCAGGAAACTGACCTCACTAGAAATGAAGGGGCAGAGTGGTACCAGACTATCAAAGACTATAAAATATAGGCAGAGGAGTTTGGATTGAATGTAATAGGAGATTGGGATCTCTCCAATCACAAGTAGAATGGTTTAATGGATATAGGACTGGATAAGGAATAGAGAGACCTGATTCAAGGGAGGAAGTTCATCAGACTTCCAGAATGGGAGATTATATCACCACAAATATCCCATGATTCCTAAAGTTCAATTTATTCTTGGGTGAATAACTATGACTCGTGGGGGAATAATTCAAATCCCAGCTGTCGCCCTGCGACAACTGACAAGTCATTTAGTCTCTTAGAGTCTTCATCTATAAAACGAGAAGGCTGGATTAGACGATATCTGAGGCCCCTTCAGAGTTCTAATATTTTAGGATTTGATGAGTTTAGGCAGTAAACTCAGGATGGAGAGGAGAGGGAAGGGGAGATTATGTTATATGCATCACAATATGCAAAGGGCAAAAAAGGCACTGGCTTGTCCAAAGCTGCAGAGCTCAGGAATCCCTTGCCTTTTATCCTTACTTCCAAGTTACAGGTTTGTTCACTCAGAATCTGGATGGAATTTAGCCCAAACCCTTCTCTAAAGCTGACAGTTACTTCTGATAGGGACTCATAACTTGGCCCAAGGGGTGAAGTTCCATCTCTCAGTTGTTGGGACATTTGATGAATCTCTGACTGTTTTGACCTATGGGTCTGTTTAGTGACAAGTCCCTGACTCTGTCCTCTGGTACTACTGAGAGATCCTGCCTGTTCCCCTCCTCTGTTGAGGCATTTCTCCCATCCCTGGATCCCACTGTGGAGGGCACTCAGGGTTCTTATTCTATTTCCTTTTCAGTCCCTCACACTTCAACTATCTGGTCAAACCCAGTATAATACTCTGTAACTAAAGCCCGAAGAGGCCAACCACCACATTTTATACATGAACAAAATGACACCCAGGGAGATTGTGACTTGTCCAAGGTCACACAGACAGTGTCAGAGGTGAGATTTGAAAACAAATCCTCTACAGAGTCGGTATCTTGTCTCTGTGACCCTGGGCAAGTCCTTTCTCCCTATTTGCCTCAGTTTCCTCATCTATAAAATGATCTGCAGAAGGAAATGGCAAACTACTCTAGTATCTTTGTCAAGAAAACCCCAAATAGAGTCATCAAGAGTCAGACATGACTGAAAAAAGGACTCAACAACACCAAGATGCCCCCCAAAGCTGTGGACAAAGAGGAGGAGAGCCTTAACTAGTTTCTCCAACAATTTGTTTGAGTCTTCATTTTCCCATTTGTTTATCTTTCTGTGAAACTTATCCAAAATTGAGAGGATATTGAAATCTATGCTGTTACAATTGTGTTGTATGTATGTAGGTATGTATGTGTGTATGTATGTGTGTATGTATGTATGTATGTATGTGTGTATGTATGTGTGTGTATGTATGTATGTATGTGTGTATGTCTTCTTGTAGTTCAGATGTTTCCAATTTCAATGAATTTGGTTTCCTTTACGATTTTAGGTAGTTTTCCCCCTCTTCCTTTGGGGCAGAGAATTCAGATGGCACCAGCAGCATAATTCTGATGTAAGCTTCCTCTCTTTTGCCAGGTCCTGCCCCTCAGACCATCAGGCCTTGTTCTGGGGTGTGAGGAGGGGTTCTTCCCCCATTAATATCATGATATTTAAGTTATTGCTCTGGTAGTGCATGGGGGCAGGTACAGAGGATTTTCAAATGGAAGCGCAGTCTTTCTAAAAACATGCCCACACCAAATTTCTATTAGGGAAACTACAGAGAATAAGTACAGATGGAGTCAATGTAATGAGATATTTTGATTATCTCCCAGTGGATGAGGAAAAAACTGACATTAGCAGAAGTTTCAAAATCCTGGAGGTGAGGAGGTGAATAAAGGTGGGGGACGAGCAGGGAGGGAGTATAGAGGTTAGGGGATTTTAAAATGATTCTTTAAAAAATGTCCTTTATTTGCATTAGAAGTTACCACCATGTCTTGAGTACTTTTGGGTCAAATGTCAGCCTCACCCTCTTCCCCTAAGGTGTTTGAGGAGTGTGTGGGTGGAAAGCCCTTTAGAAGATGTTAGCCAGCCACAACCGAGAAGGCAGAGTAATTTTTAAGGTACTAGGTGCAGTATTACAAGAATGCTCTAAATTAAGAGTTGGCAAAGTATCTAAAGGTAGTGCCATTTTTTGGCTGTAAAAAATTATGAAAGGGGTAGTTTCAGAGAATCCTGGGAAGATTTGTATAAACGGATTCAGAACGAAGTTAGCAGAACAAGGACAACTTCTATAACAATAATAACATGGCAAAGACAATTTTGAAAGACCTCAAAACTCAGATCACTGCAGGACCAACCCTGATTTCAGAGGACCCATGATGATGCTACCCATCTCCTGACAAGTGACAGACTCAAGAAACAGAATACATTTTTGGACATAGCCAATGCAGGAATCTGTTTTTATTGATTTTGCATATTTTTTACAAAGGTTACTATTTTCCTTTTTTTCTGCTATAATTTAAATTCATTCAATTCAATGAAATTCATTAGACTGTAAATTCCCATGTGTAGTAGTGTAGTGTGGACTGTCTTTTGCCTCTTTTTTGTATCTCTAATACTTAGTATGGTGCTAGGCACTTAATAGGTGCTTAATAAATTTTTATTGATTGATTCAATGTGGGAGGGCAGGAAGTGGGAGTTAGAAAGGAGATAGGAAACAAAGTTTCTCAAGAAAAAGTCACACAAAATGCTGGGAGAGTTCAGAGGAGAAAAGAATGACTTCTAATTGATAGGCCCCAGGAAGCCATTATAGAGGAGATGGCATTTGAGTTACACTTGGGAAAAGAAATAGAATTTCAATGAGTGGAGGCTGGGATCAAGGAGGACATTTCAGGCAAAGGGAACAGTGTGCACAGCATCAGGAAAGTACATAATATTTTAGGGGAACATGACTTAAATGTTGAATGTGTGAAGGGTTGTCATGGAGAACAGGAATTAGATTTATTCTGTTTGGCCACAGAGGAAAGGTCTGGGAGCAATGGACAGTAGCCAGATGTAGGCTTAATGTCAGGGAAAAATTACCTAACTATTGGAGTTATACAGAATTGGAATGGGCTGCCTCAGGAGGGAGTGAGATCCCCTTCCCTGGAGGTCTTCAAGCAAAGGCTGAATGGTCATTTGTCAGGTATATAGTAATGGGGACTGATTCTGCTTCGACATATGTTGGAGAAAATGGCTGCTAAGGATTCTCCCAACCTTAGGGAAGTTAGGTGTCTTAGTATACAATGTTGGACCTGGAGGTAAACAAGTGACTGTGACCTGGGGTTGTGTGAACCTGGGTAAGTCCCTTGATCTCTGGCTGCCTCAGCTTCTGAATCTGTAAAATGGGGATGCTAAGAGCCCCCACTTCACAGGGTTAATGTGAGGACCAAAGGAGATAACATGTCCAGTGCTACATAAATGCTGGGTATTACCTTTCCACTTCACAGATCCCGCAGTTCTGGAGTAGAAGGTATATGAAGGAGAGTAATGGGAAATCACACTGTAAAGAAACAGATTAAGGATGGCCTTGAACACTAGACTCAAAGGGATATATGTGGTGGTAATCGTGATGTGGAGAAGAAAGTGGAGGAGGAAGAGGAAGACAGTCTGGGAGACCCTAGAGATAAGGCAAAGGCAGAGACTTTCTTCAGACTGGAGGGTTTTCCAGTAATCTTGATGGTTCACTAGTTACTCTGGGTTCCCAAGGTCAGTGGAAGCTTCAAACTGAGGGAACAGGGTTGGAGTCCAAACTGTAGCTGGGCATCTCAGCATCCACTGGGAGAAAAGATTGTAAGATTATTTAATAATAGTTCATGTGGACAGGGTAGTTCTTGGTTTGTTTGTTAGGTCTGGGTCTATGATCGCGTTAGTTTGGAGAATTCCCTCTATCAGTATAGACGAGCATTTTATAATCTTAAGGGATTACTTGAAGACACTAAGAGGCTAAGTGATTTGTCCAAGGTCACAAAGCCATTAGGTGTCAGAGGTTGGACTTGAAACTAGGTCTTCCTGTTTAAAACCAGCTTTCTATCACCTACCCTACACAACTTGTCACAGATTGCTTTAAGATTTACAAAGAGAGGCAGCATGGGATAGTAGATTGCCAGTCTTAGGGTTAGGAAGATGTGAATTCTAGCTCTGGAACATACCAGACACTTGACCTTTCTGCATTGGTGTTGGGAGTTTCCACACTGGGAATTCCTTATATCAATGAAACCTCCTAGAGGGAAAAAAGTTTGCAAAGTGCTTTCTTCCCAATAGTCCCAGGAAGCTATGGAGGCACAGAAGTAGAGTCAGTGATTACCAATTTCTACATCCATAACATCTCTCACATACATCCCCTTCTCCATACCTACAACGCCCCCTCCCGCCCCCGCCGAGTTTGGGATCCCAAAATGTCTCATGCATATCATGGCAACAGTCATCTAACTGATCTCAAGGTCCTCAGTTTCTCCCTAATCCAATTCATCCTTCACTAACTTGCCAACGACTTTTTGAAAGTGCAGGCCTCAGAACCAAGGGAACACTGTATACAGTAATAACAATACTGTTCTAAGAACAACTTTGAATCACTAAGTCATTTTGAATATTACAAATACTCAAATCAACTGTAAAGTGCAAGTCTGAAACTGTCATTCCCCTCTTTAATACTCTTTAGTGGCTCCCTATTATGTCTGCGGTCAAATATAACCTACTTTATTTGGCATGAAAAGTCCTTCACAATCTGGTCCTAACCTATCTGTCCAGCTTTATTACATGTTACTCTCCTTCATTCACTTTCAGAGTCTGGTCAAACTGGCTTTCTGACTGCACATAACATAGTATTCCATTTCCCATAGCAATGCCTTTTATATAAGCACTCCCCAAGCCTGGAATGTACTACCTCCTCCCCATACCATCACTTAATCTCCTTAAAGACTTCCCTTGGGGTAGCTAGGTGGCATTGTGAATAGAGCACTGGCCCAGGAGTCAGCCAGACCTGAGTTCAAATTTGGCCTCAGACACTTAACACAAAACTAGCCTTGTGACCTTGGGCAAGTCACTTAAACCCAATTGCCCTCCAAAAAGCAAAAAAAAAAAAGACTTCCCTTGAGTACTATCTTCCTTATTAGTGCCTCCCCCCTACCCCCAGCTATTGTTCCCAGCCCCACCCCAGATATCCTTAAGTCTATCTTTTATACCTTTTATCTATGCCTCCATATATACATATCTTTTCCCAAATAGAATATAAGGTCCTTAAGGGCAGGAACTATTTCACTTTTGTCTTTGGATTCTCAGTTCCTGGAAGAGAAGGCACTCAATGCCTGTGCATTGATTGGTTTGCCTAAAGTTACACCACTTGTAGTGGGAATGGCTGGGACTGAAGCTCTTGGTTTATGACTCCAAGATTTGGATTCTTTCTACTAGAACAAACTGGCTACCAGTCCATCAATCAGTCAGTCAGTCAGTCAGTCAGTCAGTCAGTCAATAAGCATTATTATGTGTTTCCTATGTGCCAGGCTAACATAAAGGCATTTGAAATGTCTAAATCAAAGTCCTCCCTGTGCACCCTAAAGAGAAGAGTCTGGGAGGGAAACCAAGAGAGAAAGTGAAGGGGAAAGAGGAAATAAAAGTTTGGAACATGATTTTGGGGAAATACAGTAGTGATAACAACCACAGCAGAAGAGCCAGAATCTCCTCCGCAGAGTTTTACCATAATTACTGACGTCAGACTCATATGAAACAAAAAGCAGGGGAATGAGAACAGGATCCCTCTTTGGGTTTTGGTTTTTCCCATGTTACAGGATCCCAGACCCCCAAGCTCAGAGATTAGCCAACTCCCTGACATTCAGAAATATGGTCCCCATCAATATAAATGAAAAGAACCCCCAACTATATTGAGTCGCTCCTCAAGAATGAATATCCTTCTGTCAACCAGGTCAAGTCTGGTTAGAAACTGTACCCTTCAAGAGAAGGCCATTGTTCTCCCCAACCTATGGGGTCAAGTCCAAACACCTAATAGTCCAACCTATAAGTTCCCCAAATTCTGCACCCAAAGTCTTTCTTTTTAGGGGGGAAGGCAAGGCAATTGGGGTTAAGTGACTTGCCCAAGGTCACAGCTAGTTAAGTATCAAGTGTCTGAGGTCAGATTTGAACTCAGATCCTCCTGACCCCTGCTCTATTCACTGCACCGCCTAGCTGCCCCTCGGAGGGACCCAAACTCTTACAGGCAGTTACAGGGGAAGAGTTCTGTGTCTGAAGTTAAAGGACCTATGTTTAAATACCAGCTAGTACCTGAGTGGCTGGTCTTGGGAAGAACATTTAGGTGCAACATTGTTTAGGGAGCTGGATTTGGAGTTGGGGAAGATCTGAGTTCAAATCCCACCTCAGACATTTACTAGCTGTAAGTGACCTAAACTTTAGATGCCTCAGTTTCTTCATCTATAAAATGGGATAAGAGGGGCGGCTAGGTGGCGCAGTGAGTAGAGCGCCGGCCCTGGAGTCAGAAGAACCTGAGTTCGGATCTGGCCTCAGACACTTAATGCACGCACAAATAAAAACCTAGCCGTGTGACCTTGGGCAAGTTACTTAATCCCAATTGCCCTCCAAAAAAAAAAAAAGGTAAAATGGGATAAGAGCTGTTGGGAGGATCAAACAAGATAAGGTGCTATATAGATGCTAGTTATTATTATTATTATTAATTATTTCCTTGCTCTGGATCTCAGTTTCCTCATTTGTAAAAAGAGGGTTGGACTTCTAAGGTCTCTCCCAATTCTAGGGCTATGATCTCATGATCCTTTTAGCTCACTCCCTCACTTCCCCTCTTGTCTTCAGTTTCCTCATCTGTAAGATCAGAAGGCTGGACCTGATGTCCTTTAAGGCTCTTCTGGTTTTAATGTCTGATGATTCTCTCTTTCCGGCCTTATCTCCCAGGACTCCCTGGCATGAACCCTCTGTTCCAGCCAAACTGATCTCCTTGGTGGCCCTTGAACACACCCTGTCCTCTGTATTCCCGTCTCCACCCCCATTCTCACACTGTTCCTCTGCTTCAGAATGCTTTTCTCCCCTCCTTTATTGCCTCCCAGCAGCCTACCCCCACTCATGGCCCAGCTCCTGTCCTCTCTCCTCTGTGGTGCCTGCCCCAGCAACCAAAGCCCATGGGGATCTCCTCTTCTGTGGAGTTCTGTAACATTCAGGGTCTCTATTTATCAGATCATGGGATTTAAAGTCAAAACAGACTTTAAGATCAGCTAGTTCAATCTCATTTTCTAGATGAGGAAACTAAAGTCTAGGGGGCTTAATGTCCTGATCAAGATCACACAGTAGAACTGAGATTCTAAGACACCTCTTTCTCATTGTTTTTGTTATATTTTTATATCTATTTTGTAGAATATAAGGTCTTTTTAGACAAAGCCCATATCTTGTTTGTCCTTGTATAGGGTCTTTCATGTAACAGATGGTGAATAGAATGTTTATTAAGTATCTGAAGTCATCTGGGTTTTCAGGATTGATGGCTCTGGCATTGCTCCCCAAAGACAAAATTAGAAGGTAGGTCTTTCTTCTCAGCTACAAAGGTCAGTCTGCTGGTCATGGCACCATGTGAGTGCTGAAGAGGAACAGCTGACCCTTCCTGCATCCTAAATCAAAGATGCAGAGCTTGAAGGGCCTCAGTGCAACTATCTTATTTTACAAATGAAGAGACTGAGGTCTCTCACATTCACTGCAGAACTACCCCTCCTTTTGTGGTCATGCATTTCTATGATAATATCTTTTATATAGCTTTTCCAATGTAATTCTTCCCTAGTAACATCAATGAATCAACACCATACTGTAGCCTAGTTACAGCCAACATATATCTTTCCATTGCCCTCTGGATGACCTTAAACTTTCATTCTTCAGAAACTATGGCATTTCATGTTTATTCCATGCTTTTCAAACATATAGCATCACTGGAAGAAAATGTGAATTAAAATAATGTATCTTTGTTTCAGTCTACCCACACCCCTTACTCCTATTCCAACCCCAATCTGTTTTCTACCTCTCCCTCTGGGAACAAATCCAAATTAACACTACCATTACTTCTGGAAAGGGCAAGACAGTCAAGACAGTCCATTGTTCTGTGGCTCCATTCACCATTCATATAATTCCCTAGACAAAAAACTCCTTTCCCTGGTCATCGCTCCCCAACATCTATTGTCTCCCAGTACCTGGCACATAGTGAATAAAGCTTATAGATTCCATTTTCAACATGGTTGAGATTAAGATGTCTATGGGACATCCAGCTTGAAATGTGTCATAGGCAGTTGGGGCTGGAAAGGGTAAAGATGAATCCTCAGTGAGGAGGAAGAACAAGTTTTAGAGTTACTAGGAGTAACTTTGGAGTTTCTTAATAAAGGCTTGTTGACTGACTTACTCTTCCATTAGAACATAAGCTCCTTGAAGACAAGGATTCCATCCAATAGCATGTCACTGTCTAGACAATAGAAATTTTTCATCCACTTGGTTTTTCCTATATGGATAGATAGGTGAAACCCTTTTGAGTGAATATGGCTTATTTAGGAACATCTATAATATTCCAAAGCTAGATGAAACTAACATAATGGTATTTACAAATGGGAATGTTGGCAGGACTTCACTAATTTTGATATGTACTTTGTGCTGGACTCCTTTAAGAGAGTGGAAAGTATATTTCTCCTTGTTTTATGCTTTTTTTGATATTTGTAATTATAAAGTCATCATACAAAGTTAAATGATGCAATCTTATGTGATTTTAACATATGCATAGGGAACACTTTTTTGGAGGTTTTAATGCAACATTCACTCTACTCCATAAAAGGGGTTTATAGTCATATAGCAAATCCAGTGATATCTTGTATTACCTGTTCCTTTCATTCAGTTGTGAGACTGTAAGATGTGGTCTGCTCATTTATGAAGGGCTGTTTGTGATGAGAAACAGGACCAAGCACTGAATAAACTCTTAGACTTGATTTGAATTTTACCTCTGAAGTCCATTAACCATTCTAAGCCTTGGTTTCTTCATTTATAAAATGGGGGTGGTAATACCTGCTGTACCTACCTCAAAGGAAAGATATGAAACTCAAATGAAATAATGTAGATAAGGTACTTTGCAAACTTTAAAGCATAGGGATGGGGACCATAACTGGGATTTCACTGCCACAGGGAATTCTATGTTGAGGAAGTCCTTCCACAAATGCAAGGCAGAAGCACCTTTTGTGTAACTTAATAGTTTTAGATCAGGGGACTGCACCTGCTTTGGTCCCTTGCTTGTTTTTGAACAGCCTGTAGCTGAGAATGGTGTTTATAGTTTAAAATACAATAAAACTTTATTTAAAAATATGAAAACTGGGCAAAAGAAGAGCAGACACTGGTTGAATTTGGGCCATGATTTGCCAAGCACCAGTCTTAGAGATTTTCCAAAGAATAATGGTTCTCAAAGGTTTTGGTTTCAGGACCCATTTATACTCTTTTAAATTAGTGAGAACTTCAAAGCACTTTAGTATATGTGTAAGTTTGTCTGTGTTTAGTTATATCTACTGATATTTCTTGTATTAGAAATTAAAATGGACAAAATTTTAAAATATTTTAAAATGTATTTAAAATAACAACAATAAATCCATTATATAACATAATGTGTGGGAATATCTGTGTAAAATCTTTAAAGCATCCTATAGATACCAGCTTTCACTATTATTCTCTTATCTTAATCATCAAGAATGTTCAATACACGTGTAGATTCTTCTCAGGTTCATGAACTGTGAACTCTTTATCTAATCACAATATGGTCATTGCACTTCTGCCTAGTAACTCCAGACCTTGTTCTTCCTTCTCACTGAGCAGTCCAGCTTTATCCTCTCCTGCCTTCCAGTCTTATATCTCCAACTGCCTATGACATATCTCAAGCTAGATGTCCCATAGACATCTTTTTAAAAATTTGTTTGTCTTTGGGGGTGGGGGGAAGGCAAGGCAATTGGGATTAAGTGATTTACCCAAGTGTAGCAGCAAGCACCCCAATATCCCCAGGGTGACTGCCAGCACAGGTTCTTAGATCTGCTTTTCAAAAGGAAAGCAACTCAAAATGGGTTAACAAGCTTACTTTAATCAAACAAACATACATTACCTAGTTCAGGGGAAAAAGGTCAGCACCCCAAACTTCAGAGTTACAGAACTTACAGATCAAACAGACAGGCTTCCAAACTGTCCTACCATTATATCAATACCAAATCACAGTTACCAGAGAGGGAAGCATCAACATCTGGGTTTTCAAAGCCGGGGGGCTCTCAACAACGGCTTCCCAGAGTCTCATCTGGTCAAATCACACAACACTTCTCAAAGTGAGCCCCAAAGCAAAGCCTCTCCTCAGGGCTTATATAGCCTTCTCTTGGCTCAGAGAATGTAACAACCTCCTTGACCCGCTGCCCAATCACAAAGTATCAAGGTGTGGGCTTTCCTGAAAAACAAGCCTCCCACCACAAGCTCCAGGTGCACTTAAGCTAGGGGCAGGGAAGATCTTTAAATCTGCATTTCCATTACACCAAGGTCACACAGCTAGTAAATGTGTCAAGTGTCTGAGGCTGGATTTGAACTCCGGTCCTCCTGACTCTATTCACTGCAACACCTAGCTGCCCCTCCCATAGACATCTTAAACTCAACCACATCCAAAATGGAATCCATTAGCTTTCTGCCTAAGCTCTTTCCTCTTCCTAACTTCCCTATTACTGAAGAGGTACCATCTTCTCAGCTACCCAGGCTTACAATCCAGATGTCATCCTCTACCCCTCACTTCCTCTCCTCCCTCCACTCCCTCATCCAATCAGCGTTTAAATCTTGTCATTACTATCTTCCTGACCACCACCCTGGTGCAGGCTCCCATCATCTCTCCTCCAGACTATTGCAGTAGCCTCCTGGTTTGTTTCCCTGTTCCATGTCTCTCCCTACTCCAGTTCATCCCCCATTCAGTCCACAAATTGGTCTTCCCAAAGCACAGGGCAGCCATGTCACTCTGCTGCCCCCACCCCATTCAATGAAACCCCAATAACTCTCTATCACCTCCAGGATAAAATATAAAATCTTCTGACTTTTAAAGTCCTTAAAACCCTGGTACCCTCCTACTGCCCTCCTCTCAATCCCAGCTCTAGATCCAGTAATCCAGTGGCACTGGCTTCCCTATTGTTCTTGGAATGATATACTCTATCTTCTACTCTGAGCATTTTCAGTGATTGTCTTCCAGACCTGTAACACCTTCCTCATCTCCATCTCCTGGCTTCCCTATCTCAGCCACTTGTGCAAAGAAACCTTTCCTAGACCTCCTTAATGCTAGTGTTTCCCCTCTTTGATGACCTTCAGTTTATCTTATATATCTCACTTGTACATACTTGTTTCTAGACTATGAACTCCTTCAGAGCAGGGATTGTTTTTTTTGTCTTTCTTTGCAACCTCAGCATTTAGCATAGTGCCTGGCCATAGTAATCACTTAAACACTTGTGGACAAACTGATAGACCAGGTCCTATTCTGCTCTTATCATTACCTCATACTGTACTGTGGTCTTATTTCCTAGACAAACTGGACTCTGCACTGCTCTCCAAGCACTCCCATGCTTACCTGTCTCTAAAACTTTTTATTCTAGCTCCTCTTCCCAGAAATGCCATTCTATCCCTTCTCTACCCACTGACTCCCTACAGGTCCTTAAAGGCTTATTGTTCACTAATGGTCTCAAGGAATTCCAGTCCCACATCAACTCCAAGAACCACTCCTAGTAATTTACTCCCTGAAAGGGTTTCACAGACCCTCAGGGACCTGGGAAGTCACACTCTGAGAACCCCTAAACAGTGTTCAAATCCCTCCCATAACCCCAAATCCCTCCTCTGAGTTCTCATAGCTTTGTATTGGGAATTCTATTTTAATACTTAATCACATTTTGCTTTCAATCCCACTAACTTGAATTCTTCTCTTCTCTTCCTCCCCATACTCCTGACCCCCACCCCAGTAAACTCCTTGAGGGCAAAAGTCTTGTTTTATTAATTTTTTGTATCTCCTATAGGCCTAGCTTAATGCCAGGCCCATTGATTGAATAAATCAATGAGAAGGATAAATAAATAAGTGATCTAGGTGGTGCAGTGGATAACCACTGGGCTTGGAATCAGGAAGACCTGAGTTCAAATCTGACATCAGATACTTACTGTGTGTGACTCTAAGCAAATCACCTAACCTCTCTGTCTCCATTTCCTCAGTCAGTGATAATAGTAGTACCCACCTCATCAGAGGCTTGATGTGAGGATCAAATTAGATAATATTTGTAAAAAGCATTTAGCACAGTGTCTGGCACACAGGCAAATATTATGTAAGTGCTTATTCCCTTCCCCTTTTCCAAGGAGGAAGTGTAAAGCTGAGCTTGACTCTAAAGAATGTATTGGGTTTGCAAAGGAAGAAAAAAATGATAAGGGCATTCCAGGATAGGGAGACAAAAGGGGGCAAAAAGGGGACAGTTAAGGGTTGATTCATTGGGGTGGGGCTGATTATGGAGAGCCAGGAGTTTGGACTTAGGTTAACTAATCTCCTTGGAGGACTTTTGGGCCTCCACGGAATTCTATGAAATCTGTTGAGGTACTAGGGTGTTTTCATTGCTGAGGTGGTTTGTGTTCTGCCTAATGAGCTGTGAGGACTCTGAGCTCTGTATATAGATAGCATGAGATACTAGAAAGAGCTGCTATGACTTGGGAGATTTGAGTCCCAACCCAAAGCATACCCTGGGCAAGTCATTTAAATCTCACCATTATCATCTGTAAAGTGGAGATAATTATAGTAATATTTACTCTACATATATCACAAGGCTATTGTGAGAACAAAGCCTCATAAACTTTAAAATACTATGGGAATGTGAGTTAGTAAAGAATTATAGAAAACTTTCTGTGAGTAAGAATGGTGATGTCCTTATTGTGAATTCCTCATAGCACTAAGCATAATGGGATAAAGGAAGTAAACCTTATTCATGCCTGAAATGAAATATCCCTAGATGATCTGATTACTACAAAGACAACCATTCCACAAATTCTCTCTCTGTCCTATGTAGCTGAAGCCTAGAGACACCCACCAATTATTTTCCAAGACCCTTATTTCTGCAGTTCCTTCCTTTTTTTGTGTTATTGACACCCTTCTTTAAATTAATGTAATTTTCTTAAGAGCTCTGCTACACATTGAATTCTCCCTTGTGACAAAACAGCTTAATTCTAATTTAGCTACTACAGTGAGAGAATTAGACACTGTGTGACCCTGGACAAGTTACTTAACCCCTATTCACCTCAGTTTCTCATTTGTAAAATGGGAACATACTGAAGAAGGGAATGGCAGACCATTCTAGTATTGTTGCTGAGAAAATCCCATGAATAATGTCTATGGGGTCACATAGAGTCAGACATGACAACAAAAAACACACATATGTACATGTATATACACATATAGACTTGGGAAGTTATTATACATAATATTATTTATTTATATATAATATCACATACATATTTACAAATATATATATATAATTTCCAAGGCACTCCTCTCTCCTCACATTCTGAGTAAACAAAACAAAGTAAAACAAAAATGTTCATTGTGTCCACCACCTGTTTGGGAGAGGTTGAAGGAATATTTTATTTGAATCTATTTTAGTTCTATTTTAATCAGCATTCTAAAGTCTTTCAGTGTTGATTTTACATTATTTTGGTCACTGTTTATCTTTTCATGTTTCTCTGAATTCCTTCATTACATAATAGACGAATACTTATATACCACAATTTGTCTAGTCACTTTATAAGTCAATGGACACCTATTTTGTTTCCAGTTTTTTGCTACTACAAAAAATTGGATATATTGGAATATGTGGTACCTTTCTATCTTTAGTAATTTTCCTTAATCAAAGAGTTGACCATGTGACTTTTCTCTACTCAACCAACTTCAATGGCTTCCTCTATGATAAAACAGAAACTCTTTTGCTTAAAGCCTTGCACAACTTGGGCCCAATCTATCTTTCCAACCTCCCTAGACACTCACCCTCCAGAACTCTATAATCACTAAATTAGGCTTTTCTCTATTCCTTCCTCAGGATACTCCATCTCCCGTCTCCTTGCCTTTGCACTGCTTATCTCCTATACCTGGAATGCCCTCCCTCCTCACTTCTGATTCACAGAGTCCCTTTCTTTCTTTAAGAAGCATCTCAGGCTTGATCAAACAATGCCACTATCAGGCATTTCAAAGAGATCATTAAAAAAGGGGAAAGTACCCACATGTTTTGTGGTGGCAAAGAATTGGAAACTGAGGGGATGCCCATCAACTAGGGAATGGCTGAACAAGTTGTGGTGTATGAATGTAATGGAATACTATTATTCCATAAGAAATGTTGAACAAGAGGATTTCAGGAAAACCTGGAAAGATGTGAATTAATTGATTCAGAGTGAAGTAAGCAGAACCAGTAGAACATTGTTCACTGTAACAGCAACATTGTATGATGACTGACTTTGTTAGACTTAGCTCTTCTTAGCAATGCAATAATCTAATACAATTCCAAAAGACTCATGGTAGAAAATGCTATCCACATCCAGAGAAAGAACTATGGAGTCTGAATGCAGATTGAAGTGTACTGTTTTCTCTTTTTTGTTGTTTTCTCTTTCTCATGGTTGTTCCTTTTTGTTCTGATTCTTCTTTCACAACATGACTGATGTGGAAATATATTTAAGATGATTGTACATGTATAGCTTATATGATTGCACACTGTCTGGGGGAGGGGGAAGAGGAAGGAAGGAGGAAATTTTAGAATTCAAAATCTTATAACAGTGAATGTTGAAAATTAACTAGCTAAATAAGTAAAGTTTAAAAAGAAAAAAAGAGAAAGTTTCTTCTGTCTTCAGGCTACTCACAGTGCTTTAAGACACCCTCCCCAGGAGGGTTCCTTTAATGAGTCCCTAACCCCTGTGATAACTCCTTCTGGGCTACTAGTGTTTGGGTGTGTCCTCTCAGAAAAGAGACCTCGGAAGGCTGCCATCAAGGCTCTTCCAAATGGAACTGGATTTGGAATCCCCCTCATGTCTGTTGTGAATCATTGATCCAGTGTTGCAACTGGAGTGAGACATTTTTTTTGACACTCCCAGGTCAATCTCAAGAAAATACAGCAACTGTGTGTTGTGTCTGCAGTGATTTCAGAGAGTAATCCTTCCTCCACTTCCTCTTTGCTAATCCCTGGCAGGTATGATCATGCCACCTGGGAGAAGGATCCTCTATAGATCCATCCTTGCTGAGCCTTTCTTGATGGAATGGCTCATTTTCTCAACCACAGCTCAGACTGCTTTATTTTAGATGCTTTCATTGATCCTCTTCCCTCTCTTAACATGCAACTTGCCCAATATAGAGTTAAATGAGGTACACTTCACATATCTATCACACCTACCTCACACAATCCTTGTCAAAAGAGAAACCATGTTGCAGAAAAACTTGGGAAGACTTATATGAACTGATGCAAAATGAAGTGACCAGAACTGGGAGAATATTGTATACAATAACAACAATATTGTATGATGATCAACTGTGAATGACTGAGTTATTCTCTGAAATACGATGATCCAAGACAATTTAGAAAGACTTATGATTAAAAATGTTATCCACCCCCAGAAAAAGAACTGATGGAGTCTGAATGCAGATTGACACATACTTTTCTCATTAATTTTTGTCTGTGTTTTCTTTTATACATAGCTGTGCATGTGCTTTGTAAACACAAAGTTAGTATGGAAATATGTTTTGCATGACTTCACATGTATAATCTATCAAATTATTTGCCTTCTCAAGGAGGTAGGAGGGAAGAGAAAGAGGGAGAGAATTTAGAACTCAAAATTTAAGAAAATGAATTAAAGAATTAAATGAATTAAAAGAATTAAAAATTCTTTTACTTATAATTGAGAAATATTTAATGAGATAAAGAAAATATATTGAGGGGAAAAAAAAGAAAAATCTCTTTGGGGGCTTGTGTGCCCAGTAATGGGAAGTTGGCCAAAGATTAGGAGCAGGTTTAGGGATTTCTCTTGCAAAATTCTTCAGTTCTTTTATGACTTGGTTATAGCAACACACTGTTAGACATGGGCATCTCTTAGGACCAAAGATTTTTTGAGATGCAGGGTACAGGTTACTGTACCAAGGAAACTGCAGGTCCTTGAGATGCTGAAGTATACCAATCTGCCTGCATTTATCTATCTATCCATCCATCCATCCCCCTCTGTCTGTATCTCTATCTCTGTCTCTCCACCTACTTATCTGTTGTTGTTTGTCTTTTTTTTTTTTTTTGGTGAGGCAATCAGGATTAAGTGACTTGCCCAGGGTCACACAGCTAGTGAAGAGGAACAATGACATAATGGGTGAGGTCTTAACTTGTGCATGAATTGCATTGAAGTGAGGCAGAGCTGCACAAAGTCATCTGGTTCACTCTCTCTTCCAGAGTCACCAAAGTCCAGTGGCAGAACAGAAGTCAGGATGACTGGTGATGGCCCAGGATGCAGGGCATGAACCTGGCATCTTTGATGTCTGACCAAACTCTGAGCGCTCTACAGTACCTGCTTCATCTGCCTTCATGGACACTGGAACAAATTGCTTTCATCTTCCCATTCTACTGGGGGAAGTCTTCACATGCTTGTAGACATACCCCTAACTCACTGATGGCTTTGACACCTCTTTGTTACCCTCAACCTGGTTAGCCCTTTTGCCCAGATGGTTTGATAGGGCTGTGGATGCTGCACATACTATAGCTATAGCTTCTTGGTGAAAGATGGGTGAAGGTAGACACCAAAGGTAGATGAGCAATCCTGAAAAGGGCTTGGCAAGTCCTCACACCAGAGGTGCTGGTCCTCCCTGAATACCTCATACTCCTCAACCTACCTACCTACATACTTATGTACTATCCATCTGTCCATCTATCCATCCATCCATCCATCCGTCTGTCCATCCATCTGTCTCTCTGTCCATCTATCCATCCACTTTACCTCTCTGCCTATCTACATATGTATATGTAAAGATTGGTAGAGGAACTATCTCTCTATTCCTGGGTTATATTTGAAAATGTAGAGATGTGCATAGATAGACTCATAGACACATCTAACATTTGGAAAGCACCTTATAGTTTTCAAAGTCCGTTAAGCTACTTTAAAGATGCAGCCTAGCAAATGGGAAAAAAAATATTGGTGGTGATTTATAGTCAGGGGCAGACCGGGGCTCACATTTTATCTGAGGTAAATTTAGCTGTGTGTCCTTGGGCAAGTCGTTAAATTTCTTTCTGTCTCAGTCACAGCATATATAAAGGGGACAGGGGAATGAAGTGTGGTTCCTTTGGTGTAAAGAATTCCTGAATGAGGAATAGGTCAGCCCCTTGTCTGCATCTTAGAAAGTTGCTTAGAGCCCTGAGAAGAGACTTATCTAGGGTCTTACAGATAGTAAGGGTCAGAAGCAGGACTTGAACCCAGCTCTCCTTGGAGCCAAGGCTGACTTTCTATCCATTACACCAGTCATGTCAAACTCCAACAGAAACAGGGGCCACTAGACCCATATATAAAGATCCCTTCAGGCAGAATATTGACTTTGCTGTTGTTCAGTCATTTCAGCCAGTTCATGATCCAAAGATACTAGAGTGGTTTGCTATTTCTTTCTTCAGCTCATTTTAGAGATGAGAAGACTGAGGCAAAAAGAAATAAGTGATTTACCCAAGGTCACCTACCTAGTAAGTGTCTGAGGCCAGATTTGAGTCTTTCTGACTCCAGATCCAGCATTCTATCCATTGATCCACCTAGCTGCCCTACATATTGACTTAGAAAATCACATATTAACATTATCTATGTTCTATTGTATTTTTTTATTTTGCTAAATATTTCCCAATCACATTTTAATCTGGTTCAGGCCACACCCAAGAATGTTGCAACTAGTATTTGGCCCTCTCTTCAACATCACAGTGATTTCTCTCATCTGTTTAAAAAAAAGGGAGATAGTAATACCTGTGGTACCTGCCTCACAGGACTGTTATGAGAAATGAAAGCATAAGATAATGTATGTTAAAACACTTAGATTGTTGTTATTTACACACATTAGCTCCTTGGAAGGATATTAGGGGTGGGGTCATGATAATTTCTTCAGGTGTTTGAAGGGTTATTATGTGGAAGAGGGAAATTCTGCTCTGCTTGGTCCCATCAGTAATGTCCAGGAAACAATGGGTGGGAATTATAAAGGGGAGGATTTGGGCATCACTATAAGGAAGCATTTCCTCACAAAGCTGTACAAAAGTGAAATGAGCTATTTTGGTGATTATGGGAGTTCCCCATGCCCGAAGGACTTCAAGTAAAATCCCCCCCTGGCAGGGATTTTGCAGAGGGGATTTCTGTTTCACTTGTAGGTTGGACGAGAGGACCTTGACATTTCCAATATGGGGATTTTATGATTGTCTTCTTCCAGTTTAATAAGAATTCCTCCATTTTAAGTCAAGGGATCATAGACAGATCTGAAAGAGACATTAGAAGTCCATCTAGTCCAATTTATAGACTAGAGAACTGAAGCCCAGAGAGATGAAGTGATTTGCCCATGTCTAGCAGGCAGTGCCAGAATTATAGGATCCAAAACCCACCAAGAACTCTGAAACTCAACCAGGGATTTTTCCCTCCACTGGACAATGCATCCTCTCCAAAGTTACATTTATCCTTCTCAGATAAAACACCTACTAGTTCCCTCTTTGCCATCATTTTCTTTTCTGACAGTTCCACCAACATTTTCATTTGTGTAGACTTCATTCTATGGTCAAGTACACTTTACAGCCAAGTCAAAAACACTTATTGATATGTGCTCAGCAATGGCCCAAGATCCAGAAAAGATATGGATCCCTTGCCCCAAGATGTTCTGGTGGAGAAGATAATAATAGGTTCATACAAGAAATAGCTAATGTTGATGGAATCACTCTGGGGAGTTATATTATGGAATTATATTATGGGAGCTGTCAGAATAATCTGGCTCTTTGACCCAATAATCCCATTTGTTTTAGTTTGGCAAGTCTTTAAATTCCTATTGTTGAAAGTAACAAAAGGACCATTTTTTTTTCTCTTTAAAAACATTTTTAAGTGAAAGTTTTTATACTTTTTTCCAATTTCTTATAATAATAATTTTAACATTCATTTAAAAATTTTTTTTATTTCCAAATTCTCTCCTTCTTGTCCCTTCCTTGAAAAGACAAACAATATGATACAGATTATACATCTGCAGTCAAGCAAAACACATTTCCATATTAGTCATGTTCTGAAACAAAACACAAACCAGAAAGAAAGAAGGAAGGAAAGTAAAAACAAAAAAAGCATGCTTTAATCTGCATTCAGACTTCATCTGTTCTTTTCCTAGTGGTGGGTAGCATTTTTCATCATAAATCCTTTGAAACTGTCTTAGACCATTGAATTGTTGAGAATAGCTAAGACATTCACAGTTGATCAAAACACAATGTGGCTGTTACTGTTAATGTTCTCCCAGTTCTGCTCACTTCACTTTGCATCAATTCATGTAAGTCTTTCCAGGTTTTTCTGAAATCATCCTGCTCATCATTTCTTATAGCACAATAATATTTCACCACAATCATATACCACAACTTGTTTGGTCATTTCCCAGCGCATGGGCATCCCCTCAATTTCCAATTCTTTGTCACCACAAAAAGAGCTGCTATAAATATTTTTGTACATTTAGGAGGACTCATCTTTTAACCCCCAAATAATTTATTAGGGACTCTCCCTTACATATAGGTATACTTAAATACTTAAGGCAATCTTTCATCTCAGGGTGATGAAAATAATAACAACAATAGAAATAACAGTAATAGCGCTTATATAGCACTCCTCATTATGCTTTCTCACTTGATCCTCACAATAACTGTGTGATACGTGTTTTCACACAGCTTGAATTAGACATTCATCTTCATGAGTTCAAATCTGGCCTCAGACCCTTCCTAGCTGTGTGATCCTGGGCAAATCACTTAACCGTGTTTGCCTCAGTTTCGTCATCTGTAAAGTGATCTGGAAAAGGAAATGACAATCCATTCCAATATCTTTGCCAAGATAACTCCAAATGGGGTCATAAAGAGTCGGACGTGACTGAAACAACAACAGGCTTAAACAATGAGTGTACCTCCCATGTGGTTTGGGGTCACAATAAAACAACTAGAAAACCTTTGTGTACTTTATAATATTGAGACATTATCAATTCAATTCTATAGGTGCTAGGGCTTCAAACAAAATAGTTCCTGCCAACAAGGAGCTGACATTCTATTGTGTATGGTGGGAAGGTAGGGAACTGGACAGAAAAGTCATTAACAATGAAGGGATATGGGAATGCATCTCCTTGCCTTTGAGGAGGTGAGAGTCTATGGGTACAGAACACTACATAGTCTTGTTTTGTTCAACTAGATTCCCCTCTCCCCCCACCCCCTGGCTTTTTGTTCTTTGCTATGGTCCTCTGGGAAAGGAAGAGAAGAGGAATTTGTTGATAAATGTGGATGATATAAAAACATAAGAAATGACAAAAATTATTTTTTTAAAAAAGGAGAGGCCAAAGTCAAACGAATATATGGCCTAAGGGGTATTTGAAAGATTCTGTTCATGTTTCCCTGAATGAGTTTTAGATGCATTGTGATTCAAAGCTAGGTTCCTAGTAGGCGAAGATTGGGCATTTTAAAGGGAGGCTGTCTTTCCATCCTAGGAAGGATTAAACAAACTGTGACATACGAATATAATGGACTATTATTGTGCCATAAGAAATGACAGAATGGACAGTTTCAGAGGAAAGTGGGAAGACTTCTATGAACTGATGCATAGAGAAAAACAGGATTAGAAAGACAATTTGTACAATAACACTATAGAGAAAAACAACTTTAAAACTCTGAGCGTAGTAATAAACTACAGATCCAAAAGAATTACGATGACACATGCCACTCACCTCCTGATGGAGCGGTAAGGAGCTTAAGATGCAGAAAGAGATGTAGGTTTTTACACATGACCAATGTGGGAAATGTTTTCCCTAGACTATGTAGCTATATAAGTGAAGGCTTTCTTTTTTGTTTAAAGTTTCATTTGCTCAATTCTATATGTGCGTTAAGGGGGGTAGAGGTGGGGGAGGATGGAGAATAAGAAGGACAAATTAATTTTTTTAAAAAGAAAGAAAAAAGATTTTATACTATAGTTCTCCATAGTCATTTCAATTTAATTTATTGCTATGCAGTGGTGTTACTCTGAATTAAAATTCAGGCACTGAACCACTCTACCAAAGAGAAATAATAAAAAATATACTGCATCAACCTGGCCAATATCAAAATGGTTTGCATGACTTCACATGTATAATCAAAATCATATTGTTTGCCTTCTCAAGGGGTGGGAGAGGGACAGGAGGGAGAGAATTTGGAATTTAAAATTTTTAAAAATGAGTTAAATTATTTTACATGTAATTGAAATATATTTAATGAATTTAGAAAATATGTTTTTTAAAAAAGAAAATATACTGAATCATCTTGCTATTATTTAAAAAAAAGCATTTCAATGCTCTGCCTAAACGGGGAGTAGGAATGCTACTGAATTTTACTGTTATTTGGGATGAATGGGGAGTATTAACTGAGAAAATGTGTTAAAGTGCTCAGGATTTAAAGTGGACATTGTTTACTTTTTCAAATCATTGTATTGCTAAGACACACATGCTGTGTAATAAAATGAAAATTAGGAACCAAAACAAAAAGACAACACTAGGAGACCAGTAGAGAGATGTCTGACTAAGCAGCTTCAGCAAGCTGAGGGTGGAACTGAGTTTTTATAGGTCTCCTGGTGGCTATGG
Organism: Gymnobelideus leadbeateri; assembly: GCA_011680675.1. Taxonomy (NCBI): domain Eukaryota; kingdom Metazoa; phylum Chordata; class Mammalia; order Diprotodontia; family Petauridae; genus Gymnobelideus; species Gymnobelideus leadbeateri. Next base: position 112,004 of record WOXC01008144.1, read on the forward strand.
CAACACCCAATTGGTCCTTTCAAATATTTCAGTTCACCCTGTGGTTGGACTGATTAGTCAGGTGTCTGCTGTCCTGGAGACAGGCCCCAGCCAATCAAGAGGAAGCACCGGTCTGCTAAATGCCTGGGTGGAATTCCCCAGTTAGGCTAACTGAATATCAGCTGTATGTTACCAAACATCACAGCAATCGAATGTATGCGATGAGCTGAAATAACTCTACCCATCCAATGCTATATTATTGGGACTGGTCCCTAAAAACGTTATCAAAGGAGCTAGCTTTTCCAAGATATTTATAGCAGCATTATTTGAATTTTTAAAAATATGCTGGCAAGAACTTAAAATGTCTAATAATTCAGGAATGGCTGACAACTGGAATCGATCAACAGGAGAATTTTAGAACATAATTTTTTTAAACGGACCTGTGATTTCATTGCCACAGGGAATTTTCATGAGAAAACTTTGCCCAGTCAGTGCAGATAAGCAATGGTTTGCAATTTATAGAGAACTAGGGGCAGGACAGGGCATGGGGTGGTGGTGGGGGAAAGTGCTTAGAGGTTAAACAACGCCTGCATCACTCAGGGGGTAAAGTAGGTAGTACCTGAACCTAGTTCTTCCTGACTCTGAGGCCAGAACTCTATCCATCAAAACACACTGCCCCTAATTACAATGCAATTAACAGCAATAAATATTTTGAGTATAAAGAAAAAATGGAAATGTGAAATAATATGAGAAATGTAGAACCAGGCTATCGAGGATGCCTAGTGCATATGACTGTATGTCAAAACTTCAAGGACCCAAGAATTCATGAGTGTGGCTGATCAGTCCAAGGCAGGGGTGAGGAACCTGCTGCCTCTAGGCCACATGTGGCCCTTTAGGTCCTCAAGTGCAGCCCTCTGACTGAATGCAAACTTCATGGAACATATACCCTTAATAAAAGGATTTTTTCTGCAAAACTTGGACTCAGTCAAAAGGCCACACTCAAGGCCTCAATCCAAATTGAGTTCATTTGATGTGAGCACTCCTCCCATTCTCATCATCTCAAAAACCCTTGATATAATCCTCAATTCTTTCCTCCCCGTCTCCCTCTCCAGTCTCTGATAAAGAGATGGTCCTCCTCCTTGGCAAGACATCCCCTCTTCTTGTTCACCTGAGTCAGTCCTCATCCCTTCTGCCATCCTTTCTGCCATCCCTTGCAGCTTCACCTTTTCTCTACTGGCTTTGTTCGTCCCTACTGCCTTCAAAAAAGCCCTAAACAGGTTCACTAGCCATCCCCTCAAGTTCTCTCTCTTCCTTTTGTTAGCCAAACTACTTGGAAAAAACTATGGATGTTCATGGCCTCCACTCCTCTGACTCCTTCTTTAGCTTCTGCAATCTAGCCTGATCTCATCACTCAGTTTACTTTCACCAAGTTACAGATGATCTCTTAATTGCCAGATCTGATGGTTTTTTCTAAGTCTTCATCTTGCTTGACATGCCCACTACATTTGACACTGTTTGCCACCCTCTCCTCCTAAAAACTGCTTCCACCTTTCTAGGTTTTTGTGACATGGCTCTCTCCTGGTTGTCTCACCTGTCTGACCACTCCTCTGTCTCCTTTGATGGTTCATTACCCATATCACACTTCCCAATTGTGAGTGTTCTATAAGGCTCTGTCCTAGGCCCCCTTCTCTCTTTATGCTCTCTTGGTAACCTCATCAACAACTGTGGATGTAACTATAATCTCTAGCCAAAGGACTCCCAGATCTATATATCCAACCCCAGTTTCTTTAACCTCCTTCCTCCTCCCCCTGCTTCAGTCCCATATCACCAACTACCTATTATACATTTCAAATCTCATGTCCCAGAGACATCTTCAACTCAATGTATCCAAGACAGAATTCATTCTTTTCTCTCCCTCCCACACAATCTCCTCTCTACCAAACTCCCCTATTTTTTTTTTTTTTTTGAGGAAAGGCAGGGCGATTAGGGTTAAGCAACTTGCCCAAGGTCACATGGCTAATAAGTGTTAAGTGTCTGAGGCCAGATTTGAACTCAGGTCCTCCTGCCTCCAGGGTGTGTGCTCTATTCACTGCACTATCTAGCTGTCCCCAAACTCTCCTATTTCTACTGATGCTACCACCACCCTTGCAAGTTCCAGGTTTATACCTTCAGTATTTGTTCTGGGCTTCTCATTCCATCTATCTGATCAGCTGCCAGATCATGTTTCTACTTCTATAACATCTTTCACATCTGACCCATTCTCACCACTCAGAAAGAAATAGCTACCGCCTAGGTCCGGGTCCTCATCATCTCTCACCTAGATGATTGCAAAAGACTGGTCTCCCTGCCTCCAGGCTCTCCCTGTGCCAGTCTATCCTACCCTCTGCTGCCAAGGTAATTTTCCTTAAACAAAGAGCTGACCACGTGACTCCCCTACTCAATCAACTCCAGTGGGTCTCTATTGCCTTCAGGATCAAATATAAACTCCTCTGTTTAGCTTTTAAAGCCCTACATAAGCTGGTGCCAACCTATCTTTCTAGCCTCACTGGACATTCATTACTCCCCCTCCTGAACTCTATGGTCCAGCCAAAACTGTCTTTATTTCTGTTCCTCACATACATTACATCTCTCATATCTGTGCCTTTGTAGTGGCTGTCTCAAATGCCTGGAATACCCTCCCTCCTCACCTGTCTCATACAGTCTCTCTCTCTCTCTCTCTCTCTCTCTCTCTTAGTTGTTTGCAATCATATCTGACTTTGTGACCCCATTTCAGGATTTTCTTTTTTGGCCTTTTTGGAGGAGGGAAGGCAGGGCAATTGGGGTTAAGTGACTTGTCCAAGGTCACATGGCTAGTACTCATTAAGTGTCTGAAGCTGGATTTGAACTCAGATCCTTCTGATTCTGGGGCTAGTGCTCTATTCACCGAACCACCTAGCTTCCCCTTGGGGATTTCTTGGCAAAAATAATGTAGTAGTTTGCCATTTCTTCTCCAGTTCATTTTTTATAGATGAGGAAACTGAGACAAACAGGGTGAAATGAGTTGCCCAGGGTCACACAGCTACTAAGTATCTGAGGCCAGATTTGAACTCAGGAAGAGGAGTCTTCCAGACTCCAGGTCAGGCACTCTGTCCACCTTACCACCTAACTGCCTCTTTCTTTCTAAAGCAACTCAAACACCGTTTTCTTTTCTTCATGAAGCTTTTTCTGATCTCCGTCCCCTAATTGCTAGTGTCCTCCCTCCCTATCTTATACAGATTTGTATTTATTTACTTTATGCTATTTAGAATATCTATGTATACATGTATATATACACACATATATATATATGTATATATATACACATATACATATACACACACACATACTTGTTGTCTTACCCGTTATCATGCAAGCTCTTTGGATACAGGGATTGCTTTATTCTTTGTACTTGTATTCTTAGCACCTAGCAGAGGCCCAGTACACAGTAGACCCTTAATAAATACTTGCTGATTGGTTGATCGGTTAGCTGTATTGGTCCATAGATGGGAGATCCATGTTCATTAGTGGCCTTGCACTTGGTCTGTCTAGCTTGGTAGGACCTGACAGACTTGTGTCCCGATGAGATGAAGTTAGAGGTCAATTCTATGTCACAAAAAAGCATTGAGGTAGGATTTTAGTGGTGAACTCTGACCCATGTAAAGGGAAAATCCATAACCAATACAGGAGGTCAATGAATAAAACTAAGGATGTAGGGGGTTGGGGGGGAGGGAAAGCAGAGTTGTAATTAGGGCTTTTGCTACCTGCAACAGCACACTGAGAAAGGCAGCAAGAAAGAACTTCAAATCGTTTTTTTCAGTTTCTTTTCCTTATATTTTAAAATTTTATTTATTTATTTTTAATTTTCAACATTCACTTTTTTTGAGTTTTAAATTTTCTGCCCCTTTCTTCCCCCCCTCCAGGATGGTGTCAATCTGATATAGGCTCTACATATACAGTCATATTAACATATTTTCTTTTTTTTCTTTCTTTTTCCTTTTTTTTTTTTTTTTTTTTTGCTTTTTGGAGGGCAATTGGAGTCAAGTGACTTGCCCAAGGTCACATGGCTAATTTTTGTGTTAAGTGTCTGAGGCCGGATTTGAACTCAGGTCCTGACTCCAGGGCTGGTGCTCTATTCACTGCACCACCCATCAGCCCCACTATTAACATATTTTCACATTAGACATGATGTAAAGAAGAATTAGGACCGATGGGAGGAACCACAAGAAAGAAGAAACAAAAAAAAATTAACAACAACAAAAGAAAGAGCAAGTAGTAAGCTTCAACCTGCATTTAGAAAGACCCTCAAATTAATTTAGTAATTCCTAGACGAAAAATAATACCAAAGGTAATTTAAACAAATTCACTTGGTGAATTTATATTGACCAAGCTTGGCTCAGAAGAGATATGAGAAGATATCCTCTGCTTCTTTGCAGAAATGAGGGGGTCGTGTGTGTGTGTGTGTGTGTGTGTGTGTGTGTGTGTATGTGTGTGTGTGTGTGTGTAATGGTACACAGAACATTACATTCTTTTGACATGCTAGTTAAATGTGGAGATTTTTTTCTTTCTTTTTAAAAATGTTTTTATTTACTTAGGGAGGCAGTTGAGAGCACAGTGCATAGGCTGTTGGGCCTGGAATCAGAAAGATCTGGTTTCAAATACAGCCTTGTTTTCTTTGACTGGAACTAGACTTAAAAGGTAGATAGAAGTTGAATAAGTAGAGAGGAAAATGGAATGGGGGGGTGGGAGACTTGGGGGAGGCATATGAGATGGAAGAGGGCCTTACAAAAATGATAAGGTATTATATGGGACTTAGGTGATACTGTGGATAAAATACTAGGCTTAGAGTCAGAATTCCCGAGTTCAAGTTTAGCTCCAGACATTTATTAGTTGTGTGACCCTGGCTCAGTCACATAACTTTTGTCTGTCTTAGTTTCCTTAACTGATCATATTAGTGTCTACCTCCTAGGATGGAGTAAGCACTTAATAAATGCTTGTTCCTTCCTTATAACGTAAAGATACTAATTCTGCTCATAGCAATGTGCAAGATGCTATCATATATAAGATTTATCTTAAAAAAGTCACCATTCCATCAATCAGTGAATCAATCTTTTATTAGAAATAGGTAGCATTTATATGGAATTTTTTAAAATTTACACAGTGCTTTGCAAACATTACCTCATTTTATCCTGACCACACTATGATGATCCCCATTGTACAGTTGAGGAAACTGAGGCAGATAGATTAAATGCCTTGCCCAGGGTCACATAGTTAATAAGTAGCTGAGGCTAGATTTGAACTTGGGTCTTCCTGACTCCAGGTCCGGTACTCTATCCCCTATTCACCTAGCTGACTCTTGTGAGTTTGTCTTTATATCAGGTATCATGGAAGGTGCAGGGGGGTATGAGGCACAGTCAATTCCTATCCTCAAGAATCTTAGAAATTAGGTGATGAGATAATATGTGACATTTATATAGCTCTTTCCCAAACAGGCAGCATGGTCTGCAGGGTCATGGGGCTAGAGCTGAAAGGGACCCAAGTCCAACTCCCTCATTTTCCAAAGTAAGAAACTGAGGTTTAGGAAAGAAATTAAAAGGAAGTCACTGAAACTTTCTTGGACAGAAGAATGACATGGTCAGACCTAGGCTTTAATAATATTAGTTTAAGGGCAGCTAGGTGACACAGTGAATAGAGCGCTGTCCCCAAAGGGTCCTGAGTTCAAATCTGGCCTCAGACACTTGATACACTTACTAGCTGTGTGACCTTGGCAAGTCACTTAACCCCAATTGCCCTGCCTTCCCCCCTCCAAGAAGACAAAAAAAGAAAGGAAAAAAATAATATTAGTTTGGCAATTTTGAGGACAGATTGGAACGGAGAGAGACTGGATGCAGGGTGAGCAGTTAGAAGGATATGTCCAGCTGAGAGGGGGTAAGCACCTGAATGTGGGTGGGGGTTGTGTGAATAGACAGAAGGAGACAGACATAAGTGGAGTGATTGGTTGTTGTTCTTCACTCTTGAAGAGGACCAACATGACATCATTTTGTTAGGGTCAAGGTCTAGTGTGTCCACTGTGGCTGAGCAGACCGATGTGAGCTCTGAAGGCTCCACCACAGGTGGGGCACAAATAGTTGGTGTGAAAACTGGGAACGGAGAGGTCTCAACATTTGTACACCTCACATTTCTCTTGAGCTCCTGCACTTCTGCTTTGCTCCCAGAGCAGAGAGCCTTCTTTGGCGGGGGCACGCTGTGCTAGGTGGTCCTGTAGAGTGACGTGGCCTCATCAGAGACATGGCACCTCCTACCTGTGTGCCCCTTTTCAGTCCCTTTTGTTGCATCTTCTTCCACGGTACAGCCGCTAACAGTGGGCATCCCCTAACATGCTCTCCAGTTCTCCCTTCTCTTTTCTTTTTATTCTAACCACACCCACCAGAGCCTCATCAGTAGTTTCAATCATCATCTCAACTCAGATGACTCCCAGATCTATTCAGTCCGCACTGTTATCTCTCCTGAGCTCCGGGGCACCATCACCAACTCCCTTGGACTGGACATCCTTCAGGCATCTCAGATTCAACATGTCCTAAACAGGACTCGTTACTTCCTGTCACCCCTTCCTTTTGGCTGCCAAGGGCACCACCATCTTTCCGGGCATCTGGGTTTGAAACTTCTGTGTTACTGAGTCCTCTATCTGGTTACAACACATCCAAAGTGGCTAAATTTTGTAATTTTGTTCTTTACAGTGTTTCTTACATACATACCCTCCTTTCTTCTCACCCAACCAATCATCTCAATTCAGGCCCTCATTGTCTAATAATAATAATAATAATGATGATGATAATAAATATAGAAATAATATTTATAGATAAATAGATAAATATATAAAATAATATATAATAAAAATAAACTTATGAACTTATTGCCTACTATGGCACTGTGCTTAGTTAGGATTTTACAATTATATGTATTATTATTATTATTATAATATAACAATGCATATAATTATCATATTATACATAATATAATAATATGTAATATAATATATAATAATATAATTATTATTTCATTTGATCCTCACAACAATCCCAGGACGGAAATAAACATCAGAGGTAGGGAACCTTGGGCCACATGTAGCCTTCTAGGTCCTCAAGTGAGGCCCTTGGACTGAATCCAGACTTCACAGAACAAATCCCCTGAATAAAAGGATTTGTTTTGGAGGCTGCAGGTTCCCCACTCCTTAGATAAACAGCTAACACATTAAGTTTTTTATGTGCTAGGCATAGATCCTTTGAGAACATTGGGAGGTAGGTGCTATAATTATCTTCATTTGCAAAGGAGGAAACTGAAGCAAATAGAAGCTAAGTGACTTGTCCAGGGTCATACAGCTAGTAGTAAGGGGTGTAGGAGGTGTTCAGGAGGACTGGTACCTCTGCTATGAGGGCTGTTTATTTACTTGGAGCTGTGGCTCCAAGAAGCTGTAGTGTGCAGTGGCCACACTGTAGTAAAACCATCTCAGCAGGTGAGCTAACCAGGCTGAGGGTAACCAACAGGTCTCAAGCCTGTTGGTGAGTTTGAGGGATGTCTACCCCAAGCATGTGAAGAATGCCCCCAGTGGAATGGGCAGATGAAGGTGGCTGGAGCCTATGCTAGGGAGAGCTCAGAGCTTGGTCAGACATCAAAGATGTCAAGGTCATACATTGCATCCCCGGCCATCCCCAGTCCTGCCGCTGGACTCCAGTGACTCAGGAGGAGAGAGAGTGAGGCTGATGACTTGGAGCAATCACCCTGTAATGTTACTACAACATCTAGGTCACATTCGAACTCAGATCTTTTCTGATTGCAGGCCCAGCACTCTATCCACGGAGCCCCCTAGCTGTTCCTCATCTCTTGTTGGGACTATTGTAACAGCCTTCTAACTGCTCCTCTGGCCTTGAGTATTTTCCATTCTATCCCCCTCTTTCTACATAGATGCCAAAGTGTTTTTTCTAAAGTGTAGGTCTGACCTCATTACCCCTTTACTCAGTAAACTCCAATGGCTCCCTATTGCCTCCTAGATGGCATCTAAAGGTCTTTTCAACCTGGGCCTTTCCTATCTCACCCACCCTCTTCCATTATTCTCTCCCCCACAAACTTTATAATTCAGCCACATTGGCCTAGGGTTCCTCAAACACAACGTTGCATCTCCTATCCCCATTCCTTTTCCTTGGCTGATCCCCAGGCCTGGAATGCTCTCCCTTCCAGCTGCAGAATCCTTGACTTCCTCTGAGACCTGGCTCAAGCACAATCTCTTCCAGGAGGCCTTCCTTGGTCCCACCAGCTGCTAATGCAATCTCCTTTACAGTTACCTTCTATCTACTTCAAATTTATTTTATGTCGTCTGACTAATAAGTATTATCTTTCCCATTACGGCAGTTAGGTGGCACAGTGGATAGAGAGCCAGGCCTAGAGCCAAGAAGACTCTTCTTCCTGAGTTTAAATCTGGCTTCGGACACTTACTAGCTGTGTGACCCTGGGCAAGTCACTTCACCCTGTTTGCCTCAGTTTCCTTATATGGAAAGTAAGTTGGAGACAGAAATGGCAAACCACTCCAGTCTCTCTGTCATGAAAACCCCATATGGGGGTACAATGAGTCAGGTAAGACTAATAAGGACTGAACAACAACAAATAAAAAATATCAAAGACTGTCCTAAAGGGGAAAAGAAGTAAATAAGAATAACATAAGAGAAATAAGAAGAAATACCCACGAGTTTGTGAAAGGGACTCAAGAGAGACTTCCATCCTTAAGGTATGACTTGGCCTTGTGGGGTTCCCCACTCTGATAGATCAGGAGGGGGTGGTGCTAATTTGCTTAGCCTTAGATTTCTGGGACTGGGGTCAGATTCCTTTTCTCTTTTTGTCCGAGTCAAGCCAAGAACTAATAAGGCTTGGGGCCCAGGGAGGGTGTACTTAGAAGGCAGTGAGAAGCAGAGTTTGTTTGTATTGGGGGGAGTCTGAGAGAAGTGGGATAATTCTGACGGACAAAAAGCTTGTGTACAACAGATTTTTAATAATAACTAGCATTTAGCTAGTGTTTTAAGATATGCAAAGTTCTTTACATATAACATCTCATTTGAACTTCAAAACAACCGGTGATATTGGCACTCAAATGATTCTTATCCTCATTTTAAGAGGTGTGCAGGCTCTCACACACAAGCACAAACACACACACACACACACACACACGGCTAGTGCCCCAGTTGGGTTTCAAATCCAGGAGCCTATAGAGGAATTCTGAAGAAGTGCTAGGGCTCATTCAACTGAACACACCTGTTGTGTGCTGGGATCTGCCACAGTTCAGAAGGGGATAAGGAGGTCTGAGAAAAGAGCCAGGACAGCAGTCCCTTTCTATCCTCAGGGAGCTTAAACACCAGTAAAGTGTGTACCTCTAATACAAATAGTAATAACTTGCATTTATAAAGCACTTTATAAATATCATCTTGTTTTATACTATTATTTAATCCCTCTACTTTACAGATGAGGAAACTGAAGCAAAGGTTAAATGACTTGCCCAAGGTCACACAACTAGTCAATATCTTAGGTTGGAGTTGAATTTGGGCGCCGTGCCACTTTACAAAACGTTTTCCTTACATCATTTCTGTGAATTAGGTGATAAATATTTTGATCTCAATTTATCGATGGGCATGGTGAGGGTCAGAGAAGTTAGTAACTCTTGTCTAACCCAGGCCTTCCAAAAACCAATGTTTTTTATTCTACACCAGGATGAAAATGAGAGATACAAGCAAGGCACTAAACAAAGCTTGAGAAGGAATCGCCAGAGGGGTGTGTGGGAATGGGATTGAGGAAGAAGGCTTCTTGGAGGCAGAGGAATTTGAGTCCGGCTTTAAAGAGCTTGTAGAGATTAAACGGGCAGGAGGGGAGAGGGAGAATTCTAAACACTGGGAACAGCTTTGGAGTCCTTGAAAAGAAGTGATCTGACTAAATCACTAACTTGAAATCATTCAGTCATTCGTTTATTAAACTCCACCTTAGTGCTAGGTTATATACAGGGGAGACACTGACCGGGAATACAGATAAAGGATGAAACAAATAGTCCCTACTCTCAAGGAGATTTCAAACTAAAGATACTGGAGTGGTTTGTGCCATTTTCTTCCCCAATGGGAACATTTGCAATGGAACTGACCTGAGACCAACTCTGCCCGACTGTGCTCCCGGCTCTGGGTGGAGGGTTTGATTCTGATTCCAGGGAGAGAGCTGGAAGGATTCTAGTGACTCAACTCATTTCACAGATGAAGAAACTGAGGCAAACAGGGTAAAATGACTTGCCCAAGGTCACACAGCTAGTAAGTGTCTGAGGCTGGATTTGAACTCTGGTCTTTCTGACTCCAGGGTGTGTGTGTGTGTGTGTGTGAATACACCTATATACGCATTTATATATCGATATACACACGTATGCATATCTGCATACATACATGCACATGTATATAGTGTTTTGTGTATACACATTTACACGAGTGTGTATACAGATATACACACACATACACCCCTCCCCCACCCCTAGGCAGCATGGCCCAATGGTCCCAGGATTGAAGGTGAGGAAGATATGGGCTCAAATCTCATCTCAGACACTTAATCCCTCTCTGTGCTTCAGTCTTCTCATCTGTAAAAAGAGGGGGTTGTCCTCCATGGGCTCTCAAGGTCCTACCAAGCTCTAAATCTATGCTCCATTTTATTCTCTGGGAAAAGAGGGAGTTCTTTCAGGGGACAGTTGGTCTCCATGTCCCTACATCTCTCCTACAATATTTCCCCACAGCCTTCTCTCCGGCACACTGAGTTTCCCCAAGAAGTTTATTACCTTCCAGATGGCTCTCTAAGCTGCATAGATATTGTGGGCGGATCAAACTGAACTAGAATCCTTCCAGCTCTCTCCCTGGAATCAAACCCTCCACCCAGAGCCGGGAGCACAGCCGGGCAGAGTTGGTCTCAGGTCAGAGGTTAATGACCCTGCTGATGATTTTGGCTGTGATTTGGTCCCTCTCTGGGTCACCTCACTCTTTTTTCTTTTGAAAAAGAACTCCCTGGGGTTTGTGGACTCCTAGTCAGGCCAGTTCCATTGCAAATGTTCCCAGCTCCAGCAGGGCTAATACTGAAAGGTAGTGGGAGGGATTAGTTTTATGCTTTTCGCTTAAAGTTAACCCTAGCACAATTTGGGGGAGTGAAAATGCCCCTCTCCCACGGTCTCCTTTGGCTCTGGGATTTTTTGATTTCAGGACAGACCTTTCAGGGTTCAGAAAGTGGCCCAGTCTAACTTAGCAGGGGAGAAAGGGGAGAAAAAGAAAGAAAAATCAAGTCTTAGGGAGGCCAGCCTCTCTCCCAGTCACTCTGAAAGCCTGAAGGGGAAGAGGAAGAGGAAGGGGGAGGGGACAGGCTATGGCTAAGGCCTAGCTTCAGGTGTCTGTGTGAGTCCAGCCTGCCCCTGCCCCCACCCCAATGAGAAATCCAAGCGCCTAATAACAGAGTCCAAGTTGAGAAAAATAAAACGAATTAAGTTTGGGTCAGCCAAACCTGCCTCAGCTTTCTGAGAGGTGGTAGCTGCTCCATGTTGTGTAAATGTTATTTACTGGGCCCCTAGAGGCAAGAGAACTTTGCCCTGTGTTTACCAATATGCAGTTTTTACCTTGGAATAGCTGCTTAACGCCCTTATAAGGCCAAACAACCTGCTCTTCGGTCTGCCCCGGCTTTTTAACACTGAGCCTGCTTTCCTGACATTACCTTTGTCCTCGCCACTGTATCTCGTGGTCCATAAATGAATGGGGGGTTGTAGACGTGTGGACACACACCCAAGTACACGATACACAGAATTATGACCACCTTTTGGAAGCCAAGTCTTTTAAAGAAATATAGCTCGATTTCTCAATTCTTAAACCCACTCCTTTGCACCTAGCAACTCCTCAAACTCCACTTGGGCATATACATACCTTTATGTTAAATTACCCGAAATTAACGGCTTGGCGCCCCCCACCCCCACATAAAAAGAAATCTACATAATGTCCAATAATCCCGGGAGACAGGGAAACACACTTTTTCGTGAATCAGAATTGAGGGGACAGGGTGGAGGGGTGGAGAAGTGAATGAATGCTAGGGGCAGGCAGTAAAGGTTGATCTCCAAGCTCTCGAAACATAAGACTTTGGCTCATGGGAATGGGAGCTTTTGGAAATCTCCAGGTTCCGATCCCAGCACCAGGTCTGGCTTGGGAAACCAGAGCAACAGCATATGCAAACAGCGACGTTCAGGGTGTGATTACAAACCGACCTCGGGCAGAAGAATTCCAAGTTGGGAGAATGACTCATAGACACTATTGTTGGTGGGTGCTGGAGAGGGGAGTCCTTCTTGCGATTTTTGCATTTCCTGGCACTGGCTGGGGTGGGTCTGAGCCTTTCACCGTGACATTAAAGGCATCTCTATAGAAAACAATCAGGGCTCATCCTAGGGTGCACAAATTAAATAAAAAAGAAAGCATGTCCACATCTCCCCTCTCCTGTCCAGAACGAGGGCCCAACAATAGCATGATAAAGTGAAGGGGGTTTGAATTTAGTATCGGGGCATTTTTCTTTCTGTCTCCAAACGCGGCTGGAAAACAGCACATACACAGACATGCTGTAAACCAAGCTCTCCTTCCATCCATGTTTTGTTAATCACTCAGCCCTGCATTGCTATGGCACTGATATTCAGAGATTCAGACCAAGCAAAAAAGGGTGGGAGCCAGAGGAGCACCCATAGAGCGCAAAAGCTGAAAAAACTCTCCCTCCCTCTTTCTCTCGCTCTCTCTCTCTTTTTTTTTTGCAAAAGGAGAGAAGAAAAAAAATGCTGCAATGTGCAAAGAGGCTCGTGAGTGAGCGACCTCGAGCCAATCAGAGCGCGCCGTTCCGAAAGTTACCTTTTATGGCTCGAGCGGTGGAGCTCGCGCGCCCCATAAAACCCCGAGCGCGAGTGCGCTGGAGTAGCTGTGAGCTCTTCCACCCAGCGTGCACTAGCCTCTCCCCTGCCTCCAGGTGCGGCACCACCTCCTCTCTTAAGGGTTTAAACTTGCCACTTCAAAGGTAAGAGCTTGCAGCACCTTCCCTCTCCTCACCCTTGGATGCGCGTTTCTTTCTGCCTTCGCCCTCCAAAGCCTTGTAAGGGAGGAGTGCAGCGGCGGGCATTTATTTCTATCTGCAAGGTTTTATAGGGAAGTGGATTTTCTTGGGAGGGAGTGGGGGTGGGGAAACTTGCAAGCGCTGCTGGATTCTTAGGGCTCCGAGCCCTGGCAGCTCTTGTACATTCTCATTGAGGAGGCAGGCAGTTGCTCAGCCATCGCCCGTCACGGGCACAGGCGTGTGGGGGTGCATTTGGGCAGGAGGCTTTAGCGTTTCGGGAAGCTGGGTAGGGTGAGGATGGGCTTCTCCTGGCGGGCCTTGCAGAGTGAATGCTGCCTGCTCCGGGGCTCCCGTAATCGGGTTGTTCTCCCTTCAGCACTGGCTAAGAGGATTGGAGCTGAGTGTCTGGCGGGCCCAGGATGATTAGTCCTCAGTGATGGGCAAGGTTTAATCCGGTTGGTGTAGGATAGACTAAGGTTGGGGCTTGAGCCCCATCCAACCGGCTGAGCGAGGGCGCCTCTAGGCGCGGGTGGGGTTGGAAGAAGTTGTAGAGGGCGGGGGCGGCGGGAAAAAAAACCCAGGCATGGGGGTGGGGTGGGGAAGAGCGTTAACCGCCGAGGAGGCGCAGGGAGGTTTCCAGGGTGTGACCTGAGCTTTGGGCTTCCGCCTGCTTTATTGTAGCAGCGCATGCTTTGCAGGGGGTGTAGAAGGCGGTGGGCATCGAGCCTGGGGGGGGAGAGAAGAGGAGGTTCCGGTTCCTCCCTCCACTTTTCATTCATAGGCGGGGGAATGAATTAAGGGTCTTTGTCTCAGTCTGGGCCCTGGAGTGGCCGGGCCGGGAAGGGCGTGGGGTGGATTAACAGGTTATAGGGCGGAAGCTACAAAGTGTAGGGGGTGGGGACAGCCCTGGTAGCGCCTGACTCCCTGGGAGTGGGAGTGCCTGCCCTGCGCCGAGGGGGGAGGTGGGGAGCTAGTTTTGCAGTCGCCTCACCGAGCTCGCGAGTTTGCAGAGAAAAAAATTATTCTCTTTTGCAAACCCAGCACCGAGGCTGCAGTTATGCTTATTACATCCATTTTGTAATAGAGGATTTGGGGGGGAGGGGCGGGGAGAGGAGTGTCACTTGAAACAGTATTTTAATTTTTAAATTTACCTGCTTCTGTAAGGCAGCTAATTAAATGCTCTTTTCCCTAACCTTTAATGCATTTTAAGGGGGCTTTTGCAAGACCATGGCCTGAGGATTGGAGAGACTTAGCTTAAGCGAGCCTTAATTGGCTTTGAATGACTCCCCACTTTTCCTGAAGCTTGATTTCCCAGAACTGGGTGGGGACCTACCTAGGATGAGTTCCTCCTAAATCTCTGGGGAGTGTGAGCAACTTCCCCTTTTGAACTTCTGCTCCTGCCCAGCGCCAGGAGCGCCCTGGTCGCCTGTAGCCGCTTGCATAAGCGTGGCTCCAACCCATCCCTGCTGCTAACGTCTGGCAGGGGTGGGTGGGGTAGGGAGTGGAGACTGATCTGGGTGTGGCCACACACCATGCCTCATTTTGAAAAAGGCCAGGGGGAGGAGGGAGCAAGGGGGCGTGGCTTCTCCTTTTTAATCAAGTCTCCCTTTAAAAGAAGGGTGAGGGGGTGGAGAAACCTGGCTTCCTGCCGCACCACTGACTTCTGCAAAGCTGCCTCTCTTACCATTGCCTTTTATGGTAATAATGAGAGGCGAGAGAGCTGGGACTTCCTTTGTCCCAAATCTCTAAGGCGAAAAACGCAAGCGGGCACTCCCCCTAGCGGCCAGAGGGGAGAGGTGCATTCAATTATTGACAGGAAGCGGAGAAGGAAACAGGGTGGGGAGTGGTCCCTCCAATCTGCTTGGTCATCACCATATATGCCTGAACCATAGCATCTGTAAGGATGGGATGAAGGAGCCTGCCTAATCCTGGTGGTACCTTGGCTTCTTGGCTGCTATACTGTGTATACTTTTTTTTCCCTTTGCTTTAAAAGGACCAAAGAGTATTTAGATTGAACTTGAATTACAATCTTAAAACACTTTTCTGTTTTTCTCAGCAGTTCACCATGGATGATGATATTGCTGCTCTCGTTGTTGACAATGGCTCTGGAATGTGCAAAGCTGGCTTTGCAGGAGACGATGCCCCTCGGGCTGTCTTCCCTTCCATTGTTGGGCGCCCCAGACATCAGGTATACATAACATTTTGGAAGATACTTGGCAACCATCTTAAAACTACTTCGCTGTCTGATTTGGAATGATAGTGGTGATACTGGAAGGGGGAGGGAGGTTGGTTAATAGGAAATAATACTGGAGGGATTTTCTTTCCAAGAAGCTTAGAATATTTGTGAAAAGGGCTATGATAACAGCATGCCATTTATATCAGTAACATTGATAAGAATTCTCTTGGGAATAGAGAAATCAACAGGTCAGGTGACATTAATTAGCCTGAACCTAACTTTGATATGAGACTTAAATGTGACCATATAACTGAGAAGTTGGAGATTTAACCTGGAAGAAGGCATTTCTCGATTGCCTATTAAAAGCACTTTTTTTTTTAAAAAACTGCTTTTTTTAAAAGCATCCTCAGGTGACTGAATTTAAGCAAGTCATTTTAACTTGTGATTTTTAGTTCTTTCCCCCTCTGTAAGGTGAGAGGCATGGACTTGTGATATCAATTCCAACCCTAAAAATCTAGAACTGCAAAAATTCAAATTATAAAAATTTTGTTTCTGGTAGAGTGAAACTGACAATTTTCATTCCTTCCTCTGCAGGGTGTGATGGTGGGTATGGGCCAGAAAGACAGCTATGTGGGGGATGAGGCCCAGAGCAAGAGAGGTATTCTAACCCTGAAGTACCCCATTGAACATGGTATTGTCACCAACTGGGATGACATGGAGAAGATCTGGCATCATACTTTCTACAACGAGCTCCGTGTGGCCCCTGAAGAGCACCCTGTGCTGCTCACAGAAGCCCCCCTGAACCCCAAAGCCAACAGAGAAAAGATGACTCAGGTTTGTGGACTTCTTAGGACTTCAGATCTTGAGCCTTGTGTCAGCTTCATTCGTTACTCTTTTATACACTGCTTCACTCTTTTCTCTTCCATTATCTATAGGGTTTTCCTTCTCTGACCTGAGTCTTCTCTTTGGATATCTACAGGTTCTGTTTGCTTTTACTGATCTGACTTTTTTCACTAGCAATTTGAATTGTTTGTCTAGGTACTAACAGTTCACTTGTCTTGGGTGACTTCTAAAAATCTAAAACTTCAACTATCCCAGCTTTTGCCATAGGCTGGTATATCTATGTAGGATAACAATGTGTGGGTCTTAGAACAATTTAAAAGTTCTAAAAAATTCTCTGACTGCAGGGTACTTATAAACCTACAAATGTGTTGCACACCTGCATGATTATCATAACCTTTTTATATAAATTGTAGAGTAACTTATCACTTGCTTAACTGCTTTACTTTCTATTTCCAGATTATGTTTGAGACCTTCAATACCCCAGCCATGTACGTTGCCATCCAGGCTGTGCTGTCCCTGTATGCCTCTGGTCGTACCACTGGTATTGTGATGGACTCTGGTGATGGTGTGACCCACACTGTGCCCATCTATGAAGGTTATGCCCTTCCCCACGCCATCCTCCGTCTGGATCTGGCTGGCCGTGATCTGACGGACTACCTCATGAAGATCCTGACCGAGAGAGGGTACAGTTTCACCACCACAGCCGAGAGGGAAATCGTGCGTGACATCAAGGAGAAGCTGTGTTATGTCGCCCTAGACTTTGAGCAGGAGATGGCCACTGCTGCATCCAGCTCCTCTCTGGAAAAGAGCTACGAGCTCCCTGATGGTCAAGTTATCACCATTGGCAACGAGCGGTTCCGGTGCCCAGAAGCTCTCTTCCAACCATCTTTCTTAGGTAAAGCTTTTTCTTTTTAAACAAGGCAGCCCTCTGTTTCAGTAATAATGGGTCACAGGAAGTAGTTTTTCAAAACTAAAAGTAATCTGCTTTGCCCTTTGCCCCTCCCCTTTTTCCTTTTCTTCCTAGGTATGGAATCCTGTGGAATCCACGAAACTACCTTCAACTCAATCATGAAGTGTGATGTTGACATCCGTAAGGACCTGTATGCCAACACCGTATTGTCAGGTGGTACCACCATGTACCCAGGCATTGCTGACAGGATGCAGAAGGAGATTACAGCCCTAGCTCCCAGCACAATGAAAATCAAGGTGAGTTTGTTAGAAGCTGCCCTAGGATAGTATCTAGTATCTAGTAAATGCTTTAATATCTGTTGGAAGGATGATTTTTGTTAGGTCACCCAAAGTTTGGGGTTGTTCCTTTGCCTCCCCTCAACTATTTTCAGGGCATCATCCTGGGCTTGGGGGTTTTAATTGTCTTGTCAAGACTTGGATAACTTCTTCTGAAGTGCTGGGAGCTAACTTGGTGCCCCTCCCCCTCCTTTTTTTCCCTTTTATAGATCATTGCCCCACCTGAGCGCAAATACTCTGTCTGGATTGGAGGCTCCATCCTGGCGTCTCTTTCCACCTTCCAGCAGATGTGGATCAGCAAGCAGGAGTATGACGAATCTGGGCCCTCCATTGTCCACCGCAAATGCTTCTAAATGGACTGTTTGTGTTTTTTAAATTTTTTTTTTTGTCAAAGGGTGTGACATGATGACATGATAATTGCCCAAAAAAGATGAGATTGGCATGGCTTTATTTGTTTTTGTGTTTTTTTTTTTTGTTTTTTTTTTTTTGGCGCTTGACTCAGGATTTAAAAACTGGAACGGTGAAGGTGATGAGCAGTCTAAGTATGGTTGGAGGCAAACATCCCCAAAGTTCTACCGTGCGTCTTCAGGACTCTGATTGTACATTTGTTTTTTTTTTTTTTTTGTTTTTTAGTAGTCATTCCAAATACCGTATAATGCATTGTTACAGCTACAAGCCTCTGTGAAGGCTGAGCTCAAAGGAGCCATGTAACAAAGATCCAGATGGGGAGGGGGGTGGGGGGAAGGTACTGGTATTGCTTTAAATGTAAATTATGTAATCCTTAAAAAAAACTTTTTGTATCTTCCGCCTTAATACTTGTTCCTTTTTTTTTTTTTAATTGTCAGCCATATGGAATGGCCCCCTAAATTCCCTCCCTGCCCCCAACATAGATGTGAATGAGGACTTTTATAGTCTCCCTGCAAGTTTTGAGATTGGTGCCAGTACTTGGGGGAGGGGAGGAGCTTTACCTGTACACTGACTTAAGACCAGTTCAAATAAAAGTGCACACGTTAAGAAACTTTGGGTCAGTTGTGTTCATGTGCTTTGCACGTCTCATTTGCACTTCGAATCTTTGAAATAGCCAAACCAAACCAGCTTGCATTTTCAGCTGAACCGGGAAAATTTTCACTCCTAGTTTAACCCAATGTTACAGAATGGGTTCACCTGAAATAATTTAGGAAATTTTTCTTAATTGATGAAGTTCAGATACCTGGTGGTAGAAAGCTTATAGGGGTTAGGTAGATTTCATGAGCCCTCATGAAATAAGCCATCAGCCTGCTCTTATTTTTTCTTTTTAAATCTCTAAGCTTGTTCTCCACCAAAAAGGGCTGAGGAAAATAATTCTTAAGTTGAGCAGAAAACATGGGAACCCGAGACCTGGCTGAGGTTTCCCCGTGGTGGCCCTCCCCTTTTGCTTCTTTAGTAATGGCAAGACTGAACTGTCTTCCCGACAGCCTCTCAACCATAATTATTGGTGATATTAGGGCCCCTCTAAGTTTATGACTTATTTAAAGTGGCAATGATTGACAAGGCAAGAGCTTGCCTTCATAAGCATTAGCAATAAAGAGTAATTGGGGAGAATTAAATGAAATCCTCTTAAAAGTGCTTATGAGCTGTGCCTACTGTGACATCTTTTGAGTCATTAAGTGGGGAAGGGAGGGAGTTTGGGTAGGTGGTTGGTACCCCATGTACCTGGGGTGGGGGAGGGAGTCTGGCTTTTCACTACCACATTTACAGAATATGCCACCTTAAATCCAAACATCAGAGAATAAATTGGGTTTTTAGATAGTACTAGGGTGTTGCTTTGTTTTGATGGATCTCTTAAGGGCTGGTTCCTAACCCCTCAAGCTTCATTTGCTACAGATACCCATTTGTGAATGATGGATCATACATGAAAGGGATCTTTAGACTTTAGAGTGTGTTCCTTATTCCTATTTCATAAAAAGGGAAACAGGTTTAGCTTCTATAATTTGTCCAGGTTTTCATAGGTAATGAAGCTCTAAGGCAAGATATGAATTCAAGGCTTAATTTCTTAATTCCTAAATTTAGTACCCTGTCTGCTATGCCAGGTACCCTCTACTTTTGAGGATGGATTTTGGAGCTCTGTTTATCTTATTTTTATTTTATTTTTTTAAATTTTTATTTATTTTTTTTTAAAGCAATTGGGGTTAAGTAACTTGCTCAAGGTTACAGGGCTAGTCATTATTTATGCGTGGGTGCTCATTTTCTGAGGCCGGATTCGATCTCAGGTCATCCCAATTCCGAGGCCGGCGCTCTTACTGCGCCACCTAGCCGCCGTGTTTATCTTGAAGAGAAAAAGGTTTTGCAATTAAAATTGATAATTGTTCTCCCTGGCTTTCCTCTACAAGGGAATTGGGATTTTTCCCCATTGACTTGGCTTTGGGGCAATAAGTCATCCTGTGGGCTAATTTGGTTATGAAATGAGGTTGATTATTTTTTTATCAATGATCCAAGAGCTGGCAGAGACCTCTAAGCCACTTAGGTCCAAACCTCATTTTAGTTGAAACAGCCTCAGAGAGGTTAAGGACTTTTCCCAGGAACACAAAAACAGCATCAGAAGCAAAGTGGTTCTGATTCTGGACCCATCATCCCCTATGTCACCTTCCAAATGAGTCATCCCCTGTAAAAATAAGCAAGACCAAATGACAAGCCAACTACAGATGAGTTAAGTCACGCCCATGGCCCACTCTCCTCACCTTCTAACATTTCTTCTGAAGGAATAGGAATGGCCACTCTGTTGGGGCCCAAACCAAGAAGTGTGTGACAGGGCTGGGCTGTGTTATTTGCATAAAATAAAGATAGCAGATTCAGGTACCAGGTGGTATCAAAATGTGGCTTGGAGTTTGGCTATTCTCACTTTATCCAATAATGTGAAACTCAGAAAATACTCTGTTCTGTCCCTACACCTCCCTACTTCCTGCATGCAAGCATTCCTTTAGTTCTGGTGAGTTTCTTTTGTTTCTTGTTTGGCTAACGAAGGATCTTATTTGTACCCTGCTTTGCAAACAGTTTCTACTGTAATTGGCAATCACTGGTGGATATTTTTTTTAAAGGTAAATTGTATTTCTATTTTGTTAAACGTTTCCCAATTCTATTTTTTTCATGCAAACGTATTTCCATATTAGCCATGCATACCTCTTGTTGAGGAGCAATAGTAACTGATGATTTTGTAGAAGATTCCTCACTTAAAGCCAAAATGAAGAAAAATGCACATAAAATGATCCTTTGAGTCAAACCTTTCCCTCTCATTTTAAGTTTCAAGAACTTGTAAATGGCTATGTAAGTATAGGTAGGGTTGTATAATGGTCAGGGCGCTGGCCCTAGCATCTGGAGAGACCAGGGTTCAAGCCCTGCCTCAGACTTCCTCAATAAAGTGAGCACATGGCCTCCCAATCACACTGTAAAGCAAGATGCTGTTCAGTCACTTGTCTTATTGACTGTTGTGACCCCAACCCCATTTGGAGTTTTCTTGGCAAAGAAAATGGGAATGGTTTGGCATTTCCTTCTCCAGTTCATTTTATAGATGAGGAAACTGAGGCAAACTAGGTTTAGTGACTTGCCCAGGGTCACACAGCTAGTAGGTATCTGAGGCAGGATTTGAGCTCATGTGTTCCTGATTCCAGGTCCAGTGCTATATCCACTGCGCCACCTACCTACCTGTGAAGCAAGTAGTACAAGTGAATAACATGCCTGTTTTACAGATGAGGAGGCAGGCCTGCAGAAGGGGCGGTGACTTGCCTGAGTTTCACATAACTTAGTGAGTGGCAGAGTCCCATTCTCAGGCCTCCTGACTCCTTGATCATTACACCATATTGCCTCTTAGTTGATGGGAACATAGATAAAATCTGAGTCTCAGGAAATTTTTAAATTAAAAAACAAAAAAGACAACATCAATATGAATGATTTCCAGAAAACAACTGACCAATATGTTCCAAAGCCAAATAAAAGTTTGGGGTTATAGAGGCTGCTTTTATTCTAGCACTGTTCTGGAATAACCATAGTTTAAACTGGCAAGGATTCTAGAGGTCACTTAGTTCACTTATGGATGAATACCTAAGAAGAGAAATGCTTTGCCTAAGTTAAGTCAACAAACATTTATTAAGCACTTACTAACTGCTAAGTGTATTAAGACTATGAAGGCAGAAAAAGGCAGAACCAGCCTAGGTCACCCGACCCCTAAATCCATCATGCTGTGCTATAAGAATTGAATGGAAATCTTGTGGCACATTTGCTTTTTTGGGAAAAAAAACCCCAAAACTAGTTAATAAAACAACCATTTCCCATGGTTTACTCCTTCGATTGACATTCATCTTTTGGAAGCACCTACATAAAAATCTAAAGTAGAGACTAACCAAAACTTTGCTGGTCAAGAAGCTAAGACCTCAATTGCTCTTTCGGGGGAACTGTGTTTACCCTGGTTTATTGTTTTAAGGACCTTGTGTGGGCATGGGTGAATGGTATCACCTGAGCCTCAGGTTTTCTCTATGAAAAATGGGGGTGATACTTGAACTGTTTACTTCATAGGTGGCTGTAAGGCCTGCTCTCTGGAAGCAACCAAGGGATTAATGAGTATTTTTATTTTTAAACTTGTCCTCTTGTTTTTATGTCTCCTTCATTTCCTCCTGATGTATCCTCTTCCTCCTCCCAGAGAACCATCCCTTACAACAAAGGATGAAAAAAGTTATTGAACCAAACTATACAACTGTCAAACCAAGTAATTCTTTGCTTTTTCATAACTCAGACAGTCTGACATCATCAGCAGTGCTCCGCCCACAAGAGTCCCCTAAGAAGGGAGGAGGTACATTCTCATATCTTTTCTATATGTTCAAGCTTAGACATTATAAAAACACAGAATTCAAGATTGTTTTTATACATGGTATTAAGCATGTACTATGTATAAAAGTCCCTCCTCTAGGACCTCATATTTTCCTAGGAGGATATGGCATGGTCACATGTAAGTTAATCTAGTATATACTACCCTTCCCCAGAGGATACACAATTATTGGAGAAGAAATTAAATTATAAATTGTAAAAACTATTTATTCAAATCCTTTTTGCTTTTTTTTAGCAGGGGAAGGGGGTAAGGGCAGGGCAACTGGTGTTAAGTGACTTGCCCAAGGTCACACGGCTAGTAAGTGTTAAGTGTCTGAGGCTGGATTTGAACTCAGGTCCTCCTGACTCCAGGCCAGTGCTCTGTTCACTGCGCCACCTAGCTGCCCCTTGTAAGAACTATTTAAGCATGAACACCAGCTCACGCTTAGACAGGGTGTCCCTAAAGTCTGGACACATAGGAAATCTCATTAACTATGCATACTGTTGAAAATTTCATTCATTTCATTTCTTGAAAATAGGCATAGTAATAAGGGAATTCAGAAGACAGAGATTCCTTCAATCAGGAAGTGTTCAGACTTTAGGGACACCCTGTAGAATGCTTTAAGGTTTGCCAAGTGCTTTCCAAACATAACTTTTTCATTAGATTCTCTTAATAGCCCATTATACACAGTTTGCAGATAAGGAAGCTGAGTCTCATAAAAGTTAACTCAGAAGAGGGCCACATAGCTAGCAAATGTCTCCAGGAGAATTTTGAATTCACATCTTCTTGGCTGCAGGTCTGTGCATGATGCCACTACTAGCCCTCAAACTACAATTCTGGCTGCTGTTTGCCAGGCCTCTACCATGGATATCTAGACCAAATCTCCAGTGACTGTTTCCTAGAAACGGATTCATTTCATCTTTTCACATTTTATCTGGAACATATCTTTCAGCTCTTTCCTGGTCTCTTGTCTCACTGTTTCTATTTCTGTTTTCCCGATAGTATACACAATAATAATAATAATGCATATTCAGAAAGTACTAATGTAACAAAAGAAAACTTAATTTTTAAATTAAAAAATAAAAGAAAGTACTTGTATTTACAAAACACGGTCCTCACAACAGTCATATACAATAGATTATAAAAGGAATGCTATTTCCATTTTATAGATGAATACAAGTTCAGAGAACTAATAATAGAACTGAGATTTGAACCTAGGTGTTCTGTCTTTGAATACAGTGCTCCTCTGAAACATAGAAACTGGCCATGTTGTGAAGAGCTTTAAATGCCAAGCAGAGATCTTTATATCTGATCCTTGAGGCAACAGGGAAAGCCAGGGGAGTTTGGGAGGGGGAGGTGTGTGACATGTTCAGATCCATGTTTTAGGAATATTATTTTGGCTGCTGAATGGAGAATAGATCGGAGCAGGGAGCGTGGTGCTTTAGCCCAACCAGAATGATATGCAGTCCAGGTGAGCAACAGGTGATTAGGGCTTGAAATAGGGTGGCAGCTATATAAGGAAGGGAGGGAAGGGGCAATGTAGAGAAAGAAAATTCAAGATTTGGCAAAGGATTAGATATGTGGAATGAGAGAGTGAGTCATGACACTTGCCATCAGATGACTGGGCAGGATGGGGTGGGGGGAGGGACTTTTTAGAGTAATAAGGAAGCTACCAATCTTCTCTTTAGCCTTCTTATTCATCCTCTGATCTACAAGTATTTATTCAATGCCTTTTATGTATAGGGTGCTGTGAGAGATCCAGATTTTTAGGACATTTATCCCTGCCCTCAAAAGAGCTTCAGACCTAGTAGAAGAGATTAGGAAAATACGTTAAGAAGCATTTATTAAGCACCTACTATATGTCTGGTACTGTTCTAAGCAGTGGAAATACAAGGAAAGGCAAAAACAGTCTTTGCTCTCAAGGAGCTCACAATTTAATGAGGGATTCAGGAGGCAACATGTATGAACAAAACATATAAGATAATCTTAGAGGGAAGGCACTAACATGCAATGTTATAAGAAAGTTTGCTATGAATGCCAAGAAACAGATAGATACAAGGGGTTAAGGGAATTCAGAAGACAGAGATTCCTTCAATCAGGAAGGATTTAAATGTAAGGGAAGGAATTATGGAGGTAAGTCACAGCCTGAATTATAGGTAAGGACAGGCAAAAATTCTGGGTCACATTTGGAAATGGTGATTATTCCAGTTTGGTAGAAAAATAGGGTGTATATATTCCACAGGGGCCAGCTAGGTGGCGCAGTGGATAGAGCGCTGGGCTTAGACTCATCTTCATGAGTTTAAATTTGACCTCAGATACTAGCTTGTGTGACTCTGGGCAAGTCATTTTACTTTGCTTGCATTAGTTTCCTCATCTGTTAAAAATGAGCTGGAGAAGAAATGGCAAACCATCCCAGTGTCTTTGCCAAGAAAATCTCACATGTGGTCATGAAGAGTTGGATATGACCGAAATGACTTAACATTAATATCCCACATGACTCCTTTTATGCGTTCTATGTTTTCACTCTGCTCTCTCCTGTTTCTGGGTTTTTGCTTGCTTCTACTCCAGTGCATGGGTCCTTAACCTATTTTGTATCATAGACCTCTGGCAGCCTTGTGGAGCCTATGAGACCCCTTCTCAGAATGTTTTTAAATGAGTAAAATAAAATACATAGGCTCACAAAGGAAGCCAATGATATTGAACTACATTTAGTCAAAATAGCTATTAAAAAAAAAAAGTTCACAGGCCTCAGGTTAAGAACCCCTGACCTAATGACTTTCTTCCTCAGTCTCTCTCTTCACTTCCTCAGGTCCTTCTGTTCCTTCAAGACAGAGCTGTCTATATGGTACAGTGGATAGAGAGCTGGACCTGGAATCAGGAAGACTTGAGTTTAAATACTGCTTTAGATACTTATTAGTTATGTGATTCTGGACAAATCACTTAACGTCACTGCCTCAGTTCACTTATCTGTAAGATGGTATGATAAAAAAACCACTTACCTCACAGTACAGATCAAAGGAGATCACTTAGGTAAACTATGTAAGTGATGGCTCTTATTATTAATCTTTGAATTCTACCCCTTCAGTCTTTCTTCCATCTTTTGCTGAACTGCTGAATTGATAGACAATAGAACTAGATTCTTGCTGGGGAAGCAATTATTAGTCCTGTTTATCTGATCTGACCCCAAAATGGTTTTTTATTTTTTTTTTTAATTTTTTTTCAACATTCATTTTATAAGATTTATTTTTATTTACTTATTTTTTTCCATGTAATAGTATTTTATTTTTTCCTATTACATGCAAAGGTAGTTTTCAAGATTCACTTTACAAGATTTTGAGTTCCTCCCCTTCCCACTCCCAAGACAGCATGCAATCTGATATAGACTATACATGTACAATCATATTAAACATTTCTACATTAGTCATGTTGTGAAAGAAGGATCAGAACATAAGGGAAAAACCACAAGAAAGGAAAAACAACAAAAAAGGGAAAATAGTCTCCTTCAATCTGCATTCAGACTCCATTGTTCTTTCTCTGGATGTGGACAGCATTTTCTATCATGAGTCTTTTGGAATTGTCTTAGATCTTTGCATTGCTGAGAAGAGCTAATTTTATCAAAATTGGTCATTTTACAGTGTTGCTATTACTGAACACAGTTTAGGTTTTGAAATTTAGGTTTTGAAACCTAAATCTTCATCCTAATTTGAGCAGGAGCTGTAACAGGTAAGTAACTGTGAATAAACTGTGGCTTTCATATTGGAGATATGTCACAGAAGCTAATGCAATACATTTTTTTTTTTTTTGCAGGATTGGGGGAAGCGGGGAATAGGAAGTGATGTGTGGAGTTACTTTTTGAGGAACTCTCCTTAGCATTTTTTGTGAGTTTCACCATAAAGCTAACTACAGTGACAAGGTTCCAGTTCTCCTCTGAGAGGCAGTGGTGATATGGTGGAAAGAGCCTTGACTTATGTCATTTGGCCCTCTTTAAAACTGAGTTCACTTTTCATTTGATTTTGACTGACCTATTTGTAGATTTGGAGGAGACAAATGCAATGTTTAGAGTATTGGGTCTGGAAGCTGGAAGATTTGAATTCAAGCCTCAGATACTTACTAGTTGTGTTTTTTGTTAAGTAACTTTTCATCGTGTGACTCTTTGTGACCCCATTTGGGGTTTTCTCAGCAAAGATACTGGAGTGGTTTGCTATCTCTTTCTCCAGTTCATTTTTACAGATGAGGAACTGAGGCAAACAAGGTTAAGTGACTTGTTCGGGGTCACACAGCTAGTAAGTGTCTGAGGCCACATTTGAAGTCATGAAGAGGAGGCTTTCTGATTCCAAACTTGGTGCTCTATCCACTTTGCTACCTAAGACAAAAACAAAACAAAACAAAAAACCCAAACCAACCCAAAACACAACAAATAGGGGCAGCTAGGTGGTGCTCATTCACCAGCCAGTGGAATCAGGAGGATCTGAGTTCAAATTCAGCCTCAGACACTTAACACGTACTAGCTGTGTGACCTTGGGCAAGTCAGTTAACCCCAATTGCCCTGCCTCCCTTCCTCCAAAAAGACAAAAAAACCCCAAACAAACCCAAAACTTCACCACGTGCTAGGTGGGCAAACCATTTAACTGCTGTTTGCCTCAGTGTCCCCAAGTATAAAATAACAAGAGAACCTAGAACATAACAAGATAACCTGGAACATAGTAGTTGATATAAAATGTTACTATTTTTAAGTGCTCATCTGTTACCTGAGGTAAGTGCCTTCACCTGAAAAGTGGGATATTAGGAAAGCAACATTTAAGGACTACAAGTTTAGATTTATAAAGTGCCTTATATATACTATTTCAATGGATCCTCTGTGAAAGTATGTAGCATGGTTTCCTTCAGTAATTTAAGGATCCAGATTTTAAAGGACAAACTAATTTCCTCTGTACCTCGATAGACAGTGTTTGGGAAGTGTTGTAACCAAAAACAATTCATAATTAATGAGCCAAATTTCTGGCAGTAAGCCGTTTTGAATTTATCCAACATGATTTTTGGAGAAACGGCATATGGTTAGCAAAACCATTCAGTAAGATCCTGCCTATAGCTTGACCTCCCTCTGCTGGCAAAGTCTTTGGAGAGGGACTTTTGTAAATGTTATCTTATTTTACAGCCCAGAAAACTGACAGAAGGAATTGACTAGACACACACATACATACAATGTATCCTTCCTCCCCCGGGCCCCCTGCTCCTAGGCCTCGGAGAGTGGGAATTTACTTGCTAAATCCCTGTATTAGAGCCTGCTATGGAGCACTTCCCACACCCAGCCTCCAGGAGGTCTTTCCTGACTCTCCCAGCTGCCGTTTAAATTACCCTATGTTATCTCCCTCTATAGGGGGTAACCTCCCCGAGGGCAGGCATAGGGTAATTTTTGTCTTTGCAGTGCCCGCGCCTAGCAGAGTGCCTGGCACTGTACTGATGTTTAATGAATGTCTATTGGTTGATTAGTAAATCCCACATGACAGATGTGGGAACTGAGAAAACAGGCTGCGAACTGAGGGGCTTCCAGGTCACCCAGCTAAAAGATGCGTTAGCATCTTCTCCCCATTTCACTGATGAGACTGAGGCTTCTTTTCATAGCGGGTCGCAAATCCAAGGATCCTCACTTTAACCCAACAGGGCTTGGAGTCTACAAGTTCCGCCCACGCAACATGTGCGTGCGCGCGCACGTTTTGTGTACGTGGGCGCTCGTTTGAGAGAGGGGAATGGGGAGAAAGGAAGGGTTGCGGCGGGAGGAG
Organism: Gymnobelideus leadbeateri; assembly: GCA_011680675.1. Lineage (NCBI taxonomy): Eukaryota > Metazoa > Chordata > Mammalia > Diprotodontia > Petauridae > Gymnobelideus > Gymnobelideus leadbeateri. Next base: position 140,004 of record WOXC01008144.1, read on the forward strand.
GAGGGAGTGGGATAGGTTGTTCTACTTGCCTCACTCAAGATGGCGACCGCGAGGAACTGTGCAGGGAACCGAAGTAGCTTCCGGAAGTGACCGCATCTGGTCTGCGACGGAAGTGGCGGGGCAGCCCCGCCCCCGGCCGCCAGGGCCCTTAGTTGAGCAGCCGACGCGCCGGGTTTGAGTGGCGCCGGCCCGGCTCGGGCAAGGCCCCGGCGTTGCAGACTCGGGTGGCTACTCGCCGGGCGGGTGGCGGCCTCGGCGACCTCGGCTCCGCAACATGTCCAACTCCGGAGAGGTACTACAACCCCGGGCGCCCTGCTCTCTTCTCAGCCTCCCCTGGGCCCAGCCGGCCTTCTCCCCGCCCCCTCCTCCCCAGGCTCCGTCCCCTCTCGGGCCGCCCGCCCCTTCTTACCCTACCGCGGCTACTGCACCTCCAGCCCCCTCCGCCGGCCCTCGCCGGCCTGGCCCTCACCTGTGCCAGCCCAAGTCCCAGCATGTCACTGTCCTCTTCTCCATCCTCACACCAGCTGCTTCTCCTGGCAGCTTGTCCGGTTTCCTCAGCCCCGCAGGGGTCTCTTCCTCCGCCCCCCGCCCCCCCACCTCAGCTTTAAGATGCGGCCCAAGGAGCAGTGGCTTCGGAGTCCTAAGACCTGGTTCAGGTGCTGGCTCTGCCACTGACTTGTGTTTTCATTAGCTCCCCTCGTAAGTGCAGTGGCTCTGCAGTCGGAGTTCAAAGCCTGCCTCTGACACTGCCTTTGTGACCTTGGTCTAGTCAGTTTTTCTTCCTGGACCTTTATTTCCTTATTTATTAAACAAGAGGGTTGAGCTAGATGGTTTTTTGTGGTTCTTTTTTCAGTTCTAGATCTGTGATCCTGTGTGCTCCCCTGTGCCTCAGTTTCCTCATCCGTAAAATTAGGGGTAGTACTAGCTTATCTCTGAGAACCCGACCACATCTGACCTCTTTTGTTTCTGTGATGCTCTTTTTGGTACCCTCCTCTCTTTCCTTAGTTCTCTATGATTCTGATCTTAAACCCATGACCCTCTCAGGTCCCCTTTTTCAAAGCTCTATTCCTTCTCTTTAATACTTTATCCTTTTGCCTTTCTCTTTTAGCTCAAAAATCCTAGTCTAGTATTTCTTGGTGTATGTTACTCATTTTTCCTCCATCCTCCACATTCATGCTTTAAAAAAAAATCGTCATCTTCTGCCCAGTCTTTGTGAAGCAGCCTGGTACAGTGAGAAGACTGCTGCATTTGGAAATAGAGGTCGTGGGTTAAAATATCATCTCTGTTGCTTGCTCACCGTGACACTGGACAAATCATTTAGCCTCTGTGGGCTTCCGTATCCATTTTAGTAAAGTGAGACTAAAGTTAGACTAAATGACTTCTAAGGTTCCTTCCAGCTCTAGAACTGTGACTCTCATTCTCTTGTTTCAGTACTTCCCTACTTCTGAGTCTGACTGTTGTTTATAATCTAGTTAACCTTTGGTGGTACACGGTAGATTTCTCCCCCAGAATATGAAGTTGTTCTCCATTCCAAACTTCTCTACTAGTTGAATGCTACCAACTATTTTATCTTTTGCATCTGGCTCTACCCGTGAATGATGCTTGTTTTGCTCAGAATTGGATTGTTGTGGATTGCCAGCAGTGTCTCCTTCCTTAAGATGAAATTCAGGTCCACGGAGATTTTTAGGTGCCACATTGATGACATATTTTTCGATGGCTTATATCTCAGATTATAAGGGAAAGAAGTGCCTATAACTTGTTACTAGTGTTGAAACTCTACATTCCCAGGTTAAACTGGAAGGTCTATGGAGAAGATTTGGGTTTCTCTTTTTTATTGACATCTTGGCAATTAGCATGTCTTTAGATTTTATATATTTAGTTAAACACATTTTAAAGTAAAGTTGACCCTTAGTGGGAAGTAGTCACTTCTTTTGTTGCAATGATAGTGGAGAATGGTGAGACAGAGGAATAGACTGCAAAAACCACGCAGTCAAGTACAAGAATAATTTCAGGGGATACTTGGCCATCTTGCCTTGAAGTGCTTATGATAAATTTAAGCAAAAACACATTGAAAAGATAATTGAAGCTTCTGCATCACATTTGCTGTAGAGGATAAAAAAGTGAGAAATTCCACAAAGTACTTGAGAAAATTTTCCAAACCAAGTTAATATATACTCTCATGTGGCAACTGCAGTGTGAAATTAGGCACAAAGGAGGTTGGCAAAAGATATTAAAAGTATAATTTGGGTTGAAGAAATATGTGTCTGAAGGCTTGTGGATTATTTAGAAGCTTACCACCTGTAGTTTATGGGTGCTGTTTTCATGAAGAATTACTGACATGAGAACCATTTCGGCTGTCTTTGTGCTTTAAGATCAGAAACTACTTAGAAGAAAGAATAAAACATTTGAATGTGGAGGGTGAAGGTGATGGAAGGGTCAAGCTTTTTCCTGCCTGGATGAAAGAATAATGGTACTGTCAATGGAAATGGGGAAGTTATGAGAAGGGGCAGATTTGAGAAAGAGAAAGAGTTGTGAGATCAGTTTACTTACGGTTTTGTTTACTTTGGGTTGTTAAGAGTAATAGACAAAAGGAGATGTCCAGTAGATGTAAATATAGAGCTAGAGATGATAATAATAAAAAAGCTAGAAAATAAAAGTCTTTTACATGGGTTCAGAGAATTAACTTCATCATTATGAGTTGGCTTGGCTTAACAACAGTATCTCTTTGTGATAATAGCATAAAGACAGCTGTAATGCTCTGCACCTGAACGTTACAGCCCTTGGAGGTGTATTCTTTGCCCTTCTCCAGTCTGTGCCACCTCACTTCTGATCGGATCTTCCATACTGGATACTTGGACTCCATTCTTGGAATCACTTTGTGTTCTCATAGATGAATTTTTGCCTTATCTTGCTAGGTCTTCATCTCACTTTCCAGCCTTCTCTAGACTATACCTCTAGGGGTCCCCTAACTGTTTTCCCAGTACCCCTTTATGTTGTTTTCTCCATTAGAATATAGAAGAATGTAGAGTGTAAGTCTTTGAGGACTGGGACTGTCTTAGCCTAGTGCTTAACACAGTGTCTGGTACATAAAAAGGGCTTAATAAATGTACTATTAATCTACTGAGGTTATGTTCTTTTTTTCCCCCTTTTTGGAGGGGGGGAAGGCAGGGCAATTGGGGTTAAATGGCTTGCCCAAGGTAACATGGATAGTAAGTTTTAAGTGTGAGGCCAGATTTGAACTCAAGTCCTCAACTCCAGGGTTCATGCCCTGTTCACTGTGCCACCTAGCCACCATAGTGTTCAGGACTAGGGAACCTGATAGTCCTGCTATATATACTCTGCCCTCGTCAAAACATCTAGAACATAATATCCCATTTTAGACAACACCTTTTAGGAAAGGCATTGATAATTTGGAGTGTGTCTAAGTAGGATTACCGAATGGTTAAGGGCTTTTAGATTGTGTCATATGAGGATTGCTTGGAAGAACTGGGGGTGTTTATGTTGGAGAAATGGAGATAAAATTTGCTGGACACTATGATAGCCATCTTTCAGTTTTTAAAGGGCTGTCAAGCAAGAGGGATGAGATTCATTGTTTTTGGTGTCATAGGGCAGAAGTAGATACAATGAGGTGGAAGGTGCAACGTGACAAATTTAGATTCGATGTAAAGAAGAACTTTCTAATAATTAGACAAACCTGAAGTAGACTGCCTTTGGTATTTGTGGGATCCCTGTCATTGGAAGTCTTACTGAAGAACATGGCTGGTAACTTCTCAGGTGTTATAGGGAATTTCTTGTTCAGGTATGAGTTTGGAAAATAAGCTTACTTGTAAGCAAGCCATTATATAAAAGAATGATTAAGAAATTATGAACACTCAATATTCAAATGAATCTATGGTCTCATATATTTGGATATTCCCTCCAGTCATGTATATTGCAGTCCATCTGTGTCTTCCTGTCCTATGTGACTCATCTTCTTGTCCTCCCACAGATTTGTCACAGGGGTTCAATCCAACATCTACATTAAGAGGCCATCCTCACTTTCTCTTGATACCAGAGATACCAATGCAGTATTCATGTTGTATGACTATTTTGCTTTACCTGTCTGTGCCAGAGGGCCAGCTCATCTTTTCCTTCTAGCACACATTTTCTTGATCATCTTCAAAGTTCCATGTTGGTTACATGTTGCAACCTACTCATATCTACAATGTACCTTTCCAGTGCTTTCTGAGTGATACTGATTTTCAGTTCTTTAGAAACTCTTGTCTTCTGTGTCTGTCAGCTATAAAACAACCCTGGCAGACTGTTGATATTAAAACAAAACCAAAAAAAACCTTTGTCTCTGGAAGAACTTTGGATCATTAAATAAACTTTCTGGTTTTCTGAAAGTAGTTCAGCCTGTTTACTTGTCATAATCTGGTCAGCAGAAGTTATTTTATCCATTTGGTCTTTTCATGTGTGGATTGTCAAGCCAGACTCATTCAGAGGGTTCCAGAGCTTTTCAAAGAGGCTCAGCAATGATTTGCTGCTTCATGAAGCCAGATAAGTGTTACACACAAACAGGAGTATCTGAAGGATGTTCAGTAAAACCAACTTCAATTTGGACTCTGCTGAATCTCTTCCAGGCTGGTATTGAGCACCTTTGAAGAGTATATAGCTGTCTCTCATTATGCTTTGCCTGATATTCGTGATCAGAAAGTTGTTGAACAATGTTATTTCAGTAAGGAATCTTGAATAGTCTTGATGTATAAATGGGAGACATCTTGTGGGAAGAGAGCTTTTTACTCTATTGAATCAAATGCTGTTTCAAAATCAACAAACAAAAAGACTGGGCTCTTGTGTTGATGGTCTGGTCTATTGCAGGATATTGCTTGCAAAAGCCCACCTATTACTATGATCCTGGAAGATTAATATCGTGTGTGTGTGTGTGTGTGTGTGTGTGTGAGAGAGAGAGAGAGAGAGAGCATGTGCACAGGTGAGTGAAGGCAGTCAGTGAGCATTTATTAAGTGCCCTCTCTGTGCCAGACTGTATGGTAAAATCGCTTCTGTAGTCTACAAGACCTTGGCCTCATTCATTTCTCCTTTCTGACTCATGCTTTCCAATATATTTCTCACCATCCTTAACCAATGCCACATTTGCATTAAAATCATTGAATATCAAAGTATGTATAATATCTTCACAAAATAATGGAAAGCATTGAAGGAGAAAATAAACTTGCAGAAAACCTGATATGAGATTTAACTAATTCAAATCATCCCCACAGTTTTATAGATAAAGTTGTAAAGAAGATAATGAATAGGAATGAAATGGAGTAGATTTACTAGCATTTTAATAGAGGGTGATTTTTACCTGGAATGTCCACATTTAGGCTTTTAAGCCCTCAGTACCTTATGAAGAAACTTTTTTTTTATATAAAGAAAAAAAATAGCATTCAAAAAATGTTAGAAATTATGGTTGAATTTGATCAAATATACACTGAAGAAATTTACACTGGGTGGGAGGAGGGTTTGATGAAATTTTTAAAGTGCTCAGAAATTGCTTTTTTTCTGAAGTTATATCCAAGAAGGTATTTCAGAGACAAAGAAGAAACACCTTTTGCCCTCAAGGAGCTTACATTCTACTGATTTGCAAAATATACATGGATGGATAACTATATAATAATTTAAGCAGGGAAAGAGCTCTAATAGATGGGGGGAATCTGAGAACACTTTAAGAAATTTATTCATGTGGAGTTGAGGGAGCCCATTCTAATGCTGAAGAATGTCATGAGCAAATGCGTAGAGATATGAGATGGAATGTTGAGTTTGGGGAACAGTTAGTAGTCCAGTTTGACTAGAATGTAGAGGGGAGTAGTGTGAACCAAGGCTTAGAAAGGTAGGTTGGAACCAGATTGTGGATAGCCTTAAATGCCAGACTAAGAAGTTTGTTGTTGTTGTTTTTTTTTTTGAGACAGTAGTGAGCCTTGGAAAATTTTTGAGCATGGGAATGATGTAGTCTATAGCTTAGATTATTTTGGCAGCTATTTGTAGGATAGATGGAAAGTACAGAGACTGAAAGCAGAGAGACCAATTAAGAGGAAGAGTCCAGAAGGCTAGGAAAAAAAATCACAACTAGTATGATTTTTTCAAAATTAGGAGACAGCAAATATTAGCAACTACAACTCCTTAAGCTTCCTTTTTCATCTCAATAATAACATTTATATTTGCTTTAAGTTTTGCAAAATACTTTACAAATATTATGCCATTTGGTCTTCACAACAACCCTAATAAAGTAGGTGCAGTTGTTATTATAATTTACAGATGAAGAAATTGAGACTTAGTTTAAATGACTTGTCAATCATTCAATCAGTAAACATCTATTAGGTACCTACTATATGCCAGGCAGACCCATCATTATTGTAGTAATCCATTATTGTAGTAATCAAGACATTACATCAACCCATTATTGTAGTAATCAAGACATGAGGTAATGACAACCTGCTCTTGAGTGGTGGCAGTGTCAGAAGAGAAAGGGACGCATTTGAGAGATGTTGCAAAGGTGAAATTGTCAGGCTTTGGCAACAACTTGGATATGGGGAGTGAGAGATAGTGAGGAATCTAGGAGGACTTCTAGATTGTAAACCTGAGGGACTAGGTGGATGGCATTGCCCTCTGGAGTAATAGGGAAGGTAGGAGGCAAGGGGAAGGCTTAGTGGAAGATAGTAAGTTCTGCTTTGCACACATCTGTTTTGAGGTGTTTGAAAGGCATTTAGAGATGGGAGATAGGAGGTCGGTAGATTGGAGAATCATCAGCATAGAGATGGTGTTTAAATTCTTGGGAATGAATGAGATCACCTAGGGAAGCAGTATAGAGGGAGAAGAGAAGAAGGCTCAGGACCAAACCCTGAGGGACACCTTGGTTAGAGGGCATGATCTGGAGACGATCCAGCAAAGTAGACTAAAAAGGAGTGGTCAGATAGATAGGAAAACCAGGAGACAGTGTTGTTCTAAAAACCTAAAGAGAAGAGAGTATTAGGATGATCAACAGTTGTAAAGGCTGTAGAGAGGTCAAGAAGAATAAGGATTGAGAAAAGGTCATTGAATTTGGCAACCAAGATCATTAGTAACTTCGGGGAGAGTGGTTTTGGTGGAATGATAAGGTTAGAATCCAGATTATAAGGAGTTAAGAGAGTAAGAGGAAAGAAAATGGAGGCATTTTTTGTAGGTGGACTTTTTGAGGAGTTTACTACAAGAAGGCAGAAGGAGATACAGAATAGCAAGACTAGAAGAATCAGGTGAGGAATTTTGTAGGATAGGAGAGACATGGGCATGTTTGTAGGCAGTAGGAAATTTGCCAGTAGAGAGGGAGAGATTAAATATAAGTGAAAGAATGGGGATGATGGGACAGTCTGTGGAGGAGACAGGATGGAGGGGTCGCTTGAACTTGTAGAAGACTTAGGTTTGGTAAGGAGTAAGACCACTTCATCATGTGAGAGGGGTGAAGGAGGAGATAGTGGCAGAAGGCCCCTAAATGCGAAGGGATTGACAATAAATGGCCTCAGTTTTTTCTGTAAAATATGAGGCAGGGTTCTCCACCGAGAGGGCAGAGGGAGGGGAAGCCATGGGAGGTTTGAGGAGGGATGAGAAGGCTTGAAAGAGCCACTGTGAAGAGTGGGCTAGTGAGTTGGTAAGAGGTATAGTAGAATTATCTAGCAGTGAATGCCCAGTTGAGGTTATGTAACAGATTTGTGAGGGCCTGAGTCAGAGTCACATAGCTAGTAAGTGCCTGAGGTAGGATTTGAAGCTAGTCACTATCAGTGCACTATCTGCTATGCCAAGATATTTATGAAAATAACCTATACAAGTATGGAAGGTGTCCTTGATGAAAATAATGAGAAGGTATCAGACACATTTTTATGGATGATTTTTCCACAGCAGAGCCTTTTCTAGCCCTGAAAAGTACTCAGTGCATTTGATTTGATTGAGCAAAATTCAACCTTAAAGGTTCTCCTTGAATCTGATTTCTTTAATGTATGTTTATCATAGAAAGGAGCAGTGAGGGGTGGAAAGAACTTTGGGATTGGAGTCAGGACAGGAGCTCAGTATTTGCTGCCAGTGACTTGGTGGCTTCATTATGGGCAGCTTCCTTCACTTCTCTGGGCATATTCTGTAAAATGGAGATCCTAATAAGACTTAGATTGCAGACCTTACAGGATTGCTGTGAAGGAAGCACTTTGTAAAACACTTAAAAGCACAGGAGTGGGAAGCCTGCCAGACTAGACAAAAGATGATCTGCCGTTATTCCCTCCAGTGATGCAGATCGCAGCTTATGCTCACCTTCCGATTTTATGTGACTCTTGCCTGTTTTACAGTTTTACTGAAGGAGTCCACTGAATACATGGGACCCGTTCTCACCTTTTCCTGACATTGTGAGGCTATTGGTGGAGCTCTTGGACTGACCTTCTACCTCTTAGTTCTTGCTTTCACTCACTACATGAATGACCCCCTTTTCCCCCCATATATATTTCCCTTATATTTCCCTTCCTCCATTTCTTTATTGAATTTCCTTATTATGTACTGTAACCTGCTCATGTCCTCCATGTACCTTTCTTTTGCCCTTGGTGTGATACTCATTTTTAATTCTTCAGAGGCTATAGTCTTCCATGCCTTTTAGTAATGCAGCCAACACTAGCAGAATATAGGGATTAGCAAGGTTAGTCTTCTTTTCTGGGAGTACTTTGGGGGGGGTCCATAAAGGAACTTTGCAATTTCCTGAAGGCAATCTATTTTGCCTTCTTTTTGTTTAATTATAGATGCCAGTTGTTCATTTTATGTCTGTTCCACATATGCATACTGATATACAAGCTCCAGAGGTTGTCCTTACTACAGGACATTCATAATCTGGAAAATAGACATTCTTCATTCACTTGGTTTTTCCCATGTTAACAGGCCAGACTTTTGAGTAGTTAAAGATCTCTGCCTTGTTTTGGGAGCTTAATTTAACTAGTGCATTCTGCAAACAGAAGCATCTTCACTGTTTGTATAGGGAATCCTTCACGTTACATCTGCCTCCAAGTGGCAGCTACCTATGGTGAGCATATATCTCTGTTTTGTGCCTTATATAATGTCTATGATGTGAGAGTCATTGGGTAAAGTTATTGCTTCCACTTTCAAGACATCTCTGTCTGCTAGGCAATGTGCTCAGGTTTGGGAATACAAAGAAGAAGCAACAGTAGGGGCAGCTTGGTGGTGTAGTAGATAGAGCACCGGCCCTGGAGTCAGGAGGACCTGAGTTCAAATCCAGCTTTAGACACTAGCTGTGTAATCCTGGGTAAGTCACTTAGCCTCAATTGCCCCCCCCCCCCCAAAAAAAAGATAGAAAGGAAAAAGCAACAGTAGGAGGCAATTGCATTTTAATGGGAAAGAATCATAGACATAAATAAGTGTGTGTAAAATAAACAGAGTATATGAAAAATAGCCCTTGAGAGGAAAAGTATTAGCACCTGAGGTTCCAGGAAAGAACTATTGCAGGAAATGACTGAGTCTTAAAGAAAGTCAGGGAATGTAACAGCAATTAGGAAGAAGACTCTTCTAGGTAAGGGAGATGGTAGCTAGCGTAAAGGCTCCGGGATGGGACATAGAATATTATGGTTTTCCTTTTAAATAATTTCCTATTTTGTATATAGCTTGCTTTGTTATATATTTGTTTTCATGTTGTCTCTCCCATTTTGAATTATGAATTCCTTAAGGACAGGTGCTGTCTTTTGCCTCTTTTTGTATCCCTAGAGCTTAACACAATGTCTGAAATATAGTAGGCACTTAATAAATGTTGATTAATTGATCATGAGGAACAGTAAGTAGTCCAGTATGGCTGACCCATCGTGTGTGTGTGTGTGTGTGTGTGTGTGTGTGTGTGTGTGTGTGTGTGGAGGGGAGTAATATGTTAAAAGACTGAAAACAAAAGAACAGGTTGAAAAGAGCTTTCAGTGTGGAGCAGAGGATTTTCTATTTGATTCTAAAGGTAATAGGCATCCACCAACATTTATTGAATAGGGAGATAACTTAATTTTATATTTTGGGAATTAATGCTTTGGGAAAATCACTTTGGTAGCTATGTGGATAAACTGGAGTGGGGAGAGGCTTAATAATAATAATAGCTAATATTTGTAAAGTGCTTTAAAATTTGTAAAGCACTTTCAATATGTTATTAATCCTTACAACAACCCTGTGATTTTGATGCTATTATATCATTTTATAAATGAGGAAGCAAGCTGAAGAGAAGTTGTGGCTTCCCAGAGAATAAATAATTGAGTCGAATTTGAACTCAGAGCTTCTTTAAAATTATTTTTATCTTTCAGTATTCACTTCCATAAGCTTTTGAGTTTTAAATTTTTTCCTCCTCCCTTCCTGCCCCAAGATGGCATGCAGTCTGGTAAAGACTCTACATGTACATTCACATTAAACACATTTTCACATCAGTCATGTTGTAAAGAAGAATTAGGACCAATGGGAGGAACCACGAGAAAGAAGAAACAAAACAAAATGACTACAACAACAAAAAAGAGAGCAAATAGTCTGCTTCCATCTGCATTCAGACTCCATACTTCTTTCTCTGGATGTGGACAGCATTTTCAGTCACAAGTCTTTTGGAGTTGTCTTAGTTCCTTGTGTTTCTGAGAAGATCCAAGTCTATGAAAGTTAGTCGTTGCACAACGTGGCTGTTACTGTGTATGGTGTTCTGGTTTTGCTCATTTTGTTCAGCATCAGTTCATATAAGTCTTTCCAGGTTTTTCTGAAGTCTATCTACTCATAATTTCTTATAGCACAATAGAATTCCATTACATTCATATATGACAATTTGTTTAGCTGTTCCCCGATTGATGGGCATCCCTTCAATTTCCAGTCCTTGGCCATCTCAAAAAGAGCTGCTGTAAATATTTTTGTACATGTGGGTCCTTTCCCCATTTTTATGATCTCTTTGGGATAGACCTAGAAGTGGTATTACTGGGTCAAAGGTTATGCACAGTTTTTGTTTTTTTTTTTTAAGCAATTGGGGTTAAGTAACTTGCTCAAGGTTACACGGCTAGTCATTATTTATGCGTGGGTGCTCATTTTCTGAGGCCGGATCTGATCTCGGGTCATCCCAACTCCAAGGCCAACGCTCTTACTCACTGCGCCACCTAGCCGCCCCTTTAGGGCAATTGGGGTTAAGTAACTTGCCCAAGGTTACACGGCTAGGTTTTTGTTTGTATGGATTAAGTGTCAGAGGCTGGCTCCGAACTCAGGTCCTTCTGATTCCAGGGCCGGCGCTCTATTCACTGCGCCACCTAGCCACCCCTACGCACAGTTTTATAGCCCTTTGTGCATAGTTCCAAATTTCTCTCCAGAATGGTTGCATCAGTTCACAACACCACCAACAATGCATTAGTGTTCCCATTTTCCCACATCTTCTCCAACATTTATCATTTTCCTGTTTTGTCATGTTAACTCAGAGCTTCTTGACTCCAAGTGCACCACTGTGCATTGTACCACCTAGCTGCCTCTGAGGCAAGGAGCCTATTTAGAAGATGGTAAGAGCCCACAATGAGTAGAAAGAAAGGAATGGAGATTGAAGAGATGGAGAGGAATGACAGAAATAGCCATTTCTTAAGCACTTACTGTGTGCCAGATATTATGCTAAGCTCTTTACAGATATTTTTCTCTCCTAATCATCACAACAACTTTGGAAGGTAGGTGCTATTATTATCCCCATTTTAAAATTGAGGAAATTGAGACAGAAAGAGGTTAGGTGACTTGCCAAGGGTCACATGGTGAGTGTCTAAGGGTGAACTTGAATTCATGGGTCCCTGACTTCAGGCCAAGGACTCCATCCACTGCACCACTTAGCTGCCTCTGAGAGAAGATTCAGCAAATGGTTTAATGTGTGTGGTTAATAAGAGAGAGGAGTTAAGGATAATAATGAGGTTGTGAACCTGGATATCTGGAAGGATGGTAGTACCCTCAACAATAATAGGGAAGTGAGAAAGAGGAATGGTTTTTCAGGTAAAGATAAGCAGAGAGATAGGACTGAGTTAACTATATCTGAAAGTGATTTGCATAGAGATTAGTGAACCCATAGCCGCTGGAAAGATCACCAAATGAGAGAGTGTATTGAGAAAAGAGAAGAGGACCTAATAGGATCTTGGGGTTCACCCATAGGAGTGATGTAGATGAAGAGGCAGCAGAGGAAATTGCCAAGGAGTGGCACAGGTGGAGGAGAATAAGAGAAGACAGTGTCACAAAAGCCAGAGATGGGAGTGTATTCAGGGAAAGAAAATGACCAAGAGTGCTTCAGAGAGGTCAAGAAGGATGAGGATTGAGGAAAGACCATTAGATTTGGTGGTTAAGAGAATACCTTTGACATGTGGTTGGGAGATACTTTGTTGGAAAGAGTTTTTAAGGTGGCATTTTGTGCTACTGAATCAAATACTTTTTAAAAAAAATAATAAACAGTAAGCTCAGTGGGACTTAAATTTTCTGTTTCCGAGTCAGTTATGGGACAATAAAGAATATCTCTCAGTTGCCTTTTAAAAGAAGGGCAGGCATTTTCCCCTCCCATGCTCTTAGCATTTTAACTTCCTTCAGATGCTCTGTAAATGGATCTGGGAGTTTGTGTGTATGGTGGAAAGCTTCCTGCATTTGGACTCAGAGAACTTGAGGTCGTGGCTTTGTTACTGAACTGCCTGTGTAATGGTTAACCTTCTGGGTGATGAGGACATTGGATCCGTTGGCCTCTAGAGTTACTTCCAGCTTTAAACACCTTCACAGTTGTGTTTCCTTTAGCATGTATCTCTTAATATGCACACCGTGTTTAGTTGTACTGCTTTTTCCATCTTTGTTCCCTATACTACAGGAGTTCTTAACCAGGGGTCTGTGAATTTATTTTTAAAAAATATTTTGAAAACAATTGCAAATTAATTGATTTCCCTTGTAATTCTATGTATTTTATGCATTTAAAAACATTATTCTGTGAAGGGGGTACACTAGACTACCAAAAGTCCATGTCACAAAAGTAGGTTTGTCACAAAGGTGACACCTTTGCCTTAGTGCCATTTTCTACTATCTCTTTAAACATATCTGTGACTGTTCAGTCACTGTTCATGTATGCTGGCTTTGCTGTCCTTGATGGTAAAATAACAACAATAATAGTAATAATAACAACAACAACAACAATAATAATAGTGTTTGTTAAAAGCTTTACTGATCTTTTCCATTTTGTTTGTTGTACTTACACATGCAGCCTTACCTGCCCTTGATGTAACTTTGCTTAACTCTTTTTTAAAATTTATTTCTTAATTTTAGTTTTCAACATTTCATTTCCATAAGATTTTGAGTTCCAAATTTTCTTCCCATCTCTCCCCTCCCTCCCACCCCAAGATTGCATGCATTCTGATTACCCTTCCCCCAGTCTGCCCTCCCTTCTATTCCCTCTCCCCCCCTTATCCCCTTCCCCCTTACTTTCTTGTATGGCAAAATAGATTTCTATACCCCATTGCCTGTGTATCTTATTTCCCAGTTGCATGTAAAAACAGTTTTTAACATTTGTTTTTAAAACTTTGAGTTCCAAATTCTCTCCCTTCTTCCTTCCCCACCCACCCTCATTGAGAAGGCAATTCAGTATAGGTTATACATGTGTAGTTACACAAAACACTTCCATAATAGTCATGTTGTGGAAGATTAACTAGATTCCTCTTCATCCTGTCCCACCCCCCATTTATTCTCTTTTCTCCTTTGATCCTGTCCCTTTTCAAAAATGTTTGCTTCTGACTACCCTCTCCCTTAATCTGCCCTCTTTTCTGTTCTACCCTACTTTTATCTCCTTTCCCCCTACTTTCCTGTAGGGTAAGACACCCAATTGAGTGTGTAAGTTACTCCCTCCTTAAGCCACATTTGATGAGAGGAAGGTTCACTCATTTCCTCTCAACTCCCCCCTCATCCCCTCCATTGTAAAAACTTTTTCTTGCCCCTTTTATGTGAGATATTTACCCCCATTCTATCTCTCCCTTTCTCCTCCCAATATATTCCTCTCTCACTCCTTAATTTTATTTTTGAGATATCATCCCTTCATAGTCAACTCATCCTGTGCCCCCCGTTGTTCTACATATATGTATATATTTCCTCCAACTACCCTAATACTGAGAAAGGTCTCATGAGTTACAAATATCATCTTTCCATGTAGGCATGTAAACAGTTCAAATCTAATTAAAATCCCTTATGATTTCTCTTTCCTGTTTATGTTATCATGCTTCTCTTGCTTCTTGTATTTGGAAGTTAGATTTTCTGTTCAGCTCTGGTCTTTTCATAAAAAATGCTTGAAAGTCCTCTATTTCATTGAATGTCCAATTTTCCCCCTGAAACAATATGCTTAGTTTTGCTGGGTATGTGATTCTTGGTTTTAATCCTAGCTCCTTTGACCTCTGGAATATCATAGTCCAAGCCCTTTGATCCCTTAATATAGAAGCTGCTACATCTTGTGTTATCCTGATTGTGTTTTTACAGTACTCAAAATTGTTTCTTTCTAGTTGCTTGCAATATTTTCTTCTTGACCTGGGAACTCTGAAATTTGGTTACAATATTCCTAGGAGTTTTCCTTTTGGGATCTCTTTCAAGAGGCAGTCGGTAGATTCTTTCAACTTCTATTTTACCTTCCGGTTCTAGAATATCAGAGCAGTTTTTCTTGATAATTTCTTGAAAGATGATATCTAGGTTCTTTTTTTTTCAGGTAGTCCCAGTAATTTTAAAATTATCTCTCCTGGTTCTATTTTTCAGGTCAGTGGTTTTTCCAATGAGATATTTCACATTGTCTTCTGTTTTTTCATTCTTTTGGTTCTGTTTTATAATTTCTTTATTTCTCATAAAATCATTAACTTCCATTTGCTCCATTCTAATTTTTGAGGAATTATTTTCTTCAGTGAGCTTTTGGACCTCCTTTCCCATTTGTCCCATTCTAATTCTTCTCTTCATTGACTTTTTGGACCTCTTTTGCCATTTGGGCCAGTCTACTTTTTCAAGGTATTGTTTTCTTCAGCATTTTTTTCTCCTTTAGCAAACTGTTGACTTATTTTTCATGATTTTCTTGTATCACTCATTTCTCTTCCCAGTTTTTCCTCTACTTCTCTTACTTGATTTTCAAAATCCATTTTGAGCTCTTCCATAACCTGTGTCTAATTCATATTTTTCTTGGAGCCTTTTGATGTAGGGTATACTATCCCAGGCTTGAGGGGTTTTGTGCAACTGTTTTCAGAGATACTTCTAGGGACCTGTAAATTTTCAGCTCTTCTAAGGTGTTATGATTAAAGGAGAGATGTTTACTTCTTTCCTGGCTTGTGCTCTGGTGTGTGAGTGATAACAGGTACTCTTTTCTACATTGGAACTATGAGGAGGACCCCCTCTACACAGCTGCCACAAGCTCTGTCACACCAGTGCTTCTCCTCACCCCAGGACCGCCACCCAGGACTATGAGCTAGATCCAAACAGGGCAAAAGCAAGATAATTCTGCCCCAGTGCGAGCAAAGAGATCTCTGCAATCCCTCTCTGATTAGCTGCTTTATCATCCTCCATCTGTGGGCCCAGAGCTCTGGAAGCACCAGCTGATGCTGCTGTTACCACCACCACCCTAAGACTGGGGCTGGACCATGCTTCTCTCTCACCCAGATCCAACAGAGTTTTCCCACTGACCTTCTATGGTGTCTTTGGCATTTGTGGGTTGAGAAGTCTGGAAACCATCACAGCTGCCAGTGATTTTTTTTCCCCTGAGGCCTGCTTTGGCCCTGTCTGTGCAGGCAGCCCATGCTGGACTGCACTCCACTCCCAACCCTGTGCGATAGACCCTTCCTGTTCACCTTTCAGGTTGTCTTGGACTGGAGATTTGTTTCACTCTGTCATTTTGTGGGTTCTGTAACTCTAAAATTTATTTTGAATAATTTTTTTTTTTTTTGCTTTTTGGAGGGGGAAAGTAGGGCAGTTGGGGTTAAGTGACTTGCCCAAGGCCACATGGCTAGTTTTGTGTTAAGTGTCTGAGGCTGGATTTGAACTCAGATCCTCCTGACTCCAGGGCTGGTGCCACCTAGCTGCTCCCCCTAGAGTAATTTTTTACAGGTATTTGGAGGAGTTTGGGGGAGACCTCAAGCAAGTCCCTGCTTTTACTCTGCCATCTTGGCTCTGCCCCCCACTTTGCTTAGTTCTTTGCCAAACTTTCTTAAACTTGATTTTGCCCTCCTCTACTTCTTTCTGTTTTATTATGCAGTACTACTCATAAATTCCATTATCCTTTTCTTTAAGATTTTATAAATAAGCTTGTATTATAACCTCTATTGTCTTTGCTTATCACTTCTCTTCACTTGGCAAGTGAATAAGTGGTTGCTGATTAAAGTACTTATCCTTTCATTTACCTGCAACTTCTTCCTTCTTTCAGTTTTGTTTACAGAAAAAAGGTTGACATTGGACAAGACTCTCACATGTAGCATACCAGAAGCTAAATACTTTGCAATTCTTAGTGTCCTCTGCCCTCTTTTTTGCCTCTTTACTACCATAGAAGTGGAAGAAGAACAGTTAGGACTAAGACCAGTATTGTGTTCTTGTTTCGTACATTGCCATAGTCAGAGAATTCATCACCAGGTTTCCAGTTTACAGGTAACAAGGATTTCACCTTAGCTAGTCTGGTTCTTGGAAAGCAGACTTGGTGTGTTGCATGGACCATATTTTTATTATAATCAGTAATGATGATGAGATACTATTAGGATTCTTTGACAGATGAAACAATAAAGAAAACTTGGATGATCTTTGATTACTGTTATTAAATGGGGGCATAAAACAGTTAACATATGCTTACTAGAATTGTTTTCCAGTGTCATGGAGAATATTCTGTGCAAAATCCAAATCAGAGAGGAATTCCCTACAGATGGTGATATTTGCAGGTATTTCCTTTTGTGGATGACATTCTTATTGTATCAAGTCTAAATACGTTAGAGAACCTCCTGATAACATCCATAATCACTAAAAGAGTTCAGCATAACTATCCACAGAGGAAAAACCAAATGGATGAAAAATGTATATTGTCTCTAGATTATGACGCATAGTTGACACATATGACACTGGTAGACTCTGAGCTGAGATTAGAGTTGAATAGGAGTAGGAGCAGAGATTATATTTGGGATATTGTACATTTACTTTCATTAAACCCATACTGTTCCCTGACACACGAGCCTTTCTCTTTGACTCCAGTATTCTCCTGGCAGTGTTTTATGGCTGCAAATCATGGAATATGACAACCTTATAAAAACTGTAATTTCAAAATGCAGTGGAGAAATGGATGATGAAAGGCTATGGCATTTAACCAGTTATGAGTTGAAGGCAAGAAGTGTTGTAAAAGTCTAGTAGGAGGGCTGGTCACAAGTCAGGAATAAAGATCATAGGTGAATAATAGCCCAAGTGTTCCACTGGTACCGCCAGAGTATTAAAAGATTAAAAGAAGGCCTCCAGTGTGTTGGGTAGATATATCTCTAGTGGATTTGTGGGCGGTCATTGGCAAAAATCCTATAGAATGAGAAGAGATGAGTGGGTTGCAATCTGTACTGGTGAATTAAGTACTCACATCAGTCTTTGATCCTTTGAAGTATTTTCACACGTAGGCATTTGGAAAAGATCATTGTATATTCCAGTGTGGAAATTATTGCTCATCGCTTGGCTTTGGTGCTTGAGGTTAGCAGTGTTTTCTATCTATATTTGTTGGGAGTGTTGTCAAGTTCTTTTAACCTACTCTATCTTTTTGCCCCTTGCTTTTGGAAACCTCTTCTTTCATTTCTGTTTGCTTGAATCACTATATTTCCAAAGAAGGAGAATTCATCTGATTATTTTGGGGGAAGTTGGTTGTCTTTTTTTCCTCACAGTTACTACTTGACTTTTGGCATCTCTGGGTCTAGGCTCATAATTTCTTGTACTGGACATAGAGGTGAATTTCTGTTTTTCAGAGTGCTTCTTTTGGAGTTCCCTGTTTTGACTTACTTATAATAAAGTGTTCATTTCACACAGCAGTCATACAATAAATATTGTGGACTGAACAATCCCAATTCAGAAAAACCACCTAGCCAAGTGAGGCCTGAAGAAAATAGGAAGGGCAAAATAGACAGCTTTGAATTGTGTTTCTCTTAACATATTCCTTGGATTATATTGATTTGATGCCAAAGCAATAATTGACTTAGATTCTGCTCCTAACTTGAATAGTAAGTTTTCACCATTATAGAGTCTCATAGTTTTAGAGTGTAATTCATTTTATCATTATGTCTCACAAGTAATAATTCTGTTACATGCCAAGTGATGAGTTTGGGTCAGTTAATTAATTTGGTTTCTTGCATTTCTAGCCCCCCCCCCCCCCCGCCAATGCTACAATCATTTCTTTTTTTTTTTTTAATTTATTTACTTTTACTTTACAACATCCAGTTCCACAAGCTTTTGAGTTCCAAAATTTCTCCCCTTCCTTCTCTCCCCTCCTCCCCATGGTGGCATGCAGTCCTATATAGGTTCTACATAAACCTTCACATTAAACATTAGTCAAGTTGTAAAGAATTATAACCAATGGAATGAACAATGAGGAAGATGAGACAAAACAAGATGAGAAAAAAAGAGCAAGTAAAAACTGCATTCAGATTCTGTAATTCTTTCTCTGGATGTGGATATTTTGGCGTTGTCTTAATAGCCTTGCATTGCTGAGAAGAGCCTAGTCTATCAAAGTTAGTCATCACAGATACAGTGTGTCTGTCATTGTGTACAGTGATCTCCTGGCTCTGCTCTGGGGTGGGGGGGGGTGTGCAGATCTTAAAGCAACTGTTGGATGTTTTGTGGATGGGATTCTTGTTCAGATTTATATTGCAGAAGGTGGCCCCAGGTTACTTTTTTTTTTTTTGGAAGCACCACAGTCCATTGGAGCATTTTATTTGTATGTATGTTTTACATCCTTAGAAAAAAAATCCCAGGATTTTTCCTCCTGTGTGTTTTCGTCTTGCTTCCTCGTGGTCCATATTGCCAGCTGAGGTTGTAAGCATAATAAACCCAAACTGACGGGATGGTAGCAGATTATTCTGCCACTTTTCCAGATCTTTCAATTGAACATCAAATCTGGGGCTGATTACACCACACTTGTTTAATCGGCCGGTGAGATTCACAACAATTTTTCCTGCTCTGTGATCATCAATGATCTCAAATTCGCCAATGTAACCATGCTTCATCATCACAGTTAAGAACCAGACAATTACTTTAGAGCAAGGCCTAATGAGAACCTGGCGTTTTCCTCGCTTTTCTGCATTGTTGATGCTTTTGAGAGCATCTGCCAAGACATTCATGCGCACCATGGTGGCAGCGCTGCAAGATGGCGGAAAGAGCCCCAGGTTACTTTTAACTCTGGAATTCTGTGACTGCTGTGTGATGGATGAAGTGTGACCTTCTGTGTCCCATTGAAAAACTCTATTCCACATAGGCAGAATGTACCTCTGACTTTGCTCCAAAGCCATATGACTGTGCTTTCAGGAATCCAAGAGGAAGGAACTTTTGGATCAGAGAAACTCTTCACTATTAGTAGTCAAACAATTGAACGTGCTGGACCAGTCGAAGGCAGGATCACCATTGTAGATGAGGACGACATCGAACACTTCTGGCACTAATTTGGATGCCTAAGACTAATCCAGACTTAAATGTAGGATATTGTGGCAGGCATCCTACCTTTGAGACAGTTCTTTTTGAATTTGGATGCTGTATACTTGTGTGTATAAGGGATACACACAAGCAGGGAAATGAGAAAGACATTAAATCACCTTGACCAAGCGACAAAATTATGCTAGATTTATTATAGAAAGAATGAAGTAGAATATATTAGGGAAGTATGAGAGTAGGAACTTGGAGAATTCTTTGTTTTCACCCTATTGCAAGGAGTTTTATTTTGCTGATGGTACTTTTCTTATTTTTACTAATGTTCATTGTCGAATACTTACTGTTTACAAAGTATTTTTCTTGTTAAGAAAAGACCTGATCTTGCCCTGTGGATGTTTATTCTAAAATATAAATTAAATTAGAAGAGCATACATGGACATATGTCCACAGTGGCACTTTAGCAAACACCTGAATTCATTCATTCATTCTTCTCTTCTCTTCTCTTCTCTTCTCTTCTCTTCTCTTCTCTTCTCTTCCTCCTCCCTCCCTCCCTCCCTCCCTCCCTCCCTTCCTTCCTTCCTTCCTTCCTTCCATAGTAGAGCTGGAAAATGAGGGAAGTAGTGGTACAGAAGGAGGCTAGCAAAGCATTCAGGATACAGGAATGTTTTGGTGAATGGCTGTGGTAAAGAGTGTGTTGCTTCGAACTTGAGGAATAAATAGCATGCTACTCTTTGTTTACCATTTTCTGATGGGGTATCTTTGGAGCTCACAAAGAAAGGGAATATAAAATTTTCATTGACATTATCTGGTGTAATCTTCAGAATTTAAGAATAGGACAATATAGAATATTCAGTTTGAAATTGACTTATTTCACAACCTTCATCTAATCCTTTAGCTTCCATTTTGCTTTCCTTATTTGGAAAATGATTATACTTGTTTGCACTGATGGAAATCTGTGTGGGGAATATTCATGGGAACTTATTTCTATGGCTGCTCTGTTCTGCCATCATGCAAAGCATTTGACAATGTACAAATGATTTAACAGTTCCCAGAACAAAGTAATTTCCATTCCTACTATTGCATGTTTGTAAAGCACTCTTAACGCAGGTTTTTTTCTTGGACCATCATAGTGATTGTTGCCATGGGATCATGTAGAACAGTTGAAAAATGAAAGCCTTTGACTTGGTATATACAGAAAATGAGAATTAAAAAAGGTGACAAGCATAACCAAGGACTTAAGATAGAGAAAATTGTTTTTAAAAGAAATAGTACAAATGATTATCTGCTGCTTTTCTATGCTTTTTCTGGATCATTAAAATGGAGAAAAGAAATAAAGTCAGTGAGAGTTTTAGAGGGAAGATGGTCCCATCTGGTGAAAGTGTTGTGCCCAGAAGGCACAACACTTTTATTGTCAACTTCTATTAAAAACCCACATTACAGTAGACTAATTTTTGGACATGAATGTATTTCTCTAATTTCTATTTATTCTTTCTCAAAAATCTCAATATTGCAGATTTTGACACAAAGGAATTTAAGAATTTTCACCTTTTTTTAAAAGATAAGATTTTAATTTAATTTTGTTTAATAAGACTTTTATTTTTTCACCCAAGGCATGTGTTTTTTGCCATGCATTTTTTTTTCTATTCTCACTTATTTGCCTGTTCATTTTGCTTGGCCAGGTAGAATGTATTTGTGTGGCCCTTTCAGTTCTCTCATATCTACTAGGAATTTTGCTTTTACTTTTTATTAACATTTGTTTTTATGGTTTTTTTTCTTTGTTTTTTGCTTTTTGGAGGGCAATTGGGGTTAAGTAACTTGCCCAAGGTCACATGTGCATTAAGTGTCTGAGGCCGGATCCAAACTCAGGTCCTTCTGACTCCAGGGCCAGCGCTCTACTCACTGGGCCACCTAGCCGCCCCATAACATTTGTTTTTAAAACATTGATTTCCAGATTCTTTCCCTTCTTTCCTCTTCACCTGCTCCCACTGGGAAGACAAGCAATTCAGTATAGGCTGTATATGTGTAGTTACATAAAACGTTTCCATAGTAGTTATATTGTGAAAGACTAACCACATTTCCCTCCATACCGCTCTTCACTTATTCTGTTTTCTACTTTGACCAGGTCCCTTTTCAAAAGTGTTTGCTTCTAACTACCCTCTCCCCAAATCTGCCCTCCCTTCTATCATCCCCTCTTTTATCCCCTTCCCTCCTACATTGCTGTAGGGTAAGATACCCAGTTGAGTGTGTATGTTATTCCCTCTCTTAAGCCAAATTCAGTGAGAGTAAGGTTGACCCATTCTCTTTCACCTTCCTGCTTTTCTCCTCTATTGTATCAGTTTTCTCTTGCCTCTTTTATATGAGATAATTTACCCTATTCTATCTCTTTCTTTCTCCTTCTAATATATTCTTCTCTCACCTCTTAATTTTATTTTTTAGATATCCCTTCATATGCACCTCATCTTAGTGCCCTCTATGTATACATGTACACACATATACACTCACACATATATATACACACACCCCTATACATATATATGTATATAAACACACACACATTTATATTCCCTTCAACTATCCTCATACTGAGAAAAGTCTCCTGAGTTACAATTATTGTTTTTCCATGTAGGAATGTAAATAGTTCAACTTTAATAAGTTCCTTATGATTTCTTTTTCCTGTTTACCTTTTCATGTTTCTTGTATTTGAAAGTCAAATTTTCTGTTCAGCTTTTCATCAAGAGTGCTTGAAAGTCCTATATTTCATTGAATGACCATATTTTCCCCTGAAGCATTATACTCAGTTTTGCTTGGTTTTAATCCTAGCTCCTTTGACTGGAATATCATATTCCAAGCCCTTCGATCCCTTAATGTAGAAGCTGATAGATCTTGTGTTATCCTGATTGTGTTTCCACAATACTCAAGTTGTTTTTTCTTGACAACTTATAATATTTTCTCCTCTTGACCTGGGAACCCTGGAATTTGGCTATAATATTCCTAGTTTTCTTTTGGGGATCTTTTTCAAGAGGTGATCAGTGAATTCTTTCAGTTTCTCTTTTGCTCTCTGGTTCTAGAATATCAGGGTAGTTTTCCTTGAGTATTTCTTGAAAGGTGGTGTCTAGGCTTCTTTTTTTTTTTTTTTTTTTTGCTTTTTGGAGGGCAGTTGGGGTTAAGTGACTTGCCCAAGGTCACATGGCTAGTTTTTGTGTTAAGTATCTGAGGCCGGATCTGAACTCAGGTCCTTCTGACTCCAGGGCCGGTGCTTTGTTCACTGTGCCACCTAGTTGCCCCTAGGCTCTTTTTTTTGATCATGGCTTTCAGGTAGTCCAGTAATTTTTAAACTATCTCTCCTGTATCTGTTTTCCAGGTCAGTGGTTTTTCTAATGAGATATTTCAAATTGCCTTCTATTTTTTCATTTGTTTGGATCTGTTTTATAGTATCTTGATTTCTCATAAAGTCATTAGCTTCCAGTTGCTCCAATCTAATTTTGAAGGAGTTATTCTCTTCAGTGAGTTTTTGAAATTCCTTTTCCATCTGGCAAATTAGGCTTTTTAAGCCATTCTTTTCCTCACTGGCTTTTTGGGCCTCTTTTGCCATTTGAGTTAGTCTGTTTTTTTAAGGTGTTATTTTCTTCAGTGTATTTTTGGGTCTCCTTTAGCAGGCTGTTGACTTGCTTTTCACGATTGTCTTGCATCATTCTCAATTCTCTTCCCAGTTTTTCCTCTACTTCTCTTACTTGATTTTCAAAATCCTTCTTGAGCTCCCCCATGGCCTGTTACCAGTTCATGTTTTTCTTGGAGGCTTTTGATGCAGAAGTTTTGACTTTGTTGTCTTTTTCTGGTTCCATGTTTTGATCCTTTTTGTCCTCAAAAAAGGATTCTATAGTCTGATTGTGCTTCCTCTTCTTGCTCATCTTGCCAGCCAATTACTTGACTTTTGAGCTCTTTGCCATGGTAGAACTCTGCTTCCAGAGTGGAAAGAGCTATGTCCCAAATTGCTGGGGTTTTTACAGTTGTCAGAGCTATGAGGAGGGTGCCTTCTTTACAGCCACTACAAGCTCTGGCACACTGGCATTCATCACCCCAGGACCACTGCCCAAAACTGTGACTCAGATCTAAGCAGGTCAAGGGAAGAGAGATTACCTCCTGAATGATCTCTTGGTCCCTCTATGATCTGAAGGCCAGGAGCCCTGGAGGCAGCCATGTGGCAGCAGCTGCAACCCCAGCAACGATGGGCACCTCTTGTTCCCAGGGCAGGGGCCTGACCAAATTCTTCTCTCACCCTGGATCAACAGGGTTCCCCACTGACCTTTTACTTTCTCTTTGGTGTTTATGGGTTGAGAAGTCTGGAAATTGCCACAGTTGCTGGTGATTCACTCTCCTGAAGTCTGCTCTGGCTGATTGGGGCTGCCCCAGGTTGGGGCCTGTATGGCTCATGTGGGACTGTGCTTGGCTCCCAGTCTGATGTGATAGACCCTTCCTGTCAGCCTGCCAGGCTGCCTTCAGAGGGAGATTTTTTTCTCTCTGTCACTTTGTGGGTTCTGCAGCTCTAAAATTTGTTTAGAGTAATTTTTTTACTGGTTGGTATGGGAACTCAAGCAAGTTCCTGCTTTTACTCTGCCATCTTGGCCCCGCCCCTGCTTTACTTTTAAAAAAATTCTTATTTCTTTTCAGGAGATGCCGAATGAAGATGAACCAAACACCATTGACTTAATGAATAGCATAAACCTAATGGAGTTTTCTGATGAGATCCTTTTGCACATCCTAAGTTATATCCCCAGCACAGACTTGATTTTGAATGTTAGGAGAACCTGCAGGAAGTTGGCAACTCTTTGTCTTGACAAAAGCCTCACTCATACTGTGCTGCTTCATAGGGATTATCAGGTAAGAAATAAGTGGTAATAATTTCATTTACTTTCTCATGCCCCAACTTCACCCCAAATCAGATTTAGACTGGGGAAACAACACTTAAGTAGGTATTGATCGACTATACTCGTTTTCTGTACTTTTAGAACAAGACTGCTTAAGACAAAAGAGAAATAGGTTACAGTTTAGAGATTTTAATATCCAAGGCTCCTCTGGCACAGATCAGTTCTGTGTGATTCTTGTCTGTGTATTATATCTATCTGTTATTGAGTATTTATGCGTATGTGTATTATATGTATATATAATGTGTATTATATGTATATATTATGTGTATTATATCTATCTGTTATTGAGTATTTATGCAACATATTAGAGGGCTTTTTCTGATTCTTTTAATGTACCTTGGATATGAGTGGAGTAGTTAGGCTGTCCATTTGTTGTCCTTTGCTTTTGCGAAGTAAATCAGCGCAAGTACTTTTCTGTTCTTAACGTACTCATTGTATAGCAGGGTAATAGGAAAATTATATGGTAATTGCCCCACATTATCCCCTTGGATTATTACTGCTTCATAGGAAGGCTCATTTTTCTAGGAAATGATTGAATTTCCTTGCATATCATTAATGCTGATACCCTGGTATGAAAGAAGTGAATGGACTTCTCTCATAGGGAAATTGGAATGCCATGTGTAAGAGCTAATAAACCCCATGGTAACTGACAGTATAATGTTATACATTTATATTTATTAAGAGTACATATGTATGTTTGATATCTCCATATAATCCAGAATTTGCAGTTGCTTATGACTACTTAGAAGAATACAATAATTTATGAGTTACTGTGAAATCTGCATAGGGAGGGAAGGAAACAGTAAGGCTTTCAGGAACTTACCAGGAGAAAGGAGATCCTTTACGTTCTAAAATTCTGTGATACTAATTTTTTAAAAGGGGGTTTATAGGGATTTGAGGAAAGATAAAAAAATTTGTTGGACTTAAGTTCTTTGCAAATCTAAATCTCTCTCCCGCCTCTTCCTTCTTTAATGCAGGCCAGTGAAGATAAAGTGAAACAACTGGTAAGGGAGATTGGGAAAGAGATTCACCAGCTGAACATGGCCGGCTGCTACTGGCTGTCTGGCACTACCATTGAGCACGTGACACGCTGTAGGAACCTAGTGAAAGTCAACTTGTCGGGCTGCCATCTCACTTCTATCCGACTCTCTAAGATGCTGTCAGCCCTCCAGCATCTGCGTTCTCTGGCCATTGATGTCAACCCGGGCTTTGATGCCGGCCAGTTGAGCAGTGAATGTAAAGCCACTCTCAGCCGGGTGTTAGAGCTGAAACAGACCCTCTATACGCCATCATATGGGGTGGTACCTTGCTGTACCAGTCTTGAAAAGCTGCTGCTTTATTTTGAAATCCTAGACCGCACCCGGGAAGGAGCTATTCTTTCAGGCCAGCTCATGGTGGGCCAGAGCAACGTCCCCCACTACCAGAATCTTCGTGTGTTTTATGCTAGATTGGCCCCCGGCTACATCAATCAGGAGGTGGTGAGGCTGTATCTGGCCGTGCTCAGTGATCGAACCCCTGAAAACCTTCATGCTTTCCTTATTTCGGTTCCAGGCAGCTTTGCAGAGAGTGGAGCCACTAAAAACCTCTTGGACTCCATGGCTCGAAACGTCTCCTTGGATGCACTGCAGCTTCCCAAATCCTGGCTCAATGGCTCCTCACTCCTTCAGAATATGAAGTTCAACAACCCATTTTACTTCAGTTTCAGCCGCTGTACCTTGTCTGGAGGACACCTGATTCAGAGAGTAATCAATGGGGGAAAAGACCTCAGAAGCTTAGCCAGCTTGAATCTCAGTGGTTGCATTCATTGTCTGTCCCCAGACTCATTATTTCGCAAAGCAGAGGATGATATTGATAGTAGCATCCTGGAAACATTGGTTATGTCCTGCTGCAATCTGAAACACTTAAATCTATCTGCTGCACACCATCACAGCTCTGAAGATTTGGGGAAGCATTTGTGTCAGCTCTTAGCTCAACTTCAACACCTACGTTCTTTATCCCTTCCTGTTTGCTCCATTGCAGACTCTGCACCAAAGGCAGATAAGGCACCCACACAGGTGGTGACTAATGCAGTGCCCCGAGGATTTGGAAAGAAAGTCCGAATTGGAGTGCAGACATATCCCAGGACTGTGTCTTCTGAGTCGGTGACTCAGAAGCCATCCTCTGTTTTCTGGACTCTTCTGGAGAATGTGCCATTTTTGGAAACCCTGGAGTTAATTGGGTCCAATTTTTCTTCTGCCATGCCCCGGAATGAGCCTGCCATTCGAAACTCACTACCCCCCTGCAGCCGTGCACAGAACGTTGGGGATGCTGAGGTGGCTGCCATCGGCCAGCTGGCATTTTTAAGGAATTTGACACTGGCCCAGCTGCCCAGCATTCTTACAGGCTCTGGGCTCATTAGCATTGGGTTACAGTGCCAGCAACTGCAGACGCTTTCATTAGCCAATCTGGGCATGATGGGGAAAGTGGTCTACATGTCTGCCCTCTCTGATATGCTCAAGCACTGCAAACAGCTAAAAGATCTCAGGTGAGGAAGGACTCATGATCTTTTTCCAATCTCTTCATTCTTTGAATGAAGTTTTAGATACGTTATGATTTGCACTTAGAAAGGAAGACCTGTTAGTTCAGTTCGTGCATTAGAGTCGTGTCTATATTGGATTCTTAGTAGTAGTATGTGATGGAACTACTTTACAGTATGATCCTTTCGCTCCCTCAGTAACCAAGCACTCATGAATGGCCTCTGGCATGGATGTGTTTCATATTGAATTCAACTTTGTAGCAAATGGTATAGTGAAGTTCCAGAGTTTTTCTGTTTTGATGGATTTCCATCCATTAGTCATGAGTAGCATCTTTGACAGGGATCTTGTAGTAGATAGAGCATTGAACTTGAAGTCAAGAGAACCTGGGTACCAATCCTGCCCCAGACATTTACTTGCTGTGTGACTGGGAAAGTCACTTAATTTCTCTCTATCTTAGTTTCCTTGTCTATAAAGTGAGGGGGTTAGACTCATTGATCTGAGGTTCTTTCTAGCTCTAAATCTGTGATCCTATAGGCCTGAGTCAGGGTGTGCTATTTATGTGAAAATCGTAACTGATCCACTTCTAAATTTGTGATGCTTTCATCCTTTGTATTGAAGAATTCTAACATAACTGTCCAAATTTAAGCAAAATTTTTTCATTGATTATGGATTATAAAGTTATACTCACTGATTATAAATAATAATGCTCAAGGGGCGGCTAGGTGGCGCAGTGAGTAAGAGCGCCGGGCCTCGGAGTTGGGATGACCCGAGATCAAAACCAGCCTCAGAAAATGAGCACCCACGCATAAATAATGACTGGCCGTGTAACCTTGAGCAAGTTACTTAACCCCAATTGCTTTAAAAAAAAAAAACAAAACAAAACAATAATAATGCTCAAATACTTTCTGGAAGTTGAGAAGGCTGAATGAACACTGTCCTAGAGGTTGGATTCTTAGCACAGGTCTGTCACTGTGGGATGTTGGATGAGTCACTTTTCCTTTGTGGGCCTAGTTTTGCTCATCTATTAAATGAAAGATGATTTATTGTCTCTTCCATTGCTAAAATTTTGAGTTTAAATAAGTGAGCAGTCCTAACTGCTGAGCTTGCTAGTTTACCTTACTTGTTAGGTGTATTAGCTAGCCCTAAGTAGAAATGTAGTGGAGTAGCTAGTAGGTGATTATGTAGAATTTTGGGATTTAAGATGTTATGGTTATGGAATCTTGAAAATTCACGGGACTCTCCACCCTGAAGTAGGATTCTGAAGGGCTGTTTTTAATTATCTTCCTGCTCCTTGCTCAAGCCCCCATCACCACCACAGTGAAACTTCTGAAGAACAACTTTTTTGGTGGGGGTTGGGAGTGGTTAAAGAATTGAGGCAAATCAGATTTGATTTGGTTCTAGTCATTGTTTTTACTAGTGTGCCCAAGTAAGTAAGCAGCATCGTTCCCCACGGGGCAGAGTATTTTTAGGGATTTCTAAACCCTCACTAACCCTGGGGAATGAGGAGCCTAGGACTAAAAGGCATTCAAATGGCAGAACAGATTGCTGTAATCATGTATATTTCACTGCTGTGTTGAACCAACACATCTTTTCTCCTCTGCTTTGTTTCTCAGCAACGGTAGTTCACCCCCTGAGCATATGTAGTACTTTGAATTTAGCAGTTATTTATACTACTTATCTCTTGCATCCATGTTACCATTGCTTTGAGAACTGTAGCTCTGCTTACTGGTTTAACATTTTTCAATCAGAAAGTTAAATTTATGTAAATTTTGGCTTTATTTTTGCATAAAAGAGGACAGAAATGTAGTTTTGTGTATTCAAAAATGTGGAGCTCCAGATCTGTTCTTATTTGGAGTGTTGTTTCATGGATCATTAAAAAAATTTTTTGCTGAAAACATTGACTTATGAAAATATTTATGAGTGCTTTTCAGACATAGATTGCTTAAAGAAACAACAAAAGCCCCAGTTTTACTGAAGAGTAACTAAAATGAGTCAAAGGTTTTAAAAAGGGATTTACTGGAATAGTGATGAAATGCTGTTCTTTTGCTATTTTCTAGATAGTACAGATGGGATTCTTTTCTAAAAATTCATCTTTAGGCACTGTGTATGCATGTTTATGTTTGTGCATGCCTGTCCATGTGCGTATACTTAAAAGCAACATGGTGTAATGGAAGGAGCCCTGAATTTCATGTCAGAGGATGTGAATTGGAACCCCAGCTCTGTTACACTGTTTTACTGTGGGCAAGTCAGTTAACCCCTTGAGCTTTAGTTTTCTTGATCTGTAAAATGAAGGGGTTGGGTTAAATAACTGTCACATATTTTGTTTTCCATCTCAGTAGCTGTGATTCTGTGAACCTCTGAACTGCAGAGCTAACTTTGATACCTTATCATGCCATGGGGGTGCCCCTGGGTTCCTCAAGGAACTCAAGCCAGAGAAGTTCAGGCTTTAGCAGGACTTAGCTGGAATGACTTTGAGTACAGGCCTGTCATTAAGTTTATAAGATGTCACATGAGGATGAGCCCAGTTATGTTTGAAAAAGCTTATCGTACCAAAGGGATGGCAACTCAGTCATGAAACTTTTCAGGCATGCCAACTCACAACTTTTCAGAGAGAGAGAATATGAGAGAATGAGAATGTATATATGTATGTATGTGTGTATGTAGCAGGGTTATGATTTGCATTAGTGGAGGGAGTATCTCTCTCTTCCCCCCACTCCTTCCCTTGCATTTAGGGCTAATTGAAGTGTTAAAAGATCTTGGGATCCCAAAGACATAGTTTCTTGTTTGTGCCATCTTTGTCTGCCATGTGTTCTGAAACTGGGAGTTTCATTTATTTGGTGAGTGTGAGTACTTTTTAGTAAAGTTAGGTTGATATACCAGTTTAATTTAGCCTAGAAGACTTGTTGGTTGGTTTGTCAGTTTTTGCAAATGTTGTTTTACAGCCCTCTGAAAAGCATTTATTTTTTCTTACTGCATAGAAGATAAAATCTGTTCATCTTTGCCATTGGAAACATTTATTGATCTGCCTTGTGTAGGACATTAGATTAGGCTCTGGAGATACAATGAAATATACTGCTACCTACCCTAAGGAGTAGACTTAGACAAAAAGAGAGAATGAAGGAAGGCTGTTGATAGTGATTTGCTAGAATCATAGAATTTGAAAGTGACCTTCAAGTCTAATCTGTACCTGAGAAAGAAACCTTTTTACAACATAAACCTTACAGGTGGTCATTTAGCCTTTGCTAGCAGACCTCTAGTCAAGGGTGGCCTGCAGTTTCCTGAAGTAGCCCATTCTCTTGGGGACGGCTATAATTGTGAGCATGTTTTTCTTTGGATTAATTCTTTTTTTTTTTTGTTTTGTTTTATTTTTGGAGGGCAAGGCAATTGGGATTAAGTGACTCTGCCCTAGGTCACACAGTTAGTAAGTGTGTCAACTGTCTGCGGCTGGATTTGAACTCAGGTCCTCCTGACTCCAGGGCTGGTGCTCTATTCACTAAGCCACCTAGCCTATCCTCATTTTATAGATTAGAAAATTAAGGCCTAGGGAATGTGAAACAGTGAAAAATATTTGGCTCCTTGTAGATTGCACCTCTTTGTTGAACCCCACGCTTTAAAAATGACCGAAAACTGGATGATTGTCAGCCTAGGAGCAAAGAAGAATAGTTGTTTTTCTTCTCCCTTATTATTTCTCATCAAAGATGTCATGTGATGTATTGGAAAGAATGTATTGGAATCAGGACGGGTAGGTTTTTTGCCTCCTGCCTGCAACTTACTATATGACCTTAGTCATGACAAGGTTACAGCCTCTATACAGTTTCCGAGTCTGTAAATGAGGATGATAGTGCTATTGCCCCAGAGTTTTGTTGGAGAAAAGTGCTTTGTAATTGCTTATAGCACTATTGAAATGTGAGTTCTTATTGTTACTACTAGTTACTGTGTGAGTAAAATCTGGCTTGTGAATCATTCAGTGATGTATACCGTCCTAACCCTTTACAGAGGAATTTGTTTTTGTGCTAAAAAGAGTAATCATTTCTTGTTGGTATTTTTAGTCTTATGATTTCAGATGATTATTAACATTTTTAGCTTTATTACACTTGTGTTTCCCAGTAGAACCTTCCTGTCTCCCCCCTCCAGAGAGCCTTTTCTAACAAAGAACAAAAGGGGAATAATGGTTCTCCAAACTATATAGAGATGTCAGTCTTCTGTACCCGGAGTACTCCATCTCTGCAAAAAGGGAAGGGTGGCCCATTCTCATTTTTTTCCTTGGAAACTAACCTTGGGCATTATAATTTCACAGCAATTATTTTATTGTTTTTTTTGTTATTGTTCTTTCCGTTTCTGTTGTTGTGTATTTTGTTTTCCTTGTTCTGCTTACTTGATTTTTCATCAGTTCATATAGCTCTTCCCGTGCTTCTCTGTGTACTCATCATAGTTATTGTTAGTTACAGGGCAATAGTAGCCCATTATGTACTTGTGCCACAATTTGTTTAGCTATTCCTTCAGTTGATAGGAATCTACTTTGTTTCCAGTTGTTTACTAGTACAGTAAGTGTTACTACAGAGATGTCAGCATATGGGGGACCTTTCTTTTTATCCTTGACATCCTTGAGTAGATGACTAGAGGGATCTCTGCGTCACGGGATCTGGACATTTTAGTCACATTATTTGAGCAGTTCTCAATTACTTTCTTGAATGGTTGGACAGCTCTGACAGACAGTTCTGCCAGCATTATAGTTAGGTGTTTGCCTCTTCTCAGTTCCTCTAACATTTTTGGTCTTTATTTTTTTTTTTTAAAGCAATTGGGGTTAAGTAACTTGCTCAAGGTTACATGGCTAGTCTCTATTTATGCGTGGGTGCTCATTTTCTGAGGCCGCATCTGATCTCGGGTCATCCCAACTCCGAGGCCGGCACTCTTACTCACTGCGCCACCTAGCCACCCCTTTAGGGCAATTGGGGTTAAGTAACTTGCCCAAGGTCACACGGCTAGGTTTTTGTTTGTGTGGATTGTTGGAGGCCGGCTCCGAACTCAGGTCCTTCTGACTCCAGGGCCGGCGCTCTATTCACTGCGCCACCTAGCTGCCCCGGTCTTTATTTTTAAACTGATATTTTCCCCAAATTTGGGGTTTTACCTCAGTTTTGCTTACTTTGGTGGTCTAGGGTCTTGGCTGTGCCTCCACGGAGTACAAAGTACTGAAGTTGAAGGAAAATGACTTTCTTCCTTTTAGGCTTTCAGGGATTTGAACTTGGCCCCTTTGTTCTGTTGCAGTTTCTGTTTTTCCATATAGTCAAATCTCTCTTTGTTATCCCTTTGAGAAATCATTAAAGAAGATCATTTCTCTTGGGAAACCTTGGCAGCTATCAATGTTAGCCTAGGCCCTAGGCCCTAGTCCCTAGGAGATTTTAACTACTACTTCCTTCTGTTGACCTATGCTTTAGAATTGCAATGCCTGTTCTTAATTGCCACCTCTGATTGTAGGCTTCCCCTACTCTTCTCTTCAGCTTTACTTTTTGTGTCCCTTTTCTTTAGCTTTGTTTTTATCATCTCTTCCATAAGATGGTTGCATCATCTCTCAGTTTCCCCTTCATGGCTTTTACACTTAAAGTATATCCTATGCTAGAATTCTCTCTCCTTCAAACAACTGGCCTGAAAAAAAGTTTCTAAATGATGGTTTTTCTTTCCTTTCATAATTCTGTGAACCTTTGAATTGGAAGTAATTTGCCCTACCTTGGACACTTACTGGTCATGTGATTCTGACCAGCTTCTCATCTGTTAGATGGGGATAAAAATACTTGCAGTACCTTCTTCACAGGGCTGTAAATCTTTTTTATTTCATTTTTTTGAAGGCAATTTGTGTTAAGTGACATGCCCAGGGTCATAAAGGTAATAAATGTAATAGACTGGATTTGAACTCAGGACTGCCAGACTCCAGGACTGGTGCTTTCTCCACTGTGCTACCTACCTGCCCCTGGGCTGTAAACTTATACTTTATCAGTGTTAGCTCTTATTAGGAGGGGGAAACATCATCTTTTTAATAAAGGTCTGTTAATATTAAGGTTTGCAAAGTGCTTTATATATCTTATCTCATTTAATCTTCAGCAACCTTGTGAGGTATGTTCAGAAACTATTCATTAAAAGCATTTATCAGACACCCTAGAATTAAGCACTAAGCACTGAGGGTAGAAGTACAGAGATTGAAAAGTTCTCTCCTGGCAGGGAACTTCCACTCTAAATGGTGAGACAACAGGTACATGTAGAGAATAAATCTAAAGAGAATATATACAGAGTAGTTAACTGTAAGGTAATTTGGGAGGGAGGGTCTCAGCAATTGGGAGCATCAGCAAAGACAGCAGGATGGTGCTTGAGCTGCTTTGAAGAGAGATTCTGTGAGGTGGAGGTTAGGAGCTTTGGACATTTACATGCATGGGGCATGCATAGCTAGTGCAAGGGTGTGGAGCTGGGAGCTGGGGTGTCGTGTGTAAGGAATGGAGTGAAATCTAGTTTGATTGCATCCCAGGTATGTGGAGAAAGTGATGTTCAATAATGCTAAAACATAGGTTGGGGTGTGGTTGTGAAAGTCAGAGCTAAGAGAAGAGCTTCTATTTGATCCTAGAGGCAATAGGGAGCCACTAGAGTTTACCAAAGGAGTTAGGTGGTCAGGTTTTTGCTTAAGGAGAATTCCTTTGGCAGCAGTGTGAAGGATGCTCTGGTGTGGTAAGAGACTTGAGCCAGGGAGATGAGTCAGGAAACAGGCTATTGAAGAGTAGAGAGGACTTGACTGTGAGAGATGTGGAAGAAGAAATGTCCAGATTTGGCACTTGATTGGATATGTGGTATCAAGGAGAATGCTTAGGTTATGAACCCAGGAAACTCAGAAGGTGGTGGTGCCTTTGGCAGAAATAGGAAGATGTGTGTAGGTATGCACGTATGCACGTATGTATGTATGTATGTATGCATACTAGGGGTGGCTAAAATGATAAGTAATTTTAACATGCAGCTTGTAGTTTGTTTACCTTACAGTCACATCTTTCAAGGTTGACTTATTGTGGTTTGCCTGATTTACAAACAACCCATGGACGTATGAAGTGCTAGCTACCACTGAAGTCTCCACATTTGCTGGACACCCCCTACTTTGCCCATCACTGTCGTGGAAGATATAGAAGACTACTGTGTTGAAGGAGAAGGCAGTAGGGAACAAAAACCTGTTCCTGTTGCCTGGGAGTGTGGATGTGTGTTTCTGGGAATAGGACTACGTTTTCCCACATAAACAGTGTTATAAAATGGTGGTTAGGGTCAATCAGTGAGTATAGTTTCACAATAGTATGGATTAAAGAAGTTGTAGGCTGGCCTGTTTATATTGTTTTTATGGGAAATTGTGTTCTGAGTTCCAAGTGACTTTTTATAAACGAACTTTTTGGCACATAACTCTGTAAATTAGGGCCTGCATATAATAAATGCCAGTTCCTAAAATGTAGCCAATTTAGAATCCTCTCCTGAATTTCTGCCTTCTGCTATGATAGTTTTAAGAGGAGCCAAGGCAGACTGCGATGAAAGGAGCAGGTGCTACTTCCCCACCCTTGTGCTAAAACTGATAGGAAGAAATAGTATTAAAAAGGAAAGTGGTTTTCAGATGCTTGGAGTTTAAACTGACTCTACCCTGTTGCCTCCTGGGTCTCTTGGGCCAAATTGGAGAGTTTAGGCTGGAGACTTCTTTTGCATTTTTAAGTGGTAAAGAGAAGGTTCTTAGGTGAACAAACATTCATTCAGATGCAGCCAGGACTACTTAAGAAGTTATTGGTTTTGGTTTCACAAATCTTTTAGTCCTTTCCTTTTGCCCCAGAACTAATGCCTTTGCCCCCTTCTCCAGTCAGCTGCAGTTGAGAGTTTGGGGAGCTTTATAGTGCTGATGAGATTATAGTGGGATCCATGTCTCGGGAACAAATCATTTCAGTTCTCAGTTTTACTCCACAAGCTTGTCTTCTGACCTAGTAGGTGATGGAAGCAGTACTCATCTCTTCTAGAAATACTACTTAGTACTAAGGACTGAAAAATAAGGTGATAGCTCCTTTCTTCAGAAGGCATTAATTGAGACTCTTAGCAGGGGTAGAATAAAATTAATATGAGTTTTCCATATCTAAGAAACCAGTGGAAGTATAAAGAGGCACACGTTTCCTATCCCAGAACTTGGATTGGTTTCTTTGGAAATGATACTTTTAGGTATCTAGAGAGTTTGGATGTATTTTACTGACAATTTTTAATTAAAATTTCAGTTTCATAGAGCTAGAAGGGACCTTTAGAACTTTAGAACAGTGTTCTAGCTGATAAAGTGTCATCCCTGTTTCATAGGTGAGTTGACAGAAAATCAAAAAGGTTGTAAGGTGTAGGGGAGAAATAGAGCTTAGGGTTTATGAAAAATAAATTTTGATCTTAGTGTATTTGCATTAGAATATTGTCTGGCCCCATCCCTATCATTTTACTGAGGAAGGTCCAGAGAAATGAAGTGAGATCATATGCTTAGTTATGGGCAAAACTAGCTTTAGAGTCTAATTCTTCCAGTTTGTAATCCAGTATACATTCTTCTGTACCATGTGGACAACATAATTTAAGTGATCATACTGTATTGTAGAGCCTGTGAATTGCCACAATAAATTTTCCCAAAGTCATGCGAGTTTCAGAAACCAGGTACTTTTTTCCTTAGGATTGAAAAGGGACCTCTAAGTTGAAAGGAAGAAAGAAATCATGTGATAGGAGAACAGATCGTAGAGACATTAAGGCTCTATGTACAGCAGAACTAATTTAGAATGATCATTTCTTCCCTTCCCACCATATCATTAGCTGCTGATAACTGAATGATTAGTAGAATCAAATATGGTTGGTTCAGGTTTGACAACTACATTGGATCCTT
Source organism: Gymnobelideus leadbeateri (assembly GCA_011680675.1). Taxonomy (NCBI): domain Eukaryota; kingdom Metazoa; phylum Chordata; class Mammalia; order Diprotodontia; family Petauridae; genus Gymnobelideus; species Gymnobelideus leadbeateri. Next base: position 176,003 of record WOXC01008144.1, read on the forward strand.
TGTGTTATGTTCCATTCTGCAGCTTGCTTGTCAGTTAGCTGTTGTTACTGTGACTAAAAGAAAAAAATCGATTTTGTTTTGTGGCATTGTATATGTCGTTTCTTGTCTTTTTCTCATCTCCAAATGGTACTTGTTGATTGCTTGAGTGCTTTGACAATGAATGTTAATAAATGAAGTATAGTAGAAGGTGTTAATTTGATAGCCAGTCATTCTGCCAAGTTAGGGCTTTCAAGAATGGTATTCTCTCTGTTCAGGACCATTTCGGACAGAGGTGGCAGAAAATAAATAGCTTCTTTCAAAAAGGAATTCCTGCTAATTATACCCCAGTAGACACAGTACAGTTCTTGTTATCAAGTTGGCAGGAAGATTTTTAAACAGGTGAATGGGAAAGATCCAAGTGCCAAGGAGCTGGCTTCTTAGCAGTTTAATATGTGTATTTATGTGTAGACATAGAGGTTTAAACTGTGAGGTTTCAAAATGTTTCTATAGGCTTAGAAATGCTAACGTGAAACCATAGTGCCACCTAGTGTCCAAAGTCCTCACTGCGGTATTCCCCTCCACTCCTCCTCCCATTTTCTAGCTTGTAAGATGCGTTCACCTGCCGTATTGAGTTATTGCTTTGCATACAAAACAAATCGCATTTGTTGGTTACCTCATAGCCTTGAACAAGAGCTGCTCTTGTGCCTTTGTGTCAGATGCCAATAGCGACGTTACTGTTGGAAGGGAAAAGCAATTTGTTTGCCCAGCTTGAGAAGAATATGGGTTTTACAACAGATTTATTGCCTCCCTTGCTTCAGGCTTTAAACAGCCGTGTGTGTGTGTGTGTGTGTGTGTGTGTGTGTGTGTGTGTATTTCCAAATTGGTCTTTTTTTCCCGTTCTCTTATGAAAACGGAAGCTTACCTTTGAGAATCAGTTTCTTATTACTCAATAGCAGCATTTTAAATGTCTTCTTTTTTAAGGACAGGATTAAGTAATGTCTGAATTTCTCCTTAAAAATTTTTTTTATTGATGCAATTTTTTTTAGTACAGTCATTTTCCTATGTATTCCTTCTCCCCTTCTCCTTGCTCCTTCCTCTGAACACAAAGTAGAATCTTCCCTTGTAACAAAAACAGTTAAGGATAACTGACATAGCAACTGCATCTGATGTAGTAAATACATCTTTTAGAGCTGAATTGATTTCTTGAAATTCAGGCATGTAGAGGGGGTAGATAGGAAGATTATTTACTCTATGCACCCTGCCTGAGTTGGATAGTTTACTTGCATTTGAGTAGGTAGTTCATTTAGATGTATTCTTTCTGTAACTTCAGACTTGATGAAATCATTTTAGATTTTTTAAAGAGGTACATGGCCCATCTGTCTTCCTTTCACTGGTTCTCAATAAATTAGCACTAAGACCTTCAGCAAGTTCCTTAACTTTTCTCAGCTTCCTCATCTGTAAAATGAGAAACTTGAATTAGATCACTGGTGCCAAGGGCCAAATCCACAGCAGAGCTGTATTTAAAAATGTAAAAAGGATTCTTAGCCTGGAAGGGTGGAGAGGTGTGTAAGCACAGGCAGTAATTTGCTGGCTCCTGGATTAGATGATCTCAGAGGTCCCTCCTAGCTTTAATATTTTGTTGAACTATCAGTGAATGAATGAAAAAGTATTGTGCTAAAATGCTAGGAATACAAATAGAAGGGTGGCACAGTCTTTGCTTTCAAGGAGCACACAGTAGGCTGCAGGGCATGTGGAAAGATGGAATAAAGGTTATACAGGAAATTTGTTAAATAGAAATTAGAGGGTAAAGTTGTAGTCTATAGACAATTTTATTTTAAAAAGTGCAGAAATTTGATACCAGTGGAATTGGGAAATTGTGGAATCTTCTTGTTATTTTCCATTCCTTCAGTGAAGCTTGGACAGTTGCTAAATTACTTCAGCTGATCCCTTTTCTAAATATGTTGCTTTGGTAGGAGTGACTGTTGTGATTTTTAGAAATTGCAGTTGAAATTTACCAGGTGGCAACTAATTTTAGTCCCTTATGACAAGTTGTATAAGATCTAATTTAAGCTTCTTCACCTAAAGAATGTTTTTTAGTTTTTCCCTTGTTTGATATAATTAATGATATTGTTAAGGTATGGGGCAGGTCCTACTTTCAACTTATGTGCCCATGTAATGATTAAGCAGTGCCTGTTTTTAATTGAAATTGACCTAGATTTTAAAGTCCTTCCATCTTCACTAAGTCACACAGAGTAAAGTGACTTATTGGCATTTTCCCAATGTATTAATGACTATATGGAAATTTGAAACTAAGTTTTTTCCTAGCTCTATTCTTTTGTTTTGAAGCCCAAGGAATTGTTGTCCCTTTTACATTTGCTGTGGTTGAACTTTCAACATGTGTGTAGGTATTTTTGAAACATTTTTGTTCTCCCTCAAGTCTGTAGATTAAAAAGCAACCCCATTTTTTATTACTATTCCCTCTAGTCCTCCCTGGGGAAATTACCCTGGGTGTTTTGCAAGGATGCTTGAGACCAGTTTGGGTGTTAGGCCTTTCGTACAAATTCCTTAAGGAAGAAACTTTATTTCACTTTATAGCTGTTCCCACAGGTTACTTCATCAGCATAGTTCTGTGTTTGTTTTTTGACATTCTTAGTTTGAAGCAAGAAATGGGCAGTCTAAAATTCCCATTGGATCTTATTTATCACACTGTAACTTAGTTTATTGGTCCTTCATGAACTAAGGCTGGTGCTCTATCATAGTGGAAGGTCTCAGATCGAGGTGACTCTAGCTGGGCCTCTGTACATAATACACAACTCTTTGTGTTCAGAAACTGTATTACTTATGGTAGGTTGTATAAGTTGGATGGATATACTCCTGCAGGTTCTGGGGATGGGAACAGCTGATGATGTACTAATGGACCATGAATTTTCTTAAGTTTGACATGATTTTTTTTCCCCACAGTGAGTTTGGAACTTTAAAGTCCCGTAGACACTAGAGAACTTTGAATATTTGAAATGAACTCAATTTACTACCATACACAGCCAATGTACTGTGGTTTAGGTAAAGAACATTTTAAAACTTGTGCTTCAGTGGAACAAGGGAGGGAGAGGACATTTGTTCTTTTCCTTGGTTTGTTTTTCAACTGTTTCCTTTTTTTTTTTTTTTTTTAAAGCAATTGGGGTTAAGTAACTTGCTCAAGGTTACAGGGCTAGTCATTATTTATGTGTGGGTGCTCATTTTCTGAGGCCGGATCTGATCTTGGGTCATCCCACCGCCAAGGCGGCCGGTGCTCTTACTCAATGCGCCACCTAGCCGCCCCTTTAGGGCAATTGGAGTTAAGTAACTTGCCCAAGGTCACACGGCTAGGTTTTTGTTTGTGTGGATTAAGTGTCTGAGGCCGGCTCCGAACATAGGTCCTTCTGACTCCAGGGCCGGTGCTCTATTCACTGCGCCACCTAGCCGCCCCAACTGTTTCCTTTTTTGTAAAAAGCCTGAATTAATAGCACTGAATTCAAACTTGCCCATCATATTGGTGGCCCAAAGCTATTTAAAAATAGCTTTGGATGATGAAGTCTTGTTCACAGCTATACATTTTATTAATCCATCTACCTTCTAAAATGTATTAAATTTTGGCTATTATTATTTACTTCTCAATAATAATAATCACTACAGAGTGGCTAGGTGGCGCAGTGAATAGAGCACCAGCCCTAGAATCAGGAGGACCTGAGTTCAAATTCGGTCTTAGACACAACACAAAAACTAGCTGTGTGACCTTGGGCAAGTCACTTAACCCCAACTGCCCTACCTTTCCCCCTCCAAACAGCAAAAACCAACAACAATAACAACAACAACAACAGAACAACAAAAAATAATAATCAATAGCTGATCGTGCTTCAAGTTTTGCAAATCTCTTTACTAAATAGATTATCTTCTTTTAAAGAGATGGTCCTCTGAAGACAATTTTGTGAGGTATTATTGTATCTATTTTATATCTTGACATTCTTGGTCTTAGAATCCATTATTGCATAGTTTTGCATTATCTTAAATAGTGCAGTGTAGTAAAAGTGCATCTGGGATCAAGGAGATCTGGGTTCTGTCTCCAGCTGTTGTGAAGGGATCGGGGCAAGTCACTTCACTCTGTGAGACTTGGTGTTGTCATCAGTAAAATGAGTGCTTGGATGAATTTTAATCTCTCAGCCCTTTAAAGTGCTAACAGTCTATCATCCTATGTGCCTGAATTGACTGGATCTGTTTACTCATGTTTGGGACTCATTCTCTCTCTCTGGAGTCATAGCTCATCTTTTTTTCTTTCAGACTAGAGCAGCCCTACTTCAGTGCGAATGCTCAGTTCTTCCAGGCTCTGAGTCATTGCTCTTCCCTTCAGCGCCTCTGTATCATCTCCCGAAGCGGTACTCTACAGTCAGATGCTGTGATGTCGTTCATGGGCAGCTGCCTTGGGCTCATCATGTGCCACATGTTTACAGGAGAGTCCCTCACCGCCTGCAAGAATCTTCAGCAGTCCATTGTTCGAAGGTGAGACTGAGAAGTGCTACAGTCGGATGTTTCTCCACGTGAAACCATGTGCTGTGTCCTCAAGCGATGGCAGCCTTTGGAATGATTGTGTCTGTAAAGAGTATCAATTCACTTTCTTAAGGTTTTGGCCAGCATATAGCAATTATACTTGGATAAAAATGGTCAGATGGTGATTTAATGCAGAGAGCTTGTTCTTGGTATCACTTCATCTATCTGACATTGTTGGTGAATGTAATGTTCCTTGTAAATGAATGTTCTAGGTAACTGACACTTATTCCTATAAGTGTCAAATTTTAAACAAAAAAATCGCTTTTTTAATTAAAGTCTTTTTCAAATTACATATTTCCCTGTGTTTCAGAACAGACAGACCAGACATGATTCAGCCCTCTCTTAACTACTTAGTGTCATTATTAGGAAAATGATACTATTGTCTGTTACCTTTAGGAGTTATCAAGGTCCATAATACTATTTGCCTCTACTGCTGTACTTCTTGAGTTCTTCTGTCTGTTTTTTATAGTCTTTATGACCTCTCCTTGTTGTACCTGCTTCTTGGCTTTAAATTTATAGTTTCTAATGTGCTCCACAAAAAATATTAATGCAGATGCTTCATGGTAGCAGGATCACCGGGGCTTCACAAAGGATATGTCTGTGGAATGCATGCTCTTGTGGGTTCTAGCATGCTGAGAATGCTTTGATTGTAGTCCTAGTGTAAGACTATCTGACTAAATATGGAGAGACTTATCACTAGAAGACTGGGACCATTAGATGATGGCAGCCCATGAAACAAAGAAAAATACAAAATGACCTTCAGTTCTGCTTGATCCCCTTATACTTCTAGAGTCACAGTGTCAGAGTGGTTGAAAAGGATGCAAAAATTGCCAAGAATTATATAGTTCTTAGGTCATTTATGAGCATTAATCTGTCTATCTGTAATCTAAATGAAAGATCCTTGTCCAGTGATAAATGATTGAACATACATTTGGGGAAACTGGATTATATCAATACTGACATTCTCACTGTAAATGAAACCAGAAGAAAGAAGTTTTAAAATGGAATGACGACTCACACATCAGAAGCAAATTAAGGAATTTGCAAGGTTGGTTTTATCATATGTCCAAAGACAACAAGAAATATAATTTAATGGTCATCTTGCCTTGTAGTACCCATGATGAACATAAATGAAAAGACCACCTTGGAGATTATTGCAGCTTATGGGTCAACATTTGTTGCAGAGGATGAGGTAGAGAAATTCTGTGTAAAACTTAATAAGACTTACCAAATTTAATCTGAATATAAATACATATGATCTAAATATAAGTATGGAGATAGGTATTATAGAGAACATGGAAAAATGTGTTGGAAAATATATCTCAGGATCAAGAAATAAAAGTAGCCAAATGTTGTAGACTACCTAAAGCCTCACACCAGACTACCATGAATATTTCAAGAAGATTGTCGGAAGACACTGCACATGGTGATGCTTAATGACATCACAAAAAGTGAAATTGACTATTTTAACAGATAGAAAAAACTAATTACCAATTTTGGGAATCATTTCTGAATCATCTGTCTCTAATTAAACTATCAACTTTAGAGCAAAGAGCAAAACCAGAACTAAATTACAAGAAAGATGAAAAGAAGGAATCTGTGATTAAAATGGCTCTGTTTTAACTTGATAAGCTTTTGACTTCAAAAATATGAGAATTGCATTAAAGAGCAAACATCAACACAAACTATGACCATTTGCCGTGGAATTTTAATCTGTCAGAGCCATTGGCACAACAGTAGATATAAGCTCTGTGGCATCAGGAATGATTTCATCCTTGTCTCATCCGATAACAGTGCTTGATGTAATAGGTGCTTAGTGAATACTTGTTGATGGATTGAACGAGAAGGCCAAAAGGTCCTAGAAGCTGCCTTTTGGCTTGTAAACACTTTAGTTCTTTGCTAAACAGAAAGAGATAGAAGCAAATGACAGTGCTCATTTAGAATATAAATTCAGTTTCAAAAATGTGAACACAAGATTAGGAATACTGTCTCCTCGTAAACCAGTGGAAACAAGCGTGGCTTGAAAACCGGTGAGTCAAATCAAACCAAAAAAACATTTAAGGATGAGACTGCAAGGACAACAAATAGATGAAAAGTAGAAAAATTGTGTTTGGAGATCACTGACAAATTTTTTTTTTCATCATTTACTGTGGAATCTCCACATTTGAACTCAGTATCCATGTTCCCAATGCACCAAATGAAGAAGTAGAAACAAAGAGCAGCAAACCAGACCAAATATAAGTAGAGGAGTCATAGGCATCAGCTCTCCATATATCCAAAAGAAGTGGACAAGATACAAAAAGAGTCAGAAAAACATACACAGTATTCCTTTAAAAAAAAAAACAACTTATGAGTAAATCAGTAACTGCTGATCTACGTGTCTATTACTTTATCAGCTCTTCCAGATCTTCACTTGAATGAATAATATTGACGGTATCCTAAATTGAAATAAGGGAGAAAGTTATGCTTTTGCAAACAGTATTTTATAGAAGGCCACATCCTTACAGCTACACAGTTGATTGAAAGGCACAGAACAGAAGATCTGTTACTGTTTGTCTGTTTATTGTTTGTCTCTAAAAAAGCATTTGATGTGGTAGAGTAGAATTTAGCCTTAAAGCCTCTCTAGCAAGGTGTCTACCATGCATATGTAAAGAACATACCTTGACCCCACTGATCCTACTATTGAGCCTATTTTCTTCCTTAAAAAAATTTTTTTTTAGTTTTAGTTGTCAACATTTGCCTCTTTTTTGTTTTGCTTTTTTGGAGGGGGGAAGGAAGGGCAATTAGGGTTAAGTGACTTGCCCAACATCACATGGCTAGTAAGTGTTAAGTGTCTGAGGCCGGCTTTGAACTCACCTCCTCCTGACTCTAGGGCTGGTGCTCTATTCACTGAGCCACCTAGCTGACCCTCCATTTGCTTTAATAATATTTTGAGTTCTAAATTTCACCCCCTCCTTACGTGCCTCCTTCCCCAAGATGGGAATGCAGTCTGCTGTAGGCTATATGTATATGATCATATTAAACATATTTTCACATTAGTCATATTGTGAAAGAAGAATCAGAATAAAAGGGAAAAAATCATAAGAAAGAAAAAACAATAAAAGAAAGAGAAAATAGTATGCTTCAATCTGTATTCAGACTATAGTTCTTACTCTGGATGTGGATAACATTTTATATCATGAGTCTTTTGGAATTGTCTTAGCTGAGCTTGTACTCTTAAGGAAATAAAACAGGTAGGCTACATATATAGGAAAATAGTCATACCAGCACTTTTGGTTGTAGCAGAAAACTTGGCAAGAAAGTGGGTGCTCAACAGTTGAAAAACGATTGAACAAACTGTGCTCTGTTAATGTAATGGAATTTTATTGTATCAGAAGAAATTGCAAATATGGATAATTCAGAAAAAAATGGGAAGACTTAGATGAAAGAGTGAAGTAAAATCAGGAAAAAAATATACATGACTTTATAAAGCTTATATAGTAGTTATATATTGTATCTATACATGGTAATATATATATATATAGTAACTTAAGTAGAAAAGAATCCAAATACTCTGAAGTAATTGTAGTGAACAGTCTTGGCCCCAGAGAAGAGATACTGAGACATGGTTTGGCAGAGGGATGGAGGACTATGGATGTATAATCAAGTAGTCAAAATGCTATTTTTGGGGGGGGCGGCTAGGTGGCACAGTGAATAGAGCACCGGCCCTGGAGTCAGGAGGACTTGAGTTCAGATCCGGCCTCAGACACTTAATACAAAAAACTAGCCGTGTGACCTTGTGCAAGTCACTTAACCCCAATTGCCCTACCTTCCCCCTCCAAAAAAAGAAAAAGCAAAAAAAAAAAGATATAGCCTTGTTTGATCTTCTTCTGATTGTTAATATTGATTGAAGCATAAAGTAGGGAGTTGACTGTTCACCAAAGGTATTTATTACATAGAAGGTGTTCAGTACATAGTCCAAATGTGAGAGGGATTCCCTTTAGATGGTGAGGTTCTTCAGGTGTTCTTTTTTTTGTGGAGAATATTGTTGTTGACTGTACCCTAGCACATTGCAGAACCTCCTAAATGGATTCAGCCTGAAAACTCACACAGGAAAAACCAAGTGAATAACCAGTGCCCATTGTCCAGACTGCTGTGCTGTTGAATGTACAACCCTGTTGAGTTGGTCTAGTAGTACATCTATCTCAGACAGATATTACATGCATGTAATAAGTAGGGCCCATAATTTAATAAGGCTGTAATGCATTTTGTAAATTGCATAGCACTTACATCAAACCCAATTTAAAAATCTTATCTTTTTAGCACCAATATTCTTTAGTGATGCAACATAATCATGAACACTATAGTCTCCAAAAAAATTAAGATTTTGGATCATTCAAAGGGCAATGGGATGATGTATTTCGATATAAAAGAGTCTAAAAATACTACTAATAAAGAATTATGCACAAGAAACAGCATAAAGGATAACTTCTAAGGGGTGTGTGTGTGTGTGTGTGTGTGTGTGTGTGTGTGTGTAGGTAGACATATACACACATATAATTGGAGAAGGATATGGGTTGGTTATGTATTAGTGACAAATAACAGATAGACTTTATGTTGGGCCTGGTATGCAGAGATAGAGAGAAAAGCCCTCAGTATGTTGGATGGACTTTCTTTTGAGGATTTCTGTTATTACATGGACAGGAAATTAATAGAATGAGAAATGTCTGCATTCTGTAGTTACTCTCTCCACAAATAGCCTTGTTAATGAGATCACAGATGCACTGAAGTATTGGAGATTGATATGCTGTGGGATCAAAAAGAAGATAAAAATTAATATGTAAAATAATGAACTTATTTTGCTTTCTTCTGGGTTCTAGATTGTATTCTAAATGATTAAAAGTCATGGATAGGTAGAGTGGGACTATATTTGTACAAATGAAGATATTTAGCTCTTTTTTCCTTTTAATTTGTCTGGAATTCTCTTTAATATTTCCCATGCTCTTCCCAGTTCTCAGGCCTCCTTTAAGAAAGCAGCATTTGTTTTGGTGGGAATTTAACAGTTTAAACTCTTCTGGAGTTGTTGATTTTGCAACACGTTTCCTATTTTCTCTTCTCCATCTCCACCCATCCTCCAAAATCACCATTTCATGATTGAATGTTTAGTTGTGGAATGACTTTTAAGAAACCTTTTGAACAACTTTAAAAAGTGCAGTTTTCATTATTTTCGTTTTAGAGTTCTAGGCCTTTTTTCTTTAGTTTGCTACAATCCAGATTAATCTAGTAGAACTTGTACTGATTACTGAGATTTAAGATTGTTCCAAGGTTCTGGCTTGTTCTTTCCGTTCAAGCTGACTTCAGGATTGAGCCAGACTCAAGATGTGTAAAGCTGCTACTGTGTGATCCCTAGCTCTTATAAATAAAAAGAGAGGATGCTCAGATGCTTGGGCAGAGGATCTGGCAGAGTTTGTCTGTGACTATGGGTAGGGAGGGTTGGAGGCTGCCTTCCCTAGGCTTGGTGCCCAGTGCTATTTCAAAGGAGGTAGAGGGGAAGGTAGGAAGACACTACTACCTGATGTGTTGTCAGGTGAAGGCCATTGTCACATCACAATGACTTCTTCCTGGGAATAGAGTCTCCCTTGTTAAAAATAAGTTAAATCAAGCAAAATAATTAAAACATTGGCCATGTCTGAAAATGTATGACTTTTTCCACACTTATTTCTCCATTACCTCTCTGCAGAGAGAATGGAAGGATGATGCTTCACCATCAGTATCCTGAAGTCACAATTGGGCATTATATTGATAGGAGAATGTTTTTTCATATGTCTCTGAAGTTCTTACTGTGAGAAGTCTGTTATATTAATATGCTATAAATGTTAAATGATCAAATAACCAAATAAATAATTTAATTATCAGTTATTAAATTAAATAAATTGAATAATTTTTTACCTCTCATTCTTTAAGTTTACATCAAAAATAAAAAAGAACTATTTAATTTGAAGAAATAATCTACATTTTAAAGTATTTTAATTTTATTCCTTCTTTAATGGATTACACATCACTTTACTTTAAGAATTGCAAGTCCAGCATATCTGTAGCCCCAATTGATAAATGGATTTTAGAAAATAAAACAAAAACAAACCCCAGAATTCTTTGTGTGGGGGCAATTCTGGTGGGGAGGGAGAGGTCAGGGCCCTTAATCTTTTAGATTTGTCTTTTATTTCCTCCCAAAAATCTCTTAGTGGGACTGTCTTTTATTGTTTTTCATGACTCTCTGCAGTATCACTAATTGCTATTTCTTGGAGGTAGTCACGGTTCTCTGTGTAGCAGAGCCATGTTGTTTTAGTTGGCCTCTTCTATTTTAAGTGTCTCTTCCCAAATAAACTTTTTTTTTTAATTAAGAGATAGTTTCTTGTCTCTTGAAAATTTTGGGGAAAACCAGTAGATGTAAAATAATTTTGCTTTCTGGTGGATCTAGATTTTTTCCTCATTTAACTTATTACAAGGGAATACTACTTTGTGAAAAGATAGGGTTTTTTTTTTTTTTTTTAGAATTTATTTCTGCCTGCTGTTCACTTCCAGCCAGAAGCTCTAATCACTTTTATAATAGAGTGGCTACCTCCATGATTTTGATATCTTAGCAGATTTTAATTTGAGGAGCTTCAACAGTAAACATTCAACAAGAAGTAAAGATTTTATTTCCTTATAACTGTGTCTAGTTCATGGAAAAAGATACACAAGAAGAATTTTATTTTAAAGTTTTCTTTAGAAATGAAACATTTGAAATATCAAAAGATACTAATATGCTTCCTACTGATAATATGCATCATTGACTTGGAAACAAATGATGTCCGTTTCTCCCCCCCCCAGCCCCAGGATACTGCTCTGGATTCTCCTGTCTTCCTATACATTGTGAAGGTAGTTCATAAACCCTTTCTCACCTAGTTCTCTACTTTTCTGCTGATAATAAGACTATAGAGACTAGAGAGAGTGAATGGTTGTCCCAGTTGCTCTAAAAATAATTGGAGGGGCACCCGGGAAAACTATTATACACAGTCTTATATATGGCCCCTTTATTTTAGTTTCATTTATTTCACCATTGAATCCATTGGGAACAGTCCTAATTAATTTACTATAATTTTAGGATTCCACACTGTCAAATGGGGAAATTCAATAAAAGAAGAAATAACTGATAGTCACTATAAGAATTTACTAAACTCAGAATTGTAGTAAAGAAAACCTATTCATGATAGGTTTTTTATGAGTACCTTTATTTGTGCTTTCCTAGTGCTCTCTTCTGTCTCAACCTCTCTCAGTCCTATTAGATCCAGGGGCATGAAAGAGGGTAAAGGTTTATTTCTAGGGTACCTGAAATGAAAGAGAATATAGTATGAAAGGTGATTTTCACTAATCTATTTGAGAGATGAGTCCTTCTCTATCTTTAGCCTCATAGGAATTGTTCTATGCTTTCCATTTCCACTTGGTTGTAAATAGAATTTCCATTTATTAGTTTTTTTGGCTTTGTTATAAGGGAGCTTGTTATGCTTGTATTACCAGATGGGCTGAAAGCATTGTCTACCAGGTATCTTATCTGTAACTTTAGAAATTAGATTTAGGGCATCCTTGGCCCTTTTTTCTACTTCTAAATAAGGAGCTATCATATAAAAAACAGGCTCCTTTTTTGTCATTTTTAGGATTTGTTAACTGTCTTGATACAGGGAAACTTTAGCTATAGAAAAGAAAATCCAAGCCATCAGTAAAAGAAATTGCACAATTTGGAATTAAGTAAAGAAAGTTACTAAAACATCCCTATCCTTTAGCCCAGAGATTCCTCTGCTAGATATATGACCCATGCACACCAAAATACGGGGTGTCCCAAAATTGTAAAACTATAACAAGATTTGGAATACCATGTTTATTGCATCATGGGAAGACTTGTGTGAAATGATAAAAGTTGAAGTAAGCAGAGCCAGGAAAATTATTATATACAATCTATATGGCCCCTGTAAACAACATACACAGTGACTACAGCAATGTAAATGGAAAAAAACAACCACCACAAAAGTATAGAAAGCAAAGGCTGCAAAATTACATAGATATGAGAGAGCTTTGGTTTTATGTGCAATCCTCTTTTTCTTTTCTAGCATGTCTATGGAAGTACCCATTTTATTTTGTGGCTAAGTTCAGAATAAACAAAATAAAACTGAATGCTGTGGAAATACAATGATCAAACTTGACTCCAAAGAAGAAATAGGAGAAGACATCTCCATCTTGCTTCTTTGTAGACAAAGGGAACCATGAATATGAATCTCCATATAGCATTAAACTTTTTCGTTGTTTTACTAGTTTTATGGGATTATTTTCTTCCTCTTTTAAAAACCTTTTGTTATAAAGGATGGCTCTCTGGGAGGTGATGGAGAAGGATACTAGTGGTAAATGTAGGTGATTTAAAAACAATATATCAAATTCCTTAATAACAATATAACAATTCCTTAACAATAAATTAACAATAACAATAAAAAAACAAAAAATTCCTTAACAATATAACAATTCCTTAATTTAGAAAAGGGCCTACCTAAATAACCTAGCATATTGCTAAGGAATAGCCATCTGCATTGGATCTTGATCCATATTAAACCAATGTGGGTAGTTCTGCATAGCTGTTGCCTGATTGACTGATGGAAAAACTTTGGGAAATTAGTGCTAATATAACTTGTATATCCTCTCTTCTGTTCCTAGAATTTACTGGGGTAGTACAACCTACAGGGCATTTTGTGGTGCTGAGTCACTCCCCTTAACTGCCTAATTGCCAAATTAATGTTTATTAGTATTAATTTCTCTCCATCTTGAGAACGTAGAAGTTGCCAGAAGGTTGACATTCATTCATGCAGAGGACTTATTGAGCCCATGGAGATCTCAGGTGTCCTTAAATGAGCTGACTGGAAATTGTGCCAGTACAGGCCAAGGCTTGTATTGTGGGAAGTAGAGGTTGAGTGAAATCCATGAGCCTAACTTTCACTGGCAAGTATGCCTGAGAGTGCTTTGTGTGACTAAAGTACCCCATATTTTCCTTTTTCTTTTCTTCACTTTTTAACATTTGTTTTTAAAACTTAATTTCCAGATTCTTTCCTTTCTTCCCTCCTCACCCACCCCCACTGGGAAGATAAGCAATTCAATATTAGGCTATACATGTGTAGTTACACAAACTGTTTCCATAGTAGTTATATTGTGAAAGGCTAACTATATTTCCCTCCATTCCTATCCCACCCCCCACCCCCACTTATTCTGTTTTCTACTTTGACCCTGTCCCTTTTCAAAAGTGTTTGCTTCTAACTACCCTCTCCCCAAACTGCCCTCCCTTCTTTCATCTCCCCTCTTATCTCCTTCCCCCCTACTTTCCTGTAGGGTAAAATACCCAATTCAGTGTGTATGTTACTTCCTCCTTAGCCAAATTTAATGTAAGGTTGACCCATTCCCTTTTACCTTCCTGTTCTTCCCCTACATTGTAACAGTTTTCTCATGCCTCTTTGCTTTTTTTTTTTTTTTTGAGCGGGGAAGGCAAGGCAATTGGGGTTAAGTGACTTGCCCAAGTCACATGGCTATTAAGTGTTAAGTGTCTGAGGCTAGATTTGAACTCAGATCCTCCTCACTCCAGGGCCAGTGCTCTATTCACTGCACCATCTAGCCAACTCTCCTGCCTCTTTTATATGAGAGAATTTACCCTATTCTATCTCTCCTTTTCTCCTTCTTAACAATATATTCATCTCTCAATTTTATTTTTTAGATATCTCTTCATAATTCAGCTCATCCTGTGCCCTCTGTCTGTGTATACATGAACATTCATATGCCCACACTCACACATATATTTATATACACATATATTTTCCTATACATACATATATATGTAGACACATATATACATATATATTCTCTTCAACTATTCTCAGACTGAGAAAAGTCTCATGAGTTACAATCATAGTTTTTCCATGTAGGAATGTAAATAGTTCAACTTTAATAAATTCCTTATGATTTCTTTTTCCTGTTTACCTTCTCATGCTTCTTGTATTTGAATGTCAAATTTTCTGTTCAGCTCTGTTTTTTTCATCAAGAATGCTTGAAAATCCTCTATTTCATTGAATGACCATATTTTCCCCTGTAGTTTACTCAGTTTTGCTGGGGTAGGTGATTCCTGGTTTTAGTCCTAGCTCCTTTGATCTCTGGAATATCTTTCCAAGCCCTTCGATCCCTTAATGTAGAACCTACTAGGTCTTGTGTTATCCCAATTGTGTTTCCACAATACTCAAATTGTTTCTTCCTGACTGCAGCATTTTCTCCTTGACCTGGGAATTCTGGGATTTGGCTATAATATTCCTTCCTAGTAGTTTTCTTTTGGGGATCTTTTTCAAGAGGTGATTAATGAATTCTTTCAATTTCTATTTTGCTCTCTGGTTCTAAAACATCAGGGCAGTTTTCCTTGAAAATTTCTTGGAGGATGATTTCTAGGTTCTTTTTTTGATCATGGCTTTCAGGTAGTCTAGTAATTTTTAAGTTATCTCTCCAGCATCTGTTTTCCAGGTTAGTGGTTTTTCCAATGAGATATTTCACATTGCTTTCTATTTTTTCATTTGTTTGGATCTGTTTTATAGTATCTTGATTTCTCATAAAGTCATTAGCTTCCAGTTGCTCCAGTCTAATTTTGAAGGAGTTATTCTCTTCAGTGAGTTCTTGAAATTCCTTTTCCATCTGGCAAATTAGGCTTTTTAAGCCATTCTTTTCCTCACTGGCTTTTTGGGCCTCTTTTGCCATTTGACTTAGTCTGTTTTTTAAGGTGTTATTTTCTTCAGTCAGGCTGTTGACTCATTTTTTATGATTTTCTTGTGCCATTTTCATTTCTCTTTCTCCTTTTTCCTCCACTTTTCTTAACTTGATTTTCAAAATCTTTCTTGAGCTTCTCCATGACCAGTTCATATTTTTCTTGGAGGCATTTGATGCAGGAGTTCTGACTTTACCGTCTTCCTCCTGCTCCATGCCTTGATCCTTTTTGTCTCCAAAAAAGGATTCTGTGGTCTGATTGTGTTTCCTCTTCTTGCTCACCTTGCCAGCCAATTACTTGACTTTTGAGCTCTTTGCCATGGTAGAACTCTGCTTCCAGAGTGGAAAGAGCTGTGTCCCAAATTGCTGGGGTTTTCACAGTTGTCAGAGCTATGAGGAAGGTGCCTTCTCTACAGCCACTACAAGCTCTGGCACACTGGCATTCATTAACCCAGGACCACCACCCAAGCTTTGACCAAGCTGGTCAAAGCAAGAGAGATTACCCTCTGGATTGTCTCTTGGTTCCCCTTTGATCTGCAGGCCAGGAGCTCCGGAGGCAGCCACATGGCAGCAGCCACAGCTGCCGAACCACTGGGCACTTCTCGCCCTGGGAGCAGGGGCCTGACCAAGTTCTAATCTCATCCTGGATCAACAGGGTTCCCCACTGACCTTTTACTTTCTCTTTGGTGTTTATGGGTTGAGAAGTCTGGAAATTGCCACAGTTGCTGGTGATTCACTCTCCTGAAGTCTGCTCTGGCTGATTGGGGCTGCCCCAGGTTGGAGCCTGTATGGCTCATATGGGACTGTGCTTGGCTCCCAGTCTGATGTGATAGACCCTTCCTGTCAGCCTGCCAGGCTGCCTTCAGAGGGAGATTTTTTTCTCTCTGTCACTTTGTGGGTTCTGTAGCTCTGAAATTTGTTTAGTCTTTTTTTTTCCCTGGTATTGGAGGTGGTTGGAGCAGGAGCTGAAGAAAGTTCCTGCTTTTACTCTGCCATCTTGGCTCCCTATTTTCCTTTTTCAGTTCCAGATCTGTGATTTCATTGGTGAAGGCAACTCCTAGGATGGAGATTCCCTCCACTGATACAGATATTTCTATAAGATACTTTTTTAGGAAGATGAAGGAAAAGTCCTTACTTACATAAAGGGAAAAGAAAAACTAAACCTTGAGACATGAGCCAGATGGTTTTCTTTTGACCAGGTAAATCAAGATGCTTTTTTTCCCCCCAATGTAGAGTAGGGGGGAAGGTGGAGTAAGCAGGGGTTAGTGTTGGAAAGGGTCCAGACTTGTGATTTCATTGGCAAATTCCTAGTGTAGAAACTGTCTTAACCCATGCATCCTGGTAACCCAGATCCTTCACTTACAGTTTTAAAGAATTTCCTGGAGCGCCAAGGAGTTAACTCTTACCCATGGACACAGCTACCATGTGTTAGATGCAGGTTTTGAACTCAGGTCTTTCTGACTCCAAGGCCAGCCTTCTGTCTACTATGCCATGCTGTCTTTTCCTGTATATGTTGAAAATTATATACTCATCCACCTGATACTGCTATTCTTCATCCCTTTTTGCTAAAAAAGAAACCAGTAACACCTCAGGAACTAGAGTTTATGGCAGAGGGAAAGGACTCTGTTGTGATCACTCCTTATGCCAGCGCCATGAGGATTTGGGTATGGAAGAAGAATAGTCCCTATGCCTTAGTCAGGGACTTGACTGAAGTCAAGGGCTTTGTGTTTTAGGTTAGTAGCTATTTGTGAAGGAACTGACCCTGTATCACAGTTTGCTTTAATGGAAAGAGCAATGGATTTGGAGTTTGGAGTTTAGGCTCCTTGCTTCTAGTTCTAATGGCAATGACATTATTTAGATCAAGCCATTTAAGCAGTCTAAGTCTTGGTTTCTTCATCTATAAATGAGATACTACCTACTTCAGAGTTGTTCACATCAAATAAGATATCTGGAAAGTATGAAAACAGTGAAATTAAATTTTAAAAAATGAGATAGTCCTATGATGTAAGAAGTAATGAGCAGGCTGGTTTTGGAAAAACATGGAAAGACTTGCATGAAATAATGAAGAATGAAATGAGCAGAACCAGGGGAATGGTGGATATGGTGACAGCAGTGTTATTTGAAGAATAGCTGTACATGACTAAGTTATTCTGGGTATAACAAATAGTTAAATTAACTATAAAAGACCTATGAAAGAATATATTATAGACCTCTGGAGAAAGAACTGCTAAATAGAAGTATGCATGGTATGGGTGTATGTGAAGTTATCGTTACGTAGTTGATTACTCATTATTGAAGCACATCCCTGATAAACACACAGCTCTGTCCTTTTCAGCTTCTGATATAATTATGTGCTAACCTGGCTGGTGGCATCCACTTTATCCTGCTCTGTGCCTGCCCATTTATTTTGACCTACTGATTCTTAGGCCACACATATATCACAGCAGTTTATTCTAGTTTTCAGGGAAACCTTTTCTGGTGCTTCAGAAATTGCTTGTCTACCTTTAAGATTCACATGCCTGTGTTACCTTACTGCCTTAAAAACAGATTTGTGATTCCTCTCCCTTTGGGCCACCCCCTTAACCCACAATATCATTGTACTTTAAATACTGGGAAGACTTGTCTTGTGTTCTTAAAACTGTGGCAAAAGGATGATTTTTCAACTAACTTAATGTCTTTAAAATATTATGTCACTTAAATATTGAAAATATTGTTGTCTTAACAGCATCAAAGGCCTTAATCAAGCTTAAGTAGGAGAAAAATCAGCCTTTCAGAAGCTTACCCTTTTAACATTTATTTTAACAGGTTTTCACTTGCTTTTCCTAAATTTCTCCAGTAGATGGAGATGTGGTTTATGGTACCTAAAATATCACTAATGACCACTCAGTGTTGAATTCAACATTTTATCTTCTCCTCCAGGCTTGTGTTATACAATAGGAATTATATGAAAAGGAAAAAATGGATTTTGTTTTGTGTAACTTAGTGCAGTTCTTTCCTAGTACTTCCCCTTGAGAATTCAGAGAATTATAAAAATTAGTGTGAGGAAAGACCTGTTACTATAAGTCTTCCTTCTTGCCCGTCTCCTAGGGCAAAGGCAGGATTATTTCTCATAGTGTACTCTGCAGTATTGTGTTAGGACTAGTCTATTTTTCCATGACTCAGCTGATGGGCATCTACCACTTCCTTTGGGATGAGAGTCTCTGGTGTAAAAGATTTCACTCTAAAAATATTTTCCACTTTACTAGTCAACATTTTGATTTATTTAATTCATATCTTAAAATATCTTATTTAGACAATTTTCAGTTTTCTCTTTTGTTTATACCCTTCAAGCATTTTCTTATTTTTTTAGTGATTCATTTTTCTATGTCTTAGTCTTTTTTTTTTTCAGTTCTACAGTTTTTAATCATCCCTCCCAACTTCCTTTAAGAGTTCTGCTGCACTCTACTAAATTGATAATTCTTTTCTTTAAAAAAAACCTTTTTGGTTTATTCATTATTTTGATCATCTGTGTTGGTCTAGATTTAGACTTCAGAAGAATATCATCTGAGAAAGGGCAGGGCTTCATTGTGAACTCTATGCGTTTTTCTGTTGCCTCCTTTAATTCTGCTTCTCTGACTAAGTTCAGAGGGGCTGAGACACAAAGGAATCTTTTCCTTGTGCCCACTAACTTTCTCCCTTTGGAAATCAGTTTTCAGTACGTGGTGATCTTTCACCTCTCTTGTTCCCCCTCACCCCTTCAGGGTTGGCCCTACAGCATCCAGGCCCAGTTTACTAGCCACAGCAAGTTGTGGACTTGGCCCCTCATTGCAGAAAGCTTAATGTATCTTTGGATGGGTATAGTGAATCATCACAACAGCTTGCTCTAGTTTTCATTGTCTGCTTCATTTCCTGCCCCTCTAGAAACTCCTGAATCATCTTGTCATGGATTGAATTAATAATAAATGGCATCCTTGTTGGTTTGTATTACCTAAGAATGGGTTGGAGCTCTGGATGAGTTTGCTTGAAGTGGGTGGGGTAGTCTACTTTGTTCACCATTGGCACCAGCAACTTTTTTCCTTGGGCAAGGTAAAGCCAAAGAAAGGGAATGTGTTGTGAGGTGACACCTCACAGTGTTATTTTCAGACTTTCTTTTGGAGCTGCCCACTGATCCATATTGCTTACAGAATTTTGCTTGGCCTCATTCTAGTTAGGTTGAATTTGAAGCCCTTTCTAATGGGGCGAGAACTTAGATTTTAAGAATCTTTCCTCCTAGATATTTTGCCTTCTTTAGGTTTTCAAGTCATTACTTTCCTGGTTTTCATCATTCCTGTCTCATGGCCCTCAAGTTCCTTTGCATATTGCACCCCTGAACTAAGACTGTACCCTAGGCCTTTTTTTTCCCTTACTCTATACTCTGTCTTTTGGTAATTTCATCAGCTCTCATGGGTTTAACTATTATCTCCAGACTGATAACAATATATATCCTCTATCTTTGTCTCTGTCACTCTTTTTATCTCTGTATATATCTAGCCTCAGTCTCTCTTGAGTCTCTTTCCTACATCACCAATTTCCCATTAGACGGTTGAAACTGAACATCACAGAGATACCTTAAAGTCAATGTGTCCAAAATTAAACTCGTTATCTTTTCCCTCAAACTCTTCTTTCTTTCTATCTTCCCTTTTTCTGTTGAAGCCACCACTATTCTTCTAGCCTCCCAGGTTTGTAACTTCTAGTATTATTCTAGACTCCTTACTCTTCCTTTATCCCACTATTTTGGTAATAAGTTGCCAAACCTTGATGTTTCTACCTTCATGATCTCTTGAGTCTGACCCCTTCTCTCCATTCGTACAGCTACCACATTAGTTCAGGCCCTCATCACTTCTCACTTAGATTAGTGCAACAGCCTCCGGATTGGTTTCCCTGCCTCAAGCCTCTTATGACTCTAGTTCATTTTTTATGTGAAGTCTTTCCTGACCCCCTGTCTTTCTGTCTTCCCCCGTCCACCCAAACTGTCTTGTATTTAAGTACTTCGTATATGTTTGTATTTATGCTGTATATATTTCTCCTGTATAGGAATTTAAGTTCCTCGTGAATAGGGATTGTTTCATTTTTTGTACTTGCCCTTTAGAGGCCAACACAGTTCCTGACACTTAAATACTTGTTGATAAATGATTGATGGAAGTTTCATTTTAAACTATAGAATAGAGCAACACTTTATTTTTTATTATTTTTTTTAAGCAGTTGGGGTTAAGTAACTTGCTCAAGTTACATGGCCAGTCATTATTTATGTGTGGGTGCTCATTTTCTGAGGCCGGAACTGATCCCAGGTTATCCCGACTCCGGGGTCGGTGCTCTTACTCACTGCGCCATCTAGCCGCCCCAACACTTTATTTTTTGTAATACACAAAAGTGGTAGCTGCTTGAACATATCATCTTGATGTCTCAGTTCTTCTAGTTTCTCTAGGTATGATTGATTGACAGTAACTTGAGTACTCCATTTAGTACAAGTTTATTACATTATTTAATCACTCAGTTCTTTATTGAGAACAAAGCAAGCTATTCCAGAGTGGTACTGTATTAAAGATGTGTTATCAGTAGACATTTGTATTATGTTGCTCTGGGTCATTATTGTTTTATAATGAAGGTCTTCCATTCCTTGTCAAGTAAATTCTTTTGGGTAGTTTCTAAGAAGGGTTTAATTTGCATTATAGTGAGACTTTCATATATTAGCCCAGGTCTTACGGCTCTTTTGCAGGTTGGGTTTTAGCCACTGTTTTCTTCTTTAGGTTCATTGATAATTTGAACTTCTTCCAGACCATTTAACCCACTAATAAATTAATAAATTGATGTTTGAAGGGATTTTAGCTTGGTTTGACCAAAGATATCATATTGTCTCTGAGACAGAGAATAAGATCTATAAACAGTTATTGGCCCTATCGATAGCAGCTCCTAATTAGAGGGCAAATTTTACATTATTATATAAAGTAAGATGACTTGTGCAGGACTAAGGTATATGGGTAGTATCATCATTGGCAACACCCCCTTCAAGTATGAAGGACTGATGATGCAGAACCACCAAATGGTAACATGCTAAAAGCCACACAGGGACAGATTTCCTTATTTTTGCTTATGGTCTCACTTCCTAATAATTTTACCAAAATATGCATTTTGGATTTCTAGTGTGTCTTATCAGTGGGGAGGGGTAAGCTGGTAAAGCTATTATATTTATAGAGATTAGAAATCCCCTTGCCAGTTGCCAGCTATCATATAGACATGATCTGGAATGGAATGCTTTCTAAAAGGGTTTTCTGTTTCAAAGAGAAAGACCCTAAAAGAAAAGACATTTGCATATGACAGTCCCCATTTAGGGTTTTCATAAAATTTCTGAACTATTGTATTTTAACTTGGAGTTGGTTTCCTTGAGGTTGTAAGCCAGAGGATACTTTATTTTAGAGATATGTAGACTTTTTTCTGTATGGAATGGTGAGAATTAACTTTTGAGAGGATCGATAAAGAATAAGTTGATTAATGTGATTTGGATTAGAGTTCCATCAATGGGGTCCTTTGATTGTCACTTTGTTCCATGTGGAAATTTTCCTTTTTTTCTAGTTGTATTGGAATTTGCTTTCCAAAGGCAAGAGGAGTGAAGGAGAGTGAAGATAACTGAACAGAAGCACTAACTGCAGTTCCAGTGTGTTTCCAAAGTAGAAATTAGACATAATTGTGTAATTATTGCCGTAACTTCTTAATTTGGAGAAGATGTTGGAAAATAACTCCCTGATGTGCTCTGACTTGTTCCTGGCAAGTACCTTGAGATCAGTAAAGGGTGCTCTTGCATGAAGTCTTTTTGGCTCTTTTTTCCTAATTCCTATCTGTCCATCTATAACATAGGGGTAGGAATGGATGGTGTAGTTGATGATCACCTACCTGAACTCCTTAGTTGAACACATTCTTGGGATTGTAGAAAATTTGTAAGATAGAATTTATACTTTTGACTTGTGTTTAAATGTTTAAAAAATATGAATGTTGGGGAAATAAATGAATAAATTGCTTTCTATCTGGTTAATGTAAGAGTTTTAGAATTGTAAATTATGAATAGATTTTAAAAATTAAGTAAGTATATTTTATAGTCTTAAACTATTTCTTCATTGTGGTTTACCACTGTTATTAGTTCAGCATTTGGTCACCCATCATGAATACTATTTCATGTCTGTAAGTTATGTATCTCTAGTAACCATATGACTAGTAAGTTATTTAGCTTACCTGACCACAGTTTCCTCATCATATGGGAAGAAGGCTAAAGTTAACCAAGGCCCCTTCCAGCTTTAAAACTCTGATTCCAGGTAGCATTGTTTTTTAAACCATTGGTGCTATCTGGATTTCCTCTCCTTTATGTTCTTTCTTCTTCCTGCTTTCTTTTTTGCTTCTTTGATCTTTTTGCTGAGGCTTCAAACTTAACTACTGCATCTTGCTGAGCTTCTGGCATACATCATTATGAATTAGGAAATTAGTACAAAAGAAAAGAAAAAAATGGAGGCAGAATCAGTTTCCCTTTTGAGGTTCAGTCTCTCTCTCTCTCTCTCTCACACACACACACACACACACACACACACACACACACACACACCCCCACCCACCCAAACCCTAGTATACAATGTCTATTCATCAGACCATGGAGTCATTGATGGTGAAAAAGATGAATTTTCCCTATTTGGTTCAATCAGTTTGGGAGCAACTTCAGATGTCTTAATAATAGCCAGTCTTTATTGATCAGAGAGCAACATTTCTACATAGAAAATATTTTATTCTAAATGGAAGTCTGGCTGCCACAGAAAGAAAAATTAAGATTTCAAGGACTCCAACTTAATAGTCATGGTTATAGCTTATATGGATACAAGAATTTTTCAAAATGCTGACCTTGCCTCTGGTTGACCCTCTTGCATATTGGTTAGTTAATTAATAGCCTCAGAATTTTTTTTGCTCTTGATTTTAGGTAGTCATCCTAGAGTGAGCTCAAATTGCTCAGCATTAAGATTCCAAAGGTATCTCCAGTCTGGATGACGAAAGGGAAGTGATCTATTTTACTTTCTTAAGGCTACAGAACTGATTTTGTGCCCTTTCTACCTTTCTTCTCCTTTCCTAAGAACCCCTATGAACTATTGGTAGATATAAATAGGATTCTTTCTCACCCAGGGAATCACTTGGGAATAATTTTACCAGCACATTTTAGACAGGCTGAAGAAAGAGTGGAAATGATCGCCTAGGACAGGCAGAAGGAAGGGTAGAATCTTAGAAGTTGTCAGTGGTTTTTTTGCCTAGAAACCTCTGCAAACAGGTAATATATTTTAAGGGTGAAGGGAAAAAAATATGTAAAGGCAATGGGGAAAGAGGAATCTTGAGTGATAACATTAGTTATACAGGGTACATGTAATTGAAGCTGGAGATGACCAGGGTATATTATTTGACATAGTTGGTATTCTTGGCTAGAGAATGAGGAATACAATGCATGCACATTATGAATTTAAGGCATCTTGCCCGCCACAGCACAATGTAATTTATTTTCTTAATTGTGCAGGCTTTAATCAGTGTGCTGTGGATACTGCTTCCCCTATTAGGCAGGTGCTGTCTGCAGTTCTTGCTCATTCAGAAAGTAAAAGGAATTTGGGTAGGGGGTGTGTGTGTGTGTGTGTGTGTGTGTGTGTGTGTGTGTGTGTGTGTGTGTGTGTGTGTGTGTGTGTGTGTGTGTGTGTATTTTTTATGGTTGCATCTGTTGTGCTTTTAGGGTTGGCATCTGTCTTTGATGCTGAGCATATACTAGTTCAAGTACAGTTATAGCTGGAAGACCTCACTTTTTCCACTCTTCAAAAACAGAGCTAAACGGCTAAAGGAGTTGGGGAACAAAAATGTGAATTTGAGAACATCGGGCTGCTAAAAAAGAAGATGCTAGGAAAATGAGGTCTTCTCAAATTCCCCACCTCTTGGTAAAACCTTATTGTTATCTGTGGTTTGTAATTAACCACTCTCCACTGCTTGTCTCCTGTAGGCTTAATATCTCGCCAAGTCATTAGGATATAAATCTTTCTTTATAATTACATAGAAAATGAGAAAATTTGGCATTATTAATCAGCCTTCTAAGAAAAGATGTACAGATTCTGGAAATTTGGAAGACATAGAAGAAACCTATTTTCTTTGTGTGTATGTGTGTGTGATGATAGGAGAGGGTGGAATGAGGAAGTATTTTTTTTTTAAGATAAAACCCCAAATATGAAATTTAATTTTTACAGGCCTTTTTTTTTTTTAGCTTTAAAGTAATTTTAATCATAGAAAAGTATGGCCCAATGGCACCTCAGAGGTCATCGAGTCCAACCACTTCATCTTACAGATGAGGAAACTGAGGTGTAGAGAAATTAAGTGACCTAGCCAAAGTGAAACTTGTACTAAGTGGCAGAACTTTATTGAACCCAGCTGTTCCGATTCCAAATATAAAGGGTCCCCCCCATTATACCATGAAGATGAACGTAAAACACTTGACTTATGTATGAAATTATCATGTTTGACTAGTAACTGTAAAAGTAGAGCTTATACAGATAATTACAAAATACTAATTGAATTTTGGCTATAGATGGAGCTTCTGGAGAATTTTCCATCTCTTATTTATTTTTGTCAGTTTAATAGAAGCCAGGAAAAACTTGAACAGAAGAAACCATTAACATAAAGAAAATTATGTTTTCCTGAGCTTAGTGACCTTACCTGTGTCAAACAGATTACAATTCTTCTTTCATTCAACAAACATTTAATTAAATGAGTAGGGTAGAAAATTCCCAAATCTTGGTGAACACAAGTATTACTACGTGGGATAACCTGATAAGCCTTATTCTCTGAGCTCTATCAGCACTTTCTGCTTCTTTTGATTATTTTTGCCATCTTCATTAACTCAAGAAAAGCGAAAGTTTACTTGTATTGAAAGAAATTCATTTGATATTTTTCTAAACACATCATAATTTCTTTAAATGTTGGAGATGATGATTAGACTTTGTGGAAGACCAGAATTATGAGGAAATACATGCTTGACAGTAATACTACTCAGTGTTCTATGAAGAAAGACCTGAAGATGTTTCATATTCCATAGTATTTTAGAATACCTTTCTAATATCACATCCCCCACCAGCTGTTTGCTTTGTGGTTGAGACAAATGACTCAACAGCCTTACATTTTAAGTTTCTACCCTTTGAGTCTTAGATCGATGAGATTTGCAACAGCAAGAACTGACTGCTGGAAGCATTCTTCTCCTTTCTTATAAAGTCTTCCACCTTATTCCCGTCTTTGCTTTTAAGTAGAAATACTCTTAGATTCTGAAAACTTTCAGTTTATCATAGAAAACATAGAAAAGAACCCTGATTCAGATACGGTGATTGCAGAAGAAACCAACTTTAGAATGTTTTAAGTTGATGATCAGTCTCAGAATCAATCCTCAGATGAATCCAGAAGACATCTTCATCAAATATGCTCATCTTTACATTCCTGGATACCTTAAGGTCTTTAGCTATTACTGTTTCCTGAAAAACTTCTTTGTATTTTAAAGAAAATTTTTAAAAATTTATTTTAATATTCATTTTAAAAAATTTTGAGTTCTAGATTCTCTTTCTCCTATCTCCTTGGGAAGGCAAACAATTTGATATCAATTACACGTGTGAAGTCATGCAAAACATATTTCCATATTAGCCATGCTGAACAACTTCTTTAAAAAAATTTTTTTCAAAGAATGTTACTATTCCATTCCATAGAGCAGTTATTGTGCTGTTATTTTATTCTTTTTTTTCTTCTTTAGAGACAGCAGCTTCTTAGAGACATTCAGTATATGAAAAGCTTTTACATGTTTCATAAACTTAGTTGGTGGTTCTTTACATCTTTTGGGAAGTATCCAATTAACTTTTCCCCCAGTTTTTGAGGGAAAGAGAATTTAGGGGTGAAAAATCCAAAATATTTTCCACCAATACATAAAAAAAATATTTTTTAGGTAGCCATTTTTCTATTGCTGAGTCAACCAATTTAATCCATATTTCTTCCTGCCCCTTTTAAGGGAATTTCCTAGACAGTCATAAAAATAGTAGAACTAAAAGATATAAAGATCATCGAATGTACTGTGAGGGTGGTGCGGTATGGAAATAGTGAAGTGACTTGTCTGAGGTAACACGTTTAGTTAGTGTGTCAGGACTTCTAACTCGAGGTTTTGTGTTTTTATTTCTTCCTTTACCCTACTGCTTCACATAGAAAAACCCGGAACCTTTCTCAAAACATAATACAGCATGCTGTGAATTTCTAAAAATTAAAAAAAAAGATCCTAATTTAAGATTAGCATTCCCTTTCAGATTTTCCTCCTTTTAATTTTACCTCTAAACTCTGTACTGTCATGGCTGTTGGTGTTAATGGAACCCAGTACAGTTCATGCAGACTATAGTGGTTCCATTGCTCTTTTCACTCATCTACATAGATAGCTTCTTATCCAGTATTATTGAGATTGGGAAAGGGTGTGTGTGTGTGTGTGTGTGTGTGTGTGTGTGTGTGTGTGTGTGTGAGACACTAGAGGGCTCCTGGCAGCCCCATGACTTCCCCCCCCTTTGCTTTTTGTCTTTACAGCTTAGTCAATTTAAATCCACTACAACCAAACCCCACCCCCTGAAACCCCCCAATTGAACCATCCCTTCTGATAAAGAAAATAATTAAGCAAAAGCATCTGCTACACTGCCCGAATCTGACAACATATATAAATAGTCTGCCCTTCTTGCAGTCCCTTATCATAGCGTGGAGAAGGCATGTTTCATTATTAGATTATCAGTTCTCAGGGACCTTCAGTTGTTTTCAGGTACTTAGTTTTGACTTCCTTTTCATTGATATGGTTGTAATCATAGTACATATTGTTGTTTTAGTTTCTGTTTATTGTTACTCTGTATCAGTTTAAAAAACTTCCCTATGTTTTTCTGAACTTTTATAGTTTCTTAATTCATGAATTTAATTTAATTTTTAATTCATGTCTCATATAACATTCATGTTTCAGTTCATTACTGTTAAGCCATCCTACACACAGTGGGCATCTTGTTGTTTCCAGTTCTTTGCTGCCACAAAGAGTGCCATTAAGAGTATTTTGATATCTCTTGGACTTATTTATGTTTCTGACTGACTTCCCTGGGGTATACAGGGATCATAGAAGGTGAGGACAGTTTAGTCTCTTTCCTTGCATAATTCTACACTGAAATACATAACAGTTGAATCCCTTCCTCAGCCCCAGCCGCCATGTATTTATGTGCCTCCTTACCACAACCCCCCTGACATTGTTCTCATAGATTTTTTTTTTTTTTGGTCATCTGGGCAACTTTGCATGGTATGAGATGAAACCTCAAAATTATTTAAATTTTAATTTCTCTCACTATAAATGGTTTGGAACATTTGTAGTTTTCATGCCACTTAGAGTTTTCAATTCTTTTACTGATTACCTCTTTCTAGTTGACATCCAGGATCTTCTAAAACAATGCCTTGTAAAACTTTGGCTATTTGAATCTCAGGAGAAGTGAGAAAGTTTGTTATGTTTTTTTATTGATAATCTTTTGTTTTTGTATCACATTAATTTCAGGTTATCTCTCTGGCCTTTCTCCTCTCCAGCAAGCCATCCTTCTTTGCAAGATCAAAAAAAAAGTGGGGAAAAATTGCAACTCAGTGAAACTTTCATCTCTTTGGCAGTGTCTGACATTCCACATTCCACAATCTACTGTCCCTCATGAGGGTTAACTTTTTTGGATATAGATCTTATAAAATGTATCATTTATTTCACTGCCTTCTTAAACAGAGTATAACTGACCATAGATTAACCACTTTTTTTTAATTACTCTTTGTCATTAGTATGATTATCTTTGGTAGAAATGAATACATTGAAGATAATGGTGGCCTCACTCTTTTTTGTGCAGTGAGTTTTGTGTTAATGAAATGGTTTTTTTATTTCTTGTTAGTTTTTATAGTTTTCTGGTTACTCCCTGCTTCTTCCCTTTGTTAAGTTTGTCTCCCTCTAGCAGTTCCTCTTACCATTTCTTATTGCCATATCTAATTTGCTATGGGCTTAGAAAGTAGATTACCAAACCTGATAGAATTTTTTATAAAAATAAAAATAAACAGGCTTTGAGTGAAAACTTGAGATCTTCTGTTACATGATCTTGATAATGTACATGACTTTATTATATCTCTTTTGGCCACTTAAAGGCATTATCTGCTTTTCTGGTTCTCATCTATGTTCTAAATAGGAGAGGTTTCTTAAATGTCAGAGTTCTGGATAGTTGAGGGGTTACTGTAGTACAGTATTATAATGGAGTTCAAGTTTTATTCATTGCTTAGTCTCGGCAGGTCTGTTTGTGAATTTGAAAGAGACTAGCCAAGGTCTAACTGCTTGGTAATGTATTTTGAAGTGGGTTTATTCTGGAAACAGATTAATATTTGAAAAGAATTTCCATTTTGACCAGACTAGATATAAGTGCACTGGACTGACTTTGGCTTGACTTTTGTTCTCATTTTGGAATTCCAGGGCAGAGGCTGTAAAAGAGAACCATCTCTAGACTTTTTGTTGTGTTTCCAATACTGGTTGTCCTTGGTCCAGGAGGTAATACCAAAAGGTCAGAGTCCTTTTGGTTCATCCTGAGCCTAGCCTGGCTGCTGATCATGAAACAAATAAAGGATGTTTTCTTTCTCCAAAGTGCCTTTCCTACCTCCCTTCTCCCTTCTCCATTTTCTTTTTTCCTTTTCTCCTTTTCACAAACTGAACTTTTCCAGAAGAGATATTATATTCATGCTGCTATTTTGGGGTCTTCTGACCTCTACATTGGTTCTATGTTATTTTTTACCCTAATTTTTCTCATGAATTGTATGCTTTAACACTGGCTAAGTTAATCCAGGCATGAAATGAAGTAATCAGTCAGAATCGTTTGTTTTGAGGTTTGGGTTTTTGGGTTTTTTTAGCCACCTCCACCCCTTGCTTTGAAACCTTTTGTGTTTGTTTTTTAAGTGCTGATCACTTAAAAGTAAGGGAAAAACATCGAAAAAATACTCAGGCCCACCTGGACAGCTGTATGTAGAATGGAATTGCCTTTAGGGGGAAGATTGAAGGAACATACACACAGCATCTGCAGCCACATTCTTTGCTTTTGGTAAAATGCTAATCCCAATTTAACATTATGACAGCAGCTCATTAAAAGCCGTTTGGAAATGTGCAGATCTAGGCAGCAGAAAAGAAGGGGCTTTGCACGCACACAGTTGAGAATAATGGTAAACCACGTGGGTCTCATTTTGTTTTAAATCAAGTAAATGACACAAAGGGAATTTACAGGCATGGACTTGCTGTGGTATGTAGCCTTCGAGGTTCACAGTCACATAGATAGCTCCTAGTTAAAAAATACAAAACAAAATTCAGGAGGCATTTTGCTGGCATCTTTATTACGAAAACATCAAGTTTTATGAGAGCCTTTCTGGCATTTACTTTACATATGTCATAAATCCAACTCTTTATCAGGTATTTGGGGTTTATGCTTCTACTAGTTGTAATATCTTGCTGAAGAACTTGTTTTGAAACTCTTTTATTTGTGTTCTTCTAATTAAAAGTCAAGATTGCTTTTTCATTTGTCTGTCATTTATAGCCTGTCTAAACTTGAGGGTTGGCTTGCCTTAGTTTTAACAAAGCTTTTCCACTAAATAAAAAGGTTATGTTTTGCTCATATCCTTTTTTTTTCCTGTAATATAAAAAATACTTAAAAAACAAACAAACCCATCCCGTAGGAATTTCTTTCAGTAGCCAACAGATACAGAATTATTTTCTTGACTTATTCAGTAGTGTAGTACTATTCCAACTGGAGATTAACTTTGTCTTATCAATTCTACATTTAAATATTTTAGCCAGTTTAAATCATAGCTAATCAAACATCATATAGTCTTAGAATTTTAAGAGTTTAGAAGGGGCCAATCATTTAGGCCAATATCCTCATTTTATTCATGAGATCAGGAAGCTAGGTAGGACAAGAACTAGGTAGGAGAGTCCTCTGGCCTCCTGATTTAATGCTCAGCTCCATTATCCTGCCAAATAAAACACACAACACAGTATAATCTGGGGGGAAATAGAGACCTTTTAAGAATATGCGATGTAATTTTCCCTTCACCTCCCTGCTTTTTTTAAGTTTCTTTGCCATCTCTCTGCTCACAGCCTCTCTCAAGATCAGTTGTATTTATTCTTTAACTGGCAGAGAAACAGTGGAATGGTTCACCAGACTTAAGTCTGAAAAGGAAACCTAAAGAGTCCTGGTACAATGAGGAAGTAGCTGCTGGGAGGGGAGGGGTAAGAGGGAGATTTAAAGAAAGTTAACCATTTGATAATTAATACTTGACTGGAGGTTGTGGAGCGAGTGGGGAGGAAGAGAAGGAACTGTTCTGCTTTCCTAAGTTTTTCAGATCCTTAAAATTAATTGATGTATAAGGGGGTCAGCTCTCCATCAACTCCCAGCCAGCTGCCACCCATAGGGCAGGCATTTGAGGGAGAGACAGGAGACCACAACGTGTGTCAGGCAGATCAGCACACCACTGCCACCCTGGCTTCTGTTTTCTCTCAGACCATCCTGTCTCCTAGCCATCATCTTGGAAGGCAACCCCTGTGGAGATATAACCTGGTGATCACTCCTGTGGCTGGTACAGCCATTGTGACCCAGAAAGGAGAGTTCTGGCCACTGAAATCCTTGACGGTGTCAGGTGGTTCAACCTCAGGAACTAGGATTTATCCATGGGAACGACATTAGAAGAGCCATTAGCATCTGCCTGGCTTCTACATCCTAAGGCCCATGGCCCCTTTCATCTCATTTGCTGCTGAAACCTATGTGACTTGTCTCCCCATTAGCATGTGGACACATTGAGGGCAGGTGCTGTCTGTCTTTACTTTTTGTATCCAAAAATACAAACATTGTGTAGCACAGTGTTTTGTACATAATTGGAGCTTAATAAATGCTGTTTTTATCCATTCATTTAGAACTACATATGGTTCCATATTTTCCACCTAATAGTTATATTTTAACACATCTTTAGAGCTAATGCTTTCACCCTTTTTTATTTTTGTTTTTTAAACTATAGTGTTTTCCCTTTTTCTTAATATAAAATGATTTAACTTTGAAGGAAGTTTATAGGATTCCCATTCACCCACACAATCATTTAAACAGTCTAGAAAATTAGACTTAGGTCCTGGAATTTGACATTTTCCAGAAACCACGCAAGAGAATATCTGAGTGTATGTTATCTTTGTCTTCTCTCCACCTGACCATCCACCCCACCCCTGTTTGATTTCTGTCTGGCTCAGGGGCTACAGATTCCCACCAGATTTCATCCTATTCTGAATCTATAGATGCACCCAGGAGTCGAGGGTAGTTCTTTAACTGACCTAAAAGCTTGAGCCTACTCCATGGTGAACCTGTGGTGACCCTTGAGGATGCCAGTTTGGTTTTCAGCTCCTTGGCTCTCTTGGATTTTTATCACTGGAGCTGTACTGATATGGTTCCAAGTGTTCTTTCTGCCTTCTTTGGGTTATCATCCAAGTGAAACAGATAATGTCCAGATTGGATTTTACTGACTTTACTTCCTCTTTTCCCCCACCCACACATCCTCCTAGATACCGATTTATCTTCCTGCTTTGAAGGACAGGGCATATTTGGGGCTTATGAGTTCATCATTTATGAATCATTTGTGCTTTGGTGATAAAGACTGATAGCAACAACAGTTCATTGGTCTTAGGTTGAGCCATGAGAAACTTTGTAGGTGGGAGGTTCAGAGATGGTTTCACTTCTTTTCTGGCTAAGTTAGTTTCCCTTCTCTCCAATTTCTTCCATTGTAATCATCCCCACCTTTGTCTTCATATTTAAAAACTAGCTCACATTGTCCTTCCCTGGCTAATAATTTGTTTTTTATTTAGTTTCCAGGCGGAGCGTCCAGCACTAAATGTCGTCATTTTCCCCCTGCTCCACGAGGGCTTGACTGATGTCATCAGAGATGTGCCCATGATGCACCTGGATGAAATCACCTTGTTCAAAAGCAGAGTGGCTGAAGAACCACCAAACCTGTGGTGGTGATGGCTCCATCAGGAAGTGGCATGGTCTGCATCAACAGGTGAAATCACTTTCCCTTCCTCACCCCTCACCAACTTCTTCAGCTTACAGCTGCCTTATTGGATGCTTTAGAATTCCACCACAAAGTCAGACGAGACTGGACATTTCCATGGGGACGTGAATGTTGTCATTGGGTTTTTCTGCTGCTGCTTGTGCTCTCCAGCACTCTGCTGAGAAGCCCCATCGGAGTGGTTTGGCTGTTTCCTTGTGGTCGCTATCAGTACTTTGGTTTGTAATATAAAAGGGAAGAAAAGATTCCCTCTTCATCCCACTACATTCCACTCAGTCTGCTTCACTAGGGCTTTCTCGTGTGTGCTTAGCAGTACCTTTGGTAACCTTTCCTCTTTTAGACGCTTTCTTTGTGACTACTTGTTGCGTTGGTGAGATTTATATTGAGAGTTAAATGTTAACAGGATTACAGGAGGAGAGTGAGGTGGACAGCCTTTTAGTTAAAATAGATGTGGTGCTTGGTACCCAGGGATGCGGTACCATGTGTGTACTTGCACATGAAGAAATATATCAGGATAACATCTCTATGAGTGATGTAATCTATTGACTCGTTTCAAAGACCAGTGTACTGTAAGCTTTCTTTCAGCAAACTTTTATATGAGCACTGCCATAGTCTCCACATTTAGCCATTTGCACTGTTAGCCCTTGCCCCTCCCTACTTTGGACCCTAGGGACACTTGAGCCTTCTGAAGAGTACATGTATTGAGTAGCTTTATTCCCTTACTTGGTGTCATGGAGCTAGGAAAGACTGCCTCAGAGAGCCCAGGAGCAAATCCAGCCACCTCACAGGATGTGCTTCCTTGTATCCCACTTATCTCTACCTGTGACTTTATTTAAATCTTGGATGAAGCTCAGTTTTTGCCAGGAGTATGTGAGCCTCTGGACCTGAGATAATGAACAGAGGTGTTCTCTATCATTCCAGCAGCTTGGGGACTGGGTACCATCCAGGGAAGAGGAGTTTTAAGTCTTTAGGCTGCCTTGAGACAAGTTGGAAGGGGGGTGGGCATACTCTTTTTCCATAGCAGCTTGGTTGAAAAAGTAGCAGTGGCATCCCTCGTGGTTTGGGGAGAGTCCCTGAAAGAGTCAGGTGTTTAAAGAGGAGATTTGGCAGATGAAGGAAAGCTTCCTGGAGGAAAAATAAGGTCTTAATCCATGACATAGATGTCGCTACTTTGTCTTTGGCAGGGCAGCATGAAATTAGGGGTGCTTTGTCTGCCTTGCGGTGGTCCCTTCCTTTGTTATTGCTTCCACTGGAGGGTACTCTATAGTAGAAGTCTCAGCATATGTATAGAAGGCCTGAACCTGGACTGGAATTCAGAAGAACAGAGTTAATTTCAAATTGGTCTCAGGAAAGGAGCATGATAGTTCTTCAGTCAAGATTTGGTTGTTGTAGACCTCTGGGACCAAGAAGAAACATCTCTGCCTATATGTTCAGGGTTGCTACATAGATGTGTGGGATCTGATACTTTACAGCAATGCAGGGAAAGCAATAGTAAAATACTTGGACCTACTACCTGGATAGCAGATTTCAAGCCCAAGAAGACATTGGAAGGTGGGGAGAGGTTTGGGGGTGATGGTACTAGCACTGATGGCAGCAGCTTGATTTTGCAGTGTCTCTGGGTTCTCTTATCCTTGTAGCTTCCAACACCAGGCAGGGTGTTTTCACCCGTTTTGGCTCTCACCTCCTTTTCAGGGGGCATCAAGTGATACTTTCTAGGCATTTCCTCCAAGGAGGATTCACTGACTTGTGTCTTCAGGGACTTCAGCGAATCATTGCCCTGGAGGATTTCTTTTGCCTGTTTCTCTTGGAGCCCCAGCCTTTCCTCCTTGTTCAGCTAGGTTTTATAGCAACACTAAGTCAACAACATGATATGTCACCATTTTTACTTCAATGCTAGCTCATAATTAAAATGAGCTTGTTTCTTTTCTCTGTAAATGCCTGGGATTCACCTTGTAATAGTTGGCTGACAGTCGCTAGTGGATGCCTGATACTTCACAGCCTTTACCTTCCACTTTGATTGAAATTTTCTTCTCTTTAAACCATTCCTTTGCCAGGGCCCTTCATCATCATGTTTAAAGTCTTATTTTCTTGCTCAAGACACTTTATTACTCTTTATTACTTATCCAACTCCTGCTCTCTCTTAGCTGTATCTCCCTTTCATTTATCTGCCAATGTCTCTGGTGACCCACCCTCAAAAAGCCTGCCAGACAAACCAACCTTTTCCTCTTATTACTCATGTTGTAGAGACTACAGTGTTTATCAAATAAGCTTTCTAATTCTCCTGTGCTCCCTCCTGGTACACATCCTCTTCCTCCACATATTAACTATTTCAAGGAGTCAGATTTCAGAAAGTGGGTAAGTTGAATCCCATCTTATTATTAGCTCCCACCGTCTACCTAGCTGTAACTTGGGGGACACAGTAACTTGGATCCTCAAAAAGATGAAAGTATTTGGATAACTTTATTCACTATCTCAGGGAGCCCAAGAACCAACTCAGTCTTTGCACAGGTAAGGCTCCTTTGCATCCCACTTCTAGAATGTTCCAGAATGCCTGGACTATTTCAGTTCCAGCCAATTAATGATGCATAATATAACTTATTACCCCAAGACTTGTCTGTAGTGGGCACCATTTTATTTGTTACTGTTTTTCTTAAGTTCTGTGAAACCGTAAAGGTACCTTTGAATTTGGTCTGAAATAGCATCCAGAATTAAACAACTCTAGCATCAGTATATATCCTGATAGGCATAAACACTAACATAGATTAGTGCCATCATGAAATTTACCTTATTTCCTGTTTCACTGTAGGAGGTCATCTGAAGTCTTCTTGGTGATCTGTAGGCAGACATTTTTAGTGCTTATTCCAGAGCACCAGGGATTAGTTGAAAAGCATCATCTAAAAATGAAACTCTCTTTACAGCTATTCTTACAGAGATGCCAGAAAACGGCTACCTATTGAGGAGCTAGGTATGAATGGAAATGGGCATGGGTTGAACGCAAATGAGTAGCACATTTTTGCTTCCTTATTTAACTGGAGAGATTCTGCTCTGTGTATACAAGTTGTCTGCCTTTGAAAGGACAAATCAGTGAAAGGCTCTGGTTTGGAAGATTGAACCTTGCATGATGGAAGATGGTGAGCTGCACAGCAGATATGTCCCAGATAGAAAGAATGACCTTTCTCTGTACATCAGGTCAAGCTGTAAACAGACTGCTGATTGCACTTCAGACCTGAATGCATTGTAGCCCGACACAGAGTCAAGATTAATTACAAGTGCATCATTTTTAGGGGAGGTTGATGAGAATCTGTCAAGCAGGTGTAATAGCACATTAGAGTTCCTCGTCATGGAGTGAGTCTTTATCCTGGGCATAATGTCTCGTTTTAAAAGATGCTGTATAGCCTTAATAGCTATAATAGATCACTTGAGGTCTTCATCTTGATCTGTAGGCAAACGTTGCTAATTTCAATGTCTATTCCAAGGCATCAGTGGCTACTTTACATGAATCATCTGGGAAAAAAAAATTGCCCTCACAGTCACTGTCTAGAATTGCTCAAGGTTGGCCACATATTTGAAATGCTATAATAAAGCTAGGTATGAAAAAAAGATAAACACAGGTCAGAATCTGGCGAACAGTATGGCTCTACCACGTCCAATCTTCTACCTACAATGGGCACCTGGAAGTAGCTTCAAACGTATAGAGAGACTGTTCATTCTAGCAGTCCTCACTTGTTGTGTCCCTGACCCTAACAGGTATACCATATCCCAGGTCACTTCGAGCAAATACATACCACGTGTTCATACCACGTGCCATGATGCAGCAAGGGACAGGTAAAGAGGAACATACATTTGGACAGCTCCACATAAGCTATCACCCAACACTTTTTTATAGTTTTATAGTTTGGGACACCCAAGGGGTGTTTGAAGATCCTTCCTGTGGTGATGACAGTTTCACATGTTATTTGATATGGGACCTGAGCCAAATATCTCTGAAATGGCTGTTTTTGCTATAGATTTGCTAAAGAAGATGGGAGTCTTCACCGTACAGAATGAGCTTACTAGACCAGTTAAGGAAATGCTCTCCTATAGGATATTCTGCACATATATTGGTCTTAAAAAATTCATAGTACTCTTATATGCTGCCACACCCTTTATGAGATCCATTGCTGTATTAAGAGACATCTCTGCCAATCCTAATTACAAAGGCTCTTACATGCCTTGTTATATACAACATGTGCTATGTCACACCAAAGGATGTCCAGAAACCAGGATTGATATTCCCTTTCATAACGAAGGGGTGGAGAGATATCTGAATCCTTGATACCTGTCATGTATTTAGTGGACAGTAGGACTAAATTCAGAGTAGTAAAAGAGGGTGTGTCTGATGTAATCAGTCATTCTTGGCTTGGATAAGACCCCTCTTCAATAGGATACCCCATAAAGTACTGAAAATGACAGCCCAATGAAGCCTCTTTAGATTTGACAGTGAGGGGGTATCCAGGAGACTGCTTATTCTTCCTTGCTCATTTTAAAATATGCATTGTAAGTGATGTTTTTAGAAGCTGGGGGTGCTCATGCTGACCTAAGGTTTTTGAACTTTCAGTAGCAGAAGCAGCAAGCTAGGGTGTCCATACATGAGTTTTACTGTTAATTGAAGAATGGATGTGATTAAAATAGATGTTCAAAATTGGAATTTGGCTGAAGTTATGATCTGGTTCTTGTTCCATCAGATTATTAATAAATGGCAACCACGAATCATAAACAGATACTTTGCTGGAGGTGGATAGTGTAGTCTACTAGATAACTACGGTGTGAATAGGAATCTTAGACCACATACTCATCATTTTTAGGAACCCTGAGAATTCAGAATATCTTCTTTCTTTATGACATTTGTTGTTTGCATCCCACCCCTTATTATAGGCAGCTTTGCCTTTGTTCCTCCTTTCTCAGTTGGGGAAAAATTGAGGATTGGGACAAGGATTTAGTTGAGTAAATCAAAGTATAATCCACTCTTTCAGTATAAATAAGTCCTTGTTCCCACAGACCATAATTTGTCTTTTCTAGGCCAGTTCTCTATCTTCTTTTAGTCCCTAACCTTGTCCTTGATCATAAGTAGAGTTCCTAGATTTCTTAAATTTATCCCATTGGAACAAAGAGTACTGTGTTTTTGTGTTCTTTGGTGGAGATTTTAAGGTAGTCTTTGCTCCAGAAATGAAGAGGCTAGTGACAACCATTAAAGATTTTTCCCATGTCCACTCTGAATGGTTTGTTTACAAAGTATAAGACACTCCACTATGTACTAATGGATAATGGACTCTTACACATAAACTGTGCCATGATTCTTCCTTTGTAGAGTTTGAATTTGTCAATCATGTCTGTGAGTCTTATTATCCAACCTGCTGTAAAAATTAGTGCTAATTCCTGGGAGATCAAGAATTGACAAATCCATAGGCAATGTTTGATATGTAGAATAGAGCATGTGTAACACAGGGATGAAAAGAGTCTATAACAGTAAACTTGTGTTGTGCCATCAGCCAGGTCACATAGGATGTAGGTATTGGAAGAATCACCTAGGTCTGAAAGGTGAAGTAGAGAATCAGTCATCAGCTCTGCCCGGAAGAAGAAGGATCCTAGCAGCCACTCCGATTGCACCTGCCAGTGGGCTCAGCAGTGAAACTTAACTAGGTGTAGTTGGTGACTACATTTCTAGCTCAGGGGTTTGTTCTTAGAGCTTTTCAGGCCCTTTGGAATGCCGACTGGTATATGATGGGATCTGTTATTCTCCAAAAGAAGACAGATGGGTTAGTAATGGTGCTAGAGAATCTCCCAAGGTGAGACCCATTTAGGCCCATACAGATGATCAGGTCAGGGTCAGCCACGACTTGCTTTGGTATTTCAATGAATAGTTCAACATAGTAATGGAAGGAAGGTGCCTGCAGAAATCAAGAGTCAAGGGCAACACAGTCAGCTGCTGATCTTATTTAGCCAATTAGGAAATACTTCATCTGTAACATTTGACCCTCTTAATATTTGCTTTAGATAGAGCATTAAAAATAGGGATGCTATTGAAACACAATGCCTTAGCTGGCCTACAGGCAGTTGGAATACTAGGATCCTCCCTGGTATTGGTTGACTGTAATTTGTGGCATGCTTTGAAATGGTATGAGAGGATAACTCGTAAACTACGGCTGCCTCCTCAATCCAGACGTGACTCATAGCTGCCCCCTTCTTCAGAACTCATCATTTTGACTGAAGGTAGGTGAAAGTTGTGAGTTATATTCTTCATCTCAAATTACTAGAAGGTAATGAACAACAATGTTGCCATGCGTTTAGTGGGTAGATGATACCAAATCATTGTGTCTACCCTATCAAGATGCTTTCTTCCCACCAATCAGAACATGAAGTGAAAAGGAATTGTCTAATAACAAAAAGATTAAAATCCAGAGAGAAAGGACACTGTTGCACCATTAGGACCAATTGTAAGACTGATTTAAAAACAATAACAACAAAAAACTCCAAACATGTTTTCCAGTCATGACACCCTATGGGGAATAGCAGGCAATGCATTTTCTCTAGTTCCGTTGATTCTCCAGTTCTCTTTCCCTGTCAAAATTCTCCATATTAAAGTTTTCTGTATATGCTACTCCAAAAGGGCATCTCAACTCTAAAGAGCCGTTACACACGTGACCAGATCCTCAGTTCCTTCTCCAGCAGCTTTGACCTTGCTAATGTTGTCTTGGAA
Source organism: Gymnobelideus leadbeateri (assembly GCA_011680675.1). Classification (NCBI taxonomy): domain Eukaryota; kingdom Metazoa; phylum Chordata; class Mammalia; order Diprotodontia; family Petauridae; genus Gymnobelideus; species Gymnobelideus leadbeateri. Next base: position 215,250 of record WOXC01008144.1, read on the forward strand.
ATGATGTGAGAGGTGCTCCCCACATGTCACCTTCAAAGTCATGGGCCCCAGATTTCGTGTCCAGTGTGAAGTGAAATCCCTGTCCCTTAATTCTCACATATCCCAGTGTTCTAAAATTCAAAATGAACTTGCAAACCCCAAATAGCTATCAATTAGCTCTTAAAGAATATGAAAGAAAATCCTAGAACAGCCTTCAATCTCACTTCAGTTTCCATAAAAATATAACATTTCCCAAGAAGTACCAGTGTTCTCAAAACCCATTGCATATCCAAACCCACTCTGATCACAGATGCTACACATTTGAGTCCTTTTTCAGTTACTGTTATGCAAATCCTCAATTGTTTTTTACTACTCTTCTAACTTGCTAGTTATAGCTAATGTCTATAACAAACTTGATTTCTTAAATTGAGCTTTTTAACTTGTGAGGCTCCAAGTTTTAGACATTTGTGCAGTTGAAACAAATATTTTAGTTCAATTATGTATCAAATATTTTAATTGTCACCTGTCAGTTAAATAAGGTGAAGGGTCTCTCCTGATTATTCTGAGTAACTCTATACAGGGCTGTGGAAATAGACCAGATCCTTCTAAACCCTGTGTTGATTTAACCCACAGGATAATGGCTACCTCTCACATGAAGCAGCCTTGTCTTCTCACCCAAACAGTATGAATTTACACTATATGAACTTACACTGGATAATTTTTAAAAATTCTAGAGAGTATTTTGAAAAATATACTGTGTGTATATATATTTAATTACATTAGAATAACAAAGTATTGAAACCTAGAAAGCATTTTAGGCTCTTACTAGTGGCCTGGTTAACCTTTTCATATTGCCTTATTTATTTTGTGCTTTTGAAGTAAACACGGCTGTTCCAAAAATTAACAACCACCTCTTACTGAAATATAAAGAACTAAATTCATCAAGTTGTATGGTAGCAAGGTCTCCCTTCCTTAACTGTCTTGGTATCTTGTGGACATAATTTCCTTGTTGTCTGTACCACTCATTGGTGAATAGAAATGCTTTTGATTTGAGTCTTTTAGGCATATAACCTCTTCAGTGCCCCTAGATCTGTTACACATCTGTTTGGTGCAATATTCCCAGAGGGCTTCCTGAGGGAATTCAGAACTTCCAGATGTGCCATCTCACCTTCATCCAGTCAGTATTCTCATCTCAGCAGTGTCATAGCTTAAAGTGCTTTCTGTAGGTTTACTTCTCAGAATGGTATCCAGTTGGGTGGTGTCCATTGTTTTTTGAAGGGCCCAGGAGGAGGGAGTGACCTGCCTGACCTACCTACCTCTCCTGCAAGCTTTCGGCTTCTCTTTTTTTTTTCCTTCCTTTCTGGATCAAGGCTGTCAGACTTGTTTGTCCTGTCTTTGTCATTCACTATATAATTCTACTGTGGCCCAGTCTTTTCTCTGCCACGTGTACACATCTATGTGTGTATGGTCTGATTTATGACCATATAGATCTGAATACATGTAAACAGCCTCTGCTATAGTCCCTTCTTTGATTTTCCAAAGGGATTTGCCTCTTAAATAACACAAGCACTGTTCTATGCTGTCTTTGTCCTGCACCTCACCTTGCTACTAAAGAACCAGGATGACTGATCATTGGATACATTTATCATTTCTTCCTTCATTTCTTAAATAGGCAAATCTTTACAGTAGTTTACTCCTTTCCCCAGGAGGAATGGCCCTGGAGAAACCTTCCTATCTGCATCCTCCTCCTGACTGTGCACCTTGTTTGGAGAAGAGGAAGGGATTTTAAAAATGTCCCTTTTAAGGGAATTTGTGATTATGTCCTGTTAGTGTGTAGTAGATGACCCATATCGTAATAGGACTGATTATGTCCAGCATGGACAAAACTCCTTTTCCAGCTTTTATCTTATGGAGAGAGAAGTATATCAGAATTAAGGAGTTTTCTGCCATCATTTTTGCTCCTTAGCTCTTCCCAAAGCCCCTGAACATGGTGCAGCTGGTTTTGTCAGTCATCTCCTTTCCGTCCCTGAAAAAAAATCAACTGTACTTATTTGCAAAGGTGATATATTAGACTTGCTTTTTTCCTGCAGATGATACCTCTCTAGTCCTTCCGTATCCTTTAAAGAACCATAGGCAGTGGAATAAGGTTGATCAGAGCTCTGGGGAGGAAGGTCTAGGCCGTGAAAGGAATGGCGAACTGAATTCCTGGCTTGATTTTTTTTCCCTCCAAATCTAGCAGCAGTCTGATTGAAAGGGAGAACATGGGGGAGGGAGTGTACTGTAGGAATGTTCAATGCTGACCCCTTCATATCCAAAAGGAGGCTTTTTCCTTTACCATCATAGAGTTAGTTCTGGCCCAGTGGGCATGAATCATGAGGAAAATTGCTGCTTCTGTTTTCTCCCTCCTGGAAGATCCAGCTGCCGAAGAATAGGCAGGTGCAACCTGTTAAACATGCACGCTTGTCGCCCCCAAGAATTGGTTCTTTCACAGGTTAGTCCCACTCACACATAGTCCTTTTGAGTGTTGCAGACTCTTAAGGTGATGATTTTTTTCTTTAGTTTTCTTTTAATCAGAAGGTTGCTGCTTGTACTAAAACCAGAGGATTATGCCTTCCCTAGGAATTTATTAGAAGGATATGATTGTATCTTTATGACTGGGGCCTAGCTATTTTATTCTCATGAGCAAGCAATTTTAAACAGTAACATAATTTATACTAATAAACAGGACTGGGAAAAGGGCAGCCCCCAGGCAGAGAGAGGGTATCAGTAGTGAATGGAAATGAAAATTGCCGTGAAAAGAGACACCAAAACTGTAGACCTGATATTTTTAGTGTCCCTGCAACAATCCTTTTACTTAGAGTGAGAATTTCCGCTGCTTCTGCACTCGAGACAGGATTCACCAGATGTTAATAATGTGCTTATTTTCTCTAAGTGCTATTTTGGCACCGGTGTTAATTACAATTTATATTCTGCAGCATTTACACTGGGAAAAGAACCCACCCTAATAGTCCCCAATTGGCAGAGCTGGGCTATTAAGCATAGTACCATATGTTCTGAGCTGAGAAAAGCATGGGACTTAGAGCCTGGTCAGCATTAAAGCTCCAAAATGAGTTTTATTGTGTGTGTGTGTGTGTGTGTGTGTGTGTGTGTGTGTGTGTGTGTGTGTTTCTTTTATTATGGGGGTGCTGGGGAGTAGGGTGGAGGTGAAATGGATTGGAGCATACTTCCCCCTCCCCCCCTTTTAAGATTTATTTACTCCCGCCTACTTCAAAAAGAGCATCTCCTTTGAATTCCTCTGCTTCTTACCCAGAGGTTCTGTGTCATTGTGGCATCTCCAGCTTTCTCTTCTGAGCACCGCAGTGCTCATCACTGAGCACCTGTGTCCTGGCTGCCTCAGGCTGTGTGACATGGAAGTTTCAGCCAAAGAAAGTTTGTGCATTTAAGGACCCTCAGCTTCCCACTCTATGTGAGAGAAGGGGGAAGGAGGTTTCTAAATTTGATTAAAATTAATTTTATGTTCAGGCTCAGAGAAGCTTGATTAAATATTCTTCTCATTCCATGGGAACCAGTATGGTGCCATGGAAAGAGTGTTTGATTTGGAGCCAGCGGACCTGAATCCTGGCTCTGCCACTTTCTACCCCTGTGCCCTTGGACAGCTTACTTAAGCCGTCTGGGCCTCATTTCCCTTAAGTGAAAAATGAGGAGCCTCTACTACTTTCTACTGTAAAGTAGTTCCTGCTTTAAAGGGATTCTAGTGTAAAGTCCCTTCCAGGTCTAAATCTATGATCCTTAATTTTTCTTTTTTTAAAAACTAAAGCATTTTGATTTGGTGGCATGACTGTCCACATCCCTTTTTAAAATTAAAATAAGGAGTTGAGAGGCAACAGATGTGTTTTTAGTTCCTCCGCATTTAGATGCCCTTAAGTCATTCTGGGGGCCCCCCAGTGGAGAACGAAAGTGCTAAGGGCAGGTCCTGATTCTTTGTTTCATAGCTTTCATTTGGGATCCATCTCAGTAGTGACTTGTAAAGAACCTTGGAAACATGATCTAAATTGGCATCTCCTCACTCTTAGCCACAGAATTCAGATCAGCATCTTGTAATCTTAAAGGATGGTGAGGAAAAAGCGTTGGCCCCATGCCGTACTGCTCAGGTTCCTTATGAGATAGAAATGTGACCTATAACAAATTCAGTTCCCCTTTAAAAAAAATCTTGGTCTAGCCTTGCAGTGCTGATTTTTCAAATCGTCAATCTCCCTTAACTGCTTCATGCTGGGACTTGTGTCTTGCTGTTGGCAGTGAGATGCCCTGCAGCTGCCAGTTCACAGGGTAAATGACTGAGAAAAGGTGATCCCTGGGGTGTAAAGGGTAAGAAGCTGCCACAGTGAGTGCCAAGGCAGTTTTCAGAGAGGATGCTTAGGAGCAGAGCCTTGCTCAAAGTGAAAACCTCTGTGTGTGTGTGTGTGTGTGTGTGTGTGTGTGTGTGTGTGTGTGTGTATCTCACACGTACAAGTGCGAATTTGATATAAGATTGTTGAATTTGCTTTGAAGTGATTTCGTTGTAAATGGAGAGACCAACACCACCCATGACTGAGACTATCCAGAGAAGAGCAAGTTTTAAAATAAATGCGATTAAGGTTGGGTATTGAAGAGAAGCAAACATCTTAGTTCCATGATCTGTCAGCTAAACACTTCTTATTTGATTAGATGCACAAGCAGATGATTTCCATAGAAACCAATAAGGATGTGGTCAGAGAAGTAATGATTAATAGGAAAGGGACACAGCCTGGGGCTTTATTTTATCGGGGAGGAGGAGAGAGAAAACTCAGGTGGGGGTGGTTTAGCCCTTTTATTAGAGGTGGGGAAACTCAAAATGGAAAATCCTTATTTCTTCCATTAAGTCATGAAGGTAGCCTTCCTCTCCTTCCTGTCCCCATTCTCACTTGCTGCTTTTAGGATTTGAAAATTGCTGGAAATAATAATAAAAAAAGTTAATGGATGAAGCAAGATGATTAACATTGTTGCTGTTAGCAGCAGGATCCTGGCCATTTCAGCCATAAAACATGAAGCAAGGGAGACATTGACCTTTCTGCTGTTGAAATAAATGGAAAAGTCGATATCCATTGTTTTCAATGGCATCGACCTCTTGACACCCCTATTTTTCCCCCCACTTTTTTTTTTATTGACAGTAAAAAGGGTGGAGATGAGGAGGGTCTTAGGGAGAGACACTTGTACCAGTCATTGATTTCATTGAGGAAAGAGAATTAGAACTATTTGAGACCTGCAGAATATTAGACATGAATGGAAATCTGAAAAGTGTAGATCTGACAGAGGGAGATCAATTTAGACTTAATTATCATACTTTTTCAGGCTCTTAGAAAAAAAGCCACTGGTGTAGAATTTTATGTTGTTATCATGAGGTCAAGGCACCTTATTTTTTTCCCCCTGCAGTCCCACTGCTGCGAATTTCATCAGTGTACCGAGAATCATTGTTAAACCAGGCATTGCTAATTAGCTCTATGACAATTAAGTAATGTAGTGCAATGCCATTAGGACATAAGATCAGTTTTTGAAGTTTGTCCTTTGAAGTGGGAGCTGCAGCTCCACTTAAAGCTGAAGGGAGGGGGCTGAGGAATATCTTTTTACCAAAATTCTAATGAGGTACAAAAGCCTCGGTGACTGTGAGAATATAACATTCACCTATGTAGTCAGGTACACTTGCTCACTCGGGTACCTGCCCCCATGCAAACGTGATCATGTCAGGCTTGTAATTCTTGTACGATGATTGTCAATAGTGTTGATTTAAGTGGAGTGAAACTGGTCGCTTGATTTATCACTGTCCCTTTGTGTGTGTGACTTTTAAAAAAAAATTGTATCCGTTCATCATAGGGTGATTTAAGAAGAGACTTACGATGTCAACAGTGTTACAATTTAAGGAGGCTCAAAGAGTCCGGGTTTATCATGTGATAAGGTGCTATATTATTAACAGCAGGAAACAGAACCTGTTTACAAGTGAGTGACAAATTCCTCAATTTTAATGACTCCATCTGTGCACTTGGTTTTACACTTGTATTTTGCAACTGGATCTTTGTGTTCATAGTATCAAACCACATATTGAATGTGCTATTTTCATGTAAATTTGTGGCATGTAAAAGATTTCAAATAAAGTGAAATGGATTTTAAAAAGGTTACCTTGTGTCTTTTGCCCCATTTCTGAGAGAGGATTATTGGTGTTCAACTGAAACCTCGTGGGTATAAATCAATTATCATCCATAGAAGACTTGTTGAAATTCCCAACTCCATTGTGTACACCATCAGGGGCTGAACAAGATCTCATGATACACTTTTACAAACAGACCAGTCTGCCAAACAGTGGCCTCTTGTATGGAGGCATTCCTCTATTCACCTGGTTCACAGAATCGCAGAATCTTGGAGTTGGAAGGGAATTTGGTAGCTCCAGAGTTTAACCTGTACCTGACGAAGAATTTCTACATCCCCAGAAGGTGCTCATCCAACCCCAATTTGAAAACCTCCCATGAGGGGGCACCATCTCCTGAGACTACCCATTCCACTTTTGGACAGTACCAGTTATTAGGATTTTTTTGTTCTATGGATCCAAAACCTTTCTCTCTATATAACTTAGACCCACTGCTCCTAGTTCTGGCATATGAGACCCAAGTCTATCAAATCTAAGCCTTCTCCCAAGTGACAGCCCTTTCTTTATATCCTTGTCAATTACTATCATGTTCCCCCTCAGTCTTCTCCATAAGCTAAACATCTCCAGTTCTCTCAGTCTTTCTTCCTGTTTTGTGGACTGAATTCTTTGTCACCATCCCAGTCGCCATGCATCCCATCAGTTTTTTTTTTTCTTAGAAAATCACACTCAGAAGTAAACACAGAACTCTGAATGCAGTCTTCCCAGAACAGAGTGCAGTTGGATTATCATGATATTTGATTGCACAAACATCAAGGATCTATCTGTAAAGCCCCTGCTGCTGTAGCTACTGAGGGAGCTATGGTAATGAACTTCACAACCCCTGCCCTTAAGGAATTTACAGTCTAGTAGAGGAGTTAAGACCTAAACAAATAACTATTATGCAGAGCAGTAGAATGGTCTGAGGGAGATATAGGGAAAGAGGTATGAGAATTCTGAGGAAGAAAAGACCATTTCTGGCTGGGGAGATCTAGGAAGGATTTAGAGGAGTTTTGAGCTGGGCCTTGAAGGATCAGTAGGATTTCAACAAGCAATGAGGAAGGAAAAAGACATTCTAGGACTGAGGAACAGCAGAAAGAAAGTTTCCCCAGAAAGTCTTCCTGCTTCCCAGAAGCAGAAAACTATAGAACCTATTTGGGAAGTAGTGAGTAGTCAGGTTTGGCTGGATTGTAGAGTGTCATAACTGATACTTAAATAGTCTTTTTTTTTTTTTTTTGCAGGGGGGAAGGCAGGGCATTTGGGGTTAAGTGACTTGCCCAAGGTCACACAGCTAATAAGTGTCTGAGGCTGCATTTGAACTCAGGTCCTCCTGACTCCAGGGCAGGTTCTCTATTCACTGTGCCACCTAGCTGCCCCAATAGTCTTTTAATGTGTGCAGAATGCTCTCTGTAACTCATTTAAGCTTCACAATAATTTTTCGAGGAAAGAATCTATAGATGTTGTCCTCATAGATGAGAAAACAAAGACCCCGAGGGAGGTTAAATGAAGTAGCAAACACATAGAATTTGAACCCAGGTCTTGATTCCAAGTGCAGTAATAATGCTAGGGGCAGCAGGGTGGTGCAGTGGATAGAGTACTGATCCTGGAGTCAGGAGGGTCCGAATTCAGATCTGACCTCAGACTCTTACTAGCTGTGTGACCCTGGCCAAGTCATTTAACCCTGATTGCCTCCCAAAAAAACCCAATAATAATAACAGTAGTAGTAATGGTGGCCGTTAGCATTTATGTAATGCTCTCAAAGTTTAAGAAGTGCTTTGGTGTTTTGATATGTCATCCATCTCTTGATCCTCACTACAACTTTGTGAGGTAGGGGCTATTATCCTCATTTTACTGAAGGGGAAACAAAGGATGAGGAAGTGACTTGCTTTCAGTCACACCCCTTTTAAGTGCCTGAGGCAGGATTTGAACTCAGGTCTTCCTGACTTTGAGTCTAGAACTCTGTCCACTGCAGGCCACCTAACTGCTGGTATTCTGTAGAATTGTAAAAAGCTTAGCATGTGAGGGAGGGACCAGATAAGAGAGGGCCTTGAATGGTTAGCTGAGAAGTTTAGATGTTATTCACTAGGCTTGGGGGGAGGGGGGGATCTATTGAAAGATTTTGAGCAGTTGAGTGATGTCATCAGAGCTATGATTAGGAAGATTAATGCTGCAGGAGTGACTTTGGAAAAGATGGAGAGATTGGTTAGGAGACTACTACAGCAGTCTAGGCAAGTTGTGATGGGGGCCTCAACTCGAGTGCTGGTAATGGGGATGGAAAAGGAATAAGTGGAGGGGAGAGGTAGAGGCAGTACCTTGTGATGACCAAATCTGGGACAAGGGATATGGAGGGGTCAAAAAGGAACCCCCAAGTTTCAAGGCTGGATGATAAGGAGCATAAGTGTATATTATTATTAACAATAATAATAGATAACACTTTTAGGGCACTTTAGGGTTTGCCAAGTATTTTACCTATGTTAATACATTTTAAGGAAATACAGTTTTGAATAAGTTGAATTTAAGGTGCCAAATGAATCTAGAGGTAGAAATGTTTCATGGAAATGGGGGATGAGGGGCGGCTAGGTGGCACAGTGAGTAGAGTGCTGGCCCTGGAGTCAGAAGGACCTGAGTTCCGATCCGGCCTCAGACACTTAACACACACACAAACAAAAAAACATAGCCGTGTGACCTTGGGCAAGTTACTTAACCCCTCAATTGCCCTCCAAAAAGCAAAAAAAAAAAAAAGAAGAAGAAATGGGGCATAGGAGTTTGCAGGAGAGGTCAGGCTTGATCATGTAGGGTTTGGGAGTCCTCTACATAGAAATGATAGCTCAGCCTCTGCAAGGTGATGGAATTTCTGAGGAAAAGAGCCTAGACTAGGAATTCCTAATGTTTTTCTGTCCCTGTACCCCTTAGCTTTCAGGAACCTTTCCTGTATTCCCTATTTAATATGAAAAAGTAAGTAAATTCCAGAGTTTATCCATATATACATTAGAAATAAAATTAAGAGATTAAGTTTAATTTCAAAAGGATAATATTACTTACTAGATATTCCCCATACTCAGAGAAGAAATCTCTTGTACTCTCTGGGGGTATGTGTCCTCCAGGTTGGGAAGCCCCTGGTAGGGAAAGAAGGGACGAGCTGAAGACAGGAAATTGGATATATACTAAGCCAGTTAATCTCTGTATGTCCAAGACTACCATATAAACAGAACCACCCCATGATTTTCCTACTTTTAACCAAGAACTAAGAAGGGAGGGAGCTGAGATTTTAAAAAAATCTATTCATTAATACAGTACTTCAGCAAGTGTCCTTTCCAATATATGAAGGAGCTGACCATTCTCACTACTAAAGCTAAATGTGACAGCCGGGTGATATTAGATGGGAATTTGTGTAGTTGAGAGAAATTACAGCAGCCCTTACTTCAGAGACACATTTATGACTTGATCATTACGATGACAGATAAGAGTGAGGGAGAGGGGAGCCAAGTCTAAGAAATAACCGTGAAATATGGCAAAATGGTGAAAGCATTAAGGGGATGGGGGGAAAGTGTCTGAATCATAACTAATCAAAAGGCTCGAGGCCAGCACAATTGAATGAACCATTGGCAAGATCTCTGTTTCTCAGCCATACCAGGCTTGACCCTGAATTTCTCCTTTCCGGAGCTTCATGAGGACTGGGAAAAATAGTTCAGAAAGTTTCTTGGGGACCCTGATGCCTAAATTGCCTGGCAAAGTAAGCTTTTTTTGCACATTGTATGTAAAACACACACACACACATTTGATGATAGTCTTTCTTCTACAAAATACTTCATTTGTCATGGTGGACAAGCCCAGTAGGGTTACTTTAGACACACTTCCAACTTGTGTTTGCTTCATGACTGTTTTTTGGTATTGTTTCTGTTGTTTTGGTTTGTTTTGGTTTTTCCACTGTCCAGGTTGAACTTGTGCTTTTGAATTCGGAGTTTCTTGACCAATATACAAGATTAAGTGTTTTTTCAAGGTTTGGAGAGACTCAATACAGTTTTTTCTCCTAACTTCCTCCCAAGCCAAATCCGTCTTGTGGCAAAAGTTAAAAAAAGACAAGAAGAACCAATAGGTTTTCATGTCCATAGCAGTCTTTGTAGCATTTCAGTTTCAGCAATAGAGATATGACAGTTCTGGAGTTGTAGAGAAAAATAGAAAGCAGCTGCATTAACAGTACATAATAGATGCTCAATAAATGCCTAACTGTGTATATGTATGGATGTATATATGCATATACATATGCATTTATGTATGCATATGTATGTGTTGCCTATAACTTTAATACTATAAGGACCAGAATTTAAGAATACCTCAAAGGACCAAGCTGCATCAATTGATGTAGTGCCTATTTTTTTTTCAGAAAGTTATTTTAATAGATTTGGGCATAGTCAGTGAGTCAACAAGCAATTATTTATTCATACTTAGAAATCCTTATGAGACCTTCATTCATATTTATCCATAATTTCCATAAGAGGTCCATCCAACTTGCTAGGGGCTTTCTCGAGACTAGATCTTGTGACATGTGTCTATCAGTGTGGTATATGGGCTGTGTACACATTATTCCTCAATTTAGTTATATGATCAGCTTTTTTATAATGTATACGATCATATAAAGAAAAATCTGATATTCCATTTTCTAAGCTCAGATGATTTAATCTCGGCCTTTTTGTAGTTTGAGAACATTTTTTAAAGAAATTCCTTCAATCCTTTGGTGTCTTCATGTTAGCATGTAACTGTATACATAGCAGATTCTTATAATTAAAAAAATACATATAGTTTTGTTGTGATTTAAATTTGTTCATTAGTTATTTTGTTGATTTTTTTTAAACCACAAGGCAATTAAATAGAGCTAGATTGAAAAATCATAATGATTATGATAAAACTTTTGTGTCCATTGACATACCTGGTTCTTCTAATTTCGTATAAAGAAGTTCCCATTTTTCCTGAATAATGAACAACAAGAATGTGAGACTGTTAGATATGGGGAAAGAACTTCAGCTTATCATCTTTACTCACTTATTTTATAGAAAAAAGAAACTGCTGCCCAGAGAGGGGAAGTGACTTGTCTAAAGTCATATAGTGAGTTAGTGGCAGTGAAGTGGCAGTTAGATTCCCATAGTGCTAGCTCCTACACAAGGCCCCTCAGGGGGCCCCAAGAACCTAGCATAAAGTGAGGACCATTGTGAAACCTTGCCCTTCACCTGCCTTGTAACCAAACTGCCCCGCTACCTTGCAGCCCTCCTTAGTTTACATCCCTATGTAGCAACAGTTGCCTTGCTGACCACTATTTGTTTCAGGAAGTACTTTTTACTGTATATAAGCTTGCTGGACAGACTTCTCAGGGCTGCCTCCCCTTTTGGGGACAGCCGCCGGCTAATAAAAGCACCCCCCCCAAATATTATTTGGCTATGCCATCTTATATTTGCATTAATTGTCCATTACAGCAGAAACTGGATTAGAACTCAGGTCCAACACAATCTCCAAATTCCCCTTTCAAATCTTTTGCTGGGATTGATATCAAGGAACAAAAATCACATATTTGGATTTTGCACCCTCCTTGAAAAGTCATTGTGGTATGGTGGTAATAGCATTAAATACTGTGTGTCTTTGGGCAATTAACTTTCCTTCTCTGGGCCTCAATTTTGTCATGTGTAAAATGGTCTGTAAAAGGTAGGGTGATCTCTGTCTTCCCTTTTAGCTGTAAAAGTCCCAGTCAGAGAAAAGATCAAAAGTTGAATAAAAAGTGGAGCAAGAGACCTAAATTATCTATAAGCCTTAATCAGCCCCAGAACAGTGAATGTTAATGTTACCCAAAGAAAGCATTATTTGATGATTAACCCCATCCCCAATTTATATCTAGTCTTTCCTTTAAGACCTTAGTTCTTAAAGGAAACTTAGTATTTGGTTCACATAATATTTCATTTATGAAGCAAGGAGGAAGTGTTCCTCCCAATTTATAACTGACCAAAATAATGTACCCAGAGGTAAATAAATTACCCAAAATCATATAGTTGACAGAACTTGGATTTAATTTCAAGTCTGCTATCTCCTAGATTACTTTTCTTTCTAAATAATAGATTTCCCACTCCCCACCCCCACCTCCAAAGGAATGAGAAGCTATTGTATTTTATATTTAAAGGCTGGGGTTTAATAGAAGAAATGCTGTGATTTTGAGAGAATAGCTGGTGGGATGTCATGTGGCTTTTCTGAGCTGAAGATGATCACAAGAATGGGGGAGGAGGGACTTATCTGAACAAAGCCCATTTTGCCCCCATTTTCAGAATCCAAGTCACACCTTCATCCCCTCCCGCTTCTTTCCAAAACGCCCTCTCTTGTGGAAAGCCAAGATTAGTTTGTGGAATGAGGAAACCAGGAAGGGTGTATAGGCCTGATGGCTATGAGAGAAGGCGATGAGAGAGCCTTCATTGTGCTCCCCAAACCAGACGGCCGAATCATGACGCTGGACAGGATGTTGACAGCTTCACAATATGGGTTTCTCTTTGTTTGTTTTGGCTACTTTACAACATTTCTTAGGGTCAGAAACCTCACACCTGCCAGATGGTGGTAGCATCTGACACACCACTCTGGCCTGGATGATGGGTCTTTGTGCCCAGAGGTTTCAACAGGCAGTCTGCCCCGAAGCTTTCACCTCCACCCTCTGTTGTGCTCCCTTACAACAATTCCTTTGTATGACATGCAAATACCCCTTGGAGGCCTTGGCTGCTTTGTTTTAGCCTGTTGTTGAGCTGGGAATACTTGTTAGTTCAGACTAGACCATGGTGGCTTTAGCTGATGTTCTGGTAGGGAGGGCCTGTGTCCCGGGGAAAAGAGAGGTTATGGTGCTTACCCTAAAAAAGCTGGTAAGCTGTAAGTAAGAGATATTTTTACAGGAATGTGGAACCTTTCCCTATAAGTAAGTATCCCAATATCAACGTGAAAATAGTTTGAGATCTCAATATTAAAACCAAGGGATGTTTTCCTTGATCATATCTACTTCACAGTAGCAGAAAGGATGGTTCATAGTTATTTGGTAAATTCGTGACTGTCCAGACAGCTAAACTGGCTTGACTGTCAACATGGTCTTAGATTCACTTGATGGTTATGTAGTCATCTAATGAATTTGTGACCATCTGCACTGCCAAACTGGTTTGATTGTCAACGTAGTCTAAAATTCATCTGATATTTGCTTTTGGTTTAGCTAAGCAGTATGGTATAGTGGAAATACCATTGGCTTTGGAGTCAGAGAACCTGGGTTTGAATCTTTCTTTGCTTTACTACTTAACATGCTTTATATATTGTTGGGCATATTACCTATCCTCCCACAGCTTCAATTTTCCCATCTGTAAAATAAAAGGATTGAACCAAATAATATTTTTTTTGCTTTTTTTGGGGGGAGGGGCAATTGGGGTTAAGTGATTTGCCCAAGGTCACATGTCTAGTTTTTGTGTTACATGCCTGAGGTTGGATTTGAACTCGGGTCCTCCTGACTCCAGGGCTGGTGTTCTATTCACTGTGCCACCTAGCTGCCCAAACCAAATAAATTTTAAAGGAACCCTTTAAATCCTGTTAACCCTGCAGGAATTAGAGGGTTAGTAAGTTTCAGAGGCCCCTACCCCTTTTCAGGGAAAATGCATTCATTCATTTGTTCATTCAACAACTGCTATATTCAAGACATAGTGCTAAATCTTGAATACTGTGCATTTTGACAGTGATATGTTTTTAGAGGACACCTTAAAACTCTGGGATCCATCTCTCTGGTTCAGCTCCACTGACCTTTCATGAAGATTTGCCCCAGATTTCTCAAACCTGGAGGTTTCCCTACTATTTCACCACATTCTCTCTTTAATATTGTTAATGCAGCTTTCTTTTCATTAGAATGAATATAACATAAGTGGTACCCAACTTACAGCAGCATCCTGATAACTTGGAACTTGGGTTTCAAAAGTCTAAACCCTGACCCTGATACTCAAGGCCTTCCATAATCTGGCATCACCTTATCTTTCTAGCCTTAACTCACACTATTCCCCTTCACTTGTTCCAGCCAAACAGAGCTACTCTGTTCTCCTCTCCCAATTTTTTAAAATTTCCTCCTTTCCTTTAAGGGTCAACTTCAGTGCCACTTCCTCCATGAACCCTGTGCAAATTCTTTCATCTCAGGTTTTACAGTAGGGAAGGTGGGTGAATTTCATGTTGACTATGCCCTATGGCCTTGCCATCTTCCTTGTTTCTGCACCATAAGGACTAACAGGACTTTCCTATCACCTCTATAGCTGAACCCTCCTCTGTGTGTTGTCTCCCCCAATTCAAATGTAAGCTTTTTGAGAGCAGAAATAGTCTCACTTTTATATTTGTATCATCAATGCTCACAAAGTGCTTGGTGCATAAGAAATGCTTTTCATGCATTCATTTATTCTTTCTATGGGTTCATCTACTCACTCATCAAAGTAGGAATTTGCCATGCTCTCTTCCTTTCCAGTTACAGATCTTGTAAAACAGTTTCACCCATGGTTACAGGTTGTGACTCATTTTTATTTTAAGGGGTTCTTCTTTTCCTCTCTGAAATATGGAGCTGATAAGCCAGTGTTAATTTCTTATTGACTTCAGATATGTGTCCAATATTGAACACCACTGGTCAGGCTCTTGATTCAGAAAATGTTTATGACCCCATTCTGTCTTTGATATTCAAGATGGTTTCTAGCTGGAAAGGGATTCTCTAACTTTGTATAGGAGAGGGAGTTGAGATATAGTATTTAGTTTAGATAAAACATTTTTGAAGCACTTATGTGGTGGCCAGTGTACTAAGTATTGGGAATGCAAATGAAAACAAAAGAATAGGTCCTGTCCTCAGGAGGCTTATATTCTAATGGGGGAAGACAAGATGTAAAAGGGATCTAAAAAGTGTGTGAGGGGAGATGTAAAAAATTCAGGAATAGATTTAAGAAAGAAGTGAACTTGCCTGGTCTGGACACTTCCTTAGGTAGAGAGTCTAGGCAAGAACTCACCAATCAGGAGAGGGCTGAGGGATGGCGGCATCTCCAGTATATAAAAGCAGGGTCAGAGATAGAGAAGTCCAGAGAGTCAGGAGTAGAGTTGGGTCAGAAGTAAGCATGGAATTTGGAATTCAAAAATTAAAAAAAAAAGTATGTGAAAAAAATTTATTTACATGCAATTGAGAAAGAAATAAAAAAAATTAAAGGAAAAAAGTGAGCATAACTGACCTGGGCATTTCCTCCAATGGAGCTTTTAGGCAGGAGGGGCAACCAGGGTGGAATTGTCCTTCAAGAAACACAGCCTCCTAAGTGATCTAAATTAAGTACTCTGAGAGAGCCCTGTCTGGCCCATATGTTTTAGGTGGATTCTGTCTTTGAACAGCAGGCTATGATAGAGTGCCAGGATCCTAGGATTCATGATAGCCCAGTATGGAAGCGTGTACGTCCATGCAGCCTGCTTCACTAAGCTGGTGCCAACTCTCCAATTTAGTCCCGCCTTCAGCATGCTGAGAGTTTGGGCTGCTCTATAGGACACACAGCACCCTCCCTCCCCCAGACTGTCATGTGCCTCTTGAAGAAGAGATTCTCCAAGCCCTCAGCCTTTTCCTTTCAGAAAGGGAATAGTAGTGAGATTCAGGGAACACTTTATTTCAGTTCTAGAAGAATATGGGAAGGCTCCGCTTCCTTACTGGAGGGATTCGGCAGCTCCCTGACCTTGTACTCTCCCACCAGCCTTGATGATTATGAACAACAGACACAGCATTCCTATGGCCTTTGGTCTTCAGAACAATGTTAACTGATCTGTGAAAGGCAGTGAGAGCATCCATTGAAAAATGTTGTAAGATGTGTCCTGTCAAACAATACTGCATTTTCATCTTGGAAGCATGGCCTGATTGATCTGATAGAGTGCTGGGAAGACCTCAGCTTAAACCTGATCTTCCATCCCAGCTGTGTGGCCATGGGAGACCATGAGTGAATCGCTTAGGTTTTTTTCAGTCTCAGTTTCCTCATCTGTAAAATTGGAATAATAATTAAACCTATAGTATAACAACCACTTGAACAGGAGTTCTGAAACTTTGTGTGTGTCCTGAACCCCTTGGGCAATCTGGAAAAGCCTATGGGATCCCTTCTTAAAGGAATGTTTTTAAACACATAAAATATGGTACATAAGATTACAAAGGAAACTAATTTTACTGGATTACAATTATCAGACTATAGACCCCAGGTTAAGAACCTCAGCAGTTTCATTCTTTGCAGTTGTAGCTATCAGTACCTGCCATATAGTAGCACTTAATAAAATGCTTGTTGATTGATTGACTGATAGTACTAGGATTGCTCTGAAGCTCAGATAAGATAATGTTCATAAAGAACATTGCAAGCTTTAAAATGCTATATAAGTGTCAGTTCATTCTAAGATTATGAATTTGCAGGCAAGGGGCCCTCCCTGCATTGGTAGAAGGCATTCCCTCATTTGGGAGTTCCTCATACTAATGAAGTTACATGTCTAGTTTCTATCCCCTTTTCTACCTCTTGATGACACAGAAAACTGAAAATGAATACAGCCTTAGCTCTGAATACTATCCCCCCACCCTCATTTTTTCTCTCTTTCCACCTTCATTGTATAAAGCACGGTTCCCCCATCCATAAGGCATTCTTCTTTTCAGGTTAAAGGTGATCACAAATGTCATGGGTTCCATGTGAGACCAGTTGTCTTACTCACTGAAACTTGACCTTCACAATGACCTTGCCTTTGATTTTTCTGTTGCTGGGGAGGAACGTCTACAGGCAGTGGTATAATGAAGAGTTTAATGATGGGAGTTAGGAAAATGGGACTCCAGTACTCTGTAACCTGGGCCAGAGAGAGCACTCTCACCAGGTCCCTTCCTTAGGAGACTATGCCATGGAATCTCTTCCAGCTCTGAAATTTAGTGAGAAATGAATTGTACTCCAAAGGCCTCCAGACACATGATCTCTTCCTAGTAGATGTACTTCGTGCCCTATAGAGAGAGTTTGTGCATCCAGGTGGGTGCATAGGTGGGAAAAGGCAGCCAGGGTAAGGGGACTGTAGAGGCTTCTGAGGAGTGGCTTCTGCAGGTATTAATATCCTGGTCATTGGGGCAGCTTACACTGTAAAAGCCCTGCAGTCAGCTGACCTGGTAACCAGATCTCCACATGGAGATGACTTGAAGTTTTTAAAAGACCCCTGACTTGGAGAGGTGAGCATGACGGCAAGAATGTGAGGAGCAAAAAACAAATGCTAAAAGTTTTCTTGATATGTAACTGGGGAGGGGCGGCTAGGTGGTGCAGGGAGTAGAGTGCTGGCCCTGGAGTCAGAAGGACCTGAGTTCGGATGCGGCCTCAGATACTTAACACACACACAAACAAAACCTAGCCGTGTGACCTTGGGCAAGTTACTTAACCCCAACTGCCCTCCAAAATGCAAAAAAAAAAAAAAAAGGTAGGATATGTAACTGGGGAAAAATAAAATGCTATTAAATTTTTAAAAAAATTTTAAAGGAAAAAAAAAGGAAGTGGGTAGCAGTATCCTCACATTGTCAGGCCGATTTTGTCAGCTAAGAACCTTGGTCTAGGACCTGTTGTCCCAGACTTTAAAGATGGCCGACTGCTTTTAATAAGATTAGATGGCAGCTAGAGAGGGAAAGGTGACTTTTTGTATTTTATTTTTCAGTTAACAAGCATTAATTTTCTCTCCCTTATCCATCACCACAACCACAACCCCCCCCCCCAGTAAAAAGAAAAACAACCCTTGTCACGAATATGGGTAGCTAAGCAAACCTTAATTCCCATACTGTTTGTGTCCATAAATGTGTTTCTTAGCCTGCACCTTTAGTCAGTCCACCACAGCTCTGTCAGTGGGTGGCTAGCATAGTTCATCAGCAGTCCTCTGGAAGGTCACTGTCTTCATCAGTGGTCTTAAGACTTTCAAAGTTGTTTATCTTTGCAATGTCATTTTTATTGTATATATAGTTTTCCTGATTCTTCTGCTCACTTCACTTTGCATCAGTTCATGCCGGGATTCCCACGTTTCTCCAAACCCATCTCTTTCATCATTTCTTCACAGTATAGTTATTATTCCATTACGTTCATAGACTATAATTTATTTAGCCATTCCCCAGTTGATGGGCAGATACCTCTTTAGTTTCCAGTTCTTTGCCACAATATAAAGACCGCACACCTGTGTCCCTTTCCCGCTTTATTTGATCTTTTTAAGGTACGGGTCTAGTAGAGATTTGTACAGTTTAGTGACTTTTTGGGCGTGGTTCTCAATTGCTTTCCAGATTGGCCAGACTAATTCACAGCTTCACCCGAGCACTTTTCCCTAAGCTTCTCCAACACTTGCCAATTTTCTTTTTTATCACCTTTGCCATTCTGATGGGTGTTAAGTACAACTTTGGAGTTGGTTTAATTTGCCTGAGAAGTGACATTTAAGGCTACAAAGAGGTATTTCCAGGGTGGGAAGAATGCTGTCTTCAGTCAGAAGACCTCAACTCCTACTTCTGCCTCTTTCTACCAGTGTAACTTTCAATAAATCACTTAAAACTCTCTGGGCCTCCAATTTCTCATATTTCAAATGGGGATAATAACTTTCACAATACTTGACAGGGTGTTGTGAGATTCAAATAGGCTATTGTGGGTAAGGTGCTTTGTAAACTCCAAAGTGCTACATAAATATTAGCAATCGTTATTTTCTTCATTTGTAAAATGAGAAATTTGGAATACGTGGTGCTAGGGAATGTAGAGCTTTCACAGAAGATGCTAACAGGGCTACTGAATCTCAAAACAGCAGGCCTTTATTTGGCCCTTTTAACTCACACACACACAAAAAAGGCAGTTAACAGAAGACGGTGGAAAACCTGTGGCCTCGAGGCCTCACAGAACAAACCCCTTAATAAACGGATCTGTTCTGTTAAACTTGGACTCAGTCAAAAGTCTGTTGTACCCGAGGACCTGGAAGGCCACATGTGGCCTTGAGGCTTCAGGTTCCCCATCCTGACATAAAACAAGGGGTGAGGGGAAGATAGATGCAGATTTCAGTCACCTAACTGACAAAGATATATCCAGCTCTTTGGCAGGATAGAACACATCCACATTTGGGTAAGTAAGGGATTGTCCAAGCCTCGAGTGAGATATCTTCCGGCCATGGCAAGAAAAGAAGGGGGATCAGTGACCCAGCAAGAGACAGTTCTTGTGCCCTGGAGCCCAGATTATGCCAGACGCTCCCCACTACTTTGCTGGGGGTATTCCTGAAGTCTATTCCACATAACATGGTCACTTTACAATATGGAAGGGGGCTAGGTGTTTCTTTATGGGAAGGGCAGCATCTTGCCCGGGCATGTCTGTGTCCTACTTCCCAAGTAGGTGGGTGGGCATCTACAGGCAGGTGCCAGTTAACTGGGGAGCTGGAAGTTCCTAAAAGGAAGAATCCAAATATGGGGGCTTTCAAAGCCAGGGAAGGGTTGGGGGTCATGGCTAGCAGGAGGAGGCATGTCTAGAAGACAGCATGCCCCCAAAAAGTCTAGGCCCAGAAAACCAGAGGTTTTTGGATTGTTCAACCTCTAAGGTCCCTTCTGGCATGATCCCAAAAGAACTGGGAATATGTCATGAATCATAGATTTAGCCTGGAGTAGAGAAGACTTATTTGGGAGCTAGTAGCCTTCCTCAAAGTATGTGGCAAGTTATTAAGTGGAAGAGAGACCAGACTTTTTTCTGCTTGGCCCCAGAAAACAAAACTAGGAATAGCAAAGGGAGGAAGTCACAGTGAGGCAAATTTAGGCTTGGTCTAAGGAAAAACTTACCAATAGTGAGAGTTACAGATTGCTTTTATAGAGCACTTTAAGGTTTACTAAGGGCATTGCATCTGTTAAGTCATTTGGTCCAAAAGTAGGACAAACTGTCAAATTATAATGGGGTTTCCCCTCAATGGGGGCCTTTAAGCAAAAACTGGATGACCACTTGTCAAATATGTTTTAAAGAGGATTACTTTTTCACATATGCTTTTGATGAGCTGGCCTCTGGTGTTCTTTCTGACTTTGAGGTTCTGTGATTTTGTATGTAAGACACATTTATTGACCTTGAATCAAAATTCAGTTGAAATAAAAACCTTGAACTGGGTTCAAGTCCCACTTCTGACACATAACGATTGTCTGACTCTGGGAAACTCACTTGAACCCCTCAGTGATCTAGACAAATCTCTAAGACTGTATAAATTGAAGGGAAGGTACCAATCTGCATTGGTACAGGCAGTTTCTTCATCCAACAATTCCCTATATTAATGAAATTACAAGGCCTTGATGCTATCCCTGTCCCTAAGCTTCAGAACACTATGTCAGGCATTGGAGGAGATGTAAAAATCAGTAAGAAAGGGTTCCTTCCTTCTTGGAGATTGCAGTCTTTGTTGGGTAAGGGGTAGTATATCTCCCGTTTCCCCCCCCCCCCCACCACATACACACACAAATATGATATGAAATGGAACAAAAAAAGTACACAGGAAGGAGAGTATTATGTGTTATATAAAACATGGTCCCTACTTTCAAAGACCTTAAAATGTAATAGACTTCTTGGTTAAATTTGATGCTTTCTTGCCTTTTAGATTGTGCTCACACTAGTTAGTTAATAAGCATTTATTAAGTGCTTTGCCTGACACTGTGCTTAAGCCACAGGAATACAAAGAAGTGAAAGACAGGCCCTGCCCTCAGGGAGCTGATAATCCAATGAGGGAGACAATATGTGAACAAATATATACAAAGCAAGCTCCATACAGAATAATTGGAAAATGATTAACAAAGGGAAACCACTAGAATGAAGAGGACTTGGGGAAGGCTTCCTCTAGAAGATGGAATTTTAGTTGGGACCTAAAGGAAGCCAAGAGGTCAAGATGAGGAAGGAGAACATTCTAGGCATGGGGACCAACCAGAGAAAATGCCCAGAGCTAAGAGATGGAGCGTCTTGTTCATGGAATATCAAGGAGACCAGTGTCACTAGATTGAAGACTATGTGGTGGGGGAAGTAAGGTGTAAGAAGATTAGAAAGGGGTGGGGGAGAAGGTAGTTTGTGAAAGGCTTTGAATTCTAAACAGAGGGTTTCATATTTGGTCCAAGAGGTGAAAAGAATCACTAGAGTTTAGAGAGAGAGAGAGAGTGTGTGTGTGTGTGTGTGTACATAGTCAGACTTTTACAATCACTTCATCAGCTAAATGGAGGATAGAAGTGGAGTGGGGAGAAAATTGAGGCAGGCAGATCCACCAGGAAGGCTATTGTAATAGTCCCAACATGAGGTGAGGAGAGCCGGTACTAGGGCAGTTGTTATATTAGAGGAGAGAAGGGAGCCTTGGCCACAGATTGGATGGGGTGGGGGAATAGTAAGGAATTGAAGATTAGATCTAGGTTGCTTTGCCTGAGGGCCTAGTAGGATTGTGGCAATAATAGGGAATTTTGGAAGGAGAGAGTGTTTAAGGGGAAAGATATTAGAAGAGGGAGATCAATAGTATCAAAGGCTGTAATGAAATCAAGAAGAATGAAGACTGAGGAAAGGCCATTGGCTAAATTAAGTCATGTTTAAATAATCTGACAAATGTAAATAGTTGCTGGGTAGACTGAGCTAATATAATGAAAATGACAGTTCTACCTAATCTACTTGTTTAGTGTCATCTCAGTTAAACTACCAAAAAATTATTTTGTTAAGTTAGGAAAAATAGTAACAAAATTCATTTGGAAGAACAAAAAGTCAAGAATATCAAAGCAGTTAATTTTTTTAAATGTAAAAGAAGGAGGTCTAGCAGTACCAGATCTCAAACTGGTGATAATTATCAAAGCTATCTGGTACCGATTAAGAAATAGGATAATCGATCAGTAAAGTAGAGTTGGTATTCAATGCATAGTACTAAATGATTATAATAACCTTTTGTTTGATAAATGTAAAAGATCTAAGTTTTGGGGATAAGAACTCATCATTTGGTAAAAATTGTTGGGGAAACTGGAAAGCAGTCTGGCAGAAACTATCGTGTCAACTGGACTGGAACCGATAACCAAGCTATGAGTGGCCAGAGCCTAATAAAACAGCTGGAAATAGGAGAGTCAGGAATCAAACAGAAGTTTACTTAATTTCAGAGTCAGGAAAACGGCTTGCAAGCAAGGACACAAGGGGAGTGTGGGGAGATCTCATTACTTACACCAGTGGCTGCACAGTGAATTGTAGCCCTGACAGTGAGGGGCAACAATGTGACAAGTGTGATTCATAGCAGAACCTCATAAGCAGAACATGGGTACTACAGATACTTTTCTAAGATCAGAGACCACCTGATGCTGGTGGGAAACAATTCTGGGATTTTACTGTGACTGAGATTATCCAGAAGGTGAGATCATCCAGCTTGTGAGTGCAAAGGATTGTTGTCATAGCAAGCTCAGGGCACAACCTGTTTGCTGGGCGTTAGCTCTGGAAAACAGGGTGTCTCCTAATATCTTGACAATATATGGGTATACTACACCGTTTATCAAGATAAGTTCAAGGTGGATATATAATCTAGATATAAAAGGAGGTATCATAATTAAATTAGACAAGCATGGAATATATTATCTATCAGATTTATGGATAGGAGAAGAATTTATGAACAAGAGATAGCATTGTGGGATATAAAATGGATAACTCTGATTACATTAAATTAAAAACTCTTTGTACAAATAAAATCAGTATAGCTAAGATTAGAAGGAAAGTAGAAAACTGGGGGGAAATTTTTTATAGACAATTTCTTGGATAAATGTCTCATATCTCAAATATATAGAGAACTGAGTCAAATTTATAAGAATATGAGTCGTTCCCCAACTGGTAAATACTCAAAGGATATGAACAGGCAGTTTTTGGAAAAAGAAATAAAAGTTATCCATAGTCATATGAAATAATGCCCTAAATCATTATTGATTAGAGAAATGCAAATTAAACAACTTTGAGGTACCTTCTCAAACCTTTCAGATTGCTAAAATGAAGGAAAGAGAAAATGACAAATGTTGGATGGAATGTGGAAAAACTGGGATGATAACACTCTTGGAATTATTGGTGGACCTGATCTAACCATTTGGGAGAGCAATTTGGAATTATGCCCAGTGAGTTATAAACCTGTTTATACCCTCTTACCCAGAAATACCACTATTAGGTCTGCTTCTCGCAGTGATCAGGGGAAAAGGAAGAGAACTATATGTTCTAAAACATTTATAACAGCTCTCTTTGTGTAGAAAGAACTAGAACTAGAAATTGAGGGGATGCCCATTAATTGGGGAATGACTGAATAGTTGTAGTATCTGATTGTGATGGAATACTACTATGTTATAAGAAATGATGAGCCCGGTGATTTTAGGAAAACATGAAAAGACTCACATGAAATAACTAAGCTATTCTTTTTTTTGGGGGGGGGGCAATTGGGGTTAAGTGACTTGCCCAAGGTCACATGGCTAGTTTTTGTGTTAAGTGTCTGAGGCCAGATTTGAACTCAGGTCCTCCTGACTCCAGGGCCGGTGCTCTACTCACTTTGCCACCTAGCTGCCCCCAGCTCAGCTATACTCAGTGAAACAAACATTCGAATCAACTACAAAGGACTTATGAAAGAAAATGCTATCCACCTCCACAGAAAGACCTGATATATAGAAGTATGTATTGTATGGTTCCACGTATATATCTATAACAAATGTTGGTCTTCTCTAGTGCAGGGTTGGGAGGAAAGAAGGGAAGGAGACAACTTGAAAGACAAAATGTAAATTAAAAAATACAATGCGTGGTTTTTTTTTTAAAGGAGAAGTGGATTTGGCAATTAAAAGATTGTTGGTATCTTTGGAGGGAGCAGATTCAGTGGAAGGAAGAGGTTGGATGCCAGATTGTAAAGGGTTTAAAAGAGAGTGAGAAGAGAGAAAGTGAAGGCACCTGTCATAGAAGGCTTCTCAAGGAATTTAGCCACAAAGGGTAAGAGATAGAGGACAGTGGTTATCAGGGATAGAAGGATCAAGTGAGGGTTTTTTGAAGATGGAAGAGACATGGGTATGTTTTTAGCTATTAAGGAAGGAGCCAATAGATAGGGAGAAATTGAAAATAAATGAGAAAATGGGAATGATAGAAGTAACAATGTGATGGAGGAGATGGGACAGGATGGGGTTACTTGTACAGAAAGAGGGCTTAGCCTTGATAAAGAAGTTCACCAAGGGAGCAAGATGGGGAAGGGAAGAGACTGACTAGCGTAGGGATGATGCCTGAGAGAGAGCTGACAAGTTGAGTGATTGGCAGTCACAGTGTGGAGGAAGAGTAGGGTCTGATTAGGGAAAGTAGAGGGAGGAAAGCCAATAGATATAGTCAGATAAGGAGGTTTTGGAATTCTTGAACATGAAGGTGGCACATTTGTGGGCAATGGCAAGATAAAGGATATAACCATAGTTTTTGTTTGATTGAGGTCGACTGGAGGTATAGGTTGTGGGAAATAAGCAGGTTGAGAAACTGAGTGGTTAGAGTGTTTGAAGGAAAAACAACATGTATGTTTAAATCCTTAAACTTGCAATATGTAAGTTTAGTATCAGGGCAGGAGTTGAGGAAGAGAGAAAAATGTGAACCTCATACTGAGGTCATTGAGGAAGGAAGGGGGCCTAGAGGTCTATAAATGACAGCTACCAGGATTTTGATTGGATGGTAGATATGGATTGCATGAACCTCAAAGGAGGAGAGGTTACTGAGTGATGGAGATAGGGGGCAAGCCTAGAAGGGGAGTAAAGATTATTCTAACTCTGCTGCCTCAACCAGTGGACCTAGGGGAAATGAGTGGAGGTTCAGCCAATACTGGAAAGGGTGGCCAGGGAGTCTGTGTTATTAAGCAGGAACCAGGTCTTGGGAATTGCTAGAAGATGGAAGGTGTGGGGAAGGAAAAGATCTAGGATGAAGGGAAGTTTGTTGTCTAAGGAACAGGCATTCCAGAGGGCACAGTGGAAGGGGTGGGTAATAACATTTGGTTGGGACTTTGGGGCAAGAAGGTTGAGGGGTGTGGGGATGAGGAATCAGTTGATGAGAGATGGGAAATGGGGTTTGGATGATGACCTAAAGGGGTTCAGGATTACTGAGATATATAGGGTATAAACATGTGTGAGCATATATGGTGTCACTCCTCTTCCTAAGGGTGGGACTAGAGATTAGGTTGGAGATAAGCACAGAATAAGGTGGAAATCACTTTGGTCATGACTTTCTTTTGGGGGACATGTGCAGAGGAGATGAAGATTTGAGGTCAGAGGAAGGTCTGGTTCCTCTTCTCACTACCATCCCTTAACCCCAGCATGCCTCCCTCTTCCCCCAAACTCCAATATGATGTCCTCCTTTTCTGGAGATAATGCAGTATAGTGGGAAAAGAATAAGAGAATACGGGTTTGGGTTCTGGTTCTAACATTAGCTGTGTGATCCGAAGTAAATAATTTCACCCAGGTTTCCTCACCTATAAAATGGGGATGACATCACTTTCACTTTCTACCCCTGTGGGTTTTTGTGAGGCACGTACTTTGCAAGCCTTAAGATGCTGTAGAAATGTGAGTTGCTCTTATCAGAATGTAACTGGGTTCTCCCACACCCAGTTCACAAATACCACCTCTCTGGACCATGGTAGTTCAGAGTGATGCCATCTTGTCCTGAACTTCTGAAGCAACAAGGTGCCCTGAGGGTGAAAAAAGAAGCCACACCTATCAGAGCCAAACCACCACCTTCCCAGAGACCCTGGAGGAGGCATCTCTAGACCCTGTTCCTAAGAGCCCCAGGAATAACTTGGGTTTCATCCCCAGGCCTCCCCTGACCACGCCCTGTTTCCAGCTTAGTCTCTTTGTGGAGATTGTGCTGACAACTTTCTCTCCAACTGTTCCAGCTCTTCCCTCAGCAGCTGCAGCTACTGAAAACAAAGAAAATGAAGTTATTGACAGCAAAATCCTTGGCACTGTCAAATGATTTAACATCAGAAACAGATATGGTTTTATCAATGGAAATGAGATTAAGAAGATGGATTACAGAGGGACTAGCCAAGATGGAAGAGTAGGAGGAAACAATATAGCCCAGTTCCCCCAGGTACTACACCAGTGATCTCAGAAAAGCACCTAACAATGATGTGAACTCTGAGGAGAAACCTCGGTGGTTCACATTTTCAGCACAAGGGAGCAAATTTACCCCACAGGCAAATCCGCAGAAATTTGTTAAGCACCTACTATGTTCCAGCTACGGTGCTAAGTGCTGGAGGTATAAAGAAAGTCAAAAACAAAAACCACTTCCTGCTCAGAAGGAGCCCAGTTTAATGAGGGAGGCAACTAAGTAACTAAGTACAGACAAAATTGGAGGTTATTGTTTGCTCTTCACTTGGAAGAGGACCAGTGGCCCCACTGGGTGATGTCTTGACTTGCCTGTATTTAAGGGAGGCAGAGCCAGCCTTACTTTCTCTTCCAGAATCATCAAAGTCTAGTGGCAAGACAAAAGGCAGGATGACTGGAGATGGTTCAGGATGCAGTGAGTGACCTTGGTATCTTCCATGCCCAACCGAGTTCTAAGCACTCCATAGCACCCGCTTCAGTCATCTTCGGGGCTGTCGGAACAAATTGTTCTCCTCTGCCCATTCCCCTTGGGGAAATCTTCACATGCTTGAGGTATATATCTCCCTAACTCACTGATGGGTTAGTGGGTCTGAGACCTGTTGTGACCCTCAGTGTGGTTTAGCCCATCTGCCGAGATGGTTTATAGGGATATGGCTGCTAAGTGCATATATGTGCATTCCACAGCTTCTTCTAGCCACAGGTGAACGCTGGGTAACAGGTGTACACCAAAGATGAATGAGTAACCCTGAAAAGGGCCCAGCAAGCCCCTACACCAGAGGTGCTGGTCCTTCCTGAACACCCCACACCCTTCACCCAGGAGAGGAGACTAACTCCAAACACTTATAAGCAAAACTTTAAAGGAAAAACCTAGCTTGGCTATGAGATCAACTAGATTTCCTAGAAGAAATGAAGCAAGATGATATGACAAATTAAATGAAAGTGCCAGAGGAAAGAAATGGAAAAGAAATGAGAGTTATGGAAGAAAGACTTGGAAAGAGAATTAACAGCTTAGCACAAGAGACACAAAACCTTGCTCAAAATAGACAAACTCCCAGAAAATTAGAATAAACCAAACAGAAGTTAATGACTCCATAAAATAGCAAATATTAAAACAGTCAAAATATTGAAAAAGTCAAGGAAAATTTATATCTCATATCAGAAAACAACTGACCTGAAAAACAGATTGTGAAAAAGATTTAGGAATTATGAGATTAGTCACATTATCAGCAAGATGGAGGTTTGGATATTTTCTCTGATCCTCACAATCTCTCAAACCTCTACCATGCACCAAAGATAAAGTAACTTGGGGCGGCTAGGTGGCGCAGTGAGTAGAGCGTCGGCCCTGGAGTCGGAAGGACCTGAGTTTGGATCCAACCTCAGACGCAATGCACACACAAACAAAAGACCTAGCCGTGTGACCTTGGGCAAGTTACTTAACCCCAATTGCCCTCCAAAAAGCAAAAAAAAAAAAAAAGAAAAAAAAAGATAAAGTAACTTCAGCCATCCCCATGGTCTAGAACAGTGGTGTCCAAATCAAATAGCAACTGTCCATAAAGATCCCTGCAGGCCGTGTATTGACTTAAAACCACAAATTAACATTGTCTGTGTTTTATTATGTTTTTGTTTATTTTGTTAAATATTTCCCAGTTACATTTTAATCTGGTTTGGGCTTCACTCAGGAATGTTGTGCGTTGCATGTAGTGTATTTGACACCAGGAACCTAAAAGATAATTGAAAAAAACTCAAACAAACCATGAACTTATGCCTACCTCGTGCTTGCTTAGCAACCCCTCCTCTACTGCCTGCCACGCTGCAAACAGCAAGGGTGCATCAGCCAACTCACAGGCTTTCAGCAAAACACAATCTGGCACCGCTCCCCTATTTCTAGTGCCACAGAGATTCAAGTTCTGCACTGCAGAAATTAGCTGAGGCTATAACGGTTAGCCCTGCAAACCCCAGCAAAGCTCTGTGCTGCAAAAGATCTCTGTGGGAGAGTGGAGGAACAGAGGGAACTGGGAACTGGGCATGAATAAAGCTGGGTTTGAAAAAAGGACAGTTCCGCACTATACACTCCAACTCCTCCACCCTCTTTTGCGATCCCAACTCCAAATGACAGAAATCAGTCCTGGATGCAATACCATGAACTGCCAGACCAGGGAAGTGAGGAACAGAGGAAACAGGACAGGATATCATGGGGGTGGGGTGCTATGGGGGACTTGATGGGACTCTAATAAATGTGAAGGAAAAGAACCCAACATCCAACTGGGGCCAATTGCATCCCCCCAAAAGTCACTTGGGGAAGAGACCTAGGCTAGTGAACTGTGAATTACTCAGTGTAGGAGGAGGCTAAGAGGCATTAAGATCTAACCCCCAGAGAAATAATCATCACTGGTAAGGGAGTAAGGAAGTGAGCAAAAAGGGGAAATAAGGTGGGAGGGGACCTGAAATTACCAAAGATCTCAAGAGGAAGAAAAAAATCAAAGACCCTAGAGCATAAGGAGGTAAATCAACAGGGAAAACATTAACATAGCCTCCAGATCTAGTAAAAGAGTTTAGACCTTTATGAATAAATACTACAAAATAAAGCAAAGTAACTCAACATTTGATAAGACAAAGGACCCTGTGGATTTGAGGAAAACATGGAATCACAATGTGCTGTTCTTGACTGATTTAAGAGAAATGAGAATTGTGAGAGCAGAATTTATGGCCTACATGGTAGAAATTATTGGAAGAATAGAAAAACTTGAATCTTTGATGGTAATCTTGCAAAAGAAACAAAAGAGGGGACCACTGGTTAGGAATGCAAACACATGGAAGTTAAGGACAATCTGGAAAAAGAAAAGCAAAAAGCAGTATTAAAAGAAAACATGCTCTGTAATCAAGCAAAATATCTTGATCTTGAAGACGTGATACTTAAAGACATCCATAGGATTTTAAGTCTCCCAGAACAACAGGACCAATAAAAAAATCCGAACACCATAAGGCAAGAAATAATACAAGAAACTGCCCAAAACTTTTGAAAACAGAAAAGTGAATACCAATGAAGTCATATATTAACTCCAGAACCACCTCTCCCCAACCCCAGGCTTCAAACTTCAAGACATGTGTAGCACCAATACGATATCTACAGTGCCCACAATCATGATAAAGACCATGACTGTAAGTATCACATAATGTCATGTTCAATTGCAAAATATACCAAACTCTCCATATAGAGGATAGAAATGAAGTGTTTATTTAGAGACCAGAAAACCAAATCCCAAAATCAGTAAGCCGATTCCATCATAGTACCAAAGATATTCAGAAGTCATAATAGTTCTGAGAGCCATAGCATCCTTCAGCCTTCCCACAAACAAGATCAATATTTACTCACAAACCTCTCTATCTTCTTAGTGAGTGTCCTCCCTCCCCCACTGTCTCGCTAGCTCTGACTACCAGCTTCTGGTGGGCTCTGCTTCCCTTCAGCAAACTCCCTCCATTACAGGCTCCATGTGACTACATCCAGCCTATTAGCAGGTAGAGTTTACTTTCAAAGCAGGAGAGGTCTTCAGACTCCCCCCTAAGTCTGTTAAGGGGCAGGGAAAATCTTCCAATTCCCATTCCCATTATAACATGTGATGGTAAAATGTGACAATTCAGTTCAACAAGTTCTCCAAACAACCTGGAGAAGACTTTTAAATGCCAAGGAAAGAAAATATAAATAACAGAAGACTGTTCTGTACCTACCAGAAAACACTGGAGGGAATGGAATAATGTGGAGTTTAAGATGCAGTCCAGGCTGACTTCCCTTGCAAATCTGAGTAATCATAAATGAAAAGAGATGCACATTCAATAAGAAAGAAGTATGTGAAGCATTCTTAGAAAACCAGACCTGAAGAGATGGTTTGGTTTTTTAGCATCCTGAACAACAGAAATGCAGGAGGAGTGCATGAAGGAAGTGGCTAAGGACATCCACATCAACAGAGAGCCCCAGAAGAGGTCTCCTTCTAAATGTTTGCAAGAAGACAAGGATGAAGAAAGCATTCAGATGGAGGTAATAGTGGAAAGGTGGGGCTGAAGCATTATAGATGGAACCTCTTGACACCCTGTGTACAGGTTGATCAATATCTTTTGTGGGATTACATTACAAAATGGGAGGGTGCGTAGAAGGGGGAGGGGGAGAAAATAGAGGGGAGTGTATGATGTGCCTGGGTGTGAGGTTATGAGGGCTAGCAATGAGGGGAATGTGGGCTCTCAGGAAAAGAAGAACCTATGGGGAAGATGAGTGGGGGTAGGGGGAGACCTTTTTTGGTAGTGGGAGTGGGTCCCATTGATGAATGCTCCCATGGGTGAAAATAGATGTTCTCTTAAGGGAGATGGGGATCCTGTGTTGAGTGTTACTTGAGGTATTTAATGCTTGAAAAGACCACTCATCTTGCCTTGGGAGTAATACTCCTAAACGCAACTGAGAGTCCCTGGGGAGTGGTAGGGCATCAACCCATGGAGGAGATTTTGAGAAGAAAGATAACTAGAGGGAAGGTATAGTTCAATGGAAGGCTACATGATCAGAGATGTGGGCGGACGTGGTTCTGCCATGTGGCAGCATCCATTCTGTAACCTCTACATATTGGTATTTTTATGGGAGTGAGGCACAGTGAAAAAGGGGCATCTATAGAGCAATTTCTACAAGGCAAAAACTACTTGGAGAGGAGTGAATGAATACATCAGAAATTCTAATTCCATGAGGAATACAGAGAATAGAGAGCAATTAGATAAATACAGCGGTCATGAATCAGAGAGAATGAGGGTATAGAATAGACAGAGAAGATGGATAATGAAGAGAAATCCTCTCTGAAAAGGAATATAAAAATGAAATTTAAATAAACTAATGAATAGGACTAGTTGGAAAGGAGGAAAGGAAAGAGGAATCTACTTGACTGAAAGGAAAAAAGAGGGGAAGAATCAGCCAAATAAAAGCAAGAAAGAAAAAAGCACCAATAAACAAACCCAAAAGGGTAAGGGGTAACAAACAAAAAAAAAAAGGGGTCAAGGGTAAGGAAAAGAAAGCCAGTGGGGATAGGGCCACCTTAAAAAAAGATTAAGCCAAAGTAACCAGAGAAACACAGTGCAGTGTTTGCAGCAGACGAGAAAAGTAAAAATCATAATTAAAAAAGAAAAAAACCAATATGAGACAAATGGAGGAAAACATAAACCTAATTTATAAATGGGAATGGATTAAGCAATACAATAAAATGAAAAAGAGTGACAGATTAAATAAGAAAACAAAGCCCTACAATATCACTTACAAGAAAAACATAGATGTACACAAATAAATCCTCGGGGATGGGAAGAAATTTACTCTGCATCAAGTGAGTCCAAAAAAGCAAGAGTTGCAATGATGCTATTTTATCAAGCAAAAACAAACATTCAAAAATAAAAAGGGAAAAACAAGAAAACTACACTGATCCATAGTCAACAAAACAATATCAGTAATACCCTTATATATTCCAAATGCCTTAGCATCCAAATTAATAAAGGAAACATTAACTAAGTTACAGACATAGAAAGTAACACAATAGTGACAGGAGACTTTCAATTTCCCTCTCCCCGTTTTGGATAAGTCTAGCAGAAAAATAAATAAGGTGAAAATATGAAACAAGTTGCTGGAGAAATTAAACCTAAAGAACTTATCATATTCTTTAGATCAAACTGCAAAAGAATATTTCTCACCATAACATTGAGCTTTTTAAAAAACCGACCACAATTTAAGGCGCAGAAAGGTTACAAACAAATGTATAAAGGCAGGAATAGTAAGTACATCCTCTATGTAGACTATAATACAATAAAATAGTCATTGATTTAAGAAAATAGTCATTGATTCATAAACAAAAAATGTAGACCCAAATGGAGATAAAACAATTAAATCCTAAAGAATGAATGGACCAAAGAACAAATCAAAGAAACATAAGGAATGATGAGGAAACAACATACCAAAAATTTGAGATGAAGTTAGAGTCATCCTTAAGGGGAAAAAATCACATCCTTACAAGCATACATTAACAAAATAGAAAAGAAGAGGATTAGTGAACTGAATGTGTATTTATAAAATTAGAAAGCCAACAAATAAAAAAAAAACATAAAATAAGCACAAAAGAGTAGATATTAACAATTAAAGGAGAAATAGATAACTTAGAAAATTTTAAAACCACAATAATGATAAAGAAAACAAAAGGCTGGTTCTTTGAAAAGACCAATCCTAAACTAATCTGGTTAATAAGAAAAGGGCAAAAAAATCAAACGAATAAGATAGCAGATGAGCAAAGTGAAATCACAACAAAACCCAAAGAAATAAGAATAATTGGGACATATTTTATGTAGTCATATACTAACAAAACTGAGAACACAAAAGAATTAAAGTGCCTTCAAAAATATAAACTACTCAAACTATCAGAAGGCCATCTAGAAATCTTTAATAACTCAATCTCAGAAAAGGGAATAGGGCTATCTACAAAAGAAAAATACTGCTGGTCTTAGTGGATTCATGGGAGCATTCTATCAGACTTCTAAAGAACAATTAGTATCCATTATTCACAAATTAGTTTCAAAAATTGAGGAAGAAAGCACCCTACTAGAACTCTTTTATGAGAAAAGTATAGTTCTAATACCTAAACCAAAAAAAGATAAAACACAGGAAAAAATTATCGGCCAATATCATTAATGAATATTGACTCAAAAATTTTAAACATAACCCTAATGTGGCAATTTTTCTAAGAAATCATTCATTATGATCAGTTGGGACTTATGCCAGGGATACAAAGATGGTTCAACATTAGGAAAATTATCGATGTAATTAGTTATATTAAGAACCAAAACACCCAGAACCCCATGATCATCTCAATAGATGAAGAAAAAAAGCCTTTGACAAATCACAGTACTCTTTTATGCTAAAAACCCTACCAAGTATAGGTATAGATTTTTATCTATATATTTATAGAGATTTTTAAGTATCAAAGAAAAACCAAAAGCAAGCATCACATGCAATAAGGCTACACTAGAGCCTTTCCCAGTAAATAATTGGAGAAATATTAAGTGCTCCAGGGTAGTCCAAGCTAGTATAATAAAAATGACAATACTCTCTACATTAATTTACTTAGTGCCATACCAGTCAGACTACCAAAAGATCGCTTTATAAAACTAGGAAAAATAATAATGAAATTCATCTGGAGCAGCAAAAAATCAAGAATCTCAAGGGAAATAATGAAACAAAGTGGGAAGGAAAAAGACTTAGAAGTACCAGATCTCAAACTATACTATAAAGCAATAGTCATCAAAACAATTTGGTACTGGTTAAAAATGAGAGAAGTTGATCAGTGGAAGAGATTAATTACATGACATCCCAAAGCAAGCCAGTTTAGTAACCTGGTGTTCAGTAAATCTAAAGACCTTAGCTCCTAGGGTCACAATATGACAAAAACTCTTGGGAAAACTGGATAGCAGTCTGGCAGAAATTGTTTAGACCAAGGTTTTCACACCATATGCCACAACAAGCTCCAAATAGATATATTACCTAAATATAGAAGGTCACAAAATAAACAAACTAGAGGAACAAGGAAGAAATTACTTTTCAGATTTATGGATTAGAGAAGAGTTTATAACCAAGGAATAAAGAGGATCATAGGAGATAAATTGGACAATTTTGATTACATATAACTTTAAAAGTTTTACACAAAAAAAGCCAAATGCAACTTAGAAGAGAAAGAGCTAACTGGAAAAAGGTTTTTGTAACACATTTCTCTAATTTTAAGGTCTCATTTTCAAGACATATAAAGAATTTACTGCATTCATATTGATAAGACTCAGCTATTCATCAAGGGAAGAAATCTAAGCTCTGTATAGCAGTATGAAAAAATTATCCATATCACTAATATTTAGAGAAATAAAGGATCTCTGAGGTTCTAGTTCATAACCATCAGACTGACAGACTTGAAAAAAAAAAGGAAAATGACAAATGTTGGCAGGACTATGGGAAAAAGGCATCAACATTATTGGTAGAACTATGAATTGGTACAGCCATTTTGAACTGAACAATTTTGAAATACTTAAGAATTCTGATTAATGCAATGGTCAGCCATGGCTCTGGAGGATTGATTATGAAAAATGCTATTTACCACCTGACAGAAAGGTGACAGCCTAATATGTAGAATAAGACACATTTTTTGATGTGCCAATATGGAAATTTGTTTCGCTTGACTATGACTGTGCTCAATTGTTTAAAGGATTTTGATTTTCTTTCATTTTTCTTTCCTTTTCTCATTTGTGGGAGGGAATAGGGGTAAGCAAAATAAATATTTGAGAATTGAAAA
Source organism: Gymnobelideus leadbeateri (assembly GCA_011680675.1). NCBI lineage: Eukaryota > Metazoa > Chordata > Mammalia > Diprotodontia > Petauridae > Gymnobelideus > Gymnobelideus leadbeateri. The sequence goes on from WOXC01008144.1 coordinate 249,880, forward strand.
AATAAAATTTAATTAAAAAAAAAAGATGTATTGCCATCTGTTCTGCCACCATTTCCTAAGGACCCCTGGGGCTTTCTATCCATCTGATTTACAGCTAAAGCCTCATATATCTTTTGTTATTTTTCAGTTGTTTTAGTTAGTGTCCTCCTCTTCATGTCCCCATTTTGGGGTTTTCTTGGCAGAGATATGGAGCGGTTTGCCATTTCCTTCTCCAGCTCATTTTACAGATGAGGAACTGACACAGAGTGAAGTGACTTACCCAGGGTCACACAGTTAGATTTGAACTTTCCCATCCCAGTGCTCTATCCACTGTGTCACTTAGCCGGCTTCCTAGATTTCTATATTCCCTTTTAGAATATAAGTTTCTTTAGAGCAAGGACTGTCTTCTTTTTTCTATTTTTATCCCTAGTATTTAGGAAGTGCTTTGTACCTAGTAATTTTTTTCCCTATGTTCTCTAGTGTTTTTATTTTTTAAATTAAAAAAAAATTTATTTATTTACTTTTAGTTGACAACATTCAATTCCACAAGCCCTTGAGTTCCAAATTTTCTCACCCTCCCACTTCTCCCCCCTCCGCCTTCATGGTGACATGCAATCTGATATAGGTTCTACAGATACCTTCACATTAAACATTAGTCAAGTTGTAAAGAAAAATTATAACCAATATAACAAGAAAGAAGGAATGAAACAAAACAAAACACGAAAGAGAGAGAGCAGGTGGTTTGCTTCCATCTGCATTCGGATTCTGTTGTTCTTTCTCTGGAGCACATAGTAATTTTTTAATAATTTATTCTTTAATTTTAATTTTTTTTTTTTTTTGCTTTTTGGAGGGCAATTTGGGGTTAAGTAACTTGCCCAGGTTCACACGGCTAGTTTTTGTGTTAAGCGTCTGAGGCCGGATTTGAACTCGGGTCTTCCTGACTCCAGGGCCAGTGCTCTATTCACTGCACCACCTAGCCAACCCTAATAAATTATTTTTCACTCATTGAACTCATAGCAGTTAGCAATTAATATTATCCTGTTCTGTGACTTCTCAGAGGTCATAGGGAGAGGGATTGGTACTGTTATTTCATTGGCATAGGGGACTCCCTAATGAGGAGATTCCCTCTACTACTGCAGCTCAACATTTTCCCATGAACTTAGAGCCTTAGAGTTGCCTAAAGCATTAAGACATAAAGTGACTTGTTCAGGGTCACACAGCTAGTGTGTGTCAGGGGACTTGACTTGAACCCAAACTCTTCCTATTCTGAGACCAGCTCTTTTTCCATTATGCCACAGCCATCTCTATCTCCATTTCAACAATATATGTATGTGTGTATATGAAATTTATGTGTGTGTATGTATATATATATATATGTATGACATTTATATGTGTTTATAGCATGTCAAAAGATTTAGGTGAAGCTCCCTTCACCCCCATTACACTGACTGGATGGCTAGGGGAAGAATCACAAGAGGATATGGACAGGAGATGTCCAGGTGTTTGAATGAGTGAGAAGTACGTATTATATGCCCAAAATTGTGCTAGACACTAGGGATACAAATAGGAAAAAAGGGAGTGAGTGTGTCTCTACTCTCAGGAAGCTCACTTTCTAACTGGAGTGGAGGACTGCCATAAAGGAGGGTTCTGCTGTAAGGGGATGGAAAGACCCAGTGATAAGAGGATGAGAGGGTATAGATGCACTTACATCAGTCACCAAGGGAAGGAGGGCCCACACTGATGAGATCACAGATGCCTTAAATGATGACTTTTTGTTTGTTAATTCCCCATGTATTTAGGTTGTACATCCCAGAATAGACCAGAAAGCCACAGGTTCCCCACCCCTGGACTAGAAGCTTCTGGAAGACAGGGACTATGCCTTTGTATCTTTGCTTTTTCCATAATATCTGACATGTAGAGGGATTTAATAAATACTTGTTGGTTCAACCCAAATATACAGTTCCTTTCTGCTCATTAACCTTCATGAGGTTACCAGGCTCCTCTCTCACTCTATCACTTCAAGAAAGTTTGCTCAGATAGATCGTTAAGAGATTGTGCCATGGGGTTGTTCAGATAGCAGTTTTTAGACCTTTTGCAGATCCCAACATGCTAATGTTTCATATTGAACAGACTTCAGCTTGTCTAGATCAAGAATACAGAGTGTGAGGGGCAGCTGGGTAGTACAGTGGGTAGAACACCTGGAGTGTTCTGGAGTCAGGAGGACCTGATTTCAAATATTACTTCAGACACTTACTAGCTGTGTGACCCTGGACAAGTCTTTTAACCCTGATTGCCTCCAATAAAGAAAAAGAGAATATAGAGTGTGCTTACAGTAGTCATCAGTCAAGTAGGATAGAGCATTGGATTTGAAATCAGGAAGTTCAAGGGTGCAGATGCTGACTGTGTAACCCTGAGTAAGTCATTTACCCTCTCTGGTTCTCATTTTCTACTTCTGAAAAATGAGGAGGTTGAATTTGAATGACTTCTAAAGGCTTTTCCCCCTCTAAATCTATGATCCCATAGGTTTCTGAGGTCCCTTTGTGCCTCCCAGGGTTGTTGTGAGGATCAAATGAGATAATAATTGTAAAATGCTTAGTACGGTGCCTAGTACATAAGTACTACATAAATGTAAGTTATCGTTATAATCATTCTTACATTTGTGAGGCACTGAGGCAGGTAGTTGGAATTTTAGGCTTAGAATGTGAGGGCCCAAGTTCAAGATTCAATTCTGCCCCCTACTCTCTGTTAGAGGGCAAGTATGGTGTAGTGGATTGAAGTCTGACCTTGAAGGGGTGAAGCCATGCTTCTTACACACACAGACTGTGAACTTGGGCTAATTACTTATCTTCTCAATGCCCTAGACAACTCTTTAAGACTACAAGTTATAGAGAAGGAATCAGGCTGCTAGTTTGGAGTTTCTTCACCTAAGAATTCCTAGGAAATCATGAGTCCCATCCCTATCTCTGTTAGCTATTTGACCATGGGGAAGTCATATAAACTCTCTCAGCTTCCTCATCTATAAAATGGAGATGATAACATCTGCCCTACCCAATAGGGTAACTACTGGAGTATTGTGAGGACTAAATAAAGGTCATATAAATGGAATCCCTTTGTAGATGACCAGGTGAGGTCAAGTCAACAAACATTTGTTAAACTTCTACAATGTGTTAGAGACAAGTCTAGTGACACAAAGAACTCCCCTCATAGTCTAATGGAGGAGTTCACATGAAAACATGTATGTCTATACAAGACATATGCAGGATTAATCATAGGTGATTTCACTAGCATTAAGGAAGATTGATTAGAAAAGACTTGTCTCAGAAGGTGAGATATGAACTGAGTGTAGAAGAAAGCAGGATGAGGTGTAGCAGCAACCACACTGGCATTCCCAGGATGGCTGCTAGCACAGGTTCTTAGATCAGCTTTACTAGGAAAGACAGCTGTTCAAGGGGTCAAAGAGCTCTTTTAATTACATCCATCAGTTCAGGGGAAAAGTCAGCACCCTGAACTACAGAGAAAATACAAGCAGAGAAATAAAGACCAACAGATAGGGCTTCTAACTGTCTGAGAAATTAGCACAGACCAACAGACAAATCCACTTTCTGACCAAGGCAATACATACATAATTACTAGAGAGAGAAGCACCAACATCTGGATTTTTCAAAAGGGGGTACGACTCCTTAATGGATACCTAGAGTCTCGTCTGGTCAAATCACAAGAACACTCTTCCTATGAGTGAGCCCCAAAGCAAAATGCTAACCTCAGAGTATATATACCCTTTTTAGAGCCAGAGGGCATCACAACCCTCTTGAATCAATGCTGAATTAAATATTAACAAAAGGTATGAAAGCCTTCCTAGAAGCAAGCTTCCCTAAGCAAGTTTCCCTTAATGAGGTCCACATGAGTCAGGGAAGATCTTAAATCCCATTAACATTACATGAGGAGAAAGCTCATTTCCAATATGGAGGATGGCCAGGGAAAATGTGTGGAGCAGTGAGATGGGGCATTGCACAGGTGGACAAGCAAGGAGGCCGGTGTTGTCTGATTGTGGAACTCATAGAGGGGAGGAAAAACATAAGATTGGAAAGGTAGAAAAGGGCCAGCATATGAAGGGCTTTAAAGCCAAATAGTGGATTTTGTATTTGATCCTGGAAGTAACAGGGAACCACTGGAGATCAATGACTTAGGGATGACATAGTAAGACACACAAGTCTATGCATTATGTTGATTGTTGGCATCTCCTGCCATTACTTGCCTAGGATGGATGCTGGTTGTCCTTCAAAGACCCTTGTCGCTTAATCAGCATCTGAAAGCTCGCGCCAGATTTCTTTCCCCAGTCACCACTGAAGTGGACGCCAGCTCTGTTTTTTCCTCTCCTACAGATTTGTTGGGTAAAACCTTAAACAAGGGGCAAATAAAATGAAGAAAGGTTGGTGAGAGGACAAAAGAAGAAGAGGGGAAATTTGTAGCATAAACACAACACTTATGTATGGAAGAAAAATATTTCCTTTGAACAAACAAGACTCTCCGAGCTGCTTCCCAGAAGCACTATTATCCCAGAACAACACGGCTTCCAAAAAAAAAAAATATTAAAACGAAAGAAAGAAAAACCCTTTGCAGTCTGCAGAACAAATGCATTGAAAATGTTAAAGGGCATTCATGAAAGGGCTGGATGGCTGTTATTGCAGCAGGGGGAAAAACAACATTATTTTGCTCTGCAGATAAAAGGAAACGGAAAAAACGGCATATTTATAGCCTGGGAGCCTGGATTCCTTGTTAAGCCACCATTATCAAATTAATGTCAAAATGCATCAAACAGGCACGAGTATTCCAGGCCCCTTATGCAAAGTGCTTGCAAATTGGTTACAAATACATTTGTTTACAGGGGCTGAGGCTGGAGCTAACTAATTAGTCATTGTAGCATTTTCGATTTGGGCAATTACATAAACAATCTGTTTTGAAGAATAAACAGAAGTTGTTGTTTTCCTACAGCCCTTTAAAAATATATACATATCTGTATTTTGGAGGGGCTCCATTCAAACCCGGTGATACTTCGTTTCTTAAGTGAGGTAATGTGGAGGTAGAAAGGGGTAAAGCAAGGGACCCCTGCAGTAAGAGGGGGAGGCTTGTCAGTGACCTGAGGGAGATTTCATTGAGGTTAACAGCGTACCTGCAGAGGAAGAGTGGAGAGTAGGCGGTGTGTCTGTGCATCAAGGTGAGACAGTTTCCAAGTAGCATCCAGACTGGGAAGGTTGGCATATTCTCTCACTCTCTTTATTCATAGTTCTCATCATAAGAGTTTTGAGGATGGGGGCCAGCAACAACTCTTTTAATACAGGGGAACAGACCAGTATTAAGGGAGGCAGCACTGCCTTTACTTCATACCTCTATGATTCGGAAGCCATTGTGTCATGAAAAGTGGGCTGAATTTGTAGTCTGAGGACCTGGTTTCAGATCCCAACTCTCTCACTTCTGCAATCTTAGACAAGTCACTTAATGTTTCTGGGCCTCAGTTTCCTTCTCTGTTCAAGTAGAGGATTAGATTCCATGACTTCTGAGGCCTCTTCCAATTCTATATCTATGATCCTTTGGTCTTCTGCAACAAAGTATTCCTTCCTATATCACTAAACTGTGGTGAATGACTTAGTATTTAAGCTGATTAGAAATTTCTTACCATGCACTAATGAAAGATTAATTTTATCTAGATGTAGGAAAACAATTCACAAGTTGCTTCAGAGACCAAAATATAATTTAGCCTAAATTGGTGGTATTTGAATTTCGGAACTGTGTCATTCTTTGCAACTTAGTAATCCAAGCTGCTTTTTCTGGCCTTTTACAAAGTGAGGCAAAGTGAAAAGCATTTATTAAGAACAGTAAATATTATTAAATAAATAAAATAGTAATTAAATAAAAATGCAAAGAAAAGATGGTTCCTGAATTCAAGGAATTTATTTTCTAAATATTTTTTCCAATTGACATGTAAGAATAATTTTTTTTTTAAGCAATTGGGGTTAAGTAATTTGCCCAATGATACGACCAGTTTTTTTGTGTGGGTGTTAAGTATCTGAGGCCGGAACTGATCCGGGTCCTCCTGACTCGGGGGCCCAGCTCTTACTCACTGCACCACCTAGCCTCCCCATAAGAATAATTTTTAACATTCATTAAAAAAAAAAATTCTGACTTCTAAATTCTCTTCCTCCCTTCCCCCTCATCGAGAAGGCAAGCAGTTCAGTATAGGTTATACATCTGCAGCCATGCAAAACATATTTCCCTATTAAGTATGTTGCAAAAGATAACACAAAGAAATCCCAAAAAATAAAGTTTAAAAAAAGTATGCTTCAATTTGCATTCAGACTCCATCAGTTTTTCTCTGGATGTGGATAATGTTTTTTTTTTTTCATCAAAAGTCCTTCTTAATTGTCTTGAATCATTGTATTGTTGAGAATAGCTAAGCCATTCAGTCGTTCATCTCATAATACTGAGGTTAGTGTATGCAGTGTTCTCCTGGTTCTGCTCACGTCACTCAGCATCGGTTCATGTAAGACTTTGCAGGTTTTTCTAAAAGCATCCTGCTCATCATTTCTTATAGTATAATAGAATTCCATTACAATCATATACTGCAACTTGTTCAGTCATTCCCCAGTTGATGGCCATCCCCTCAATTTCCAATTCCAAAGAACCCCTATGAATATTTTTGTACTCATAGCTCATTTTCCTTTTTTTAAAATCCCTATGAGATAGGGACCCAATAGTGGTATTAATGGGTCAAAGGGTACACACAGTTTTTTAGCTCTCTGGGCATAATAAGGAGCTTATGTTCTAAAAGGGAAAGATAGCACAGAGCAGAAAGGGGCTTGGGGTACAAGGTACCTTAGAGGACCCATAGTGTGAAGTCTGTGGAGTCAGAAGCATAGCTTGGAGGGGAATGAATGAGGGCTGATCTGGCCCTCCCTCTCAAATGGAGGCATTCCTCACCCTTGCTCCCCCAAAGAACTCATCAATGAGAGGAAGGTCGCATGATGGAGGAAAGTTCCAAGGTGAGAAGGCCACTGAATCATGATAGCAAAGACTAGAAGTCAGAAGCACTGCTTGAAGGTGAATGGGTTTGGAGTCATTATTTAACTGTCCTAGGGACAGTGTTGCTAAGTCTATTTCATCACCCAGTCAAGCTAGCATTTATTGTTATTAAGAATAATAGCATTATTTAATGTTTTAAGGTTTGCCAAGCACTGTACATCAATTATCTCATTTTGTTAAGTACGTACTATGTAGAGCTAAATAATCAGGATAGAAAGACATAATTCAATCAAAAAAACCATTAAGCACCTTCTATGTGACAAGCACTGTGGTAAGAGCTGGGGGTGCAAAAAAAAGGTAAAAGATAGTCCCTGCCTTCAAGGAGCTTACAGTCTAATGGGGGGTGTGTGACATGAAAAGACCAATGTGTAACCAACACTCTGGAACATCCATAAAGCATGCCTTTTTGATTTGTGGCTGTAGCCTCTGTGTATAGATTTCAGCCTCTTAGATTTGTAATCCATTCACAGCCTTGGCCTCAGAGACTGATGCTTGATGAAGATACATCAGACTGATTTGTCTGCTGTGGTCCCCTGCTGTGCCATGCCGCCAGACACAGCATTCCAGTGTCCTTAAAAGGTTTCCTCTGCCCTCCCAGCTTGCGATTGTCCTACCTCAGCTCCACATGAAGAGCAGCCTTCCAGCAAACACTTTAGGCTGGTTTGTATGCCAACATTCTTGGGAAAATCAGACTTCTGCAGCAACTTAACATTTGAAGCACAGCTCTACAAGTATAAGTCTTTCAGATTATGCCCACAGCAGCACTGAACTGCATTAGCTGAGCTATCCTTCAAAAGCCAGAACCACACGGGGCCCTGCTAAGCAAGATTTTAGTAACAATAGCAATCAATCTCTCTCTCTCTCTCTCTCTCTCTCTCTCTCTCTCTCTCTCTCTCTTTCTCTCTCTCTCTCTCTCTCTCTCTCTCTCTCTCTCTCTCTCTCTCTGTCTCTCTCTGTCTCTCTGTCTCTCTGTCTCTCTGTCTCTCTCTCTCTCTCTCTCTCTCTTTCTCTGTGTCTCATCACTTTAAGGTTTACAAGTACTCTCCTCACAAGCAGCCAGTCGGGTTGTTAGTAAAAGCATGACCATCCCCATTTTGTAGATGAGTGGAGATGATATGACTTGTCCCTGATCATGATGTTAGTGAGTAGTTGAGTCAGGATGCCAACCCAGACGCTTTAACTCCAAGTCCAACATTCTGCCACACCATACCACACTGACACTCACATGATTCTTTGTCTGTGTTCCCAGGACACCCTCATGGGAATAGATAGGAACCTGAAGATTAGTCAATTATTCTTCCACTCTATAGGGAGGAATGAAGTTGGCCCCAATTCTGACAAATCCTCTACAGTTAATAAATAGCTGGAGTGAGGATGATCTGATTTCTTTAAATACAGAACTTGATGAGGATGCAATTTCTGGCCCAAACCCAAACCTAAGATCCTCCCTACCCAGACCTTTGAGAATTGGACTCAGCCAAACCAGGGCAGAGAAAATATGAGAATGAAATCAGGCCAAGAAACCAGCGCGCCTTCTGGTTAAGGAGTGCCCAGCCTCCCAAGCATGCTTCCAAGTGAGCTGGTAAGGAGGAGACTTCACTTGATAGATTTGTCAAAAGCCCCGATCAGAGAATATGTGCCCCTCACCCCCTTTAAAGAGCAAAGCATCAAGTTTCCATTGTCTGCAGGGATTATAATAGCCCTGTGGCCCCCTCTCCTCATCATTCAGTAAGATGCTCTTCTGGCTCAAAGCAACTTTCTGTACCCCAGTGATGTCAGTCAGTGTGTACTTTCAGTCAGGGTCTCCTAGACCACAGAAGCTGAGAACTCAGATTGAATAGAGTCAATACAAAGCTTGTTATTTCCATCTGACCACGACTGGGGAGGGACCCAGCAGGGCTGTATCTTCTCCTTTGTAATGGAGTAAAGGTAGTGTCTATACTGGGCACAACTCTCTGACCAAATCTGTTTTCTGGAAGGTAGACTTTGAAATGGAAAAGATCTGAAAGTTTGGAACCCTGCTACAGGGGGCATATGGACTCATTGACAGACAGACAGAGGGAGGCTGCTATATAGAGTGCACAGGTCTTCGTAGTTCTCCATCTTCCACAGGTGAAGGGACTTGACCTAAGCAGCTTGCACCATGAAAACATTATGACTAGCTACCGTCAGTGTGAAATTATGGACTCAGGAATTAGGATGCCCAGTCCAAGCCTTTGAATGCTAAAGCTTTTTGATTGAAATGACACTGACAACATACCAGATTTGGGGAGGACAGACCCATGTGGGACACAGCGTGGTATTGTAGAAAGAACGTAACCATTGACTCTGGACTCAAATCTTGCCGCTGGCACCACCTATTTGAGATTTTATTTCTTTTCTACAAAATGAGAGGGTCAGATTAGGTTGTGTGTGAGGTTGTTATAGTTCTAGATCCATAACCCTATGTTCACATCCCAGACTTGTCACTTAGTACCTGTGATGGCAGATGGCTTAACATTTCTGGGCCTTGTTTCCCCATCTACAAAATGAAGGGGTTGGGCTTATATGAGGTTTCTTAATGTGTGTGTGTGTATGTGTGCATGTGCTCGCACACACCTTGAACTTCTTTGGGGCAACAAGGTGTCACAGTGGTTAGAACATTAGGCTTGTAGTTGGGAAGACCGGAATTCAAATTTGGCCTCAGACACTTACTAGCTATGTTACCCTGGGTAAGTCACTTCACTCGGTTTGCCTCAGTTTTCTCATCTATAAAGTGACTGGAAAAGGAAAGGCAAACCACTCTGATATCTTTGCCAAGAAAACCCTACACGGGGTCACAAAGAATCAGACATAACTGAAATAACTGAACAACAAAAACACGCACTCCTTTGGCAGTCCGGCAGAACCTATGGACTCCTTAGAATGATGTTTTTAAAAGCATAAAATAAAATATGTAGGATTACAAAGGAAACAAAAATTTAGTGAAAAATAAAGGTGTATTTTTTCCAAGTTGATAGACACCCTGAAATCTATCTGTGGACTCCTTGGGGTGGGGGGTATCAGATATGTAAAGAAAAGAAAAAAAGATTTATTAAATACCTACTATGTGCCAGGGGCTTTACAAATATCATTTCATCCTCACAATAATCCTGGGAGGTAGGTACTGTTGTTATCCTCATTTTATAGTTAGGGAAACTGAGGCGGATAGTGGTCGAGTGACTTGTCCAGGGTCACACAAACAAAAAAAATGTCTGAAGTAGGATTTGAACTATGATCTTCCTGACTCCAAGCCTGGCTTTCTATTCACTAGGGCCACCTAAGCTGCTTCTGAAGCCTTTGTAAAAGCACATAGTAGCTTATGATTAAAAAGCTCTAAAACTATCAACCTGATAAACACTGATTTCTTCTCCCCAAATCTGAGGCATGTAGCCTTTAACCCACACACTGGGTTTTAACCTAAATTTTAAGCCTTTTTTCATCTTTTCCTGATGTCAAAGAATTTAACATCAAAACCCTAAAGCTTATCTGCAACCCTGTGGGAACATGAAGATTACTGAAATTCAACAGGACTTGTGCTGGGGTACCGTAGTACCGTACTCAGCTTTCATGGAGAAGCACATTGTAATTAACTCTGTGTGTATGTGTGTGTGGTGTGTGTGTGTGTGTGTGTGTGTGTGTACATGTGTGTGTGTGTGTGTGTGTGTGTGTGTGCATGTACCTGGCATTGATTACACCACCTTTCCCAAATCACAGCATCTTGTTTCGTTGAGGGGCATCATATTGGAGATAGAAAAATTTATGGGGCTTGAAGTCAAGAAGACCCAAATTTGAGTCTTGGCCATACACTTCCTAGCTCTGTGACATTGGCCATGTTGTCTTTCTTTTCTCATCTGTAACATGGAAATAGTAATATTCTAAGTACCCCCGGTGGTTATTGGCTGACTGTTGCCATACGTGCAAAGGCCAGTAATGTGTAGTTTTTTATATTTGTTTAACATTAACATAACATTCATATTTTCTCACTTGATCATCACAGTAATCCTGTGAGAATGGCAGGGCAGATATTACTGTTATTATTTTAAAGGGAAACTGAGGCAGAGCTCCTTGAAGGGACTCACCCAAAGGGCACTTAACTAGGTCTTGGCAGAGTCAGGACTTGGGCCCCTTCCAGAGGTTTCAAATCTATGATCCTGTAATAATGGTCAGCATTCACCTATAGTTCAGTACCAATTCAATTCAATAAATCTAAGGCAGGTAAGTGGACATTAAAAATCTTCTTAAGGTATTTGTAAAACCTATATTTGATTGCATGCTGCCATGGAGGAGAGAAGGGAGGAGAGGGAGAGGGAGAAAATTTGGAACTCAAGGGATTGTGGAACTGAATGTTGTAAACTAAAAGTAAATAAATAAATTTTAAAAATATTCTTAGCGGCGGCTATGTGGCACAGTGAATAGAGCACTGGCCCTGAAGTCAGGAGGACCTGAGTTCAAATCCAGTCTCAGACACTTAACTCTAACCCTGTGATCTTGGGCAAGTCATTTAACCCCAATTGTCCTGCCTTCTCCACTCCAAAAAGCAAACAAACAAAAATCTTAGCAGGAAAGAGAACACAAAGATGTATCTATCCTTGGATTACCCTTCCGCCTCTAACATTCATCTCCCCAGGTCCCTAATTTCCTTCAGAATTCAGCCCCAGTGCCACCTCTACATGAAGCCTCTGCCCATCCTGCCTGCTACCAGTACTCTTCCCTCTGAATCACCTTGTATCTACATGGCTGCACACACATGTATGTGTATGTATATACAAACATGTTGTCTGGCCCTTCTAGATCATAAGCTCCTTAAGGTTTTATTTTTGTGCACCCCCAGTGCAGAGCACAGTGCCTAGCATATAGTAGACACTTAATAAATGCTTGTTGGTTAGTGGAGAGAGAAAGATGGTGGCTAAAAAGATTGCTTTGATCTTGTAGAGATAGTAGAGATTGTAGAGATAGTCATCTGTTCGCTGCGGCTGCAGCTATTTATAGAACCTGGAATCTATCTCTTAAGACCCACTATCTTGCATGTGGCCTTTCCTTAGAAGGACCGGCTCCTTGCTGACTACTTCCTTCATGCTAGCCCTGGAATTTGCCAGCAAGCTATAGTGTTAGGCTTGGAACTAGGAAGACTTATATTTCCTGAGTTCAGGTTTCAACCTTGGTCACTTACTAGCTAATGTGACCCTGGGCAAGTCACTTCATCGTGTTTGCCTCAGTTTCCTCCTCTGTAAAATGAGTTGGAGGAGGGAATGGCAAACCACTCCAGTGACTTTGCTAAGAAACCACTGAACAACAACAATGGCCCCACTACCTTTCAGGTGGTAGGTACTAAGGACTGCAGACTTGACTCAGAAAATATCTTTGTCACCTCACTCAAGTGATAGCTTCAGTTCACTGAAATCTACAAGCAACTACAACGACATGAAAAGAGCACAGAAAATTTCAAGTGAGAAGATCTGTTTTCAAATTCCGACTCTGCAGGCGTGTGACATTGTGCCAGTCACTCTCTGAACCTTCATTTTCTCTTCTTCAGAATGGGGATAATAATACCCATCTCATAAGGTGTAAAGCTCCCAGTGAGATAATATATGTAAAATGCTTTGTAACCTCAAAATACCACCTAAATGCCAACTACTTTGTTCAGGTATGGGCTGAATTAGATGACCCCTGAGCTCTCTTTCAACTCTAAGCTTCTGTGATTCGATGATCATTATCATCATTACCCAGAAAAGCCAGAGGATTTTACTGAGATTATTTAAAACCCAGGAATAGAAACTGGGTTGAGACTTTACTGACTTCCAGTCAAGTAGCTCAGATTAAGAAGCCATCCCCCCTGCACCCCCACACCACCTCCCATGCTGAAATGTAAGGAAAAAATAGTCTCACTTCTCCCTTTTGTGTTTTCTTGAGCTATAATAGCATGCTTGTTAAGGCAACGAGGTACCATGGTGATAGGTACTGTATAAATAGATGGATAGAGAGAAGTCAGCTGAACCTGGAGGTGAAATTAATTCCTTGTAACTCCTCATCACCCACTTGCTGCTTTTTTTTTTTTTAGCAGTATAAACCAGTAATACAATGGAGCTGTATTTTGCACGTAGCACCTTTGAAATGTCCAAGAGACTTCTAGATTTGAAGAAGCAAAACCCCAGGATTGGCAGAAAATGAGAGAATGACACTGCAGAGGCATTATATGTCATCAGCTTCTGCAAACAGAGCTGCTGCTGCTAAGCTTGCTAACCAACTGCATTTGTGTGCCAGTGTTTGGAAAAATCAATGCATAACTAAGTGTCCTTTCCACACTGTGTGTGAATCAGAGGAAAAGGAAAAAGGAAAAGGGAAGGGGGGGGAAGAGAGAGAGAGAGAGAGAGAGAGAGAGAGAGAGAGAGAGAGAGAGAGAGAGAGAGCGAGAGAGAGAGGAAAGGAGGGAGAGAGGGGGAGGGAGGAAAGGGAGAGAGAGAGGGGAAGGGAGGGAGAGAGAGTGTAAATGTGAGCAGAGGAGGAATTGGGAAAGAGAAAGGGGAATTTCTTTTTTTCAACTGAGGTAAAGGTTATTCTGTAGAATGAATATCTGGAAAGCACTGCAGAAAATGTCACAAGGGATGCCTTGAGGCTAAGTTGCTAAACTCCAGTGAGATTGCTAAGATTTCTCCATGAGCCTATGTTAGAGAAATTATCAAGTGATCCTAGAAGATGCTGAGCCAGAATCGGGTTCCTCAGTGACTCAGAGCTGATGTTTGGGGGAGCAGTTTCTGAAAGCACAATTTACATTTGATTTTTTTCTGGAACAATTGGAGCTGGAAGAAGTTTTTCTCACCCTGCTGATTACCTTTCTCTATAAGTTTGTCCCACATAGCTGAATAGGTAGATAAAAATATTTATCAAGCACCTACTGTGTGGGACTGTGCTAAATAGATGTCATTTCAAATACAAGCAAAGCTGGCAAGCTAAATAGTTCCCATCCCCCAGGAGCTTGCATTCTAATGAGGCAAGATAAGGCTTAAGCTTATCTATCTGAGCTGAGGGAACCAAGGGAGGAGTCCAGGTTACCAGAGGGATGAAGGTGCAGGTAATGGTCCAAGTAAAGTAAGCAGAGGGTAGCTTGACAGAAAGGTACTATTCTTGTGTCCTAACTATTCTCTGTGTCCTAACAATAATTGGTATTGGAGTCTGGGTCTTGGCATCTCCAGAGGACTGTTTTTCACAAATTGGTCAACTCACTCTTGTATACCTGACCCTGAACTGGGAACAGGCTAGTGTGGAGCATATTTGGGGAGATAGAAGCGGAGTCAAAGAATGATGTTAATGTCCTGGGAATCTCTTTTAAAAGCCTGATAATGTGATTTAACCAAATATTTTTTCTTTCATCCATTCAGCAAATATTTATTAAGCACATAAGTAACAGGGGCAATCAGGGGAGCTGCCCAATGCCACTACTAGGTTTGTATCCCAAAGAGATCAGAGAACAAGGAAAGGACATATATGTACAAAAATATTTTTAGCAGCTTTTTTTGTGGTGGCAAAGAATTGGAAATTGAGAAAATGCCTATCAATTGGGGAATGGTCAAACAAGTTATGGTATGTGATTGTGATGAAAATGAAATGACAAGGTGGGGTGGATGGTTTCAGAAAAAAACATGGCAGGAACTATATGAATTGATGCAAAGTAAATTGAGAAGAACCAAGAGATCATTATGTGCAGTAAAAGCAAAGTTGTAATGATGATTAACTGTGAAAGTTTTGGCTACTCTGATCAAGTAATTATTCAAGACAATTCCAGAGGACCCATGATGAAAAAATTCTGTGCACCTTTAGAGAGAGAAAAGATGAACTCTAAATTCAAATTGAAGTATAATTTTCTCAGTTTATCTTTTTTGCTTTTTAAAAAATATGACTAATATGAAAATGTGTTTTGCATGATTTGCATTATAAATGATATCACATCGCTTTCCTTTTCAGTAGGTTTAGGAGGGGATGGGAGAGAGAATTTGGAACTCAAAATTTAAAAAGAATTATAAAAATAAATACAATTAAAAATAAATTAAGTTAAAAGTGTTTTGTTTTGTTTTTTTAATCAGGTCTACTAGACTCTGGTTAGTCCTCCCCATGGAGCCTAAGGGCACATACTCAGCTTCACAGGAAGCAGTAAAGTCTAGCAGATTTGTTATCACCCCTTGATTGGCAGGACAGATGTACTTTCCATGGAGCTGGGCATGCATGTTTTCATTCCACTGGGGGCTGGGGGTAGGGTGATGGGAAGACTCTTATGCACACATATCCAACAGGTCAAGGGGTTCCTCTGGTAACTTCTGTTACTAAGGAGATATATAGAGAATATGTGGTCTCTACCAGTAAGGACCTAAAAGGGAGATAAGATACACAGAGACAATGGAGCTCAGTGAAAATTATCTAATTGTCTTCCCCAATTAGAATTTGAGGTCTGTGAGAAGTGGTCAGTCTCAGAGGCAGCTAGGAGGCACAGTGGCTAGACTGCTGGACTAGGAATCAAGGAGATGAGTTCAAATCCTACCTCAGACACTGTGTCCCTTGGCAGATCACTTAACCTCAATATGCCTCAGTTTCCTCATTTGTAAAGTGGGAATAACACCTACCTTCCAAGGTTGTTGGGAGGAACAAATGGTATTACTGTGTTTGTAAAATATTTTGCTTACCTTCGAGAACTCTGTAAATGCTATTATTATTATCTGTCATTTTCACATGCCAATACTTGTCACATAGTCAATGCTTACAAATATGCATTTATTCTTTCATTTATTCAAAATGTAGCAAGGGTTGTTCCTCACACGTAGATCGGGATGTTGTTGTGTGGCTCTGTTGGGGGCAGAACAGCCATCTTTAGCTTCTACCCCACCCAGCCCCCCATCTAACACTTCTTTTTTTTTTTTAAACAAAGTTTATTAAAGATTCACCTTTTTTTTTTCTTTTTGGAGGGCCATTGGGGTTAAGCAACTTGCCCAAGGTCACACGGCTAGGATTTTGTTTGGGTGTGTGTTGAGTGTCTGTGGCCAAATCTGAACTCAGGTCCTTCTGACTACAGGGCTGGCGCTCTACTCACTGCACCACCTAGCCGCCCCCATCTAACAATTCTACAAGGGAGACTTTATTACCTGCAAGGCGGGGAAGCAGGAGGTTGGGGCCAGAAGCTTGGCTCCTCTGCTTTCATCAGAGAAAGAGTACTGGACTAGAATTCCATCTATCACCTCATAAATGGTATTAGTTTGGAGGCTGTGATTTTCAGGTTCAAACTTAACTTCTGGGTGCTGTTTATTGATGGGGGAAGGAGGAGCTCAAACTTTATTGCCATGGCTTGACTCTCTTTCCATCAAATACCGGTTCCACAATGAACACACATGGCGATTAGCAAAGAAACTCATCTCTCCAAGTCGATAACAGAATGGAAATCAGAGAAAGTATGTGTTAGAGAATAGATACAGACAGTACAGAGTGGAGAAGTTCTCCCATTGGGAGTGAGGAGAGAGACAGACAGAAAGACAGAGAGAGAGACAGAGAAACAGAGAGAGACAGAGACAGAGAGTGTGTGTGTGTGCTAGTTCTCACCTAAGGGGAAACTCCCTCATATCTCTAGTGTACTAAGATGGGGATACGGATATGACGGAGACTGTCTGCTCTTCTCCTGCTTGGTTTCTTCCCAGAATTTTTCCTTCAACAGCCTCCGGTGGGATTGGACTTTGTCATTTTCTCTGTCAAAGCTCCAGGAGCAGCTGCAGAACCAGAAGAGGCTGAAGAAGGTCTGGAGACCTAAAGAAACTCAGGAGCTAAAGAAGAGTGAGCCTCTCCTCTCTCCCACTTTCACCCACTCACATAGGCTCAGGGCATTGATCTCTGCCCAGGAGGAGGACATCCCACTGGACTGAGGGCCGACCTTCTCCTGCCAAGTGCTTTCTCTTTTTGTACTGCAGATTTCTCTTGGTTTTTCTCCAACCTGCCTTACTGCTTCTCAGTTTCTTTTGTTGGATCTTCATGTCATGCTCACTATGTGTATCCCCCAAGACTCTGTCCTGGACTTCTCTTTTTTAAAAATTAATTTTTTTCCAAATAACAAACATTTTCTTTTCCTCTCATTTCTGAATTTCCATATCCCTGGGGGAAAAAAATAAATAAAATCCTTGAATCAAATATGCATGATGAAGGAAAATAAATTCTTGCATTAGTCATATCCAAAAAAAATTATGTATGTCTCATTGTGCACCATCGCCTCTGTCAGGAATTATATAGCTTGCTTCATCATTGAGCCTCTGGAATAGTGAGTGGTCAGAGTTCTTAAGTCTTCCAAAGTCGTTTGTTTGTCTTTACAATGTTATTTTTGTCATATAAGTTGTTTTCCTGGTTCTGCTTACTTCACTATACATCAGTTCCTACAAGTCTTCATGATTTCTCTGAAGCCATTCCTCTCATTATTTCTTTTTTTTTCTTTTTTTTGGGGGGGTTTTTGGAGGGCAATTGGGGTTAAGTAACTTGCCCATGGTCACACGGCTAGGTTTTTGTTTGTGTGTGCATTAAGTGTCTGAGGCCAGATCCGAACTCAGGTCCTTCTGACTCCAGGGCCGACATTCTACTCACTGTGCCACCTAGCCTCCCCCTCTCATTATTTTTTATAGCATTTTATAGCATCTTATAGCATTTCTTATAGTATTCAATTACATCTGTAGACTATAATTAATTTATTTAATCATTCTCCAATTGATGGGCACTCCTTGATTTCTAGTTCTTTGCCACTATAGAAAATATTATGAATATTTTGCATATATCAGTCCTTTTCCTTTCTTTGATCTCTTTGGCCTAGCTGAGGTATCAAAGGGTCATACCCAGTATAGTGACTTTGGACATGGTTCCAAATGCTTTTCACAATGCAAGTTCACTTCTCTACCAACAGTGCATTAATGTGCTTGTTTCCCCACATTTGTAATTTTCCTCTCCAAGATATGTAATTTTCCTGTTTTCCTTTTTGTTTATCAAGTTTGCCAATCTGATCAGGGTTTGAAGTAGAGTCTCAGAGTTGTTTTAATTTGTATTTCCCTAATAGTGATTTGGATCACTTTTTCATAAACTGCTGATAGTCTTTGGAAACTACCTGTGCTTATCTTTTGACTGTCAATTGAGGAATTACATTCCTTTTTCTCAATTTTCTCTTGCTTCTCACACACCAGCTCCCATAGGTCCAGTTATCATGTCAGTGTACATAATTCCCAAATCTACATATCTAGCCCTAGTCTCTCTTCTGACCTCCAATACCAGACCACCAACTGCCTCTGGAACATCTACTTTCAGATGTCTCATAGGCAGTTAGTAATGTGGAATGAGAGCCCAAGAGATCTCCATAAAGTCAGCCTGGCCAAAAAAGGACTCACTTCCTTTCCCTTAAAATCCTACCCTTTTCTTTTCTGCTTTTTGGAGGGGGGAAGGCAGGGTAATTGCGGTTAAGTGACTTGCCCAAGGTCACACAGCTGGTGTTAAGTGTTTGAGGCCAGATTTGAACTCAGGTCCTCCTGACTCCAGGGCTGGTGCTCTGTTCACTGCACCACCTAGCCTCCCTAATCCTCCCCTTTTCTTAATTTCCCTATTACTATCAAGGACAGTGTATCCTCCCAGTCACCTAGGTTCTCATTCTTGGTTCTCTTCCATGTCTCTCGATTCTCACTCACTCCATATATCCATCAGTTACCAAGTTTTACCATTTTTATCATCATAATATATCAACATATATATATATGTGTGTGTGTGTGTGTGTGTGTGTGTGTATTGCCTTCTTTCCCACTCATGCAGCCACCATCTTAATTCAGTCCCTTATCACCTTTCACTGGTGGTTCAATAATTATGTCCAGATCGGTTTCCCTGTATTGACTTTTCCTACTCCCAATCCATCCTCCTCATAGCTTCCAAAATGATTTTTCTTAAAGTACAGGAATGACTATGTCACTTCCTTACTAACCTACTAGCTTTCTTGGATCAAATATAACCTCTTCTGTTTAGCATTCAAATTCTTCCCAATCTACCCCTTTCCTGTCTTTCCAACCTTCTTACATATTACTACTTTCCTGCTCCTCGCTGTTCCGCATGTGTGTAACACCAATAGAAAAACACAAGTCAGGGGGCCTCCATGTCAGGCGATCTGGGAGTGGTGATGTTTCATCCCTCTTGCTTAGAATGTTCTCCCTCCTTCAAGACTCAGATCATGGGTCAGCTTCTGCAGGAGACCTTTTCTGACCCCCTCAGCTGCTACAGCCTTTGCCTCTAAGATCACCTCATATCTTCTTTTAATGCATGTCACACACATATATGTATCTGTATCTGTATATGTGTATACAAACATATATGTATGCATGTGTGTCCTCATAGCTTCTTTGTATATATATTTGTGTGTGTGTACTTTCACATTTGTATGTGTGTGTGTGTACTTTCTCTCACGTGTGTGTGTGTGTGTGTGTGTGTGTGTGTGTGTGTGTGTGTGTGTACTTTCTCTCACATTATTAGAACATAAGCTTCTTGAAGGCAGGGAATGTTTCTGCTTTCTTTTTGTCTCTAGTGCTTAGCACAGTGCCTTGACATATGGTAAATGCTTAATAAATAATAATACTAGGTAGCATTTACAGAGCTCTTTAATGTTTACAGAAGACTTTTCCTTTTTTCCCCCTGCTTTTTGGAGGGCAATTTTGGTTAAGTGACTTGCCCAAGGTCACACGGCTAGTTTTTGTGTTAACTATCTGAGGTCGGATTTGAACTCCTGACCTCCTGACTCCAGGACTATATTCATTGCGCCACCTAGCCGCCCCATGCAGAAGATTTTTCACCTGTTACCTCATTTAATCTTTACCACAACCCTGTAAAGTGGGTACTGTTTTTACAAATAAGGAAACTGAGACCAAGAGAGATTAAGAAACTTGCCCAGGGACACAGAGCTGATAGATATCTGAGGCAAGACTCAAACTTGGTCCTTCCTGACTCCAATGCTAGTTTTCTAGCCACCAAGTCACTTCTCTATCCTTGTAGAATAACTGTTTCTTGACTGATGATTAATTGATTCCAGTCACTTCATGTCTCCCCCAGAGAGTGAGGGGGGCTTAGAAAGAATCACAGATAAGCAGGACAGCCTTGAAAGTTACACGCCGAATTTATTAATACTTAAAAAGTAAAGCAAAACCTACATAATGGATTCATAGCTTCATCCCCGCATGTTCCACCATCTATGTGGAAGTGATCATTTTATATGGTATTTGTTAGGTTCAGAATAGAAATAAAAATAAAAGAGGGGGCTGGATTAAATTACCTCTAAGGCCCCTTTCAGCTGGGAAACTATGATTCTATGTGAAGAGTCAAGGAAAGAAATAACTCTAAAGCAGAATGAAATAGGATAAATGTGCAAGAGAAGGCCACACAAGATGCTGTGGGAGTTCAGGGGAGGGCAGGATCTCTTACTAGCTGGGGGAATCAGGGAAAACTTTAGGAAGGAAGAAACACTGTTGGTGCTGAGGTAGGCTGACTGAAGAAGGGACAGGCCCCTTTCCTCTAAATCAAGAGTTCTTTTCCTGGAGTCAGTGGACCCCTTCCTCCCCCAAGACACCCATGAGCTTATATGGGGGAAAGATTACATCTTAATTTTCCCTAACCTTCCACTGAGATGTAGCATTTCCTTCAATGATTCAAAAACATTATTCTGAGAAAGGATCCATAGACTTCACCAAACTGTCAAAGGAGGGTTCATGACATTAAAAAGTTTCAGAACCACTGCTCTAAAGGATGGGATGGCATGAGTTTCAAGTGAGGCTGGATTTACCTCTGTCACACACACAGTTTTCTTTCTCCTCATCTTTCTTGGTCAGTGGGGAGGGCATGGTTGTGGGGAGCTCACACCTTCTCAATGATTTCCCCTTAATCTAGACCTATTCTTAGGGGATACAAAGGGTGAAGAGGGGGAAGTTCGGGCAGCCAAATAGCAGCATTGGCAGTGACTGTTAAGATGACCAGGAAGTAAGGCCTTTAGGGATGGAAAACTTCCTCCAAATATATATAGGGTTCTGAGTGTGCCCTTTTCTGACTGAGATAGGAGCAAAACCATAATATAAACATGGGATTTAGGTATACCAATGTTTATATTAAGTGTGTATAAAGGGGATCCTCAGGTATGTAAATGAGTCACAATAACTCAAGAGTTATTGAGTGAAGCTGGGGAGACCAAAACTTTAAGAGTTGTTAGCAGGATTGTAGAGCAGGTGAGAATGAGAAACAGTGCTGGAGATCTGAATGGGGCCTTGTGTCAGGAAAGAGAGGACCAGTTAAGGAAAATTCCTTTGAGGGAGAGACCAAGGAACAATATTCCCAGAATGTCATGGAGCTGCCTAAAGAAATCCAACAGAAAACAAGGGATGCTGAGAGCATTGCTTGGACTGAAAGTCCATGTGGGAAACTAAGAGAGGAAACAAAGCAAATTGTGTTAAGCTGAATTAAGTGATGAAGCTGGACACCCACCTGTATCTTGCAAACCTGTATTTCCTGCTCTATCTGGTGCTTCCTTGTAACATGAAGTATTCTCCAAGTTTATGCCTGCAGAGTGCAATCTCTGGGAAGTTCAGGGGTGTGCCTTGAGAGCCCATTGTGAAATTTGCAATGTGAGTGCCCACACTTCAGAAATTGATAAGCAAATCAGGGTTAATTTATTGTTTTGTTATTTCTAGATTTAAGAAAGTGATGGAGAAAATGTTCCCAAAAAGCAGATTAAACTTAAAAGTGTGTGGTGTTTATTTTTTGGGAGGAGAGCCTGTATTTAAACATTTACCAGAACATCCCTGAGCAGGTGCTACCAAGTTCAAGACCAGCCACAGACTAAGTAGTCTGTGTGTCTATCATTTGAGGATCAGCCTAGTTAAGTGTGATGAGGCTTTTGATTCGTAGTTTGACAACAAGACACAGGAATACCTGAAAAGCCATCTACAAGGGTGTGGAGGAATTGTGATCTGTACCAATGCAGGACACACCAATGAAATAATTACTCTCCTCAAGTATTGGTCCATTCCTCAGACCGTTTCCTCAGAACAGTCCTAGTTTTCATTTTATTCAGGGTCAGGTGTCTCTCCACTACACGGTGCTGTCTCTCAAAGAGAGACTGCTGTTTGAGGCAGCATTTGAATTCAAACCTTCCTGATTCCAGGTTCAACATTCTATCTACTGTGCCACTTAACACTACTAGGTGAGTAGTAAAATTGTTGCTGTTGTAGCAACTGCCTTTGTCCCCTGAATGCAGACCATTCCCACTGACAACCCTATGCTTCTACATTTCCCTGGGGACTACCTCATATTCCTGGGTAGGCAAAGAGTCCAAAGGGCTGGGATCATGGAATACAGTTTCAGGGCTGAAAGAGACCTTGGAAGTCACTTCTTCATTTTATAAATGAGAAAACTGAGGCATAAGGCAGTTAAGGGACTTGTCCAAGGTTATATAGATAGTGACTGGCAGAGCCTGGATTTGAACCAGGTGCTTTGACTCCCAAGTCCAAAGCCCTTTCTAGTGCATTATTCCAAAAAGATAAATAATTTAAAAATTTTTTTAATAAAAATTTTTCAATAAAATAGCAAAATTTAAAATTTAAAAAATGTGCCATAAAAATTAGAGAATTGTATATAATATGTGTGTATATATGCATACAAATACAAAAAATTGTTGTCATTGTCTTTCTTTTGTTCTTGAAGAAGACCATGACATCAGGAAGATGATGCCATGACGTGCAAGTGAATTGGATTTAAGTGAGGCAGGGCTGTGCAATCACCAGCCTCACTTTCTCCTCCAGAGCCGTGTGGGTGCAGTGGCAAGATATAGATCAGGATGACTGGAAATGGCCCTCAGCCCACAATAGATGCTTTAATAAATGCTTGGAGGCAAGTTGTATAACCCTCTGGACTCTGAAGAAAGTCTTTTGGGTAGAAAAGGGGTTTAAGATATTTAGGTACTTTCATATACTATAAACCAGGGATCCTTCATCTTCTTTTAAGCCCTGGACCCTCATGGCAGTCTGGTGAAGTTTATGGATTCTTTCTCATGTTTTAAATGCATAAAATAAAATAAAATAAAATATGTAAGATTAAAAAGAAAGTCAATTATATTAAAATAGTCATCAAATATTAAAAAAAAAAGTTCATGAGTCCCAGGTTAAGAACACTTATTCTAAGCTCTCAGTTTGGCTTTTTGAGCAACCTTCTTTTTTCCCATACATTGTGGGTAGCCAGGCTAATGGTTCAGCAGCCTCATACATCTTTGAAACATAGATTGCTATGAAGGAAGAAAAAAAAAAGACTTCCTTCTGAGTTTTCAGGTCCAGTAAGTCTCCACTCCAAGCAAATGGATATAGTTTAAGCCCAAGAGCCTGAATCCAGGCTGGTGGTCAGTGGCAGCATGAAGGGATCAACGTTGATCATCAAAACCAACGAAGAAAGATGGCTAGGAAGAGCCCTCTGATTGGGAAAGTGACATAGCTTTTCTTCCTTCCATATCAGAAGCACAGCTTCTCTTAGCCGGTGGCCCACTCAATTGTTAGAATGTCCTAGTTGTCTAACTAAACCATATTAGAAAGCCATCCATAAAAAAATTAGAATAGAAAGTTATACCCTTTAAACCTGGGGTCAGCAAACTACAGCCTGTGGGCCAAATCAGGTCCAGTTTTTGTATGAGTTAAGAATGTTTTTTACATTTTGAAATAAAGTTTTGTTGTGTTTAAGAATATATTTAAAAAAACATTCTTAGCTGAGGAGGGGCTTCAAAAACAAATGGGGGAAGATTTGGCCCTCTGTCATAATTTGCTGACCCCCTGATTCAATCTATGAATAGGGGATGAATTCATAACCAGTCATGGGATAGAAAAGATTATAAGACAAAATAGACAATCTCAGTTATATAAAATGAGAAAGACTTGTGCACAAGTAAAATCAATGCAGCTAGAATTAGGAGAAAAGGTAGGTTGTGGGGAAAATCTTTACATTAAATATGTCTTGACAAAAAATACCACACCCATAATCTATATGGAATTGACACAAATTTATGAGATGGAGTCATTCTTCAATAGACAAGTAGCCAAAAGATATAAACATGAATGGTTTCCAAAAGAAAAAAAAATGCAGACTAAAAATCCTGAAAAATTCTTTAGAATCACTAATACTCAGAGAAATGAAAATTAGAACAAGTCTGAGGTTATTACTCTAGACCCATCAAATTAGCCAAGTTGATAGATAAAGGGATGGGAAAATGTGCTGGGGAGGGAGGAGGAGACACAGGCATAAAGATCAGCTCCTGGTGATACATATCGGATAGTTTGAATTATTCCAACTATTCTAAGAAATCATTTGAAATTATGCAAGAAAAGTTTCTAAATTCTTCATAGCCTTTAACCCAGAGAACAGCTCTTGGGATCATACCCTAAGGAGGTTAAAGACAGCAAGAAAATGCCCATGTGTCCAAAAATGTTCATAGCGTTATCTGTAATAACAAAAAGCTGGAAACAAAATGCGTGCCCGGTGATTGGGCAACCGACAGAACGCACCGCAGTATGGCAGTGTAAGGGGTATGACTGCCCTGAGGAATGACGCAAGTGGAGAATTCCGAGGAGCGAGGAGGAAAGCTTGTGTGGAGTAATGCGGCGGGCGGGAAGCCGAGCCAAAAGAACAATATCCACAGCGGCCGCAACAACATAAATAAAAACAGCACTA
This sequence comes from Gymnobelideus leadbeateri, assembly GCA_011680675.1. Taxonomy (NCBI): domain Eukaryota; kingdom Metazoa; phylum Chordata; class Mammalia; order Diprotodontia; family Petauridae; genus Gymnobelideus; species Gymnobelideus leadbeateri. The sequence goes on from WOXC01008144.1 coordinate 274,687, forward strand.
AAAAGCAAGCGGTTCAGATACGGGGGACAATTTTAGTACCACGTTGCCAAAGTTGAAACATCCATCTTTCCTTTCTGTTAACAATTGCTTGACGGGCGAAAGAGGAAGGTGTTAAGTCACTTTCGTAGTAGCGGGAGGTTTCGCTGGACTCTTTAAGGATGAGTTTTTTTTGGGGGGGGGGCGGCGCTAGTTCAGAAGTATCTGTTCTGTCAAAGCAAAATGTACTCTACTCGTATTTATATTTATGAATAATAGCTTTTTTAAAAAAAAAAGACAGTTGATTCCTTTCCCCCCCCAAAAAATGACAGTTTTGGGGGTGTTTTCAACTCTTTTAGAGTCATAGATTTTGGGCTGGTACTAATCTCCTCATTTTATAGATGAGGAACCTGAGGTCCAGAGAAGTTAATATTTGCCTGAGGGTAAATCAAGCAGTCAGTTAATCAGCAAGCATTTATTTGTTTGATTGTTTATAGGGCAGCTAGGTAGCAGAGTGAATAGAGTACCAGGCCTGGAGTCAGGAAGACTCATCTTCCTGAATTCAAATTTGGCCTCAGAAACTTACTAGCTGTGTGACCCTGGGAAAGTCATTTCATCCTGTTTACCTCAGTTTCCTCATCTGTAAAATGAGCTGGAGAAAGAAATGGCAAACCAGTGTCTTTGGCAAGAAGACCCCAAATGGGGACAATGAAGTCAGACATGATGGAACTGAATTTATAGTAACAAAATGCATTGTCAAGCAAAATAATTTACCACATTGGCTGCCCCTGAAAATATGTATCTCACTGCAGGGGGAGGATACTTAGCACAGTGCCTGCTACATAGTAGGCACTCTGTAAATCTTTATTCCCTTCCTTTTCCCTTCAGGAGGTGGGTAGCATGCTTCATCACTAGCCTTTTGGAACTGTGGTTGGTCATTGCGTCAATCACAGATCTTAAGTCTTTCAAAGTTATTTGTCTTTACAGTGTTATTGTTGTATAAATTGTTCTGGCCCTACTTTCTTCATTCTACAACAATTTCTTTTTTTTTAATTAAGTCAAGAATTTCAATGGATGAAAATCCATCTTTTCTCTCTCTTACCTCTCCACCTCCACTGAAAAAAGGAAGAAAAACAAAACCGTGTAACAAACTTTTATTAAGCACCTATTATGTGCTTAATAGGGAGGCAAAGACAAAAGTGGAATAGTCTCATCCCTTGAGGAGCTAATGTTCCATCACAAGGGCAAACAGCAAAGCTTGGCTGTAAGCCCTGGGCCCCTCTTCACGGCACCACACTGTATCACCAAAGTCTATATTCCCTACAGCAGGAGGAGGGGAGACTCAGGCCAGTCATGTAGCCTGAGCCCTTTCAGACAAATCATCCTCCCAGAATCAGACCAATTTTCCCTTCAATCTGTATTATTATTACTATTATTTTAAAAATAGAGGACAGACTCAGCATCAGTGTTTAAAATGCTTCTTAGGGGGAAACTAATAATAGTAATAAGCAATAATAATAGCCCTCTGCTTTTGCACTGCCCTCTTTCATGGATCAATCTTAAGTGTGCTCAAGTATGATTAGCTTTGCCCTGCAAATGGAGAAACTGAGGCCAAAGACCCAAGGTCACTGAGCAAGCCAACCTCCACATTGCTCTAAAGTTCAGCTTTTCCCATTTCTGGACTGCAGTTTATTTTAACTTCTTCAGTGTTTCTTCAGGGGAGAACCCTTAATGTGTTTCTGTTCGGGAGGATGGATGGGCTGAGCTCACCGTGGTCCTGATGCATGTATGTTCTTGGGGAAAAGGTTTATTCAGTGGACATAATGTTCTCATTTTTTCTTTATCTTCCTGTCTCCTAGTTGGGGGATGGGGGTGGGGGAGAGGAGGACAAATAAAGACTAGCTTTCCTGTGAGTGAAAAGGACATAAATGCATCTTATAAATATGTAAGATATCTTCTTTCCAGAGGACAATGAGCAGCCACGAGCTCCCCCTTAAGAGTCCGACAATTCCCCAAAGGCCAACAGCTTTTCTCCTGATGAAGGGAATTTTCTCAGATGGCATTTAATTTTTCTCCCTGTCATACAGTGTTACCCTCTTTCATGTTGCCTGAAGCTGCCATGCAAGGTATACATAACATTCCTTCTATACTCCAGGCAGATAAATACATTCTTTGCACACAGAATAAGGAATCAGGACAACTGGCTGCTAGGAGACAGGAACTGGATTAGTGGGGAGGGATCTGGGGAGAGAAAGGGCAGTAGACTTCAATGATAGTGGACAAGTTGATAGTTTGGGTCCCTAGCCTGGGTATCTGAGCCTTCCCCAGTATAGACTTAGCTTATAGCACTGACATTCTTTCCTTTTCTTTCTTGTCTTTTTTTTTTTTTAAAGACTATCTTCCCATCTTGTTCAGACTGAAGGTATAAGGGTACTTATGAGCCCAGTCCTACTACTGAATAGCATAGAAGCTTTAAACTGGGCCGCTTTGCCCCTCCTTAGGCAGCTTGGTGGTCTCCTGCTTGCAGGGGTTTAATATATTGAAAATGAACTTGGTGGGGAAAAAAATGAACTTAGTGCAGATACCCCAGTGGCATGGCCCACTTCATCTCAGAGATCCCAAACTCAAAAGAACCCTCAGCCTCAGACTCAGCCTCAGCCTTCCCAGTAACTGAGATTAGAGGCATGTGCTACCATGCCCAGCTAGCAATGATATTCTTCCAGCTAGGTGGTGTAATGGAGAGAATGCTGGGCATGGAGTCAGGAAAACCCAAGTTCAGATTTGACCTCAGATCCTACCTAACTGTGTGATCCTAGGAAGTCACTTAACCTCTGTTTGCCTCAGTTCTGTCATCTATAAAATGGGGATGATAATAATAGTACCTACCTTCCAGAGCTGTGAGGATCAAATGAGATTAATTAAAAAGCAGTTATCACAGTGCCTGGAACATAGTGTTATATAAATGCTACTACTACTGCCACTACTGTTGTTGTTACTATTTTTGTAAGAAGATCCCAGTTTGCCCAGTGAGGAGGTGGGACTGGAGATAGCGGGGAGAAGGTGGGTGCTTTTCAGGGTCTATTAAAGAAGAAATTAGATAAAGTGCTCGCTTACTGTTGGGGTGGTTTGAAATTTAGTATCAGTAGGCTTTCAGCTCCAAGCCAAGAAGTAAGTGCTGGTCCTCGTTAATATCCAAGAACTCTTTTTTTTTTTTTTAATTCCCCTTGGAGATGGGTTAGACAACCTCATCAGTCAGTAAACATTTATTAAGCACCTACTGTGTGCAAGGCACTGTGTTAAGCACGGGGGATACAAAGAAAGGTAAAGACCGTACCTTCTTTCAGCCTAACAAGGAAGACAACATGCAAACAAGTTACACTTACAGTTGGGTCAGTTTTTCATTGGGACTCCACTGACCTCTATGTATGTAATAGAGACGGAACCCCCAAGGGAACTCAAATCAATTAATTCCTCTCCCTTATTCCCAACTCCTCTGGACCTCTGTTTCCCCCTTTATAAAATACAGGGATGGATTAACTTATCTTTAAAGGCCTACTCTACCTCTAAATCTTAATTATTATGATCTACATAATACAGGCAGCATGGCATAGTGGAGAGAGAGCTGGGTTCAGGTCCTGCCTCTGAGAATGGCTGTGTGACCCTGGACAAAATACCTAACATCTCAATGCTTTAGGCAGCTCTCCAAGACTGATGTATTATATCTGTATTAAGACCTGCCTTTATTATACAAATTATATAATATATAAATTTTATATTACTATACAAATATAATAATATATAAATAAACAATAAAGATGCAAATATGATGTTATAAATATAACATAAATTATATCACATATAAATTTATATAACTATACAAATATAATACATAAAATATATAAACATGATGTTATAAATTTATATATAATATATATAATGTACTAATAATACAATACATAAATATGACATATAATACATATATAAATAATATATGATATATAAATATTGTGTATAAATATAATATAAATTATATACTATATAAGATTTAGAAGGCCTTAAAGATAATTTAATCTGTTCCCCTAAATTTATGAAGTTGGAAACTAAGACCCAGAAATGTTGGTAGTAAGAGAGAGGCAGTAATTTGATTCTGAGTCTTTGGTCTTGTTTCTGTCACATAGAGGTCAAGTTTCAGGGAAGTTGCCAAGGTCCATGGGTAGAGGGAGTTTCCTCATTTGGTACTTTGCTATACTAATAAAATCACAGGTCCAGTTCCCATGCCTTACATTGTTGTTATTCAGTTGTGCCCAACTCTTCATGACCTCATGGACCATACTGTGTATGGGGTTTACTTGGCAAAGATACTGTAATGGTTATGCCTTATATACATTATAGTTATCCCTTCTACATCTGGGGATTAGGGGTGTGGTGTCCCCACAATTTGGAAAATCCATTTTTTGGCTCTCTCTTTGTACTAGAGAAGACATATGAATTATTATGGTACTAAAAGATAAAATATGTTGATATTATACAATACTATAGATATATTTTACACATTTCTGAATTCCTGTGTCATCTACTAGCCTTTGAGTGTCAACTGCGGCTTCCATAAAACTCCCCCGAAATTCCTGATTTCTTATGCCAATGCATAATACGTGGAACCTCTGATGGGGAAAGTCACTATATGGAAGGGGTAACTTAAGTTCATTTTATACTCTGATGCAGTATAGTAGGAGGGAACATGCAGATAGAGGTCAGTAGAGTGTCTAACTAATATCTGTAAGTGCAGGACAACTTCTCAGTCTAGAATGATGGCAGTAGGAAAAAAAAAAGTTGGAATTTGGATTCAGAAGACAATCTCAACTCTGCCACTTAAAGCTATTCACCCTGGGGGAATCATACCCTCTCACTGGCACTTGGGATTGTCCTAGATCACTGATGTCAAATTCAAATTGGAAGGAATTAAACCATACAGGAGGATTCCTGCAGGCTCATTTTGACTTAGAAAACCATGTACTAGCATTATCTGTGTTTTGTTGTATTTTTATTTATTTTGTTCAGTATTTCCCGATTTCATTTCAGTGTTATTTGGGCTGTACTCAGGAGTATTATGGACCTTATGCATGTTTGACACTCTTCTCCTAGAGGATCTCTAAGATTCCTACCAGATTTAAATCGTGTCCCAGGTTGTATAGTGGAAAGAGTTGAAGTCAAATTTGGAGTCAAAGAAACAAGTTCCAAGTCTTGGCTTTCCTGTTTATCAGTTATGAGACCTTGGTCAAGTCAGTTAACCTTCTGAGCCTCAGTTCCCCCCTCTTTAAAATTGGGATTTTTAATACCTGCACCCACCTCAAGATTAATCATGAGAATGTGTTTGTTAGGTTTTAGATTTTGAGAAACAAAGATTTGTACTCACTCAGTTCATCTATTTACAGGTCTTATTGATAGTATGCAAACCACGCAGACATATTTACTTATATAAACTGAGTACCAGAAGACATGTGTGTCCCCCACTCACTACAGTCACAGGTCCCTGCTTGGACTTGATTTGGGGAATGAAGCCACACACGAACACAACTGAATCACAGGTAATTAGCTCTGCCCAGACCCATTCTTTGACTTTGTAAGTAGATTCTAGATGGCTTACAGACATTAGGGGGCTGTGAGGTTTTTTGGTTTATTTTCTTTTCAACTGAGGTATCTAAGATGATCTGAAGTTCCAGCCACTTTGGAATACTCTAATCATGAGTAGGTCAAATGAAGATAAACCGAGGGGTTGGTAGAATTCCTTTGGAATCAGAACCTGTATGCATGAATATTCATTAGTCACTCTTCCTGTCTCCACCTGCACATCTCCCTTTATCTCTAGGTGAAGAAACTGATCTTAATAGTCTGCTTCAGAGGATAAAATAAGATAGTGTTTATATAATAAAAATATGTGTCTATCATATGTTATACAATATAGAATAAAATATATGTGTATTTATTATATAATATGTCATATGTATCATACTATAATATGTTAACATTATCCAGGGCATCCTAAAAGTGTTATAGTGCAGTTTTAAGCTATTGAAGCTTAAAATTTAAGTTTTCTATCCCAAAATACCCTTCATTACGGAGCAAACAAATAGACATGCAGAATTTCACTCCTATGAAACTGAAAGATCTCAATTTTTAAAAAGTTTTTAAGTTATATTGAGGCTTTATTTAAAGTTGCACTAACACTTTTGGGACACCCTATATATAGTATAATCAGAATGGGAGAGGGTCCTTGGACATCATTGAATTCCATCACCCCCACTGTATAAAGGGGGGAGTCAGAGGCACAGGTTAGGGGGGAATTGCTCCAAGTCACAAAGCCAGGGAATAGGAGAGCTGGGCTTCTAACTCAGGTTCACTATAACCCTTCTCGTCCCTTCATCTGTAATGAGAGGGTTGGATTAGATGACCTCCACATTTCCTTCTAGCTTTAAGTGAATGATCTTCTGACTCCCTGACTCCAAATGGAGTGTTCTTTATATTACACTCCATTGCCTTTCTTGTGAGTCAATGATACCCCTTCCCTTCCCTCAATTGAGAGTTGAGTCAATATGTGCCTTATGTGCCTAAAATCCAACTAGCGTGTCCCTATCATTCTTGTTAATTAGATGACATAGGCAAGCATTGCTTTGCATAGCAAAAGAGTAGTGGTGGGGATGGTGAATAGATTCCCATCTTGTGGTGTTTTTTTAATTAAAACTTTATATTAAAAACATTATTTGTTCTCTAATTTAAAAGAAAAAAAACCAAAACACTTAAAACATATGCCTAGACAAGCAAAATAAATTCCGACATTATCCACATCCTAAGAATATATGTTGATGTCTCCATATCTGTTTTGTTTTCAGAGGCAAGGCAATTGGGGTTAAGTGACTTGCACAAGGTCACATCACTAGTAAGTGTCAAGTATCTGAGGCTTAATTTGAACTCAGGTCCTCCTGACTCCAGGGCCAGTGCTCTATTCACTGTGTCACCTAGCTGCCTCTTGACATCTCTATCTTAATTTCAGTAACTCTCTGTCAAGTATGGGGTGGTTCTCATGCTTTGGTTCAAGATACCAGTGTTGTCTTCCAGATAAGTATCATGTCTCACCTTTATATGGCACCTAGTACTTGACTTGTGTGCAGTTACTGGATAGTGTTAATAATATTCCATTTGGCGATTATTTATTGAGTATCTACTGTGTACAATTGCTTATCCATTCAACAAATACAGGGTCTTCCCAAAGTCTTAGTGTATTTTACTGCACTATATTTACTGTCTTCTGTGTGTCCAGACCTAGCTGCCAGCCGTTAGGTGCTAGCTTCTCTGAGGCCACAGACAGATAGAACAACAACACATTTATATGGCACTTTACAGTTTACAAAGTGCTTTTCATCCCATTTAAGCCTCACACCTATCCTAAGAATAATGTAACACAAATACCATTTCCATTTTATTTATGAGGAAACTGAGGCTCAGGGCAGTGGAATGCCTTGTCCATGATCATAGAGTTAGAAACAGAGTTTTTAACTCAGTTAAAAACTGATCTTACCTTGTTTGTGGCTTCCCAGCAGGACAGGAAAAACCAGCCTCCTTAAGGTGTCCAATTTATTTGAGACAGAGACCGCACAGCTCAATGAGTGGGATGTTGCTATTGCAATATTTTTCATTGCTTTGAATTCCCTCACTTTAACTCTTCTGGTTAACACATACTAACTTATTTCAATCTCATAGTAGTGAAATTCTGAAGGTCACTTTGCTCCAGAATGAAGGGTATTTGTAATAGAAGGCAGTATTATATAATGAATAGAATAATGGTCTCAAAGTCAGGAAAACCTGAGTTCACATCCCGCCTTTGAGACTGTGTCACCCTATTTTGTTATTGGAAAATGTAGGATCTAGAAAGAAACTGAGAGATCACTTAGTACAAGCCAACCCCATAATTTGGCAAATGAGAAAATGGAGAGACCAGAAAAGGGGAAATGATTTGTCCAAGGTCACTCAGCTAGGAAAGCGTTGTGTCAAGATTTAGCCCACAAAATGCAGAGCATTTGTAGTGCTTATTAGTAATAGAGAGTAACAGCCACTAATATGGTATTTATTAAAACACTCACAAAGTCTGACCAGTTTACATCGTACGGAACAATAATGGCAGCAACCTTGTACTCAGGGCTTTCATTCTAGGGTTGCACAAAGCAGACCAGCGAGCCCCAGAAAGACTTGCAAAGGCCTGCTCCTTGTTCTCTTCCTGCTCCTGTCTGTAGGCTTGGGGTAAATTGCATCAGAGTAGCATAAATGAAAATCGTTTTTTCCTTACTGAAACAGATGGCCTCTCAGTACAAACCTCAAGCCTTTGCAAAAGTTTTCAGCCTGGAATTTGTATTCAAATGCTGGTGGTTTCAGTAAATATTTTGCTTCCAGTTCTTCCCTGATCACTAGGAAGTCCACCCAGGGAAGAGGATTTTTGAAGAGGAAGACCTAATCCACATGTTGGGCCCACACAGATTCTGTCTGTACTTGTTTTTCCCACATGTAAGGGATTGCTTCATTCATCCATCTGTTCATTCATTCAGTGAGCGTTTTCTAAGTGTTCCAGGCACAGTACTAGGTCCCAGGTACATAAAGATAAAAGCACTAGCCTGCCCTCAAGGAGCTCGAGGTCCGGTCCACAGAGGAGAGAGCGAGGTGTGCTTAGATAAGTGAATAGGACATAGGTTTGCAGCCAAGCCTACAGCATTGTGGGTACAGCTGTGGAAGGAGACTTGACTACAGATTGGTGTATAAGGGACAAAGTTGGGACCAGAGTTCCTTGGGAGAAAGACACGTGGATTCCTATGAATCTTTAGATAAAAGGCAGATGGACCGAAGAAACTCTAGGGCAGGGGTGGAGAACTTGCATCCTCGAGGCCACAAGTGGTGCTTTATGTCCTTGGGTGTGACCTTTTGACTGTCAGTGTTTTATTGAATGAAGCCTTTTATTTTTGTTTTGTTTTATTTTTGGAGGGGGAAAGGCAGGGCAATTGGGGTTAAGTGACTTGCCCAAGGTCACACAGCTAGTAAGTGTTAAGTATCTGAGGCCGAATTTGAACTCAGGTCCTCCTGACTCCAGGACTGGTGCTCTATTCACCACTCCACCTAGCTGCCCCAAATGAATCCTTTCATTAGGGTTATTTGTTCATGTGACCTTAAGGCCAAAGGTTCTCTACCCCTGTATCTAAAAAGATCTATTGGCAAGCCACGTCTACACATTTGGGCAACCCATTCAGGCACACATCCTTCATAAGTATATTCAAATAAATGCAAAGTTATTGGGAAAGGGGGCTAACAACTAGGGAGCTTCGGAAAGGTCTTGTATAAGAGGTGATCGAATCTTCAGACCTTGAAGGAAGCTAGGGATTTTAGAAAGAGAGAGTGCATTCCAGGTACGGAGTCAGGAAAGGGAATATTTATGGGGAGCAAGAAGCAGCCCTCATACTCATAGCAGAGATTTGGAAACCTCTCTACAATCCCAGCTGCTCCTGCTCAGGAGACAGCAACAAGCAGTTTATATGGGCTCCAGACTCTTTGCAGGCCAAGATCTCCCACCTCCGCAACAGTGGATTCATTTGTAGAATATCTGAGCCATTCGTTCTCAAATGTTTTCTTTTACAGAAAGTATGCTCACAGTTAAGATGCTCCAGTGTGAGAAACCGTACCTCCCTGTAACGCCCCGCTTGCCAAGGTCAATACAGCCCCAGTATCTCCCAACCAGGCCATGCTGTCAAGGCAGCTGTCGCTTCCTTATCACCCCCACTAAGCCCCCAAAACAAACTCCAGCCAAACTCAGAAACAGTCCCACCTGTTTCTCAGTTTGTTTAAAAAAGAAAGAAAGTAAGTAAGATGAGCAAAAACTCTCCCTGGAAGGGAAAGATAAGGCCTTGGATACGCCAGAATGATGCCTGCTGGAAAGAAATCCCTTTTCAACCCGTGCAAGAGAGCTTTTAGCTTGTGGGCTATTTTTCAGCTCTTTTCAAGTTTGTAGTTGGCTGAAGACTTGTGAAACAAATTGGATAGCAGCTCAGCTCCCGGCACTGATGGGACACGGTTTCTCCCTGGCTGCCCTTGGCGACTGCTTTTCCAGAGGAGACTGCGGATGCGGGTGGGTGAGTGGATGCCAGGCCAACAAGGGCATGCATAGTGCCTTGAGAAAGGTCTGGAGGCTCAGGTGAGGTGGGAAACTTCCATTCTCCCTCTTCTTATCCACCTTCCCCCCAACTCCCCAAGGTTCCCCCTGCCTCAGCCTCTCAGGGGCCAGACCCACCAAGCTGACATCTTCAACAAAGCCCAGTAGATTATATTTTGAGCCTGGGCCATTGTTAGGCTGTGTTTTTCAACCCTTCTGTTTTGTTTTAAGTGCAGCAATGGGGCCCCCAAACAGTTCCAGAAAATTGTTCACTTTCAGTGTTTTATTGGCATGTGGAAATGGTTTTGTCTGGTTTTTAAGTCTGGCTGATTGCTAACCACCCCCCTTCCCCCCCTACTTCCCCATTTCCACCATCCTGCCCACTCACAGAAAAGAGGCTGACAACTGCTAACATACAGCACAGCCCAAGCTTAATCACCCTTGTCTCTGTGGTGGCTCTCTTGTTGGGAGACATACTGGCTGGTTTCCTTTTCCTACATGTAGTCATAGAATAAATTATTGTTTTGGATACAAACATCTTCCCTGTCTCTCTTTCTCTCTCTCTCTCTCTCTCTCTCTCTCTCTCTCTCTCTCTCTCTCATTCTTTCTCCTTTCTTTCCTTTCTCTCTTTGCTTCCTTCCTTTTTCTTTCACTTTCTTCCTTTCTCCCTTCCCTCCTCCCTCTCTGTCCTTCCTTCCTTTCTTTCTGCCCAAGACCCTTTGTGCTCCTGGCACAGTCTGATTGATACTCTGACCTAAGATTATCACCTTCTCCAAAAGAAAGCATTAGCTCTTTCAGTTTAAATCCTCTGTCTGGCTTTGCTTTCCCACCAAGCTGAGCCTCTGGAAGCTTATCTGGGAAAGCCCTTGGAGATCATCTATTATTGTCTCTCCTCAGAGAATGTCAGTTCCTGGAATGCAGATACTTGATTTTTGTTTTTGTGTCCTAGCCACCTGCATGGTCCCTAGCACACAGTAGGTACTTAACAAATGAGTATTGGTTAATTCCTCTGGTCTTTTTTTTTCCTTTTTGGAGGAGGGAAGGCAGGGCAATTGGGGTTAAGTGACATGTTCAAGGTCACACGGCTAGTAAGTGTTAAGTGTCTGAGGCCGGATTTGAACTCAGTTCCTCCTGACTCCAGGGCTGGTGCTCTACTCACTGTGCTACCTAGCCACCCCTAGTCTAACTTCCTTATTGAATTGAGGCAGAAGCTGAATCTGGACAGTGGAAATGGTCTGCTCAGGGTCCTGTGGCATCTTAGACGCTGAGTGGAGATGGGGATTCAGATCTTCTGACTCTCGGTCCAGGGCTGTTTCCTGGCATTGTGATGTGGATGTCAAGCAGCAGCAGCTTCAGAACCACAGCAAGAATAGTTAGCATTTTTATTGTGCTTTAGGGCTTGCAGAGCACTTGGCAAGTTATCTCATTTGGTCCTCACAATGTCCCTGGGAGGTGGATGCTGTTCTTATTCCCGTTTTACAGATGAGTATACTGTGGCCAAGAGAAATTAAGTGACTCGTTCAGGGTCATATAGCTGGTAAATATCTGAGGCAGAATTTAAGCCCAGGTATTCCTAACCCTGAGTCCAGTTCTTTATCTATCCAGTGTGCCTCCTGGCTACCTCCTTAAAACTTTGTATTGAGATGGAAAAAATCATGGAGAATCAGGAGATCACTCAGTTTGCCAGACTGGGGCTCTTCCCATGTAACCAGTCACGTACTTTGGCTCCTTTTTGGTTTTTTTTGGAAGGCAATTGGGGTTAAGTCACTTGCCCAAGGTCACACAGTAAATATCTGAGGATGCATTTGAACTCAGGTCCTCCTGACTCTAGGGCTGGTGCTCTATCCACTGTGCCATCTGGTTCTCTGGCTCCTTTCTGACAGAGCCTTGCTGAAATGACACAGGATTTCCTTCTCTTGCACCTTCTCTTGACTCTGGGCATTCCCACTGGCTGTGCTTGCATACCTGGAACTCTCTCCCTCCTCACTTCTGCCTTTTATCCTTCCTAGCTTTCTTTAAGTCCTACCTAAAATCTAAGATTCTACAAGAAGTCTTCCCCAATGACCCTTAATGCTCCTGTCTTCCCTCTGGGATTATCTCCAATTTATTCTCTGTATATTTTGTTTGTATGTAGTTATTTGCAGGTCGTCTCCCCCATTAGACAGTGACCCTGTTCAGAGAAGGGACTGGTTTTTTGCCTTCCTTTGTATCCTTAGAGCTTACCATGGTGCCCGGCACATGGTAAATGCTTGATAAGTTTGCACTGACACGTTGGCTCGACTAAACCAAGGTCACACAACTAGTAATTGCCAGAGTGAAAATTTGAACTCAGGTCTTTCTGGATCAAAGTCTAGCCCTCTATCCGTTGCACTACTTTGTCTCAGAATCTAACACCTCACTTATTCCAGGATGAAAGGGACCCTTGCTCAGGCCCCATTACCTTTTGCCAGGACTATTACAATCATGTCCTAAATGGTTTCTCTGCCTCCCATCTTTCTCCTCATCAATCCAACTTCTACAAAGCTGCCAAGGTGATATTCTTAAACACAAGTCTGACCATGTGGAGAAGCACCCTCTTAACTTGAGGCTAAAAATACAAATTCCTCTGTTTGTCTTTTAAAGTCCTTTGCAATCTGTCTTCCCTCTAGTTTCCAGACTTATTATGCAGTATTCTCTCTTACGCAGTTTGCATTCCCGACAAACAGGCCTACTCACTGTCCCCGCTATATGACATTCCTTTGCTCTCACACATTTCTCTGGGCCTTTCTTTGCCCAGACTAGTCTCCCAGGCCTGGAGCGATGCTGCTCTCCACTTGTTACTTGGAAACCCTGACTCCCTTTGAGACTGAACTCAAGTGCTGTCTCCTTAAAGAGGTCTTTCCTGATTCCCCTAATGGACAGCCATCTGCTCCTCACCCAAAGTACTCTGTATTTATTTTCTATATGTCTGGCATTTACTTCTCTGCCATACATGTTATATTGGCCCAACAGAACACAAGTTCCTCAAGGACAGGGGCTGTTTGATTTTTTGCTTTATCCTTGGTACCTAAAAAGGTGCTTGGCACATAGTAGATGTGGAATTAATGCTTGTTCAACAAATAAATAAATAAATGGATGAAAGATTGAATGAACAAAAAGGCAATGATAGAAATAAGGGAGGAACTACATAGGAATGCAATTTGGGAACCTGTCTTCAGTCTGCAAACCACTGATGTATATAAAAAAATTCATCAACTCAGTGATAGATAAGTCTCTGTAAACTTAGTGTGACTGGTTAGAATATAAGCTCTTTGAGGACAAGGCCTATCTTGCATCCCCAGAATTTAGCATAGTGCCCAACACATACTAAGCATTTTATAAAAACTCTATCTAGCATCCATCCATCCATCCATCCATCCATCTCTCCATCCCTCTATCTGCCATTCATTTGTCTCTCTCTCTACTTGTCTATCATCTGTCCATCTCTATATGTATCTATCTGTCATCTGTCCACCTTTATCTACCCATCATCCATTTATCTATCATCCATCTTTCCATCTCTGTCTTTCACCCCTCCATCTTTTCTATCTCTCTACCTGTTTGTTCATTATCCATCCATTTATCATCTATCTCTCTACCTAATCTATCAGTCTGTTTTTCTGTCTGTCTCTCTATCCATCCACCTATCCATCTGTCTGTTTGTCTGTCTTTCTAACTGTTTATCTGTCTGCCTACTTGCACCCCTTTCAGCTCCATAGAGCCTGCCAGATCTTGTGTTCTGCTGAAGATGTTCATTTTCATTTTCAAAGAGGACCAGTGACATCATAGGGACAGTGACATCATGGGGTAAAATAGTGGATGATGGGCAATGGCTTGACTTGCCAGTGAATTGGATTTAAGTGAAGCAGAACTGCACAAAGTCGTCAACCTAACTGTCTCTTCCAGAGTCACTGAAGTACAAGGCAAGACAAAAGTCAAGATGACTGGTGATGATGAATAAATGGTACTTTTATTGACAGTAATATTAGAATTCTTCCTTCCCTCCAGGACACCCCCCCCCAGCCTTTCTACTTTCTTATTCATCCTTTACAACTAGCTTAAATCGCACCTCCTCCAGGAAGCCTTCCTGAACCACCCCACCCCTCTCACCCCATTCATAGGCACATAAATACATTCCTTGCACCTAAGAAATCTGGACTTCTGGCTGCTAGGAGATGGGGATGGATTAGTGGGGAGGGATTTCGGAATCTGCACCCCTTCCTAGAGCAAAAATGATAGTAATGGTAATGATTACCATCCATAAAGCACTTTGAGGTTTGCAGAGTGCTTTTCACAAGTCTGTCCCAGATGTCTTAGTGCAATTTAAAGTTTTAATAGCCCAGAAGATTACATTTTAATAGTTTAAAACTGCAAGAAGATATTTGGGGCACTCTGTGCTCTTAACTGATCTTCACAACAATCCTGTGAAATAGGTGCCACAGTTGTCATTACCTTCATTTTACAGATGGGGAAACTGAGGCTGGAAGAAGGTAAGTGAATTGGCAGCAGGGCACCCCGCCAGCAAATGTCTCACGGTCTGCACTGCTCATTTGTCACATGTGATGTGCCAGCCTGATATTTTCCTTTGTGCACCTCTGACCTCCCCAGCTAGACTATAAATGACATGTCTTCCACATATTTGAGCTGCCTGCAGTGGGGACCTTAGATATATTAGATGGTGCTGCTAATAGCAGGAGAGGAAACATGGCACAGGGGAAAGAGTACTGGAGTTGGAGGGCCTGGATCAAATCCTGGATCAGCTTTTTACGAGCTGCGTCACCTTATGTGTGACTCATCCTCTCTAAACTCATTGTGCTTGCTCATAAAAGGAAGAGACTGGACAAGATGGCCTCTAAGGACCTTTCTAGATCTGTGATCACATGTGTGCAGTAGAAGTTTTTTTAATTGAGTATTATTTTCTGGATCTGTGGCTCTTTGCTAAGAAGGCCTCGAATTTCCAGGTTTCCTCATGTATGTGAGGATATATGTTTCTGATTTTTTAACCTGAGGGTGGCAGGTTGTGGATTTCTGTTTGTGTGTGTGTGTGTGTGTGTGTGTGTGTGTGTGTGTGTGTGTGTGTGTGTGTGTGTTTTAGAACCAGCCTCTAACTGCCTGAACTCAGCTTTGACTTCAGCTCCAGTGAGTAGTACACTGTTCAGATAGGAATTCGCTGCTTCTATAATCTGTGAGTCAGAACCTTGTCCAGTGGTCAGGGCAACTTGGTTGCTAGTACTTAGACTTCTGGCTCAGAAAATCCCTTGGATTCAAATTCCATACTTGTGGATTTATTTCTAATGATTTCCCTGAGTTCTGGGGGGAAAGGTTGTACATCTGTCCATCCATCCATCCGTCCATCCATCCATCCGTCCATCAATCCATCCATCTGTCCAGCTATCCATTTGTCTCTCCATCTGTTCATCCATCTATCTATCCATCTATCCATCTATCCATCCATCTATCTATCTATCTATCTATCTATCTATCTATCTATCTATCTATCCATCCATCTATCTAATTTATCAGTCTCTCTGTATGTCTGTCCATCTGTCTCTCTTTCTGTTGTTTTCACTAACCTTCAGACAGAAGATGAACAACATAGAAAGCTACAGAATCCTAGAACAGGGATCTTCTAGTTTAATCACCTCATTTTTACATATAAAAAAAACAACAACTCAGGCCCAAAGAGCCCAAAATACTTGCCCAGAGTTGTATATATATGACTGCCAATAGCAGAACTATGACCTAAACCTGAACTGCTTTCCACTCTATCACAATATAAACATCCTGATACCTGGTTTGGATTCTCCATCCCCATGGCCCACCGGCAAATTGGCCAATGTCACCATTCTCCCAGATATGCTGGTGGAATGTGCCTAAGCTAGCACTCTAAGGATGCCAGTTACTATCAGTTCAATTCCACTAACATTTATTAGGTTTTAGTGTAAGTCTTTGGAGATTTAACATCATCTATCAACATCCAATAAGGCAGCTTGAGTGCTGGGCCAAAGTCAGGAAGACTCATCTTCCTGTGTTTGAACACTTACTAGCTGTGGGACCCTGGGCAAGTTGCCTCAGTTTCTCCAAATCTGTAAAATGAGTTGGAGAAGGAAATGATAAACCATTCCAGTATCTTTGCCAAGAAAACCCCAAATGGGGTCACAAAGAGTCAGACACAACTGAAAAACTTCCTCCTCCCATCATCATCAGTGTTTCCTAGATCCAGCCCTGGACTGACCCTAGGCAAAATTGTGAAGAATGTCAAGTTGACTTTCATTTCCCCACTTCTTCCCTACTCCTGAACCTTTTCTGTAGTGTTCTCGACCCCAGGACCATTTAGTACTGGGCCATTCTGTGCCCCAAATGTTTTCTTTCTCTTTTCTTCCCAATCAGAACGTACTATCCCATACCCAACAGTGTTCTGGACTTTTGCTAGGAGATAGTAGGTTAATCAATAAACTTCAGCATACTTGCAGAGCTGTAACTCTGTGATGGTGGTGGTGGTTAGCTGGTGGCCTTTACAAAAGGTGAAGATATAGTCCCTGGATAGTCTTCAGAGTATGGGGAGGGAGGCAATCTCTGACTCTGGGGCGAAAGTCAACGTGTTTACTGCCCTTCCCCACTCCCCCAGTCACATAATGTAGCAGAAGGCTGGACTTGGAGGCAGAAAGACTTGGTTTTAAATACTCCACTGCTTACTAGCTGTGTAATTCTGAGGAAATAAGTACATATAAACATACATAGGGCATAAATATAAAGTAAATGTATACAAAAGTATACAAAGTAGTTAAATGTGAGGTCATTTTGGAAAGAGGTCACTAGCAGAGTCTCAGTTTCCTCATTTGTAAAAGAAGGTCATTGGACTTGATCTCTAACTAAGGTCCCTTCCAGTTCTCAGGCTATGGTTCTACATTCTCCCTTCCCCCCAGGCCTTCCTATACTACACATAGTGTAGAAAGGCAGCAGAAGGGGGAGGAATATTGGTATGCTGGGACTTCAGCCTCTGCTCCCCGACAAATCTGATCTCTCATATATGACCAATCAATGGACACAGACAGGAGCCTTGGGTTCCAGTCCTGACTCTGCCATTAATTAATTTACTGTGTGACCTTAAGCAAGTCTCTTCCACTCTGTATTCCACTTCCACTTCCACTTGACTATAGATTATTTTCTAAAATGAGAGGTTTACACCAAATACTCATTAAAGATACTTTCTACTTCTAAAATTTTATGTTTATTATTCTCTGCTAATGGCTTAATTAGCTAAAAATGTAGCACCCCTTCCTAGGTCAAATAATTAACCTTAACCTAGTTGTGATGCAGAAGAGGGCTGCCTTTTTTTTATTATTATTTTTTATTCCCAGTACTTAGGACAGTACCTGATACAGGGTAAGTGTTTAATAAATGTTTGTTGACTGACTGATTGAAAGACCCCTTGGGAATGATAATAAAGAAGGTATTTCAGTGACCCAAGTAGGAAAATGATGGAGATATTTGGAGGCAAAGAACCTTCACACTCAAATTACATTATGCAAGTGGTCATTCCCTTTACCTATATCACATTCTATTTATTCCTATTACTAATGCTGAGAAGACCAAGGGAAATATTTTAGGTGGTAAATGCCTGAAGGGCAGAAGGTATATCTCATGGCATGGCTTTATCCAGTACTTTTGACTCCTTAAGTGAGGGCCTGATGGCCTCATTGCCATTTTGACAATCAAATGAGGGAATCCTAATAAAACATAAGCTCCTTCAGGTCAGAAACTTTTTTTTATCCTAAGAGTAGTATTGAAAGTGTGTAGAAGCAGCTATTTTTTATAGTGGCAAAGGATTGGAAATTGAATGCAATATTATTGTGCTATAAGAAATGAAGAACAGGCTGATTTCATCAACTGATGTAAAGAGAAGTGAGCAGAACCGGAAAAACATTGTACACAGTAAACAGCAATACTGTAAGAATGATCAACAGTAAATGACAGTTATTCTTAGCAATACAACAATACAAGATTTCAAAGGACTCACAATGAAAAATTTTCTCCCCATCCAGAGAGAGACTGTGAATGTAGATAAAAGCAAACTAATTTTCATGTTCTGTCTTTTTTTAATGGTTCCCCCCCCCCCTTTGGGACTGTGACTTTTTTTATAATATGACTAATATGGTAATTTTTTGTATAATTGAACATGTATAACCTATATCAAATTGCTTACCATCTCAGGGAGGAGGGAGGTAAGGGAAGGAGAGAGAAAATTTGGAACTCTAAATTTTAAAAAAGAATGTTAAAAATTATCTTTATATGTAACTGGGGAAAAATAAAGTATCTTTTTTTTTTTTTTTGCTTTTTGGAGGGCAATTGGGGCTAAGTAACTTGCCCAAGGTCACACGGCTAGGTTTTTTGTTTGTTTGTTTGTTTGTGTCTGTTAAGTGTCTGAGGCCGGATCCAAACTCAGGTCCTTCTGACTCCAGGGCCAGTGCTCTACACATTGCACCACCTAGCCACCCCTAAAGTATCATTTTTAAATAGCGTCCTGAATTTGAATTTAGAAATACTTAGGTTCAGATGCTAGCTCTGACATTGATTGTATAACCAGAGGAAAAGCACTTAACTGCTCTGGGTGTTAGGGAGCTGTCAGTCTATGAGTTACAGGCAGATTAATATTTGTATTGGTGGAAGGAGTTCCCACACAAACAAAATCAAAGGTCTTTGGCACATTCTTAATGCCTTCCACATAGAAGGTATTTAATAAATATTTGTTGAATTGAAATGAATTTTATTTCTTTTCTCCTAACACTTTACTTCAGTTGATATTTATGGGAATCAGCATGGAGTTGGCAACCCTTAGACAGCTATATCCCAGTAAATTGGTGAAGATGACAAAAGATGGAAGTAGTAAACATTAGAGGGATTGTGGAAAATTGAGCCCTCTTATACATTGTTGGTGGAGTTGTGAATTGGACCAACCATTCTGAAAAGCAATTAAAAATTATACTTATAAAGTAACTAAAATGTCCATATCTCTTTGACTCAATGATCCCACTGCTAGGTGAATACTCTAAGGAGGTTCAAAGATGGAAATAAAGGTACTTTTTGTAATAGTAAAGAATGGGAAACAAGGTAGATACCCATTGATTGGGGAATAGGTACTGGGTTAGGGACTGGACCTATAGATTCACTAGTATCAGAAACTCCCAGGTAAAGAGACTCTGTTTACCAATGAAGACTGGAACCTTTTCAGCAACTTATAGTCTCAGAGAATTGATCATAGGAGTAATAATGAATAATACAGAGAAGCAGGGAAGACTTATATGAACTGATACAAAGTGAAATAAATAGAACCAGGAGATGATACACATAATGACTACAAAAACCTCAAAACCAAATGCAGTGTTATTATAATGGCCAGGCTTGGCTTCAAGGAAGGGATATGAAAATGCATCTCTCTCTCTTCTATGCAGAAGTGGGAGACTGTGGTTATGGAACACTGCATATACTGTATGTATATGCAGACTTAACTGATGTTTTGGTTAGTTTTGCTTAACATGCTCCCCCCCCCCCTTTTTTATTCTTTGTAATAAGGGATGGCTCTTTGACTAGGGGAGGAGAGAGAGGGCTATATTAGAAAACAGAGGTGATATAAAGGCAAAAGGTATCAATAACATTTAATTAAAAAAAAAAGAAAGTCAAATTTTGGGAGGTCAGAGGAGAGGGGTCAGTATGTGCTGGGCCAATTCTGAAAACTGTCTGGGAAGGGGGCATGGCCCCAGAAGGAGGAGATGACGGCAGGTTGCCAGCACCTGGTCTGAAGTGTCCCGATCATTTCTTCTGGGCCATTCTTATTCAATGGCTGCTACAGGCACATTGCCCATGAGTCATTACTTTAAACACCACTGGAAAGGACTATATAGAACCTAATTCCCATTCTGTGTGTAAGGACTGCACGTTAAAGTGCTGACGCCGAGCTTTTATTATTATTCAGCACTGGATGTATTGATTTTTTTTTTAACATTCCCTTCCCCTAGCATTTTCTGCCCATCCAATTGCACTAAAAGGTTTAAGTCAACTCTCTGGCCCAGAAGGGGATTCTGTAACCTAGAATTCTGCCGTGGAGAGAGTAATTTGACATGGGCAGAGCTGCGGGCAGCTCTGTGTCCTTTCCTCTAAGGAGGTGCCCTTGTACTTACTGCATCCAGGCATAAGTGGAGCCACCCCAGGGCCATTCAGGGCAGTTTGGAGGGCACTGGCCAATCAAGTAGGAACTGTTATCCTCAAAAATATGATAGGGGTGGGGGCTGGGGCAGGGGGAGAGTCTGAGAAGGGAGCTGTAGAGACTGAACAGGAACTGGAGCCAAAAAAACAAGACAGTGGGGTCTGTAAGTGAAGGAGGGGGGGAAGAAAGAGAGAGAAGGAAGGAGGGAGGGAGGGAGGAAGAAAGAATGGGAGGGGGAGAAGGAAGGAAGGGAGGGAGGGAAGAAGGAAAGGAGGAAGAAAGAAAGGGAGGGGGAGAAGGAAGGAAGGGAGGAAGGAAGAAGGCAGGAAGGGAGGGAGGGAAGAAGGAAAGGAGGAAGAAAGAAAGGGAGGGGGAGAAGGAAGAAGGCAGGAAGGGAGGAAGGAAAAAGGCAGGAAGGGAGGGAGGGAAGGAGGAAAGAAGGAAACATTCAAGGGTCTACACTGTGTCAGACACTGTGATAAGTGCTTTACAAATGTCATCTCATTTGATCTTCACAATGACCCTGGGAGGTAGGTGCTATTATTATCATTTCTGTTCTGAGATAACTGAGGCCCAGAGAGATTAAGTGATGTATTCAAGATGACTCAGGTCTTGATTTAGTCTCATGTTCTTTGACTCCAGGATCAGTGTTCTTTCTACTGCAGCATGCTAGGGAATTCACTGGGAACTGGGAGGTTCAAGTGACTTGCCCAAGGTCACACATCTTGAACCCAGGCCTTCTGGACTCTAAGGCTCTTTTGCTCCTTTGCTGTGCTTCTTCTCATAACCACCTAGAAATCCATCTGGCCCAGCTGGCACATTTCTTTGTTTGGCGGTCTGGATGCCCTTCTTATGGGCAGCACACCTGAGCTGATGGTCAGACAAATTTGTGAATAGTTCAAGAACAACTTCATCTAGAAATTATGTAGGTTCAGTTCTGCTTTTAACTGGCTCACTGCGTGCTTTCCCCTGCTTTGGAACTTGGATTCATGTCATAGTTCAACAACAGAATTAGTTCTCTAGTTGGGTTGGGGCTTCGGCAAAGAGTCATGGCTCATTCCAGTTCATGATCTCTCTTGGTTCAAGTCCCACCTGAAAACAGAACCAGAATTTGCTTCATTTCTCATTACAAGAGGTATAGTGCCCAGGGACTAAAATCTAGTCCAGTTCAAGAATCTAATAAGCATTTATTAAGCACTGCCTGTATGTAAGTCACTGTGCTCAGGAGGAGGGATACAAAAATAAAACAAGGCCCTCAAGGAGCCCATGTCCTTCTAGGGTCCCCTGTGATACTATATAAATAGATAAGTATACAGGATTATATGAGGAGGGAGAAAGCTCTATCACCTTGGGGGAATCAGAAAAAGGAGGAGTTATCTCAGCCAAGCCTTGAAGGAAGCCTAGAAATTTAAGCAGTGGATGTAAGGAGCAAGTACATTCCAGGTATGGGGGGAATCTGGGTAAAAACTCAGATGTGAAGCTAGGTGCAAGGTGGCCACTGACTGGCTGTGTGACCTTGGAGAAGATGTGTCCAGGTTTCCTCCTCTATAAAGTGAAGGGATTGAAAAGGTTGGTTTCTAAGGGCCCTCCCAGCTCCATAGTTGATTCTATAATCATGAGACATCAGTCAGGTGGCAGAATGTCTGTGTGTGATGAATGAGAGGTTGAGGCCTAGGAGTTGGGGAAGTCAGGAGTCAGCAATTTCCCAGAAGCCAGGAGTTCTTGGTTTCCTTCCCTATAGGTCCTGAGATACTTGAAGCTTATCCATTTAGAAAATATTCCAGGGGCGGCTAGGTGGCACAGTGAATAGAGCCCTGGCCCTGGAGTCAAGAGGACCTGAGTTCAAATTTGACCTCAGACACTTAAAACTTACTAGCCATGTAACTTTGGGCAAGTCACTTAACCCCGATTGCCCTGGAGGGGGACAAACCCCTCCAAAAAGCAAAAAAAAGGAAATTTTCCATCCCATAACCCCTTGACTCCTCCACCACCCTTTTAAATATGCAATTTCCCCCTGAAGTTTCTCTAAGCAAAACATCGTCCCCACTTCCCCATGGAACCAAGCACTTAGGAAAATAAACTTAATTACTAGAGCCGGGAGCCTCTACCACTCCAGAACCTGTTAATAGTTCTGGTCTCTTTATTCAGCATTAGGAGCATGACCCTATTACAAACCACGCTTGCTATGTTAATATGTTACCAGACCAATCACTCACATGAATATTTTATGTACATTTACTTGCTAAACTCCAGGAAAAGAAAAAACCCAAGACAAAACTTGGACACAAAGAAATAAAAAAAAAAAAAGTGAAACCAGAAATTCCAGAGAAGATTGGGGCCTTTTGCTTTTTAATAATGCCTGCCCTCTCTCCAGCCCTCTGCAAACAAGGATCCTAAAAGACTTTATTATACCCA
This sequence comes from Gymnobelideus leadbeateri, assembly GCA_011680675.1. Classification (NCBI taxonomy): domain Eukaryota; kingdom Metazoa; phylum Chordata; class Mammalia; order Diprotodontia; family Petauridae; genus Gymnobelideus; species Gymnobelideus leadbeateri. The sequence goes on from WOXC01008144.1 coordinate 297,483, forward strand.
TTTGACAGATGCTAACAATGCATGCCATTTTCATCTGGCAGCTCAAAGCACAGGCTGCAGCTTGATCATGAGCTCAGATTGGGTTGGTGGTCAGGGCAATTAGGCTCAATTTATACATGGGGAAGGAGACTCAGAGGAACTTTATGATATTATACCAGTATGTACAAATGAGATACAAGATAATTTGGGGGAAGGCATTAATAATGCACTAACTGGAAAATCAATGAAAGCCCTACATAGAAGGTGGCACAAACTAGATGCAAACACAATCCTGCTAAGAGGCAGAAGCTAGACTAAATCTGTGGTTCCCATTTAGTGGTTCTTGAACTCCACATTTATGGCCCAAAGGAGTTCATACTAAAAATTATTTAATGATGCTTTAAGAAGTAAATGATTGAGGGCAACTTGGTGGTGCAGTGGACAGAACACCGACACTGGAGCACCTCAGACACTTACTAGCTGTGTGATCCTGAGCAAGTCACTTGATCCTGTTTACCTCATCTGTAAAATGAGCTGGAAAAAAGAAATGGTAAATCACTCTAGTATCTTTGCCAAGAAAACCCCAAACGGGGTCACAAAGAGTTGGACACGTCTGAAAGGACTGAGCAACAACAAATTAAAGAGGTCAGTTGTCAAAAGCAGAGAAGGGAGAGTGCCCTAGGTATGGGGGACAGCCAGAGAGAATGACCAGGGCCAAGAAATGGATTGTTTTGTTCATGAAACCAGAAGGAGACAGGTGTCACAGGATCAGAGAGTCTTGGAGTAAGGTATAAGAAGTCTATAAAGGTAGGAGGGGCGAGGTAACGAAGGGCTCCAAATGGCAAGGAGAGGATTTTATATTTGATCCTGGAGGCAATAGAGAGCCACAGGAGTTTAAGGAATTTAAGAATATAAACTCTTTGCTAATAGAGATTTTCTCTACAATTGTTCCATGCTGGGAACCCTCATCTTCCCCTTCCCTTGCAGATTTTCAGCTTCCTTTTATGTTTTATATTCTTCCATAAGCTACTTGAGGGCAGGACTGTTTTTCTATCTGCTTATATTTGTATAACCAGCACTTAGTACATACAGTTCCTGGCACATAGTAAGCATTTAATAAATGTTTGTTGACTTGACTCAAGGGTTTTATATCTTCAACACCTGGCTCAGAGCTCAGCACTAGTAGGCATTTGATGATAAAGATTAAAGGTAAATGTGTAAATTTTTGGAATCATCTGACGAGATAAGATAGTTAAGTCCATTGGAGATGATAGAGGGAGAGAGGGTGCAAAGGGAGAGGATGCAAAGATGGAAGAGCAGATCGAAGGCAGAGCCTGGGAGACACCCATGGTTAAGGGGTGGGACTGGACCATGGGTGAATGAAACCACAGGCAATGTTTAATGCCTCAGAGACATCAAGAAGGGGAAGGACCGAAAAAGAAGCTAGTGGATAAAAAGATACTTTAGTGACTGACTGGCTGGGCCATCACCAGCCGTCCTGATTTATATCTGGCCACTGTACCCAGATGGCCCTGAAGGAGAAATTGAGGCTGGTGACTTGGCCAGCCCTCTCTCACTCAAATCCAATTCACTTGTATGTCATGGCATCATTTTCCTGATGTCACGGTCATCTTCAATAACAAAGGACAAACCACAACTTTAGAAACTGAAAAGACCTATTTCAGTAATGTAGTAGGGATGGAAACTCAAAAGAGATGTGAGATGTGCAAATTTAGAGATTCCATTCCAAGTGTTCACATGGACTATTTGTGCCTGACCCATGGTAGAAGCTTGTTTTGGCCTGATCAGTCACAGTTGGACACACTGTAACTTGACTAACATAGTGATATCATTTTGGTCCTCTTCAAGAATGAAGGACACAGTGGGCGGCTAGGTGGTCCAGTGAGTAGAGCGTCGACCCTGGAGTCAGAAGGACCTGAGTTTGGATCCGGCCTCAGACACTTAACGCACACACAAACAAAACCTAGCCGTGTGACCTTGGGCAAGTTACTTAACCCCAATTGCCCTCTAAAAAGCAAAAAAAAAAAAAAAAAAAGACTGAAGAACACCCACCCACCCACCAACCAACCAACTGAGGGATAGAACCCTCATTGTAAAGTGAGACAGTGAGTATGCCAGTGTAGACCACTCTTTCTAGGATCTTGGTGGTGAATGGAAGATGACAGGACAAAAACTTGGAGAGGTGTATCCTCTACTCTGCTGATTGGTCTCCCTATCTCTCAGCAATATTCACATATGCCCACTTTCAGGTCTTTGTACAAGTGATTCCCTTCATTTGGAATATCTCCTTTCTTTCCCCACTGCTACACCTAGAGAGCTGAACCTGGAATCAGGAAAATTTGAGTTCGAATCCAGCCCCAGATACTTACCAGCTGTATGACTCTGGACAAATCACTTATTCTCTGTCTGCCTCAGTTTCCTCATCCATAAAATGAGCTGGAGAAGGAATGTCAAACCACTCTAGTGGCTCTGCCAGAAAAAACCCCAAACCAAAAACAAATAAAAAACCCCAACTCCAAATGAGATCACAAAGAATCAGACTTGGGGTTGCAGGGAGGATAAAATGAGATGTTTGCTTTGTAAACCTTAAAGTGCTATATAAATGCAAACTATTATTCTTTTTGTCATTACACTTCCCCTCCCTTCATTTTCCTGAACCTTATCCTTCCTTCCCAGTTCAGCTCAAACACTATCTCTTTCAATCCAACAAGCATTTATTAATCCCCTGCTTTGTGCAAGGCATTGTGGGATATCTGGGTAAACAAAGACCAAAAAATAAAACTTCTTTTGCCCTCAGGGGGCTTACATAGAACATGAAAAGAGATAAGTATATACTTGAAAAACTGAGGAGGAGGGAAAGAATATCAATGACTAAAGCTTCCTTGCAATCTTACCTCCACACACACAGCCTCCATACACAAATCTCTCTCTCCTCAGAAGCCTTAGAATAATTGCTGTCTGTATTTACTCGGAGAGCTGCCTTGTCTTCTTTTTTTAAATTCTAATAATTTTTATATGATGTCCTTTTTTTTAATAAAACTTAGATTTGCCTGCCTCCTTCCTCCCCCTCCAGAAAAATCATTCCTTTTAATAAAGAAGAAAAAAAGGGGAAAAAACAATTTTTGTAACAACATCATATGCATTATATTGAAAAAGTCTGCTTTTTTTCATATGCTGTGTTCTGCACCCATGGTTTCCTACCTTTCTGCAAAGAAGTGGGGGAGGTGTCTCCTCCTTTCTCTTCTTTGGGGCCAAGGTTGTTCATTATAATTCTGTAGCATTCAGTTTCAATGGTTTTGTTGTTCTTTCCACTTACATTCTTGTAGTCTTGGAGTGTCTTGTTTTCCTGCTTAATTGTCTTTGCATCAGTTTGTATAAATCTTTCTAGCTTCTTTTGGTTTCTTACAGCACAATAATATCCCATTACCTTCATGTACCACAATCTATTTAGTCATTCCCCAGTTGATGGGCAGATTCTTTGTCTCTAGTTCTTTGCCACTATAAAAAGTTCAGTTCTAAATTTTGCCTCATCTTCTTAATTATTTTTATGTGTGTATTATCTTTTTTCTCCTTTTGCTCTACTTCTGAATTTCTGGACTTTGCCATCCTACTTTAGCTTTCTTCAGCAAATTCTCTCTGAGCCTATGACCTTCCCACCATGGAAGATCTCTCCTCTCCTCTGGCCCCTTTCTCCCATTGATTAGTTCCTCTCCAGAACCTCCATTTGGAGGAAAGGCCCTGGTGAGCCATCCTTCATTCTTTTCCACACACTGCCACTGTCTTTCTAGACTTTGCCACTGTCTTCTCCAACTCCCTCTGGTATCTCCTCCATTAGAATGTAAACCCCGTGTTGTCTTTCTTTACTCTTGTATTTTTATCCTTGGTGCTTAGCACAGTGCCTGGCATATAGTAAGCACTTAATAAATATTTCTTGACTTGACTTCTCCCCTTCCAAGGGGAACATGGCATGGATTCACCGTATCACTAAATAAAGACTTGCAGATTGATCACCACAGACCAGTTCATTTAAACAGCTCCTGAAACTCTAGATGAGGCACCATTTGCAGCCTCATGTGGAAGAGTGAAATAAAGAGGGTCAGGATGGTAGCTCATAGTGCCTAGAGAGATGGCATTGGAGCTAGGAAGGCCTAGTGTCAAGTGGCACATGCTGGAGGAGGGACATTGCTCAAGTCACTTAATCTCTTAGGGTCCAGGCACCTCTCTTTTTTTTTTTTTTAAAGCAGTTGGGGTTAAGTAACTTGCTCTAGGTTCAGGCACCTCTCTTAAGGCTGTAAATTACAAAGCAGAAGCTAATCTGTTTGGTAGAGAGAATCTTCTTACTGGGAGTTCTCTAAACCAATGAAATTATAGGAGAGAAGACAGAGAAAGGGGTTTTAGATTAAGTCCATTGAATCAGCATTTATTATACACTTACTATGTGCCAGGCACTAGGCTAAACACTTTGCAAATATCTAATTTGCACCTCACAACAGCCTTCTGGGGTAGGTGTTGTTATTGTCTCCATTTTTACAGTTGGGTAAACTGAGGTTAAATTACTTTTCCAGGGAAACCCAGCTAGTATGTGTCTGAGGCCAGATGGGAACTTCCTGACTCGTTCCATTTCACCACTTAGATGCTTCTTATCTTGAAGAATCTATCACTTCTCTGGCCAGAGGTGAGAGGCATGATTCATCATCATCCTCTAGAATCAAGGCTGGCCATTGCAACCATCAGAGTTACCTTTCAAAGTTGTTTGTTTACTTTTACCTTATTATTGTTATTGTATAAATTGTAGAACCCAGACTTCTAATTCAGAGTTTTCTTTCTTTCTTTCTTTCTTTTTTTTTGCTTTTTTGGAGGGCAATTGGGGTTAAGTAACTTGCCCAAGGTCACATGGCTGGGTTTTTTTGTTTGTGTGTTAAGTGTCTGAGGCCAGATCCGAACTCAGGTCCTTCTGACTCCAGGGCTGGCGCTCTACTCACTGCGCCACCTAGCCGCCCCTTAATTCAGAGTTTTCTCTCCCAGTATCTTGTTCCCCTCCAAACTGTTGAACCAGAGAATGAGTAAACAGAAACACATTTTTTTCTCAGTTGCTTTTTCAGTGAATCCTTGGACAGAGCCAACCTTTTAAAATAGACTGGGTGGATTCCCATGAAGCCAGGCCCATAGTTAAACTCATAACCTATTCTTGCTCCTTCTCTCTAAAAAGCATTGAAAGTATAGTTTAGGATCTGGAAATAAAATAAAATTAGATTGAATTTAAAAATGAACAATAAAATGAAAGTATAAGTTATCCTACAGGAAACTGAGTAGATATTCAATTTGACTTTTGGATGGTATCCCCTACCCTGATAAATTTGGGCCAAATAATATTATTAGAACTGACAGTATTGGGACTAGATTTTCTTATTGCCTACATGCAATAAGTGATGTATGGAGCATTCAGGGAAGACTAGCACCTCTGGTGTGAGGGTTTGCTAAGCCCTTTTCAGGACTGCTCATCCAATGCTGACCTGTGGCTCCAAGAAGTAGTAGCATGTGCAGATCTGAATTCAAACAGCTTCAGACACTTACCAGTTCTGTTACTTAACCTCTGCCTGCCTCAGTTTCCTCAAGTATAAAATGGGTATAATAATAGCACCTACCTCATAGATTTATTTTCCTTCCTATGTAACACTTACTAGGTATGTGACCATGAGAAAGTAATTTAATCTTGCTGAGCCTTAGTTTCCCCATCTGTAAAATGGGAAAATACTGTCAACATTGCTATGAGGTTCAAATAAAATATTTATAACACAGTTTGCAAGCATTAAAGCACTATTTAAATATTAGCTATTATTACCTGCAAAGCATTTGGAAGGACCTTTTATTTGAGAATCTCAAAGCACTTTGCCTACATAAACTTGCAATACAATTCCCCATCCCCTCGGTTTGAAATTCTGCCCATTTTCTAGGTAGAGAAACTATTCATAAAGATATTTTGTTCAGGATACTATGTCTCTCAGTGCCACCTAAGAGTATATTAGTCTGTTTGATTGCCATATCACATTGCAAAGCAGAAGCTAATCTGTTTGGTAGAGAGAGTCTCCTTACTGGGAGTTCTCTAAACCAATGACATTATAGGAGAGAAGACAGAGAAAGGGGTTTAGATTAAGTCCATTGAATTAATCACTTTGCAGATATCTCGTTTGCAACTCACAACAACCTTCTGGGGTAGGTGCTGTTATTCTCCCTGTTTTACAGTGGAGAAAACTGAAGTTAAGTGACTTTCCCAGGATCACCCAGCTAATATGTGACTCCCAGATCTCTATCACATGAACTGATATCTAGCCTTACCAACCAAATTTTATAAACTGTGACATTTGTTACAGAGAGACATCCCTTGTCATGGACTATGTTTGTGTCTACCTGAACAGAGTTGACTTTCAGATTGGAAGCTCTCACCTACATAAATCCAGCTAGGTCTCCACTAATGTGAATAAAGATTCCTAGCAAGTTGGTGGCACTACATAAATTTGTACTGCATATTTCCATTGGGCTGCAATAAATTTTCATATTTGACACGTAACTTCAAATAGTATAGATTCAAATAATGCAACAATTTATAAGATTTGGTATTTACACTAATCAGGACCTGGCTCTGTTTTCTCCATTCATTGGCCATACCTCTGGTTGGGGCAGGCCAATGTGATTGTTGCTGGTGGAAATTTTTTGAAAAATGTACTGAGCAGGCAGCACCATTGAGTTGGTACCATCTGGGTCTTCTTTACATGATGATTAAACTGGAAAATGTCCATGTCAAACCAAGCTGAACTTTCCCTTTGGGGGGCACATTTGCAGGTTCAGTTCTTGCCCTGGGCAATTTTTTCAAAGGAAAAATTTTAGGAAGGTCTTTGTCAGGGCTGAAGAAGGGACCAAGAGGGAAGAAATCATATATTTTCTCACATGATGCTATATTTAAATGTAATAAGCAAGGAGAAATGACAGGAAGATCTTATCTTGGTGCAGATGTTCAAAAGGAAAGAGGTGTTAGTCATTTACATGTATATTTAATAGCAACTTTCACTCTCTCCACTCTTCCCATCAATCACTGCCCCTCTGCCTGCTCCCCTTAATCCTTCCTCCCATCTCCCCCCAAATTTCTCCTCCTCTAAACATTTTCCCCTTATAATTTCTTCCTTATTATTTCCTCTTCTCTCCTACCTCCCTTCTACCAGCATTCACTCTTTCATTCATCCACGTAGTAATAACAGTAACGGCTAAAATTTATATAGCACCTCCCATGTGTGCTGAGTGCTTTACAATTATTATCTCACCTGTTTCTCACAAACAACCCCAGGAGGTAGAAGCTGTTGTTGTTTGTCCTTCGAGAGGACCAGTGACATCAGGGGGTGATGTCTTGACTTGCAAGTGAATTGGATTTAGGTGACGCAGGGCTGTGCAAAGTTATTAGCATCACTCTCTCCTCCAGAGTCAGTGAAGTCCAGTAGCAAGATATAGGTCAAGTTGACTGGCAGTGACCCTAGATGCAGTGGGAAATCTTGGCCTTTTTTAAGCTAAGGTCTTTCTCAGGTCTTAGTTTGTCTAAGGCAATGCCCATTCAGTGATTAAAGGCTAGGTAAGAATTGAGGCAAAATATGGCCTACTTTGCCTTCATAAAAGAATAAATCTTGGTGGCACAGTGAATAGTGCACCAGCCCTGGAGTCAGGAGGACCTGAGTTCAAATCCAGCCTCAGACACTCAACACTCCAAACACTAGCTGTGTGACCTTGGGCAAACCACTTAACCCCAACTGTCCTGTCTTCCCCCTCCAAAAAGCAAAAAAAAAAAAAAAAAAAAGGAGGGGTGGTCCATAGGCTTCTGCAGACAGATTATTACTAACAGGGTCTGTGATACAAAAAGGATGTGCATCAGGGGACCTCTCAGCTCCTTACAGTTCTGCTGGTCTATTTTTCTAAGATAGTCTATGCAAGTTATAACACAAGGCACTATGGGAATTGAAGGATGAATTTAAAAGCATAGTCCCTACCCTTAGGGAGCTGCCATAAGCTTCCTCTTCAGTTCTCTTCCACATAGCGCCCTTCTCCATTTTGCTCACTTCTGTCCTTTTCGGCTTCATTTTTTTTATCAATGAATCCAGCCTTCCTTCTCTGGACTTCCTGCCATTCTGCCTCTTCCATCACCCTTCCTAGCTATGCTTAAAACAGGCTGCAGCATCTTCAGGGCCAATTTAGGGCAAGTTCCGGCCTGCAGGAAAGGTTCATGTGAGGTTTGGCATCTGTGTCAAGTGATTTTATTTGCAACTCAGTAGGCAAGACCGCCAAGATCTTTGCTGCAGATAAGTATACCGCATTCTGCAAAGCCTTACAAAATATGCTTATGAGGACTCAGTAAACTGCTGCTGGTGAGAGCTTGGAGATAAACTAACCCTGGCAGGAAGGCTCACAATGCAGGCATGCTTCTGGGCCTTGAGAAACCAGAGGAGAGAGTGGGGATGGCTCAGCATAAACCTCCCTACTTTTAAAGACACAACTCTCACAACTCTTAGACACAGTGTGGGAGGGAAGGGGGGGTGAGAGAAAGAGAGAGACAGAGGAGAGACAGAGAGAGACACAGAAAGAGAGAGAGGAAAGAGACAGAGGAGAGATAGAGAAAGGGAGAGGAGAGAGAGAGAGAGAGAGAGAGAGAGAGAGAGAGAGAGAGAGAGAGAGAGAGAAGGAGGGGAGAGACAGAGAGACACAGAGAGAGAAAGAGAGAGATAGGAGAGACAGAGAGAGACACAGAGAAAGAGAGAGAGAAGGAGAGAGACAGACAGAGGAGAGACAGAGAGAGATACAGAGAAAGAGAGACAGAGACAGAGAGAGAGAGAGGAGAGACACAGAGGAGAGACACAGAGAGACAGACAGAGAGAGAGAGCACGCGCTAGACCTGAAGCCAGGACGCCCTGAGTTTCGATTTGACCAGAGATACCCATTAGTTGTGTGACCCTGGGCTGTCTGACAGTTTCCTCAAGTGCAAAATGGGAGTAATACCAGCACCTTATAGACCCTATTTTTCAAGGGTCGTTGTGAGGATCAAATGAGATAATTTTTGTAAAACACTTAGGTCAATGCCCAAATATTTTTGTTGTTGTTCAGTCATTTTTCAGTCATGACCGACCCTTCATGGCCCCATCTGGGGTTTTATTGGCAAAATTTGTGCCATTTCCTTCTCCAGCTCATTTGACAGATGAGGAAACTGAGGCAAACAGGGTGAAGTGACTTGCCCAGGGTCACACAGCTAATAAGTGTCTGAGGCTGGATTTGAGCTCAGGAAGAAAGATGAGTCTTCCTAACTCCAGGCTCAGGTGCACTGTGACACTTAGCTGCCCTCTGGCACACAGTAGGTTCCATATAAATACTTACTCCCTCCCTCACTCCCTCCCAATTCCAATGCAAGAAGCCAGCCTAGTATATTAGTCTTTGAAGAGGTAACAGCCCCAGTCTGCAGAAACCTGGTTCTTGGTTCAGTCCCATTTAATAAAAATAATTAATAATAACAACCAACATTTATATAACATTTTAAGGTTTGCAAAGCACTTTACATATGTTACCTCCTTTGATTCTCATGGCAACTCTGGGACACAGGTGTTATTATTATCCCTCTTTTACAGGGAAGGAAACTGAGGGCGAGATAAGTTAAGTGGCTTGTGTCTGAGGTCAGATCTGAACCGTCTTCCTAAACCCCAGACCTGCACTCTATCCATGCTACCCAAAAATAACAGTAATGATACATTTAGATAGCACTTTAAGGCTTGAGAGAGCCCTTTGCACAGCAACCCTATGAGGAAGGTGCAAATATTATTACACAGCTAATAAATGTTTAAGGTGAGAGTTGGATTCAGGTCCCGGAACTCAAAATTCAGCCTTCTTTTATACTACACCACAATGTCTAGAAAAGGTTCCCTAAACATCACTTAGATTGTTCAAATCTGGCTGACCAGAAACAGAATATTGTAGATCTGACCTCCGTTATTGATCTCTTCTGTCATGCAGATTCATTAGGGTCATGGTGACATTCTGTGTTGGACTATAATTATTTGTCTATTTGGAGTCAAATTCCCTTAGTTTATTAAAAGTCATTATACCTTGTCTGCAAGAGCTGATATGTTTAATTTCATGGATGTGGATAAATTATACACTTTTTGAAGAGAGAGAGAGAGAGAGAGAGAGAGAGAGAGAGAGGAGAGAGAGACAGAAAGACACAAAGAGAGAGAAAGAGAGAGAGAGGGAGAGACACAGAGAAAGAGAGAGAGAGAGAAGGAGAGAGACAGAGAGAGAGACAGAGAGAGAGGAGAGAGGAGAGAGAAAGACACCGAGAGAAAGAGAGAGACAGAGAGAGGAGAGACACAGAGAAAGAGAGAGAGAGAGAGAGAGAGAGAGAGAGAGAGAGAGAGAGAGAGGGAGGGAGGGAGGGAGGGAGAGAGAGACACAGAGAAAGAGAGAGAGAGAGAAGGAGAGAGACAGACAGAGAGAGAGACAGAGAGAGAGAGGAGAGAGACAGAGAAAGAGAGAGAGAGAGAGAAGGAGAGAGACAGAGACAGAGAGAGAGACAGAGAGAGAGACAGAGAGAGAGAGGAGAGAGATGAGAGACAGAAAGACACACAGAGAGAGAAAGAGAGAGACAGACAGAGGAGAGACACAGAGAAAGAGAGAGAGAGGAGAGACAGAGAGAGACAGAGACAGAGAGACAGAGAGAGAGACAGAGACAGAGAGAGAAACAGAGAGAGAGAGAAGGAGAGCTGGGCAGGAAATCCCTCCAGGTTTTAACATGATAGTTCTCAGGGACCCTCATCATCTTAGACTGGCCCATGACTAGCCTTCATAAGAAAACTGCAAACAGAATCCTAATTGAGTTAGTTGAAGGGTTTCTGACTTTCACTCAAATGAACTCATATATCAGAGATGAGGAGAAGGAGCATTGACCTTGGAGAGAGAAGGTAGAGGGGTGAGTCTTATCTTGGACAAGAATTTGTTCTGTGGTCGTGGCTAAATTAGTTCATGTAGGGTGGCTGTGTGGTGCAGTGAATAGAGCCCCAGCCCTGGAGTCAAGAGGACCTGAGTTCAAATTCGGTCTCAGACACTTGACACACTTACTAGCGATGTGACCTTGGGCAAGTCACTTGACCCCAGTTGCCCTCCAAAAATTAAAAAAAAAAAAAGATTATAAATTAGTTCATCTTTTGGGCCTCACTTCCCTCCACCATAAAACAGGGACAATAGTGCTTTTGCTACTTATCTCTTAGTGACGTTGTGGTGACTACTCTCTTCCTCAGTACAACGTCAGCTCCTTGAGGGCAGGTCCTATTTCATTTTGGGCTTTATACATTTAATAGTTACTTATAACAGTGCTTAATAAAAGTTGGCTAAGTCATTGATAAATGAAATAGACTATAGGAATAATAGCTAGTGTTTACATGGTGCTTTAAGGTTTACAAATTGCTTTACGTAATTTTTTCATATGATCCTTACAAGTCTGAGAGGTAGGCACCATTATTTTCCCCATTTTATAGATGAGGAAACTGAGAGAAGTTAAATGACTTTCCCAGGGTCATAGAGCTAATAGAGGTCTAAAGCAGGATTTTAACTCTGGGCTTCCTGACTCTAGGTCCATTATTCTATCAACTATACTACCTACCTGAGTAGCACCTATAAAGGACTCTGTGTTTTACTTGTACTCAACAAATGTCAGTGAAAGAAAGAGTTTACGTCTCAACTCAGAGATGCTGACTAGCTGAGTGACCTTGGACAACTCACTTCATCTGACTTGTCTGTACAATGGACAATGTACAATGCTTACACAAGGATGTTGTGAGAAAAGGCATTTCTAAATCTTAAAATACTATAGAAATGGCAGCTATTATTATCAGTGAGAAATTGTTGGCCTTGTTCTTTGGATTGCACTGACCCACCATTTTGAGTCCTAATCTCCCTGATGCTGTAGCCACAGCTGGATAGAACATTAGAATGTTAGATTTAGGAGGGATCCATTTTTTAAAGTCTCATTCTTTAAAAAAGCAACAACACAATTCACCTTTACTTTGGAGTTTACAAAGCACTTTCCTCCTACCCAGCAGTCCCAGGATGTAGGCAGTGCCAGACAGTATATATACTTTGAGGCATAGTTCCAAGTTGCTTTCCAGAATGGTTACATTTTTCTTTTTTTTTATTCATTCATTTCATTCAATAAACACTTAAGTACCTACTATGTGCCAAGCATTGTACTAGGTATTGAGATAGAAAACTAAACAGTATCTGTTTTCAAAGAGCTTACATTCTATCAGGAAACAACATTTATATAGATAACTAAATAGAAAATGTATGCAAAGTAATTTTGATGAGGGAAGGACACTAACAATTGTAAGGAAATTTTCCTAGCTTTGGTTGAGGTAACTAGAGATAAATCCAGTTTATGTATGGGGTGATGGTGGTAGTGGGTGTTACTGGTAATCACTGATCTTATTTTTTTTTTTTTGGTTTGTTTTTTAGAGGGCAATTGGGGTTAAGTGACTTGCCCAAGGTCACACAGCTAGTTTTTTTGTGTGTGTGTGCGTGTGTGTGTTAAGTGTCTGAGGCCAAATTTGAACTTAGGTCCTTCTGACTCCAGGGCCCATGCTCTATTCACTGTGCCACCTAGCCACCCCCTGCAATCAGTATTCTAGAGAAATGTTTGTCCTCAGCCAGCCTAGAGCAAAAAATTTACCATTATTTCCTTTCTTACTAAGAGAAAAAGGATGACCTTGATTCTCAGATTCTCTCTCAATACTTGCTTCTGATTAGTGAAGTACTCTCATCCTTGCCCACCCATGAGGATGCCACAGGGGGCCCACCCAACGTCATGGGACTCCTCCTCATGTTCTCTTGATATTACATGAATAGTAATTGAACACATGTGTTGCCCATCAGTTGATTTGCCCTCTTGCTATGTGACTGGCTCATTTTCCTTTTTCTTTTCCTAGTAATATGTGTCTTTGATGACAGCATTTATTCTTCTACAGTATAATTTCTTATTTGTAATGGGTTCCAACCTCCTGACTTCCATCAGGTTCTCCATTGGGCAACTGTCCATGGATTCGGTTATATGAAAACGATAGAGAAGGGAGCAGAGAGACATCTTTGCTTAGAAGAAAGAGTGGAAGGCGAATCAGAAGACTTGGGTTCTGGTTCTGACTTGATCAAACTACAGGACCTTCATCAAGTCATTTCCTTTCTCTAGGCCATAACTCTTTCCTCTGTCAGATAAGATGCTAGGACTAGATGAGATCTAAGGACCCTTTCAGCTCTCACCTTCAATTAATCAACCAGTCAACAAGAGTTTATTAAGCACTTATGTGCTGGGTACCCTGCTAGGTTCTGGAGATACAGTCCAATTTTATGTTTCCAAGTCACTCTATTTTAAAAAACAGGTTGTTTGGGGAAATCCAATGAGATCTCTATCATTGTTTAGTGCTGCCCAGAACCCCTCAGTCATATATTGACCACCACATGTCACTAGAATATGATTCACTTAAATATACAGAGTAGTTTTTCCATCTCTGTGGGATTGATTGTAGCTGTGACTGGCATCTCACCTCTAGGCACCCATGGTACATACAGTGAATCCCCTTCCTGGGTAGCTAGAGCACTGGGCCTAGAGTCAGGAAATCATGAGCTTCGTGACCCTGGAAAAGGCCCTTAACATCTCCCAGCCTAAATTTCCCCATCTGTAAAATGGGGTGATGATAATAGCACTTGCTTCCCAGTATTAGTTGTGGAGAGAAAATGAGATCATATTTGTAAAGTGCTTTGCAAATCTTAAAGCTCTCTATAAATGCCAGATCTTGTATTAGAGTTATTAAGTAAGCAGGCAGGGGAGTTGGCTTGGTGTGTGTGTGTTGGACCTTTGCTTAGTTCCCAGCCAACCAGTTGTTTTTGAAAGAGGAGCCTGGAGGAGAATGGTTAAAATAGGGGAAAAAATAAACCACATCATTAACATGCATGCCATGTTTCTCCAGGAACATCACTGCAATACCATCTTTTCTGCAGCAGAGAGAGACAAACTGATAGAGACAGAGTCCAAGAGACAGAGAGATAAAGATAAAGAATAAATGAGAGATTGAGAGAAAGAAATTCTGAGGGAGAGAGGGGGAGGGGGGAGAGAGAGAGAGAGGAAGAGAGGGGGGGAGAGAGAGAGAGGAAGAGGCGAGAGAGAGAGAGAGAGAGAGAGAGAGAGAGAGAGAGAGAGAGAGAGAGGAAGAAAGAGGGAGAGAGAGAGAAGAAGAAAGAGAGGGAGAGAGAGAGGAAGAAAGAGAGGGAGAGAGAAAGGGGGGAAAGAGAGAGAGAGACAGAGAGAGAGAGAGACAGAGAGAGACAGAGAGACAGAGAAAGAGAGAGAGACAGAGAAAGAGAGAGAGACAGAGAGAGACAGAGAGAGAGAGAGTGAGAGAGAGAGAGAGAGAGCACTGCATTGTAAACTGAGCTTCTCCTAGGACCCTGGAAACATCAAGTGATTCTTTATGTGGCAGTAGATTTGGACCTGCCCGTCTGGGCCCCAGGCTCCCCTCCTTTTCCCTCCCCAAGCCTGAAATTCCATCCATTTATCAAACATCCAGATAAGAGCCCTGGCTGGCCCTGAACCCTGGAAATCTGTTCCAATCCGAGCCCATCGTCTCTCTGGAGGATTTCTTTCTTCTTAAATGGTGTTCAAAAGTACCCGGAGCTTTTGAAAAGAGGCCTGTCCCTGGAGACGGAGATTAAAAAGACGAGTGTGGAATTGGAGTTCTGGAATTGACTTTAACTTTTTTTTCTTTTATTCCCCTCCCCCCACTCCCCCCCAATGGAGGAGAAGGCGGCCTAGAGAGTGTAGTGTGAGTCACTCTTGTTATTCCCCTCATGCAGCAGGAAACATTTCTGTGAGTATAATGTATCACATGGTGAGATCCTGGGTTAGCTCTAATTGCTTCTATTTGCATAATGAAGCTGGACTGAGCATCCTGCTGGTATTTGAAAGGAGAAAATCAAAATCAGCTCCAGGTAAACAGTTCCTATCCCCACCCCCCCCACCCCCCCGTAATTTTGTCACTTGCTTCCTCTGTTAATGCTGAATACAGGCTTCTTCCTTTCTTTCTTTTTCTTCCTTCCTTCCTTTCTTCCTTCCCTCCTTCCTTCCTTCCTTCCCTCCTTCCTTCCCTCCCTCCTTCCCTCCTTCCTTCCTTCCTTCCCTCCTTCCTTCCCTCCCTCCTTCCTTCCTTCCTTCCTTCCCTCCCTCCTTCCTTCCTTCCCTCCCTCCTTCCTTCCTTTCCTCCTTCCCTCCCTCCTCCCCTCCTTCCTTCCTTCCCTCCCCCTTCCTTCCTTCCCTCCCTCCTTCCTTCCTTTTTCTTTCTTTTTTCTTTCTTCCTATCTTTTTTTTTCTTCACTCTCTTCAGAAGCAGACAGTGAAACAAGCCTTGGAAATCCACTCTCTATTAATGAGACTTAGCACTGAGCCGCACCTAGGTGCAGAATTCCTTCATCAGACAGGACATGGAGGCAGGAATTCTTTTTTGGGGGGAGAGGGGGAGGAGAGGAAGGAGGAGAGGAAAGAAAAGGTTCAAGGGATTTCTCAGGATGGGCTATTGGGCTCCAGGTGTACTGATGGCCAGAATCAGGGTTTGCTTGGCATTTGTACTTGATGCAAACAGTTATTAGCAGGAGGCAATTATGCAGAATATGTGTTAGGTTCTTTCTTTCTTTTAAAGGAATTGTAACCTGTGGGAGGCAAAATGAAGTTTAGAAATCGGCTTCAAAGGAATCAGGCTCTCTACTGGGAATTGGTACAGATCTAATCCTGGCTTGGAAGCAGCTCTTAGCTTAGAGGAAGGCGTGCCCAATTTTCCCCAGTTTCCAAGCTTCGTTTACCCTGGCACGACTGCTGAGGACCACAGTGCTTAAAGGCCCAGGTGCCAAAGCTCCTTAAACTCCAACACCTCAAAGGTCCCTTCCAGCTCTCAAAATTCCATGCTCTTATTACTTCAAGAAGGAAGGAGGGCAGCTTCCTTGGCCTTTGGTCATTCCCCTCCAGGCCACTGGAGGATCTAGTCTGATCCACCTTTATTAGGACCAGAATTTATTTGTTTTCTTTCATATTCTCTCTCTCTCTCTCTCTCTCTCTCTCTCTCTCTCTCTCTCTCTCTCTCAACCAATGGGTTAAACCAAATTGGTTTTATGCACACATTGCCCTATTCTGCACCACTGGAGAAAGGTAGAGGAGAAAGGCATCTGGCTAGAGGCTAGGATGAGATCATCAGGTACTCTCCAGTCATCTGAGGGAGGTTCTTTGTTAGTTTTGGGCACCATTATTTTTCTTCTGACCCACTGATTAATGGTGTCAAATTCATTCTTTTCCTCCAGCCACTGACCTGAGATATCTGTCCAGCCCATACCCTCAGTGGAATGCTATGACAAGACCTTAGTACTTAGAATATCTCTTGATGATGCTGGGCTGGGAATTAAAAAGATTAAATTTAAGATCTGCCAGGTCTTAATGTTGGGGTGGCCAAATCCTAGCAGACTATCAGTGATCCAGCCCTGCATTTGGGGGGTCCAGGCCTCCAGGAGGCAGCTGTTGATTTGTATATCAGATGACTGATATCACTTACTATTGTTTTTTAACTCAAGTTCAGTCCCCTTCATTTTATAGGTGAACAAAACGAGGGCTCAGGGAAGCTAAAGGACTTACTGAAGGTTACACACATAGCATTTTATCAGAGGTGGGATTCCAACGGAAGTCCTTTGGTGACCAGTCTGTCTTCTTTCTTTCTGCTGTATCACAAGACCTCCCATATGGACATGACCTCCTAGAACGAGATATGAAGTCATTGCCATTTGAACCATAGAGTCTCAGAGTTGAAAGGCATGACCTGGGCCTTAGAGATTATCCAAAGCAAGGGTTCATAACCTGGGTCTGTAGTCCACCCAAGAGGTCAATGGATCAAATTTTTTTTGGTGGGGGGGGGATTACATCTTTATTTTCACTAACCTTTAACTGACATTGAAATTTTCCTTCAATTACAAACAATGTAATATAGACAACAAACATTTAGTTGTAAAATAACAAACTTTATTGTGAAAAAGGGTCCCTAGTCTTCTTCCCCAAAAGAGTCCATGACACCAAAAAGTATCTAAGCACAACTCTCCCATTTTACAACAGAGGAAGGTGGAGCAATTCGGAGAGTGCTGGATTTCAGTTTGAAACCCTGCCACTTATCTACCTGTGTGGCCTTGGACAAATCTGAGGACCTTGGTTTCCTTATGTATAAAAAGAGGAAGCTAGACCCGATGACCCCTGGAGCCTCTGCTGGCCCTAATCTGAGGATCCTATGAGGCCCACAAGAGAAGTCTCAGGGCAGCTGGGTGACACAGTAGTCACTAGAGCACCTGCCCTGGAGTCAGGAGGACCGACCTGAGTTTAAATTGGGCCTCAAACACTTAACACTTATTAGCTGTGTGACTTTGGAAAAGTCACTTACCCCCAATTGCCCTGCCTTCCCCTACCCCCCCCCCCCCCCACTGCAAAAAGAGAAATCTCATCTAGCTAGAAGCCACCTGAGCTAGTTAATGGTTAGGGATGAATTCTGTCATCCCCTCAGCTAACTTCCATGCTGAGGGAAGTGTCCCTCTGTATTCCCATTCCTCCCTTTCCCTTCCCTTTTCTCTCCCACCTCCATTATCTGCTGTAGACTTTATAAGGCCTGATTCTGGTTAAGAAGAAAGTGAGCCCAGCAAACAAAGTTCAATCAAAAGCACCTAGCAACCTGACCTCTCCAAATTTAGCTGGGGGCTAATGGGTTGTTGCAAACCCTCTGATACTCCAGCTTCCACCCGGAAGGGGGTCAGATGAGTTAGAGAGTAAGATTCATCGTGCTTGCTGACAGGTCAGTAATTGCCCACTGAGGGTCCATATTTGTTTGTCTCTCTGTTCCCAGAGAGCTGCTGATACATGGCTTATTTTCCCCAGGGCCCCGTGGTGCAGTGGTCACATATTAGTCTAAGCAGCCTTCTTCTTGGTTCGATCCATAGTATGATGAGCAGACATACAACTGTCATCAGTTGTCATTTGGTCTATACTAATGAGGGTTTCTGAAAGAAAAAATTCAAAGAGAAATAAACAAACAAAAAAGCAACAGAAAAAAGGGTACTAAGAGGTTCCTTTTTTCAGTGGGACAATTGGTGTTACTCTTTATGATCCAGCTGCAGAGAGCTCCCGCCCTCAAGCCTGATCTTTTTTCCTAGGCCCCCTTAGACTTAACATTTTTCAGGGAGTAAGCTGAGTGGAATAGTGCTTAAGTGTGAGTACAGGGGTACCACGATGAGAATACTTAGCTGCAACTGTAGTCCAAGCAAGGAAAAGACTTACAGAAACCACAAACATCCATGGCAAAGGGCATGTCACCTGGATGGATCACAGACCCAGCTGGAAGCTTCATACAGGATAGGATCTCTAAGATCCTCTAACAGAACTATAATCAGGATGGTGCCATCAGGGCTTTGCCCTAGAGCCCTAAAATTTGGAGGATGCTGCCAGAGCTTGGTAATACAACAGAGCTTAGCACCAAGTTCGCAAGAATAGTTGAGAGTAGGAAGCTATAACAGAATGTTCTTTCCACCCCCATCCCACCCCCTCCATTCTGTAGCACTCCAAGTGGGAGCCTAACCTTGCCCTGCTCTCCTGCCTGCCCCAGACAGCTTGGTGGTGCTGCTAGGCACCCCTTTGGCTTTCTCACCTAGTAAAGTGCCCTAGGGAGCTATCACACTGTCCAAGTGTATTCTCCTAAGATCCATCATGATTTGGGGAGGCCAGGTTCAGGCTGGGCCAAGGCTTGCTGCCACCTTGCCTTTTTATACTGACTCATCCTGGCCTCTGGCATCTTTTCTGTTCCCTGAGTCTCCTCCATTTATTCATCAGTTTTGGCCATGAACTGTCACCATGAGTCAGGGACCTTGTACCATTCACCTGACTCCTTGCTGATGGGGGAGGTGGGGGTGCAGCAGTGGCACAGCTTGATAGGGAGAGAACGGTTAAGGTCATTGATGTTTTAGCTCAGATGTGTTTAGTCTAGAGAAGAGAAGACTTCGGGGCTTGTGATAGCTATCTTTAAATATTTATAGGATTATCATATGGAAGAGGGATTAGGTTGACTTATTGTGCTTGGTTCCGGAGGGGAGAACTAGGCTAATGGGTGGAAGCTACAAGGGGCATATTTCAGCTCCACATAATGATGAATATTCTAACAATTAGAGGTGTCTACCAGCAGAATAGACTTTCTTGTCAGATAGTGAGTTTCCTGTCATAGGAGGTGGTCAAGAAAGAAGAAAGCTAATCACTTGTTGGATATTATTGAAAAGATTCATCCATCAAGCCAGTTGGACTAGATGACCCTGGAAGCCCCTTCTAGCTCTAAGAATTTCTTATTGTGTTATCCTGTCTCACATCTGGTTAATTGGCCAACAACAACAATAGCTAATATTTATATAGTGCTGTAACATTTGCAAAATGCCTTACATAGATCATCTCACCTGGTCTTCAAAACAGCCCTGTAATGTAGGTGCTCTTATACCCACTTTACATATGAGGAAACTGAGTCAGGCAAAGGGTAAGTGACCTACCCAGGGTCACATAGGCCACATGCCACATCTGTGTGGCATAAATCAACCTCAGTTCTTCCTGACTCCAAGTCCAGCATTACATCTACCTCTGCTGCCTTGAAAGCCTCAGGGAGAATGAAAAATGTATTTAGTGGAGCCTCTTGGATGATTTTGGTTGGTGGGAAAGGGACTTTTTTTTTCCAGTTGAGAGATTGCCTTTCTCATCTTTCTGACAAAGTAGAAGAGACAGTTTCTTTCAAGTCTCCATTATCTGGTCCTAAGACTCCTAGAACTCTTCCCCTACCTCTTCCCCCATAATGCACTTGCCTTTAGGTACACAGAATAAAGAGAGCATAACTTTATTTTTCTTCAGTGTTTTTGATTTGGTTGTATGGTCGGCCTCTGTGGCATGTGTGCGTGTGTGTGTGTGTAACTGTAAACCCTTCAAAGGCTTATAAGAAGCTTAGTATTGCTTAGCATTCTTTAGTGAGGCTGGGGGGCCAGGACCATCCCTCACTGTTTCAGTACAAGACTGAAACAAATCAGACCTCTTTTGAGTTGATGAGGAGGAGTTTAGACTGACTGTATTCCTACAAGCCTTAGGTCTTTTTAAAGGCCTCCTGGCAAAGCCAACTCACCCCTTTCCCAGCTAGCTCCCTAATTACAGCAGGAAAGATCATGGAATCATATATGTCCAGCTAGATGGGACTTTCAAGGTCATTCAGTTCCTCCCCTCCCTGCCTCCCCCCCTTTCATTTTCTAAAGCTGGAAACCTAGGCCCCAGATAAGTGGGGGTGGATTCCTAATCAAGCACTCTTTCCACGGTACCTAAAACAGTGTGCCTCTGGCCAATGGGCTGATTGTCTATCCCAAGGACAACTCTAGAAGTCTTCCTAGCCTTGGGCAGCCTCCTGTCCCTGCAAGGACTGACTTGGTGCTGCTGGAAGCTGCAGCCAAGCTGAAATGCCCCAGTTCTCCCATTTCTAAACTGATTGGAGTTTCAGGAGAGTCCTGTGCACAAAAGAAAATCGCCAGTCTCTCTTAGGCTTGGGAAAAGGTTAGTCTCTTCACTCCTGACAGGGAGAAAAGGAGATTGCATTCTTTCTTCCCCAGGACAGAGGATGGTGCTTTACTTCCTGGGCCCCACAGCAGCCCCATTGGGGTAGGAGCAGATGGGAGGGAGAGACAGAGAGAGAGAAAAAAAGAGAGGGGGAAATGGGATGAGGGGGAGGGGAGGGGCTACACAGCTGCCTTGGTGGTGGTGGGGTTTTTTTCCCCCAGGGTTTTAAAAGCATTAATTACCTTTTAATTTATGTCAACATACCCCAAAGCTCCTGCAAAGAGCCCCTTTTCCTGAATGTTAGGAATACATCCAGCCACTAGCAAGGAAAATCAGGATGGAGCTGGGGCACTAATGGTTGGTCAGCCCTGCATTAACCTCGGTTGAGAACTGGGTTAAGTTGGTCTTTCCGAAACCAAATCCCCTAGCACAGAAGTGTTCTTCCCCCTTTCCCTCCAGCTCCAGTCCTGTCTAGCCTGGGGCTCAAGGTTTGTTCCAGAGCTGCATCTGTAGGTTTCTATGGTGATGGTGGAGTCAGGTACCAGTGGGTGTCGCTGGAGTCTACGGAATAGAGGGGCTGGCTCCCTGGGAGAGTGGTGGATTTACTAGAACTAGCAAAGACCCTAAACATAGGCTGTTAGATTCCTTGTATAAACAGCCTTACTGTACAACAGCAGTCCCTTTTTATCACAGCTGTGCTTACCATGCGTATTTATGCGTTCTTCCTTGGCTGCCATTGTCCCAGCACTTAAAGCTTTCCATCTGAAAACACACACACACCTCACAACAGCACTAAATAAAGCCCCTTTTAAGATCTGAGTAGATGGCCAAGCTTTCTTCAGCTCTAGGAGGTCATTTCTTCTGAATTCTGGTGCAAAGGTAGAACTGAAGAGGTTGTTGACTACTCAGTGTATTGGGTTCTTTGAGGGTCCAGTTCTCTTGAACTAATACGACCTAGAATAGAAGATGAACTTGGTAGACTCTTCCACAAATCTGCCGCCATGACCTTGGGACAAGTTCCTTCTACTCTCCAGGCCTTCCTTTCCTCCTCTGTAAAATTAGATGTTCTCTAAGGTCTCTCATCTCTGAGTGGACATCTGGCACTAGCTCCCTGTGATCTGCTGTAACGGGATGGAAGTGAGGAAGATGAGACACCTAGTAATGACCTTTGTGTCCTGACTGAGCTAGAAGAGGCCCTGTTCAGGACAAGAGGTGTGTCACTAATATACTTGTTAGTGAAGCTGTGAATTAAACCAGCTGTTCTAGAGATCCATCCTTGGAATCATGAAAGAAAAAGTGACTAAACTGTGTGGGCCCTTGGAGGCATCTTTTGTGACTAGCTAGTCCAACTCCATTATACAGTAGACCCCAGGTTTTCTAACTTCAAATCCATTGTCCTTTCACACTGCACTACACTCAGAACAAACAAAGTGGGTGCCCATCCGTAGGGGAATGACTAAAAATAACTCTGATATATGAATGTAATAGACTATTATTGTACAGGAAGAAAGGACAAATATAGGGAATTCAGAGAAATATGGGGAGATTTCTGTGGATGCACAGAATGAAATAAGATTTAAAATAATAGTATATATAACAACATAAATGAAAAGATCACTAAAAGGAAGTCAAACTCTACATAATTGAAAAAACATGAATGATTCCAAAGAACCAATAATAAATCATACATATCTCCTTACTCTCAGAAAAGGTGGGGGATTCTAGGGCAGAATGTTGTGTATGTTGTCAAGTGTAGTCATGATGTGGAGTGTTTTTGCTTAATTGTTTATCTTTGTTATAACAGAGGATTCAATTTGGATGGGGGAGGAAAATGACTATGATATAAAAGGGAAAAGGCATTAATAATATGTGTTTGTATTGCTTTTTGGAGGGATTGCAGGGCAATTGGGGTTAAGTGACTTGCCCAAGGTCACATAACTAGTAAGTGTTAAGTGTATATATTTTAAATCCTGAAAATTACTGGCACCTTGAAGATTCTGGTTGTTCTGCTGAAACACCTCTGAATTAAAAGTGATGGGGGAAAGGATCTCCATGGATGGAAAAGTGACAGCCTGCGAGTCAGGAGACCCGAGTGTTCAGCTTGGCTACAGGATTCTGAAAAAGTCATTTCTCCTCTTTGGACATCATTTGCGCCATCTGTGAAAATGAGGGGATTTGGAGTTAGAGAGACCTGGGTTTAAATACCTCCTCAGATATTAGCTGTGTGACCCTGGGCAAGTCACTTGACCTCTCCCATTCTCAGTTTCTTTAGCTGTAAAATGGGTGGATGGGGGTGTGAGGTGTTGGACTCAATGACCTTTCAGGACCCTTCCAGCTCTAAATCTATAATTCTGGATGTTCCTTTCTGTCTCAAAGTTCTAGCACTCTATGAGTTCTTTTTCTCCTTGACCTCTGGACAACACCATGGTATGTGAGTTTAGAATCGGTTCCTATACCATATAAATCCCGTCATTGGTAGAAGATGGTGTTGAAGGGTTAATCTCCATGCACTACAAAGAGCAAATAAAGCCAGCATGGGCTCAGGCACCAGTCACTCTGCCCCATGTATGAGGTTGCCTTTTTTTTTTTTTAAGCAATTGGGGTTAAGTAACTTGCTCAAGGTTACACGGCTAGTCGTTATTTATGTGTGGGTGCTCATTTTCTGAGGTCAGTTTCGATCCCGGGTCATCCCAACTCCGAGGCCGGCGCTCTTACTCACTGCACCACCTAGCCGCCCCATGAGGTTGCCTTTTACTGCTGAAGTCCCAACCTTTGGGTCCCCTTCTCAATTCTGAAGCTCCAGTGGGGGCTTAGTCATCCCATCAGTGAGTTTGCAGTCAGCCTTATCATAGTTCCATCTTCAAATGCCAGAGCTGAAGGGGACTTTAGAGATAAGCTAATCTAGAGAGATGAACAGTGACTGGAGAAGGTCAGGACTTGGATTCAAACCCAGATCTTCTCATTCTAGAAGCTGTTTTCATTGTGCTCCTCAGCCCTCTCCATTCCTTCATTGTTCCATGCTCACAGCTCACAGCCCACCAGCTCCTGCAGGTGCCATTAGGTTCCAGATCATGGTAGAAATGCTGGGTGGAGGAGAAAAGATGCAAAGTCAGGCAGGAAAACCTTCCTCGTGATGAGAACTATGACAGGGGGTCACCCTTGACCTTCAAGCAAAGGTTGGCTGAATCCTTGTTGGGTTATTGCAGAGAGAATGACTTTCCAGTTACTCCAGACTCTGAGGTCCCTTCCTATTCTGAGATTCTGTGACTCTGGTGACTGGCAAGCAATTAACTAAGGTGAAGCTGGGGATCTCTAAATGGCAGGTCATTCTACACCCCAGAGATGTTGTTAAATCTAGTAATAAGCTGGGACTGGTTTTTACTTCTTATGTCTTTAGGGAGACTGAGGACAGGCCCTCAGAAATAATGCCAGCAGAGATGTTTACAGTGTCTCTTCCCTAAGGAGGTGCCCAACGTTTAGTTTTCATGGGTGCCCAAATTCTCACTGCTCAGCTGTGGGAAAACTGGTAGGCATTATTAGTCCCATTTTATAGATGGGGAAACTGAGTCAGCACAGCTTGTATGCCACCTCACAAAGAATTTGAGGTGATGTCATTGCAGTGGAGTCAGAATTCACTGGCGGTGCCTATCTCCATAGTGTATAAGCCAACTGAAGGATTTTTAATGTATTTGGCATAGAATCTGAAGTGTTTGGGACTGATTACATCAGGGCGGTCCCATTCTGAAGGTGCTTCCATTAGACCTTGGCATTAGATTGCAGGTAATAGATACAGCAAAGGAGCAGGTTATTACCATCCCCCCCCCCCACTAGATTAATCAGCGCCTCTCACCCTTCCCCCAGCATACATGCTGCTATCCTCTGAACACATCACTGCCTTCCTGAGGAAAAGTGCTGAGTCTAGACCTTTTCCTAAATGAGTGCCTTCTGCAAACATCATTAGTTTATTTTTCTATAGAAAGAAAATTAAAGTTAAGGAGAAGGGTTGGTGAATTTACATGGGCAGGGAATGGATATTACACTCTTCCAGGGGATCAATCCAAGAAAAAAAAAAACCAACAAAATTTCCTGATTCATTTCCAAGAGGCTATGGACTGCCAGTTCTGCCTCGGCGAACCATATTCTTGCTATATAAGTGAGGGGATGGGGGAGACCTTCATCTCAGAGGCCAGAATGTTGGACCTGGTGCTCTGCCTCTGGACCATAATCAAACCCTATCTTGGCACTTTTAGAGACATACAGGAGCCTGATGTATAAGGGGCTATGAATGAGGAAGGGGCTCTTTTTCTTGTCCTCCCTTGGAGTTGGTGCCCAGGTTCTTTCTTAGTCTCCCCACTGAGGCCAAGGACAAATGTTTCATTTCAGGAGACCCATGGGAAAATGGTGCCAGGAGTGTGGAGGATTTTTCTTCTCTCATCCATCCTCTTAGAAAATTGAACCTTGCAGGTAGCTGGTCTGGGAGGCCCTGAATATGGAGAACAGACCCTTCTTGGCTCCTATGATGGCATGATTCATAGATGAGCCTCCCCCCGCCAAGGTCCAGGTCACTGGTGTCAGAGCAATCAGAGATGAAAAGCCCAAGAGGCCAATTCATCCATCTCTCCGCCAGGGAAGGGCCCTGATGTCATGTCCTTGGGCCCAGTGGAAAATAGGCCATATGAAGAAGGAAAGTGCAGATGAAACCAACATTATCCTGTTAGGGCATTTAGAGGAAAAAGGAAAAAGCTATTCCTTGCAATGCTAAAGATTCACTTTTGGATAATATGAGATGGTTCTAACACACAACTTGAGATGGAAAGCAGATTACTTGAATCTTTCTAATTCAGCTCTCACCTGCCTGACTCAGTTGTTGGTTTGGTTTTTTTTTTTTTTAATTTGGTTTGGTGCCCTTTCTTTCTTTCTTTCTTTCTTTCTTTCTTTCTTTCTTTCTTTCTTTCTTTCTTCCTTCCTTCCTTTCTCTTTCTTTCTTTCTTTCTTTCTTTCTTTCTTTCTTTCTTTCTTTCTTTCTTTCTTTCTTTCTTTCTTTCTTTCTTTCTTTCTCTCTTTCTTTCTTTCTTTGGTGGTGATGCTTGTTTTTTAACTGCCAGGTAAATGAGTTTCTAATAGGTACATTACCGTGAATAATGGTGTTTCCCAAGTGGCCAGTTAGGTTAATTATAGGTGTGTGTTCATTAGGGAAATCCCCAGGGACACATGTTCCACCCTCTGTCCAATGGGGAATGGAGTGATTTGAATCCAAACTAGGTTGCAGGAATCTTTGGTAGGGGTGGAACCAGGGTGTGGCAACTGAGGCATCTGCCTTAGGCCCCCAGACTGAGGCAGTTGTGGGGGGAAGACACTGGATATAGTCCAGACTTTTCTGGCAGTGATTCCTCCAGGGGAAGGGAGTGCCCCTTCTGGAATCATTGCCTCAGGTCTAGGAAGGTCCCCAAGGCCTAATGAAGATAATCCCTAACCCCACATACCACATACCCTAAGTCTGAACCTCTTGGGTACCAGAGAAGCTCTCTTGGGGCCCTGCTGGTATGCTACACATTGCAGCAACATGGGCAGAAATTAGGTTCATTTCACAAACATTTCTTAATGTCTGCTAATTTTAAAGGCGCTGCTGTTCAGCCATTTTCAGTCATGTCTGACTCTTTGTGATCCTGTTTAGGGTTTTCTTGGCAAAGATACTGCCATTTCCTTCTCCAGCTCATTTTACAGATGAATAAACTGAGGCAAACAGGGGAAGTGACTTGCCCAGGGTCACACAGCTATGGTGGCCAAATTTGAACTCAAGAAGAGTCTTCCTGATTCCAGGCCTGGAACTCTGCACTATGGCACCGTAGGCGATCCCAAAATGAGGAAGACAGTACCTGCCCACAAGGGGTTTGCAATCTTGTTTAGGAAGAGAAGTCTGCTACACAAATAACCAGACAGCCTGAGTAAGCCCCTCTCCATTGATTAAGTGCTTAGTATTCAGATCATAGGTGCATGATGTGGAGGGGGAGGGGCCTTAGAGGCCATCCAGTTCAACCTTCCCTTTCACAGATGAGGAAAACTGATGATCATAGGTTTAAAACTAAGCTCATCTCTAAGCAGGAAGTAGCCAGGCCAGGATTCACACCCAGGGCTCCAGCACAGGGGAGAGCCATGGATCAGTCTATGAGGAAGCATGAACAAGGCACTGGGCTAGGTGCCAGGGACACATGGCAGAAAACCAGGTGACCCCTGATCTCAAGGAGCTTATATTCTACTAGGGGTGAAGAGTATTTGTGTGTGTGTGTGTGTGTGTGTGTGTGTGTGTGTGTACAACATGGAAGCACCAGCCATACACAAGTTAGAACTGTTGGAGACAGTTCTAACAGCTGGAGAAACGATTGTTAAATTTTCAGTGTGAGTATTTACACCTCTGAGACTGGCAAATGCTACAGGGCTTGATTTACTGTTTTGTTGATTGTCTAGACTTAAGAAAGTGATGGAGAAAATATTAATAATGCAGATTAAATTTAAAAGTGTCTCCTGCCTTCTCCCTCCTCCTCCTCCTCTTTCTTCTTCCTTCTTTTTGGGGAGCGAGTTGTTAAGTATTTACCAGCACACTCCAATATACATATATTTTTTGGGGGTAGTTTTTAACAATTTGGTAAAATCAGTAAAGGCCTTTTGTATATAGAGGTCCTGGAATGGAGCCTTGAAGGGACTTTCTTTTTTTCTTTTTCTTTTTGGAGGCAATCAGGGTTAAGTGACTTGCACAGGTTCACACTAGTAAGTGTCTGAGGCTGGATTTCAACTCACGTCCTCCTGACTCCAGGGCAGATGCTGGAGTTTTAAGAGACATACATGAAGAAAGAGCATTCCAGGCATGAGGGCTGGAGATGAACTGTCTTATTTGTTTTTTGTTTTTTGCTTTTTGGAGGGCAGTTGGGGTTAAGTAACTTGCCCAAGGTCACATGGCTAGGTTTTTGTTTGTGTGTGTTAAGTGTCTGAGGCAGGATCCGAACTCAGGTCCTTCTGACTCCAGGGCCGGCACTCTACTCACTGCACCACCTAGCCACCCCATGAACTGTCTTATACTGAACATCAAGTGAGCCAGCTGGGTTAGATTGTATGGCATTGGTGGGAGATGGAGGTTGGGGAGGGGAATGTGTATAGCCTGACAATATAGGCTGAAGCCAGACTATGAATGATTTTAAATGCCAAACAAAAGATTTTATTTTTATCCTAGGGGTAATAGGGAGCCACTAGAACTTCCTGAGCAGGGGAGTGACTGGTCAGATCTGTACTTCAGAATTTCCATTGGTATCTGTTCGGAGAATGGCATGGAGAAGGGAGGGGCCAGAGGCAGGGAGATCTTTTCAGAGGAGAGCACAGTATTGTGGGTGAGAGGTGATGAGTGAGGGAAGGGCTTCCAAACATTTGATTGGGCCTTGGAAGAAAGGGAGGATTTTGGTCTGCAGAGATTGGGGGCTGGAAATAAGGGGTTAGATCCTGAGGCTGGAGCTCCCAGAGCAGGCAGGCTGACTAGGTCTTTAGGCAGCATGAACAAGGAAATGCCACCATTGGTGTGTTTCTTCTCCTTCTCCTGCCAAGATACTTCATCACGAGGAACTCGATGTCCTGGGCAGGGGCTGGCTGCTCCATCCGGAAGGACAAACAACAGCCATAAAAACGGAGAGCATCAGAGTCATGACTCCTGGATGCCTCTCCTAGGGCAAGAAACAAGTTCCTTAAGGTTTCCCTCTACTTAATTTACAGCAGAAAATTTATATCCTTTCCAGCTGCAGCAACATCCTGAATACTAGGCCTGGACTATGCTTATCTGACCCATCCTTGAGAAGGAGGGGAATTTTATTAAAGATGATGATAAAGTACCCTAATATATTGCCTAAAGAAAGTGCGGAGGGACAGTGGTGACTTTGTTCACTCTTTAGATGTGTGGTCTAGTATGTGTTACTGCCGCCATAACCAAGGAGGCGTGGGGACAGGAAGGCAGCTCAGCCCCAATGGGAATACCAATCTTTCCCTGACTCTGGGACTGCCTGGAGGCAGCACAGATGAGCAGTAAGAGCCTCAGCCTCTGGGATGCTATTAAACCAGTCCCCAAGCTGTGGTTATAGAGTTCAGTATGTTGGAGGTGCTCAGGAGGACCAAGGGAGACCTCATGGCCAGTCCCTTGGTACCACCCAAGGGGTCTGCTGGCTTACTCTGTTGGGTGTATGTGTGGGTCCCTGGCAAGACTCTTGCTCATTATGTCACTGTATCCTGCCTGAGAAGTTCTAAGCACAGGACATACCAGAGGGTCGGGCAGTGATGATTCTATGTCACAAGCAACAGCTGGGACCATGCCAACAGCTTTTAAACCGTCCCCTGGGGTCTCAGGTGTGCCTGTGTTGGAGCCTGTGGGGCCCTGACCTATACTTTAGCCACCACAAACCTGAAGAGCCAAGCTAGATTTCCTCTCCCCACTCTACCCTCAACTTTTTTTTATCAAAATTTTTTTTATTTTCCAGAATTTATTTATTTTTAATTTTCAGCATTCATTTCCACAAGATTTTAAGTTCCAGATTTTCTTTAAAATACTGATTTAGTGCCCACTGTTTAGGAGGCAGCATGGGAAGGAACTACAAAGAAATGAAGGCATCCACAGCCTGGTTGGGGAACAAGGCTTAGTGTATATTAACAGACCAGTCTATTGAATCTGGAAGAGATCTCAAAAGCCTTCTCATCCAACCCCCTCATTTACAGATGAGGAAACTGAGGCTAGGTGAGATGGTTAAGTGACCTGCCCATGGTCATTCAGGCAGTAAACAAAAGCATTAAAAAAGAATACAAAAAATGCCATAAGACTCTGAGTCAGTCACCCAAGCGAGCAGTCGTTGTTTAAACATGGCCAACTCTTTGTGACCCCATTTGAGGTTTTCTTAAAGACATTGAAGTGGTTTACCACTTCTTTCTCCAGCTCATTTTACAGATGAAGAAACCAAGGCAAAGAGGGTGAAGTGACTTGCCCAGGGTCACACAGCTAGAGTAAGTGTCTGAGGTCAGATCTGAACTCAGGAGGATAAGTGCTATATCCACTGAGCCACCTGGCTGCCCCCAAGTGAGCAGTACATACTAACATTATGGAAGAGCTGAGGTTGGTGATCCCTTCTGCTGCAGCGATCCAGGGTGGCTTAATAAAGGTGTTGGTACTTGAGTCTGGCATTGAAGGATGGATAGGATTTTGATGGCTGGAAAGGAGGAGGCAGGAGGGGAGGAGATTCATTGTTGGGGATGAGGGAAAAGGAAGACAGATGGGAACAAAGGCAAGAAACTTGTTTAGGGGAAAGTGGGGCTGTCTAGCCTGGCTGAGTTTAGTAGGAGAAAAGGCTGAAAAGGTAGGCAGGGACCAGATTATGGAGCACTTCTGGGAGAAGAAAGCCCCAGGCCTCCCATGTCAGTGTATGATTACCCCTAACCCATCATTTTCTGGGTAAGGGGAGAAAGAGAGGAAAATAGAGCCAAGGCTGACTGTACAACCGCCTGGGGAAGACGTTCCTTTCTGGTCTGAGCATCTTCTACTTCTTCATCCTCTTCCTCCAGACAAGTAAGTTCCTGTTCTTCTAGCAAAGCCCCCTCCCCCCCACCTGAACCCGAGGCTTGGAGCACTAGGACCCTGAAACCACTGAAGGCCCCCAGAGCCCAGCTATGTTGAAGCAAAAGATTTCAGTTAAGGTTAAAGGGACGCTGTCAAGATAAAAATCACATCTATTTCCATGTCCTCTCTGGTGTTATTAATAACCCTCCGGATTATTAATGCTGAAATAATTTTTGCTCTCGCTCTGCAGTCAATGATGTTTACGGGTTTGGGGTTTTTTTCCTTCCTTTTTCCTTTGCACTCTCAGATGGGGAGATTCAATTAGGCTGGTCCGTGGGGGTGTATTTCTGGTCCGGTTTGTCTTTGTGTCCCCCTGGGTGCCAGTCAAAGGTTGTAGGAGTTGGGGTTTCGAACATTTAAATTAAAGGAGGGGTCAATTCCATTATTCGATTTTCTAAAACTTTTTTTTATTTTTGGGGGAACCAAATCATCCCTGGAGACCAGCTTCCTTCCATGTGTCTTTAAAAAAAATACACGGGGAGGGAGAGCTGGTGATTTTGACCTTAGGTGCTTTGTCATGTTTTAGCTTTAATTGTGGTCATTTTTAGTTCTCTATGAGGTGGGTATAGAGGCTTCACAAAGCCCTCCCATGGGCCTCTGGGAAAGATTGTGTCTCTACTGGATGGGCTTTAGAACATGCAAGGACTATCCCCCAAAGGGAAAGAGAAGAAATGTGTCACTGGTTTCAGTAATGAGGGTCCTGCCCTCCCTGACATTAGTCAGTTTCCTTGGGATGGCTCATCATCTCGGGAAAGGGTAGGAGAATGGCCCCAACAGCCTCCCCCGTACCCCCACCCCAGCCTAAGCCGATGTCCCTGTGTCTCCTGCTGTGTTCCTTATCCTCCTCCCCCAGCGTTTGCATCTGTAATCATTCTATAGCTGAGCTCCTCCTGGCCTGCTGAGAATGGACGCCCATTAAATCCACACACTTAACTAAATGCACTGTCTGTAATGAAGCAAAGCGAGGAATGACCACTTACGATACCAAATAGAACAATAATAACTGCTCAAAATGACCCAGACTTCTTGTCCTGGCTCTTACACACATTACAAATAACCATTCAGGGCGAACACTGACATAAACAATTAGCAAGAGATGTCCCAGGATGAAGAGATAAGGCTTGAAGGTAAGGCTTCCAAAGCATTCATGGGATCTTATGATGTTTAGGGAGAAAACGGGCCTTTCAGGATCAGCTTGTCCAACTCCTTCATTTGACACTTGGCAGAGTGGAGATCCCCTAGAGGGGAAGGGACTTGCCCAGGGTCTGAGTGTGACTTGGTGTAACTAGGAGAGTCCGGATTCAAACCCTCTGGGGCTCTGCTCTCCACAGAAGACAGCTCACAGATTTTGCCAAACCGTTTTTGTCCATCACTTCTAGAACATTCTGCAGCTTCTTTTCCCCTCTTCTTCTCAATTCTCTTTAAACCCCTAATTGCTCTTCAAGGACAGAGGTCCTAGATTCTAGCATGAGTTCCTAGTCTTATGTCTGTGAACTTGGAAAAATAAATAAAGAAATGTCAAAATATTTTGGAGATACCCATTTTCCCAGAGCTAAGGCCCAGAAAAGCAGGCTGTTCCCTGAGCTTGGCATAACAAAAGTCCTTTGCTCTCTGGATGATATCACCCTCTGGCAAAATGTATCCTTGGACCAGCACCAGGTGTTCACTGAGGGATTTAGCTCTTCCTATTTCCCAGGGCCATCTTCAGATGTTCACAATCCCTGTTCCTTATTTCTGCTGGGCACTGAACTCCTGTTCTTGTCCCAGAACTCTGGTTCTGTACTCCGAAGAGTAATCGCTACCCCCAAGACTTGAGACAATGGCTGTTCTCATGGAACCCAAGAAATGCCAACCATGAGGACTGTCTCAAGAATGATTGTGTAGTGGTCCAACCCTTTCCATGTATGTGTATAAGTGCCCCCAGCATCAGCATCGTTAAGTCCTCCTTTATAGGAGGGGGGTTTCCATTTGCAGACACCATTTTCCTCATTCTGAAATTAATTAAGCTTCTGTTTGTGTCCTGACACACCTGTCTCTAGCCTGCTCTGTCTTGGCTCTGACCACCTATAGGTTAGAGGCCAGTTCTGGTCCAACTGACAGAAAGAACCCCTGAGCTATCTCCTCAGCTTTTTACCTTGAGACCCAGCCCTGCTGGAATGGTTCCTGACTGCTTTTTTTACTGAATGTGAATCATTTCCTGCTGTGTACAACAAACCTGTCCTGCATTGTGGAAAGTGATAAAGGAAATACAAATCAGCCAATCAACAAGCACTTATAAAACACCTGTGTATGAGGTACTGTGCTAGGCCCTGAGACAAAAGCCAAAGCAATATACACATACATACATACACACATATATATGCATATATATTATATTTATTATATATGTCATTTGGAAGAGAAAGGAGGAACATAGGGCTCATGGAGGAAAAAGTTCTCTCAAGCTGGGCCTTGAAGGAAGCTAGGGATTCTAAGAGGCAGATGTGAGGAAGGAAGGCACTCCAGGGAGGGGGAAGAGCTAATACCAAGGCATAGACTCTAGAGAGAGTACTGTGTGCAAGGAATGGTAAGAAGGTCAGTGTAGCTGATTCAACAGAATGGATGAATGTGGTTAAAGTAGGACTGGAAAGGTAGGAAGGGCACTGGATAGTGAAGAATTCATTCGTTGATAGCATAAATTATTGAGGTTTTTTCGTTCTCTGTCTCTTCACTGACTATCACTAACCCATAGAGAGGAGACACATGTACAGCCAAAAGAATTGCAGGTGTGTGTGTGTGTGTGTGTGTGTGTGT
This sequence comes from Gymnobelideus leadbeateri, assembly GCA_011680675.1. NCBI lineage: Eukaryota > Metazoa > Chordata > Mammalia > Diprotodontia > Petauridae > Gymnobelideus > Gymnobelideus leadbeateri. Next base: position 330,614 of record WOXC01008144.1, read on the forward strand.
GTGTGTGTGTGTGTGAGATGGGTAATTTGCCCAAGGTTACAAACAGAAGAGTTTGATCCTAGAAGTCATAGGAGTTTATTGAGGGGGTAGGAGGTGACTTGGTCAGACTTGCCCTTTAGGAAAATCACTTTGGATTGGAGAATGTTTCACTAGGCGAGAACAGATATGGGCCAGGACAATAGAGAATGTTTCACTAAGCCAGAACTGTATGGGGCACAATAGTAAGAAGGGAAATAACCTTGGGTTCCTGTTTTAGAGAAACTTAATAGTCTTCATTCATATGAGAAACGCCCAAAAGAAGCACAAAGTGCTATGAAATCTGATGGAGAAATCACCCTCCAGCTGGGAAAACACGAGCCAGTATGAACAGTTCTGTTTCTACTGACTTACTTCCTAGGAATTCTGATGGCAGAGTCTGAAAAGCAACATTCCTGGCTTTGGTTCAGTGTCCTATTCCCAAAGACAGGGGATCCATTATTCCAAAAAGGCTTCCGAGGCAGAGGCAGCCCTCACATCGTCCTCCAGAGTAGCTTGTGCCTAAGCCCACAACAAGGGAATCTGTCTCTTCACATCTCTGGATTCTCTAGGGGAAGTTGAATCTTCTATTCACTTTCTTTACTGTCAGGTCAGTCAGGTCTAAAACGAGCCTTTTGCCAGTCTGTGGAGGAAAGTGGGCTTCTTACACTTTTTTCTCTATTCCAAGAGTATAATTCATCCCATCATTTTTCTCCAGCCTTACATGAGCTGCACTCAAGACAAACTGGTGTGTGTGTGTGTGTGTGTGTGTGTGTGTGTGTGTGTATGCATGTGGTTCGTGCATATGTATATATGTGCATGTGTATGTGCGAGTCTTTGTGTGTGTAGGAGCATAGGAATCACAGGATCAAGAGCTTGAAGGGACCTTTGAAACCATCATCTCATCCTTCTCCCCTCACTTTACGGATGAGGTCCAGAGAGGTTAAATAATTGGCCCAAGGTTACAAAGCTAGGATTTAAATCCTGATCCTCTGGGCCCTGTCTGCTTCTCTTACTAGGTTGCCTCTAGTGATTCTGAGAAAAGTCCAAATTCTGTCTTTTAGGGCAGATGGCATAATGATAACCTTATGTAGAAGAAACAGTGATGGGAAAACCTGAGTTTTCCTGTGTATCTTTTGGGAGCTTTGCAGATATATAATAACAACTACTCATATGTATGTAATGTTTCAAGTTTTACAGTGTTCTCAGCAGAGCTCATGCCTTCCTCATTTGAGGATGTATTTCTGGTAACTAAAAATTCTATTACCTGGATTCCTGACATTTTAATTCTCCCTCAGTGTTTATCGCTTCCCAAACTTGTAGAGCCATTCTGTTGATTCCTTCATAGATCTGTTTGGGAATCCACATTCACAAGGAAGAAAGATCAGAAAGGATTTTCATTTTTTCTTTTTCTTTTTTTAAATTTAATTTTACCAAAGTCTCCAGTTGGTACTTCAAAGGGCCATACTGCGGGAATAAAATTGTTAGGGGGACCACAGATGTATGTGTATGTAATTTGCATGCAATGTACATATGAGTGGCGGCATATGTTGTAGAAATAGTGCTGGGTTTGGAGTTAAGAGGCGCAGATTTGGATCTTGAATCTCTCATGTGCTAGCTGTGTGACTATGGGTAAATCACTTATCCCCTTGGAGCCTCAGTTCCTTTATCTGTTTAAAGGGGACAATGATCTAGCTCACTAGGTTATTGGGAAAAATCCCACTGTAAAAGCTAAAGCACTCCATAAATGTAAATTGCTATAATTATATGATTGTGAAGAACTTGGATGTTGCTCAGATAACCTCAGATTTGCCCATTATTCTTTCCTTCAATGAAGACATCATTTCTTGAGGTTTTTTCCTTCTCTGTCCTCTTCCTCTTCACTGACTATTACTAACTCATAGACAGTAAGATATATGCACAGTCAAAAGAATTGCAGGTGTGTGTGTGTGTGTGTGTGTGTGTGTGTGTGTGTGTGTGTGTGTGTGTGTGTGTGTGTGTGTGTGTGTAGCATGGATGGGGAAGCTCACCAGAAAGCTTAACCAGGTTGCCAGTAGTGCTGGAACCACAGTTGGAAGCATTGCTGACCTGTTCTGCTTGAAGGTGCTTCCCTGGATTTCCAAGGCTTCTACTGAACAGGAATCAAACTTGAACATCTTGGCTTGGCTCCTGGGCATGTTTCAAGGATAAAAATATCACACGCTTTAAGTCTTGCCAACAACTGATTTTTATAAAAACCAAACTCCCAAATCCCCATACACAGCAAGAAGAAACCAAAACAAACAGAGGAAGCTGGTGCTTCAGAGGAGCATCTCAGCTCAGTTAGGCTGCTGAGAGTCCTTAGGGGGTCACTTTAGGAAAGGGGAAGCTAATAGATACCCACTTCCTCAGAGAACCTCCTCTGGGGGTGACCATATAGGTCAGGGGCACTGATGATACCTTTGTATGGATATTACAGGTTAGTATTGGTGGTGGCCCCTTCACACTGATATTGTGAATCAGGGTCTCTCAGTGGTCCCTTGCTATTGACACTGTAAGTTAATGTAGGTAGTGGCCTCTTTGTGTTGACACTGTGAGTTAAGCTGGATGGTCGCTAGAGGCTGCTAGGTGGATAGAGCTCTGGGCCTAGAGTCAGAAAGACATAAGTTTAAATCCAGCCCAGAGACTTACTAGGTATGTGACCCTGGGCAGGTCATTTAGTCTCTGCCTCAGTTTCTTCAACTGTAAAATGGGTATAATAATATTATCTACCTCCCAGGGTTGTTGTGAGGGTCAAATGAAATAATATTTATAAAGTATTAGCAGTCCCTAGCACATAGGAGGCACTATATAAATGATTTTATTATTATTAATTATATTGACACTATAGGTTTGGGTCCATGATGGGTCCTTTGCATTGTCATTGTAGGTGATCAGCAGTGATCACCTTAGTGGTGACATTGTAGGTTATCTATAGTGGTGCCTCCTTTGTTGTGAGACAGTAGACTGGGGCAGTGGTATTGAAACTTGGTAATATCACCTTTATATTACACTGTAGGTTAACTTTGGGGGTGACCCTTTTGTGACTGTGATGTGGATTAGGCTTGGTGATGACCCCTTTGTATTGATATTGTAAAGTAGGATTACAGGGTTTATCTTTGTATTAACATTGTAGATCAAACAATTAAAAAACATGCATAAGACTAATAGCCATTCTCCAATAGATACATGGTCAAAGGATATGAACAAACAGTTCTCAAATGAGGAACTGCAAAGTATTCACAATCACATGAAAGAATTTTCCAAATCATTAATAATAAGTGACGTGCAAATTAAAAACAAAGATGGCAATAGTTAATGTTGGAGGGGTTATGGAAGGATAGGTACACTAATAAATTGTTGGTGAAGCTGTGAAATGGTATAACCACTTAGGAAAGCAATTTAGAATTATGCAAATAGATAAAAAAGATCCATAATCTTTAGGCTTATATCCCAAGTAAGCCAGTGGTAACAACAAAGTCCCCATATACTTAAAAAAAATTATAGCAGCATTTTTTGTAATAACTAAGAATTGAAAACAAAGCAGATGCCCATCAACTGGAACATGGCTAAACAAAGCGTGGTACAGAAATATAATATAATACTACTATGCAGTAAGAAATGATGTATGTAATAAATACAGAACAGTTTGAAAGATCTACATAAACTGATTTGGAGTGAAGTAAGCAGACCCAAGAAAACAATATATGCAGTAACTACAACAATGTGAATGGAAAGAACAACACACCAAAAAAGAAAATATTAACAAAATTATAAAGATCATATTATAAGGAGCTCATCTCATTATAAAGATCAATCAAGCCAAATCAAAATTATAAAGATCTCATCTCATTATAAAGGTCAATTAGGACTAAAACGTAGAGATATGACAAAACACCTCTAACCTCTGCCTTGGTGGAGATGAGGTGTCTCACAGGTGTTATACATTGCACATGTTTTTGTGCTAATATTTTTCCTGGCTAAAGAACACTATTTGTCATATGGGATGGCTTTTTGGGAGGGGGAGAGATACTTGGGATAACTATAGCGATGTAAGAAACAGAAAATATAAATAAAAATAGTTTGTTTTTTTTTAAAGCAATTGGGGTTAAGTAACTTGCTCAAGGTTACACGGCTAGTCATTATTTATGTGTGGGTGCTCATTTTCTGAGGCCGGATCTGATCTCGGGTCATCCCAACTCCGAGGCCGGTGCTCTTACTCACTGCGCCACCTAGCCGCCCCTTTAGGGCAATCGGGGTTAAGTAACTTGCCCAAGGTTACACGGCTAGGTTTTTGTTTGTGCGGATTAAGTGTCGGAGGCCGGCTCCGAACTCAGGTCCTTCTGATTCCAGGGCCGGCGCTCTATTCACTGCGCCACCTAGCCGCCCCAATAAAAATAGTTTTTAAAATTATAAGTCAAAGTCTGTAGTATCACCTTTCAATTGGCTTTGTACATAGGGGTGAATGGTGACCCCTCTGTGTTAACGCTCTAAATTATAGCTGGTAGTCTCTTCATGGTGACACTGAGGGTTATGATGGGAGGTGGCCCTCTGTTGTCATTCTATAGGTAAGGGACTGTGGTAGCATCTTTGTGATGAAAAAAACAAACAAACAAATCCCACATCCTACCAGAAACAAGGGGGAGGAAAAGCTTCAGGACCCTTGAGGTTGGTGCAGGGTGTCAGATATCAGTCCTCACCTTAGATACAGGGTGGGAAAACTCTTTAGCTTCCATGATTATCACACAAACTCAATTGGGATGGTCTGGGCACTACTGGAATTGTTTCTTCCCCTCTTTGGGTCCAGATTCCACTTCTATAAAATGAAGTCACTGGAAGGTCCTTTCCAGTGCAAATATTCCTTTAACCTCAACATCCATTTCAGAAATACACAGTTTAAGAGGGCTTTTGGAATATAGCACTATAAATAGTGAAAGAAGGTAATAAACAACATGTCCTTATGGGAAGGACCAAAGAATTAGGGCTATTGAGAGTAGTAGCTCTGAGGCAACTTAATAATAGTCTTTCAGATTATGAAGGGTTAATAATACATAGTAATGTAAACAGCTGCAGAAAGCACAAGATAAAAGGAAGTAGGCTGAAATACTGACAAAAGAGATCCACAAAGTCATGGAGTATTGGAGAGGAAAGCCCATCTGGTCTGACTTAAGGCAGACATCCCTTCAACACCTGATCAGCCAGTTTCTGTTTGAACACTTCCAGTGTTGAGAAGCTCAGGAGGCAGCTTATCCGATTTTTTAAAATGTTCTTTTTTTTTAATTAAGAATTTAATCATTAATAAACACAACCATCCCAATATGCAAATAACAAGGACTATATATGAAATAATTAACTTCAGTTATATAGTATTTTTAAAGTATCTATTAAATTTGACAAGTCAGTAACACAATTGCTGTTTGTATCACCTTCTGAGTGTTTTTTTTCTTCTGCATATCTGATTTTTTTTTTTTTGCATTTCTGTTGACTCATACTAACTCTCCCTTGCCCTATAGAAGCCCTCCCTTGAAGTCAAACAAAACAGATCAACACATAAGCTATTTCCAAAAAAGTATGTCTCATTTGCATCTCTAGTCCATCCTGGTGTCTTCCCCGGCCAAGGCACACTTTATCATTATTCTTAAATAATACTTTCAAAGTTGTTTTCTTTTTCATCATTGTGCTCATTGTATATATTGTTCTCCAGATTCTACTAATTTCATTCTTCATCAGTTCACACAAGTCTTCCCAAGTTTCTCTGAATTTTTCAAATTCATCATTTCTTCAGGCACTATAATATTCCAACATACTAATATACCACAATTTGTTCAGCCAATCCCCAAATAACAGGCACATATTTGTTTCCAGTTCTTTGTTATCACAAAAAGGGCTTCTAGAAATATTTTTGTTCATATGCAGCCCATTCAGCTTTCACACAGCTCTAACCATTAGAAAGTTCTTCCTTATACTGAATAGAAATTTGCCTCTCTGTAACTTCCATCCATTTCATCCTAGATCTCTCCCCTGACACCCCCCACCCCCCACCCCATCAGCTGTAGAGGCTAAGACTAATCCCTTTTCCACATGGACAGCCCTTGAAGTATTTTATAGACTCAACATGTCTAAAAACTGAATTCATTAATCTTTCCCTCAAAACCCTCCCCTCTTTGCTTTCACAACTGAGGGCACCACCATTCTCCCAGTCCACTTACACTCACTCACCTCACACATAATAATCCGTTGCCAAGTCCTATAGATTCTACCTATGAAACATCTCTTGTATACACATTCCCTTCTCTCCTTGGATATAGCTGCCACTCTGGTGCAGGCTCTCATCTCATGCCTGGATTACTGAAAATGGACTTCTGGTTGGTCTCCCTGCTTCAAGTCTTTCACACCACTCAGAAGCCAAAGGGATCTTCCTAAAGTGCAGGTCTGACCACCAGTCCTCTCCCTACTCAATAAATTCCAGTGGCTCCCTATTTCTTCCAAGAAACCCTCTGCTTGACTTTTAAAGCTCTTCATAACCTGGCCCTTCCCTACCTCTCCATTCTTTTTCATGTTTATTCCTCTCCATGTACTCTGTGGTCCAGTGATTCTGGCCTCCTTGCTCTTCTTCACTGGACATTCCATCTCTCCTGAATCTTTTTCAGTGGTTTGTCCCAGTGTCTATGTCTATGTCTGTTTCCTCCATTTCGAGATAAGCTCCTGGAGGGCAGGGACTGACTTCCTTTATATCCCTCCTGTTTAGCCCAGTGTCTGCTACAAAGTGGCACCTAAGAAAATTCTTATTGACTAACTGACCAGAAGAAATTATCTGATCCAAACCCCTCAATTTACACATGAGGAAACTGAGGTCCAGAGAGTTTAAGAAACTTGAAACCAGTTCTGACAAACCTATTAAGCAGGGGTGTTGTGGAATCAGTTTGATCGTCAGATTTTCAGTGTGAGCATTTACTTATACTTAGAACCCTGGAAATCAGCAAACAGGAAAAATCTGGGTTTGGTGACTATCTAGGCTTAAAGAAATGAAAGAGAAAATATTAATATTGCAGAATAAATTTTTTAAAAGTGTGTCCAGCATATGTGTGTGTTTTTCCAGCGTTCCTAAGTCTTTTTTTTCCTTTAGGATAAACAACCCTAGTTCCTTCAACCACTGTGACATGGTTTCCAGATCACTCACTATCCTGGCCACTTAAGTCAGGACTAAGAATAATTTCTCAGTTCTGACTGTGACTGGCTGTCACATGCTTCAGTTTTCACTCTTGAGTCAATAAGTCTTTATTGAGTATCTGCTCTTTCCTGGGCTTATGCTTAAGTGAAACAGGCCTCTGTGTTGGCCTCCATTAATGATCCCTTTCTTTCATTCAACAAGTAAGTATTAAAATGCCTGCTCTTTGCCAGGTGCTGGGCTGGCTCCTGGCAATGGAGAGACAGACCAAGAAACAAAAGAAACAGTAGCTGCCCTCAAGGATGTTACATTCTATCCCTCTTCACCTACAGGTTACCTCTGAGCCTATATTGAAACATAGTTGTCACAATGTCCCTTTCATCTTCAGAAAGCTTTCCTTGACTGAGGCAAACCAATCACTAACCTTCAAAATTAATTTCCACAGCACTTTCCCCGAAAGGCTACTCCTGGAAAGATCATATAGGTCTTCATGGAGTATTGTTTCATAGTTATCCTGGAATGCCAGGCATTAAGGCCTCTGCAGGTGAAAAAAACACCTACCTGTCTTTACCACTAACAATAGTAAACTAATCATTAATATAGCATTTCAAGATTTTCAAAAATGCTTTCCTTAAAAGATTGGTTAGTGATAACCCTCATTTTATGGATGAGGCCAGAGAGGGTGACATGCTTATGTCAAGACCAAGATTTAAATGTAGGTCAAGCCCCTAGGCCAGGGTTGTTACCTCAGCCTCGGTGATTTGGTCTTACTACATTCCAACGAAAACCGGGCAGAATGAGTTGTAGTTGGATGGCCTATGAAAGCAGCGGGTGGAGGGTGGGGGAAGAGGGATGATCCAGTAACCCCTCCCCCATTCCCCATCACTTCTTTAATCAAAACCCCAGAGCCCTCTGTCCTTTCCTTGCCCCAGGAGTAGTCGGTCAGGGTAGAGTTCACTATCAGTCGGAGGTTCTAGTATCTGGTGGGCTGGGGATCTGGCTCTACGTTTAGGAGAAAGAAAACAGGAGACCTTTTATGAGCCCCGCAGGCTGTGTTCCCGCTGAGGGGAACAGAGAACTTGTTTTGACTGGTAAACTTATCCAGGGGACAGGCGGAGGAGAGGGGAGCTTGGCGAAGCAGTAGCAGCAGCAAAAAACCCGAAAAGCAAAACCCCAAACCAAACCAAACAGCCCCAATCCCATTTCACTCACTCACCTCCCACCGAAGAAAAGACTTGAGTCTTGGAATCGAGGGAAGAGAAGTAGAAAAAGAAATACCTCTCTGAAGAGTAGAGAGGGGGGAAAGCCAAAGAAACCGGGGGAGAGAGAGGTCCAAATCACATCTGCCTGCAGCTGGGGAGGCTGGGGGAGGGGAAAACAAAAATCGCAAATTCCCACCCTGTTAGCAGCCCGTTGGAAGTACTGTACGCCTTCGCCTCTGGGTGATTAAAGGGCTCAGGTCTCTTTAAGATCAGGACTCAGCCAAGTAACCTGTAGCTAGGGCTGGAGTTTCCAGAGGGAGGAGGACTATGTTTACACAAAAGCCTCGGAAGGCCGAGCCGGGAGGGAGGGAGACTGGGGATGGGGGTGGGGGTGGGGAGATCCACTGGGTCCTTCAGCAAGCCTCCTGGCTACCGAAGCATTGGGTTTCCACTCACAGCCCCCTTTTCTGAGAGCTCAGGGCTTGGGGGAGGGTGGGCCCCGGAGCCTGGGCTGCGGTCGGGTCTCTGCTGTTTGTTTGCTCGCCTCTTAAGGGCGAAATCCGACCGGGAGCCTCGGATCGGAGCTCCGAGCTGGCTTTTTTGGAACTCCCAACGTAGCGTTTTTTAACATAGACCCCAATAATAGATGTGTTCATTAGCCATGCCCAGCCACGAGAGGGATTTTTGCTAGGCGGGGGCGGAGGGGGGATGGCAAAGAAAAAGAGAACTCTGGATTTTTATTTTTTAAAAAAATGTTAGTGTTAGACTCGGCAGGAGGCGACTCCATCTTTCGGTCTCTAGGTAGAACGGCCTCTTGCTGGAGCGGGGCTAGGGGCTGTAGGGGTAGAGGCAGGAGAGCCTCGGCCGAGAGCCGCCCTGGGGTTCGGGCTCTCAAGGTCATTGTGTGGTCCTGGCCAAGCCAACCAACCTCGCGCCGTGGAATTCTGCGCGTGGGGCCGGGGCTTCAGGGACTCTGTCTCTTGGCTGTGCGAGCGTGCCTAGTCCACGCAGCTCCAGCAGGGAAAAGGGCTTGGGGTGGAGTAGGGGAGTCCAGTATGTGCGCCCGTGGCTGAGGGACGGGGCTCGCCACTTCTCTTCCCCTTCTCCCCCCATCGCCAAACCCCGGCCTTCCTTCCTGGATTTGAAATGTAGCCGCAGGGGCTTCTGATTTCCCTGCGCCCTTTCTCTGCCAGGCCTGCGCGCCCCCTTCCCGCCGCGCCCAGGCTGCTAGGGTTCCCCCCTCCCCTTTGGCTGTTTTCAGAGAAGCCCATTGTACTCTTTTCTGCCGGCTAGGGGCCCCTCAGTGTTTTTTTTTTTAAGTGGGGGTGGGGTGGGCATTTCTTCCCTTGCGGGCTGGGAGGGAGCCCCGTGGGCTGGTGCTTTATTAAGCTTGGGAGTTTTCCGCCGCCTTTCTCCATTTGCACTTTTCCCTCTAATGGTTTTTTACCGAGTAAGGCGCTGCTTCTGAGCTCCAGGTTAGCTATAAAATATTACAAAGTGTGCATTTAAATGCACAACATGCAGGCGGCTCTCCCATTAGTGGAATTAATTTGAATAGATGGCGTTATATTTTGGGGGGGAGGAAGACGCAACCCCTCCTCCCCCCAAAAAGATCGCCCATGAAGAAATGTTCAAAGTCTTTGAGGCAGTGTCCCAAACCCCAAATAAAAATTTATAGGATGAGGAGAGATTTTTTTTTTTAATTAAGGGAGGCGGGGGTGGTGGAAGGAACCGAATTACATCATCCCTTAAAAAGACTGCAGAGCAGTTTGTTCATCAGATTAAAAAATAATGCACGCGAGAGTGGGAAGAGGGGGAGGGAAGGGTAAGATGAAGCCCCGCGCGGGAGGTGGGGGTGGGAGGTGGGGGTAAAAGAGACAAGCATGTTCGGCTTTGCTGAAGTTTTGAAAAGGATTGAGCTGTAGCCGGAGAGATGGGAAGCGGCGGGGGAGGGAGGGTGAGAGGAGTAATGGGGGGCAGGGGGGGGGGAGATCAAGTGTTGCAAGGAGGCGCTAGCAGCACCCTGTAGAGACTCCCAGCCATTGATAGACTCCCGAGGGTTAGTGGGGGGGTGGGATGGGGGGGAGAATGGCTTAAAAGGACATTTCTGCTCATATGGTGTGTATTAACTAGCGTCTTTCTAGTTGTAAAGAATAATTTAAAGCTTTTTGGGTTTTGTTTTGCATTGACAAATGAACATCTGGGCTGAAGGCTGCCCTAGCTTTATCAGAGAACTTTCCTCCCAGAGCATTGATTGCCACAGTGGCACTAACGGCTTTAACGGCTTTTCCCCACCCTCGGGCCCTAACCATCCTCATTTGAATAGGTTTGCAGTTATATTAACCTTTCAATATAAATGCTCCTTTCTCTTAGTTTTTTTTTTAGCTGCAAATTATTTCAACTCCATCCCTCACACTTTTCCCGAGGCTTTTGATTGTCCCTGTCTCCCCTTGCCCCAAATGTGTGTGGGGGGGTGGTAAAATGCGCCCCCCCATCTCCCTTTCACACCCCCCCCCCACTTACTCCTTTTTACATTCCTCCTAGTGCAGTTTGCAAAATGATGCCTTTTGGGAGTGTTTGGGGGCTGCTGTTTGGCTGGGAGGTGGTGGGTGTTGGAGATGAATTTTATCTGGTTTGGTGCCCAGCCCAACAGTTCCCAAACATTTTTGTGAAATTCTGAGGAGCATAAACACAGACTCTCAAAACAAACAGGCTGAAAAAATCCCCAGGCCCCACCAAAGCCTCTCTCTGGCCAAATAAATAAAACCACTAGAGTTGGAACCCCTTGTCTGAGGGCTGGGGGAGGGACAGTTGTTTTTACATAAGTTTTTCCCTCACATCTGGAGATTCCCCAAAGGCTATAAACTCTGGAGGATCGAAGTGCCGAGTTCCTTTGGCATTCTTGGGAGTCCAAAATGCAGGCATCAGCAGTTTCTCTGCCTTGGCAGGAAGGTTGAAATCCAGCATAAATACTGCACCGTTGAGAGGTTTGCTGTACCTTGCAATGCTTATCAGAGGACAACATCATTATATAAAGGACCATCACTTTTCCCTAAAGAATTGAACAGCTCTGCACTCCTTCTAGGAGTGAACTTCCATGTGGACAGAAGGGCGAAATTAACAAGACCAGGAGTTAGGGGATTCGTGTTTTCTAGGCTGATGGATGGATAGTTTTCCATTTAACCTAGTCCCCCTGTAAGATTCTGCCAACTATGTCTACTCGGGCTGCCTGGATGTCTGCAGGGGAGACTAAATACTGCTATTACTCAACCTGGATTGCAAAGAGAGTTGAGATTCTTTTATTAATAATGATGAAGTTATACCTTACATTTGGTCCTTTGCAAAATGTATTAGACTTTTCAAAGAGCTTTCAGGTTATTCATTTTATCATTTTTATACATGGGTGAAGTTGAACCAAGTTCATAGTTTTAGCCCCATTTTATTTTTTAATTAAGTTTTATTTTATTTCCAGGCCTGTCTTTTCCCTTCTCCCTCCCAATCATCCCCACCCCCATTGAGGAAGCAAGAAAAATAAAACCAGTTACAAATATATAAAGTCAATAAGAATAAATTCTCATATTAACCATGTCCAAACATATAGATACATTTATGTGCATATATGCATTATATCTATAACATACATGTATATATTATACACAAACATGTATATGTGCATATATGCATATGTGTGTGTTTACACATACAATGAATCTGCACTCTCTAGGTAGGCAGCATGTTTCATTATGAGTCCTCTGGAATTATGGGTTGGTCATTGATTGAAGTTCCTAAGTCTTTAAAAGTGGTTTGTCTTTACAGTGTTCTTATATTAATTGCTCTGCTGGTTCTGCTCCCTTCACTAAGCATCAGTTCATACAAATCTTCCCAGGCTTTTCTTCAACCTCTCCTTTATAATATCTTACAGCACAATAGTATTCACATATATGTATGTATATATATATATAGTGTGTATCTATCTTGTTAAGTCATTTTCCAATTGATGGGCATTCCCTCAGTTTCCAATTCTTTGACACCACAAAAACTGCTACAAGTATGTTTGTACATATGGGTGGGTCTCTTTCCTCTTTCTTTGATCTCTTTGGGGTTTAGACCTAGTTGTAATATCATTGGGTTAAAAGGTATGCACAGTTTAATAGCTTTTTGGGCATAGTTCCAAATTTTAGCCCCATTTTATAGATGAGAAAAGGGAAGGAAAGAGGAAAAATAGGATTAGGACCTGAAGCTCTTGACTCCCAGCCCCAAACCAGCACTCTTCATCATTCCCCATTTAACTGGAGACATGAAAAACCTTGGAATTGAAGTCGTGTTTCCTTTCCCTAACATGTCAGCATGAAGAGGCGGAGAGGCCCAGAGCGGGAGGGCTGCTGATTTCTAAGTAGTGTAAGCAAATCCTGATTTCTGAGTAGTGTAAGCAAATGGTGTCTCAGCAGCAAGACAGCTCTGAAGTGCTGACGAAGCCAGTTCCCAGTTCCCCTAAGCTACTGCAGCACTCCCCAGATTCCTGTCTCATTCAGCCCAGGGACTGGACACTCCACAAAGGATTCCCTAGCTTGGAATTTTTAAAGGCAAAGCAGACTATCTTCAATGCAGAGATTTCTTTTGCTCTTAAGGGAATATATTTCTGTTCTTGCTTTATGCAAAAGGTAGGGAATATAGGGTCCACTGCAAAGGGAGAAAATCTTAACTAAGGTAAGAAGGCAGAAACAGCAAGTTCCTACTGATCTTGAATATTTCCAGTAGACAGATCTTTTTAGAAATATTTTAATTTTAGGCCATCTAAGTGACACAGTAGGTAGAACATCAGTACTGGAGCCAGAGAGGGCTGAGTTCAAATCTCAGTCCAGGGAAGCCTATGGAGGCTAGTGTCACCCTGATCAAGTTATTTAACCTCTATTTGCCTCAATTTCCTCATCTGTTAAATGGGGATAATAATAGCAATTATCCCTCAGGGTTGTTGTGAAGATCAAATAAGATAATTCTGAAGTGCTTGGCACAGTATTTGGCACATAATAAATATTTATAGAAATGTTAGATATTAGTGATTGATTTGCAACTCTATACTGTTTTAAAGTGAGAGGTAAAGAAAAGCATCATTCCACCCTAGGAAATTGTATTTCAGATCCCTCAATCCTGGGATCTTTTTGCTGTCAATTTTTTAGGGCAGGGAACCTGGGGGTCCATGGATAGGTTGGGGGGCGGTGTTAATGAACTTGGATGGGATAAAAATTCCATCTTTATTTGCATTATTTGTTTCCTTTGTATTTGGTTTCCTATGTATTTTATTTTGTGTAATTTAAGACATTATACATAGGCTTCCCCAACTGCCAAAGGGGTCCATGACACAGGAAAGGTTAAGAATTCCTGCTTTTGAGTGTTTAATGTGAAACTGGCTAAGAACCAAAAGGGAAAAGTTATCATCCACAGATTATATGGATTGTCTTCCAGGATATGCACCTGTCCCTTGAATTAAAAATAGTGGTGTGTGACCTTGAGCCATGTGACCTTGGGCAAGTCACTTAACCCCAATTGCCCTACCTTCTCCCCTCCAAAAAAAAAAAGCAAGAATTTAAAATAGTGGAATTGTAGTTTTAAAGACTGAAAGGAACTAAGAAATAACCTAGCCTCAACTCCCTCATTTTCAAGTCAAGGAAACAGACCCAGGGAAAGTTAAGTGACTCGCCCGCATACACAGGCTCAAGTAGCAGAATAAGATTCAAACTTCTGCCTCCAGACACAAGGCCCTTTCTACTGTGTAATCTTATATTAATTAGGCTGATGCCTTCTTCCCAGATTCATTTGGGTTTTTGGACCCATATTATCTGATCTGTACAAATCTCTACCTGTCTGGGCTTGTAACACAAGCAGACCCTCATGGGAAGGGCTCCACTTTGCCTGTGGGATCTGCAGCCTAGAAGGATCCATACTATGGGTGTTATTTCAATAAGTGCCTATTGAATGTTAAGGCACTGTGATGGACTGAAAATCTAATTTAAAAATATGAAACAAAATAGTCAGCATTCAGAAAACTTATTGGGGAGATACATCATAATATACAGATAAGTAAATAGGAAGCTAATACAAAGTAATTGGTGGTATAAAAACAGATGTGAAAGGGTTTAGGAAAGTTTCCGTGTAGGAGGAGGCCAAGTTTTGAAGGGAGCTAGATATTCCAAAAGGTGTCAGTGATGAGGTATTTGTTTCAGGCTCTTTGGGACAGCCTGTGCAAATGCTCAAAGGAGAGAGGTAGAGTGTTCTGTCATTTATTCCAAAAGTTGGAAGGAGCCCCAGGTGATAAGAAACAGCTCCAGGAAGTGCCTGAAGATGGAAGAGATCATGCCTAGAAGACATCAGACATTAGAATCACTCTGACTCAGTTGCTAATGCACACTGTCTGCCAGGCCTGTTCCTATTCTCCCTCTGCCTTCTCCAGTGGCTCCCCTAGATAAGAGCCAGAGGGGCCCAGATACAGAAATGATTAACTTGTTGCCCTTCTGCGGCCCCAATTGTACCTATAGTTACAGTTCTGGAACACTGTTAGTCATTTCAGATGCTGTGGTCAAGTTACACCAGCTTTCCTCCTTTGAAACATTAATTTATCAAGCCCTTTCAGGAGGCTAATTTTAGCCAATGTATAATGCTCAATTCCAGGCCATCTTTTTGCTGCCATCAGCTGCCATTCCCCCAGGGGAGAATGAAATGAGCCAGGTGCCACCTAAAATGGAGGGAAGGTAACCTTCAAACTGACCAGTGTAGAAATCCACTTTTGCTTTGGAGTGGAGAAGAAACTGCTCGTTTTCTGGGTTCTTTATGGGTTTTCTGGTTTTAGCTATGAATGCTGAGGCCTTTAGGGTGTGGTAGGGTTTTATTCTGTATCTTTAACAGGTTCATAATCCCCTCAGACCCAAGAGTTTGGGAAAGACCTTTCTTTATTTCCTGCCTAGTCCTATCTCCTTCTTCCCACTGCCTGTTGGTGCCTCTGTTTTTCTGTACTGAACATGAACTAGCTTTAGCTTCCCAGGAGAAAGACAGACAAGAAAAAAAAGCATCCTGACATTTTCCCCCAAGATAAGGAGATAAAAGAAACCGGTTATTAAGCAGAAAGCAGTTGGAACCTCCTCACCAACAGGGAAATGGTTGGTGCTCAGTACATCTTATACATAGTAGGCACCTAAGAAAAGCTTGTTGATTGATTGTTTTCAAACAGCTTTATTCCTTTGATGTTCCATTTTAGCTGTTTGCTTTAGAGAGTCATAGATCTTATATCTGGAAGGTCTATTTAGATACCATTAGAATGTAAATTCCTTGAGGTCAGGGAATGCTTCTTTGTATCCCCAGCAATAATCCCTGTTCAAGCTCATCCCTGAAGAAGAGGTTAAAAAAAATGCACCTCCTTCTTTTCTTTTTAGAGATAGATGACTATGAGATTGGAAGACTGGGTGATGTGTTGGTTGGATTGGATAGGTGTCCTTATTTTTTGTTAGAAGGGATGCTATCTGGAGAAGTGATGGGGGAAGGGTATATTTGAAAATGAAACTGATGTCAAAACAGATAATGTCAAAAAATTTTTTAAATGTTTGTTGAGTTGAAAGGGATGTTATTCACTCAGAGTCCTTCTTAAAACAATATTGTTACTGTATACAGTGTTCTCTTGGTTCTGTCATTACTTTGTTCAAGTCTTTTGACTACTATAACTAAATAAACTATATAGGACATATAAAGAAAGATGCTATCTGCATCCAGAGAAAGAACCAGTAACTAGAAGTATGCATGAACAATTTTCCAAATATATGTACATATATACACATGTATATATATATATATATATATATATATATATGTGTGTGTGTGTGTGTGTGTGTGTGTGTGTGATACACACACTTATCTACCTCTTTGCGTCTAATGGTAGCCATATCTAGGGAATGGGGAGAGAAGAAAAAATGAAATTTTCATGATGATTTTGTTGTATATTTGAAAGGAATAGCAAATTGTACATAGCAGATTTGCAGCTTCATTTGCAATCGTCTTTTTTTTATTGTAGTATGTTATGGAAATGCTTATTTTATTCCATAAATTTGTTAAAAATTGCAAGGGACCTCAAGAAGGCATAGTGTCCATACTCTACTAGTAAGGTATTCTTGTTCCAGTTTTATAGATGAGGCAACTATCACCCCCAAAATGTGAGAAGCCTGCCCCAAGTCACATAGCCAGGAAATGGGAGATGGGAGAGATGGGGGCCCAGGACTTGGGCAGCTTCATGCCACCTTCTCTTTCCACTCTAGCATTAACTTGGTCTCTCTTTGTGTAGTAGCCTCTTACTGTTTTTTTTTAAATGCTCTGAATTGACTTTTGAGGCACCAGTTGTTTCTTTTTAGTCATACTGTTTCTTTAGACTGTGCCCTTGAGGAAAGTGTCAGGGTTGTCTTTGTCTTAGGCTCACTTAAGGTGAGCCTGGCTTGTTTCAGGATGAGTTTCTGGGGTTGATGACAGCTTCCCCCTCCTCCATATTCCAACGGAATGGTGTTGTCACTGAGTGACCAGGATGTGACAAGGCAAGTAACTGCTGCCTCCCATGTATGTGTGTATGCATGTATGTAGATGGATTACACACACATGGATGTATGCATACACACACAATACACAGACTCAATGTGCTCAGACAAACACACAATGCACACACACATACACACTACACACATGTATAGTTCACGTACACTGGGCCCGCATATCGTGAGTGTGCATATACACATGTATGGTGTCGAATATATGCACACAACACAGATATGTGCATATACACAGTGCAATAAGACACGCACGCATATATGTGCTGTATAACATGCACATATTACAACACACACGTACACATATACATATATACACATACACACATATATAATATCTGTGGTGTAGTGTAATATATAGAGAACTGGTCTCTAAGTCAAGAAGACCCAGGTTCAAATCCCATCTATTCTGTATGATTATCATTTAATCTTTCAGTGTCTTAGGTTTCTAAGACTATAGATGGCTGAGCAGATACTGATCTGTATTGTTAGAAAGAATTTCCTGTCTTAGAGCTCCCTACATTAATAAAATCACAAGTCCAGTCCAAAATGTATGGAGGGTCTAAATTAGAGCTGGGAAAAACTGTGGGGATGACTTAATTCTACTCTTTCCCTTAAACACCCCCCCCCCCCGACAAATTTTTGTTGATACCTTTTGTTTTGACGTTGCCTAAATTTTCCCTATATCCCTCCTTCTCTGCTCCCAGAGAGCTATAACAAATAATTTATTTGAAAGAAGAAAAAACAAAAGAGAAAAAAAAATCAGTGAAACTTATCAATGTGTGGAAGAAATATGAAAACGCATGCAGTGTTCCACACCTTTGGACCTCTCATCTCAGCAAAGTGCCTCCCTCTCTCCCCTTTTAAAATCAAGGAGCTTTTACGTCCAGTGTAGGATTTTCCCAAGGTTAAACAGCTAGTCACAGGTAAATTTGGGCCCTAGATCTAGGTCTTCTGGCTACTAGAGGTTTCCATGAATAGAATGTAAGCTTTCTGAGGGCAGTGTCTGACACACAGAAGGCACTTAATGGGTGTTGATTTATGAATAAAGGATCTTCTTATTAAGTAGAGTGTTGCCCCAAAACAGAGAAATAAAATCTCCAGAACACTGCCCATTTCTCCATGGGGTCTTTTCCAGGGACGGCAAACCTCTGAAATGAGTGCCAGGTGGTGCCAAGGGGGGGGGCAATCAGAAAGGGAAGACGCCTGTGGCTCCTCCCACGCTTGTTTATTGCCATGTTCATGTCTCTCAGGGAGTGAGGTTTGCAGGCAGAGTATCACCAGAGAGTATCCAAGTGAGTCTCTGGAGACACAAACCTGCCAAGTGCCCATTCAGAAAAGCTGGCAAAGCCGTAAGGTGGCACCCACTAGACGGGAGTACTGGGGCCAGACTGAAGTGCTCACGAGTTGGCAAGCCTGGCATCTCTAACACAATCGCTAACTAGGGTCAGGCCCTTTTGTAGTGTTGGGGGTTCGGTGGGCGGGCAGTGATCAGGGGCCATGAGGAGCTGATTTTCCATTAGAGGTGCAATGAGTGCCCTGTGATGAGACTGTCAGCTCCTTTGGCCCGATAGATTGCCCTCCTCAGCTATTCTTGTCCCTGAAACTTCTGTAGCTGTCTTCTTGTGCTAGGCCTGGCCTCAACAGGAGGATGGGGTTGGAGGGGATGGTGTAGGGAGAGAAGAACATCTGCATTCAGAGAGCCCAGAAGAGCTCTGCTCTGGCTGACCTTTGACAAGCTTTTTAAATTTAACAGCATCACCTGTTATGCGTAGCGGTATTTCCACCACTACTGCCCTGCTTGCCCTGGGTGGTATTAGATATGCCCATAAGTAAGGGAAAACTGTCAGGATGGCAAGATGTGATGGTGGGAACACATTAGGTCTCCACTGCCTTTTCTTCCACTCTGATTCCTAATTTGAGTCAGATGGGAAAATGAAGTTAGGAAAGGGGGAAAGTTAAGGACAAGACTATAAGGCATAGCAAAGGATTTAGGAAAGGTACCCTACAAGGCTCTAGGTGGGCTGGGCAGGGGTCTAGGTACCAGACCAACAAGCTGGGTCCTGAGTCTCTGTGGATGCTGGAGGCCAAAGGTTTGCTCAAGGCAAATGATAAGGGAATCTGTGAGTCAAAAGAAGTTCAAAGGTCTGGGAACTAGGAGAAAAGTTAGGCCTGGTGAGAAGGTCTAACTAGATCTCAGTGGTCATGACAGGCAAGGGCCTGAAGGCCAGCAAATCAGGCAGACAAAGACAATGACACTATCAACTGAAACAATAATAATAGATAGCATCAATATAGTACTTTGTTTGAAAAGTGTTTTACGTGTGTGATCTATCTGATCTTCCCAGCAGTTCTGTAAGGTAGGCGCTATTATTATTCCCATTTCATAGAAAAGGTGGAAGGTGGTACCCATTAGAGGAAACTGACACAGAGGAAGGTTAAAGGTTTTGCCCAGGGTCCCCTATACATATGCATATATGTGTGTGTATGGGGGAGGGAGAGAGACAGAGACAGAGAGAGAAGGAGAATTTGATTTTGAGGATAGGATTTACTTGCTAGAGGAGTTCATTCTGTCTATCTGTGTAGGTAGGAAGTAGTCCGAGTATAGAAGGTAGCTCTGAGCTTACAAATGTATGAGGAAATCGAGTGTGTCTAAATGAAGAGACCAGTGACATCAGATAGGATCCTAATGAGGCCTGAATATGGAAAGTGAATGCTGCGTTATAGTGACCAAGCCCCAGAAGATACTTGAAAAAAAAAAAGGCATCTTCTCCCCTCCTTTGCTAAGGTGGAGGGATTTTGGGGGGGGAATGATGAGAATGAGTGCAGCTGATTACATGTTCTGTCCCACTCGGTTGATGAATGAGATGGTTTCACAGAGAGACTTTGTCTCTCTTTTTGTATTATTTGTTACAAGAGACAGTTGGCTGAGTAGGGAAGAGGGGAGGGATATATTTGAAAATGATATGAAACCAAAAGATATAAATAAAAATATTTTAAAAGATTTAGACCCTATTCAGGATTTTTCTAATCATTAGGATAAGATCAAAGTTTACTTTTATATTAGCGTTAAAAAATAATTTGCTGAATAAATTAGCAATGGAAACATGATTTCAAGGGAGGAAGAGTTTAAATTCTGAATACACAGTTTATTCTACCAAGAATAAACTTAGCAAGCATTTCAAAAGTGCTTTTCAAGCACAATGAAAATTCGAATTCTACCGTCAAAGGACCTCTATTAGGCAACACTTTATGAGTACATTTCTGTAGTGTGTATATTTGAAAGTAACAAAGCTGTCTTTCTTTAAAAATATTTCAAAATCTAGACTTTCAGTGGCCTCTCCCCAATGTCTGAAATTAGTGGGCTTTTTACAGGAGGAGAAGGAGGAAAGACATGAGGCCAAGGGGAAAAAGAAAAGATTAAGAGTTGGTTTGATCTCCTTGGGACTGCTGGCTCATATATGCTCCTCATAGTTTTCTTTGGGAAAAGATGGGGACCCACCTGGCTGAGACCATCCTGCCATCTAACATCGTGGGTAGCAAGCAGTCAGATGATGGGAAGACCTCTTCCTGTTGACAGTTAGGTGGGATTACTTGGAGGAGTTATTAATAGACTATTTGAGTACTTTACTATCTGTAGTGGAGGACTGTGGCAGCTGCTTTCCCCCCACCCCCATTAAAGGCTTAAAAGCACTGTGAACCAAGATCAATAAACCCATGTAGAACCAGAGCAGTTAAGGGTACTTGGCCATTTTATTTCTCCAACAAACCCTCAGCTTTCTGTTTGACAGGCTGCAATGTAAGGAAAAGGATTTGTCCAGTCCTAACCTGTGGTCTCCACAGATCCGCTGGCAAGACCTCAGACGGCAATTTTCTTTCCTTTTCATTGCAGAGAGCATTGGGTTCACTTTGGGGTGGACTAGGGGGCCCCGTGGGGGAGGCTAATAGGGCCCTTGGCAATGGCAGCAGGTACTCAGACTTCCTCTCTGTGTATTCACCTGCTGTTGCTAAATTTTCTTCACCCTTGGCCCCTGCACAGATGGGGGGCCAGAGCTGTCTAGTGCCAGCTGTAGGTAAACTGCTAGAAGGTGAAATGTGTCTGCTGAACCAGCCACTCTGGGATACCATTTGTTAAAAAAAAAAAAAAATTTCCTGTGTTTCTTGGAATGAAGAATCAATGGGTCTGGATATAGGATTTGCAGACCCAAACATTCTTTGGAACTGGAGCTTGTGCCTGCATCTAGCTTTGTAGCCTAAAAGCCTAGTTCAGTCCTTTTTACAGCAGGCATTTAATAAATGCTTTTTTGGATTGAATCTTAATTCCTAATATACCCAAACCAACCTGCCAGGAAGTATTACTATGATGAGAGCAATCCCGAATTTTAACTTCGAGAGAGAATTGAGAAGGAAAATTAATTTGGAAAAATAGCTTGGAATCTATTCCCTAGCAACCAAATGAATGCCTCTGAATTAAGAATTCTTATGTATCCAAAATCCAAACCTATCACAAAGATGCATTAATAAAAATGCAGTTTGAGCTAATGCAAATAGAATTTGAAATGCTGGACAATTAAAAAAATTCAGATTGTTAAAAATAGTTTTAAATGATATTTTATTTATTTTTGCTGTTTTGTCTTAATTCAAAGTTATATGAAATAGACTGTGTGGAGGGCATGCATAGGTTTGTACATATCAGCAATGATGATTGCTGTATAAGAAAGGAGGACCATGGCCTCCATTACATTGAGTAGGGCCTCTGTGGTTGGTTTATGGAAGTAAATGGATATGAAGGCAGGGATGGCAGCGTTGTGAGCGCCACCATTTGGGGGAAGCACCCACACTAATGAGATCACGAACCTAAATATTGGAAAAAGTAAGTGGTGCTGGGAAAGATAGTGGCATGAGGTTAAAGTGTAATCCCTGTAGTCATATGCTAGGTCAGATTCCAGAACAAGAATTGGAAGAGACCATTAGAACACCAGCCAAAGAGAGAAAACTAAGACTGACCCCTTTTTCTGTAATGTGCTACCTCCTCAGTCACTTAATTCAGACAGGCATTTATTTTTTAAATTAAATTTCTATTAATATCTTTTATATCACTTAAATTTCCCCCTGTAATAAACTACTTGACCATGTCACTTTGCCCTCTTATTCAACAAACTTCAATAGCTCCCTATTACCTCCAGGATCAAATACAAAATCTGCTATTTATTGTTCAAAGCCCTTTAAAACCTATTGGCCCCTCCTCCACCTTTCCAATCCCCTTGCATCTTACACTTCCCCTCCAACCCAGCTTTCTTTAGCCTTCTGGGCTCTCAGCATGTTCACTAGTTGATCCTCATGCCTGGAATGCTCTCCCTCCTTATTTCTGCCTGTAAGCTTCTCTGGCTTTCTTCAAGTCCCAGGTAAAATGCCACCATTTACCGGAAGCTCTTCCTAGTGCCCCTTAATTCTAATGCCTCAGGGCAGGTAGGTATTATAATGGATAGAGCACTGGGCCTGGAGTCTGGAAGACCCATCTTCCTGGGTTCAAATCCAGCCTCAGACACCTATTGGCTGTGTGGCCCTGGGCAAGTCATTTCATCCTTTTAATCTCCGTTTCCTCATCTGTAAAATGATCTGGAGAAGGAAATAGCAAACCATTCCAGTACCTCTGCCAAGAAAAGAGGGTCATGAAGAGCTGGACACTATTTAAAAAAAAATTAACTGACAATTCTAATGCCGGAAGGCATTAGAAATCTGTTGATTCTCTATCCTGTATGTAGCATTTTTGTACAGAGTTGTTTGCATGTTTTGTTAGAATATGAGTTCCCTGACAGGAGGGACTCTCTTTTCCCTTTCTTTGTATCTCCAGAGCTTAACACAGTGCCTGGCTTATGGTAGGTACTTTATAAATGTTTATTGACCGACTACCATTTATATAGAACTTTAAGGTTTGCAAAGCACTTTATGCTTTTTAGCATTTTAAAGCATTTTAGCCTCACAACAGCCTTGGGAGGTAGATGCCATTACAATGTCCATTTTACAGATGAGGAAACCAAGACAGACAGTGGTTAAGTGATTTGTCCAGAGTCACACAAGTGTCTGAGGCCATATTGAAACTCGGGTCCAAAAATATATTCATTTTTCCTAATCTGTGAATCTTCTCTCTACCTTTGTATAGGGATAGGAGGCATTTTCTCAATATCTCTTCTTTGGAGCCATCAACAAGTATTTATCGATGACAGGTTTGTGTTTTTGTTGTTGTGTTTGTCCTTCGTTCTTGAAGAGGGCCGTGGCATCAGGGGGATGCTGACACGACTTCCAGCTGACTCGGATTTGAATGAGGTCACCAGCCTCACTCTCTCCTCCAGAGCCATCTACCACATAGAATTCCTAGTCTCCTTCAAAGCATAACTAAGGTGTGCCTTTTTTATGGCACTTTTCCTGGTATCTCCAGTTATTAGCACTGCCTCCCTCTTGAAATTTGCAGACACATGCACATACACACATGTATGTGTGTATACATACATGTATACATGTACTCTGTCTTTATTTAGTGCAGTCCATGATGCATCTTTCCACTAGAATGTAAATCCCCTGAGGACAGGGATTGTTTCATTTTTCTCTTTGTAGCCCCAGGTAGTGCCTGGCATACAGGAGTTACTCAATAGTTGTTTGTTAGATTGAAATGAATTGAGAAAACCCATATTTCTGATTCCAGAGAAATGGATAATGATATCTATGATATCTCCACCTCAAATCAAAAGATGCAAAGTGGTTTCTGTTAACCTTTAAGGGTCGCTCACCTAAAAATTGTGGACACTTGGTCTGGTGTTCATTAAAATGTTATTTTAAAAGGTAAATTCAAGGTGAGAGAGACTTTTCCAGAGAATTTCCCATTCTTTCCACTATATTCTGACAGCATGTAAGCTCCCTGAGAGCAGAGACAGTTTTGTTTTTGTCTTTGTATTCCCACAGGGTCCGACACAAAATCTGGAACCTAGTAGAAACTTATTAATGCTTATTGATTGATCAGTCATCTGTGGATGCCTAGCAATAGCTTTCAAATGTCTATGTCTGAGGTACTTCACTATGTCCCATGGAAGATCTTGCCTGAAGACCTAAAGGCTTATTCTAGCAGTTCACCAGCCCTAGCAGGTGCCACTAAGTGGGAAAGGCTTTGAATACAGGATTGGAAACATATTTCTAGTTTTTGTCTAAAGATCAGCCTCCCTAGGGGATGAATTTTGGCAGTCAGCCCCTTGTGAGGGCCATTCGATAAGGCCTAAAGACCTTCCCACCTTGATAAGAAGAGGTGAGTTTGGAGACTAGATATTACCCACTGAGTAGAAATCACAATCTTTGGTGTTGAAGTAATTTCCAAACACCAACACTTCTACTGGTTTATCTCTTCATGGTATTTCTTTTTTAAAAAATCATTTACTAAGCATTTATTTATGTGGCAAGCACTGCTCTGGGCACTTGAAATTCTGTCTCCAAGGAATTTACCTTCCTCTGAAAATGGTTTATTGATATGCTTTTTTTTTTCTCTTTTTGGAGGGCAATTGGGGTTAAGTAACTTGCCCAAGGTCACACGGCTAGGTTTTTGTTTGTGTGTGCGTTAAGTGTCTGAGGCCGGATCTGAACTCAGGTCCTTCTGACTACAGGGCCGACGCTCTACTCACTGCGCACCCTAGCCGCCCGATATGCTTTGTTTTTATACTCCTTTTTTCTCTCCTCTCTTCTTTTCTTCCTTTTCTCCCTTCCTTCCTTCCTTCCTTCCTTCCTTCCTTCCTTCCTTCCTTCCTTCCTTCCTTCCTTTCTTTCTTTCTTCCTTTCTTTCTTTCTTTCTTTCTTTCTTTCTTTCTTTCTTTCTTTCTTTCTTTCTTTCTTTCTTTCTTTCTTTCTTTCTTCCTGCTTTCATTTCTCTCTCTCTCTCTCTCTCTCTCTCTCTCTCTCTCTCTCTCTCTCTCTCTCTCTCTCTCTCCCCTTTCCTTTTCAGCCCAGGACAGAGCCCTGGGGGCACACTCTGCAATGGAGAGTCAGTTTGGTACAGTAGAATGATAGTTAGATTTTGAGTTGACACATGGATTCAAATGCTAGCTCTGATAACTATGTAACCCTAGGAAAAAAACCTTTACCTTCTCTCTGCTTGTACTTCCTTACCTATAAAACATGGCACATCCCCTTCATTTCTAAACCTGTCTCTCCCTCTGCTCTTCTCCGTCCACCATCCCTTGTAACAAAGAATTTTAAAGGGAGGAAACAAGCAGCTTGGCCGAGCCAGGCAGCACATGGACCAGGTCTGGCGCAGATGTGATCTTCCATCCCCAGCTCTGCAGAGGCCATCCTTAGAGAGGAGGGTTCCTCTGCCTTCCGGTCTCCCGCTCCCTCTGTCACCCTCACACTCAATACCTAGTGTCCTTATTTATTCCGCTGGCATATTCCACTAAAACCTACTCTTCCTGGCATAGGAAGTGGTCCTCCCACCCAAATTTAAACCGACAAGAATTTATTAAGGGAATACTGTGTGCTACTGTAGCGAGGAAGTCCAGCAGAAACGGAATTTTTGTACACTCCCTCAAGGCGTTTATATTCTATTAGAAGGGTGTGCTGTATTTACAAATGAGCATATTTCAGGGTGATTTTAGAAGGGAAGGGGAGGAAGAAGGACTTCCCTTAGGAGGTAGCCCCCCCGGGGGTGGGCTTTAAAGGAGGACAAGGATTCTGAGAGGTAGAGCTAGGCTGAGACTGCAAACACAGCCTGAATGTGTAGGCGAATGTCCACAGTAGCTTTAGGACCTCGAATGCCAGGCTGAGGTTTCTCTCAACCTCCTCCCTTCCCCAGTCAAAACAGATTTCACAGGATCTGTTCTATGTACTATTTCCCCAGGGCCAGGCTGTCTACTAGGAAATTGATAAACTAATCCTTAATGATGTGATGACTGACGATAATGGTTAAAGCAAGGTATAACCCTTCCCAGGTACAAAAATGCCTTTTAACAGGACTTCTGGAGACCGTGCCTCAGTACAAAGGAGACCCTCTAATTGTAAGAATTTCAGACACTCTAGAACACCCGGGGGGGGGGGGGGGGAGGGGATGTTTGAAAGGAAGTGTACACACTGTGTGCCTCAGGTCACAGGCAGCTGCCTACTCTGCTTCAGTCAGTCAATCAATCAATAAGCATTTATGAAGGTCTTATTGCGTGCCAAGCACTGAGGATACAAAGAAAGGCAAAAATGATCCCTGCCCTCAAGGAGCTTATGTTCTTATTGGGGGAGACAACATGTAAATATTTAGTGGGGTGGTGGATTAGGAAAGGCAGGGAGCACTCCAGGCATGGGACACAACCAGCACAAGGGCATAGAGCCCCGCTCCTGTTTGCCTACATGGTTTCAGGCTCATAGCACCTCACATTTAAGCTTCTGTTTGAAGCCAGGCACAGTCCCATTGGACCCTCACCTGGGCAAGTACGGTTAGACCATACTCTGAGGAGAGTCTAGAGAGGGGTCTAGAGAGGTGACATCACCCTTTTGAAGTCATTGGTCTTCTTTGAGAATGAAAGACAAACAAGAAAACTAGGCAGGAGGTATTTGTCCAGGGAGGGTCTTTTGGGATTTTGGGAGCTGTCTTTATAGATATGAGGATTTTCTCATAGAGAAAAGGAATATGGAATATTAGATTTACAGCCAGCAAGAACCTTAGAGGCCATCTAATCCAACCCTTTCCTTTTGTAAATGAGGCCCAGAGGTAGTAAATGACAGAGCTGAGATTCAAACTCAGAGCCTTGGAGTACAAATCCAGCTCTTTTTACTCTGCCATCCTGCCATGAAACAAAACAGGATAAGGGTGCCCTGTTTACACTCATAGACCCCTTGGCTGATTTTCTCTTTGGTGTTTTATTTTCAGAGTGGTAGGGGTAAAGGACAGCTCTCTGAACATAGGAACTTCTCAGACTATCTCAGTGAGATGCATATTGGAGCTAGAAGACTCAGAGTCAGAGACACAGTTTTGGAGGGCAATTGGGGTTAAGTAACTTGCCCAAGGTCACACGGCTAGGTTCTTGTTTGTGTGTGTTAAGTGTCTGAGGCCGGATCCAAACTCAGGTCCTTCTGACTCCAGGGCCAACACTCTACTCACCGCAACACCTAGCCGCCCCCACTTACATTCTCTTAACCTGATTCCTTATCAGTAAAATGGAAGGCATGAAACCCACTTCACAGAACTACTATAAAGAAAGTACTCTGTAAACTTTAAAGCACTGTAGGTAGGGCCTCATGTCCAACTCTCCAGGACCCCATTTGGAGTTTTCTTGGCACAGACACTGAAGTGGCACAGACACTTGCCATTTCCTTCTCTAGCTCGTTTTACAGACGAGGAAACCGAGGCAGACAGGGTTAAGTGACTTGGAGTCCTCTTGATTCTAGGTCCAGCCCTCTATCCACTGTGCCACCAGCTTCCCTTTCTTGGCCCAACTATTTTCCAAATTCATATCAAGACTAGAATTTTGAGAGATTTTTCATGGCCTATTCTCCCCAATATGAAGTTTATATGAATCAATAAATATTTATTAAGGGCCTGCTAGGTTCTAGGTAGCACAAGGGATAGGGCGCTATTTGGAATCCGGAAGACTCATCTTCCTGAGTTCAAATCTGGCCTCAAACACTTACTAACTGTGTGACCCTGGGCAAGTCACTTAATGTTGTTTACCTTAGTTTCCCTGTCTTTGACCTTCTTGGGGGCATAAGCCCAGTGTTGTTCAGTCATTTTTAGTCGTATCAAACTCCCTGTGGCCCCATTTTGGGGGTTTTCTTGGCAGAGATAGTGAAGTGGTTCCTCATTTCCTTCTCTATCTCATTTTACAGATACAGAAACTGAGACAAGGTGAAACGTCTTACCCAAGGTCACACAGCTATACACAAGTGTCTGAGGCTATATTTGAACTCAGGAAGATGAGTCTTCCTGACTCCAAATCAGGAGCTAACCTAGCTGCCTGTAGCAGGCCCTTAATAAATACTTTTTGATTGATATAAACTCCATATTGGGGAGAAAAACCTTATCAGCTTCTACTTTCACCCCCTTCCTCCAAGTTCCCCTTCCCATATACATGTCCATTGCATTCACTATGTTAGAAGTCTTGGGAAATAAAAAGACATCATCCCTCCCCTCAAGGCCCTTATTGCCTGCCTAATAGGGGTTCAAGAGCCTTATGTTTCCTCTTCCCTTCAAGATCTCAAAGCCACCTGTCAGGAAAGGCTCTGAAGAACTCATTCACTTTAATTAAAAACTTGATGACTTTCTGGGTGGGGGAGATGGGAGGGATGTATTTAGAAATGAAGCTAGTGTAAAAATGAAAGATATCAGTAAAAGCAAATATATCAATAAAGGATTTGAAGCTCTAAGGGTGGCAGAAGAGGTCGGTGTTTTGTTGTTTGTTTTTGTTTTGTTTTAGAGAAAGGGAAAAGAATAGAGGTGGCCAGAGTCTAAGGCTTGTGTACTTATAGGATAAATAAAAACAGAACTGTTTGGGGTAGGAATAGACACAGAAAACTTCCATTTGGGATCCAGGAGTCCCTGCAATGTCCCAGAGTGGGTCCAGCCCAGGAGGAGGCTTTTTGTTTCTTTAGAAATCATACCAAGTAGACAGACAACTGTCGGTGTATGTCCGAGCTCCCTATTCACAGACATCCAAGCTCCCTTCCCCTTCCCCTTGTTGACTGTTCCCTGGATGAACCTGAGTAGCAATTTTTATTTCTCTGACATCTGACCCACATTCCAGCCAAGCCTGCAAAAGTCCCCCACAGTATCTGAACTTCCGATCTCTCTGCTGGTCAGTTTACAGTCTTGGTTCTTTCACTGCCAAGCTGAAAAATGCCTTTGAATTCTCCATTTTAAAAAATTGGGGTGTGTGTGTGTGTGTGTGTGTGTGTGTGTGTGTGTGTGTGTGTGTGTGTGTGTATTTCAAGCTGCTGGATTCAGGATTCTTTAGCGTTTTCTCCCCCTTTCTATTAATTGTTCCAAGTCTACTCCTCCTGCTCAACGCCTGGATTTGATGCTGATATCTGATCTGCCCGTCACATTCATGCTGTGTGCATTCTTTTCACATGACATGTTTCCCTCATCATTTAGTATCTGGGGGGGTGATGGGGGCTTGAGCAGGCCAATGTTTTCCTTCCTTTTAAAAATCTCTCTGACTCTATCATTCTGGAAATAAAACACCAAGGAGAAAAGAGGAAGGGAGGTGTGTGTGTGAGGGGGGCAAAAGCACTTTCCAAGGCTTGGGGGTGTGAGGCCGTGGTGGTGATGGGGAGGGAAGATGGCTGGAAGGGAGCAATGTTAAAATAAGTTGACCCTTTAATCTAGAGGTCATCTGTAACCCCTCTCATCATGGGGAGATGAAAAATAACATCTGTAGGGCAGATCTGAAAACCGCAGCCTCGTATTGGAGGTCGGCTAGATTTACCGTTTTTAATATTTGCACTATTGATTGCTGGGGCTTTCTCAGGGGTTGTTGCAACAAGCACAATTACGGTGCTTTTGACAGAGCTGGTGATTTTGAAGATATAAAAAAAATAAAAATGTTGAGACAGAGAGAGAGGGACAGAGAAAGGAAGAGAGAGGATAGGGGGAAAGGGAGGGAGGGATGGGGAGCAAAGAGAAAGGGACAGACAGAGAGACAGAGACAGAGATCAAGAAAGAGAAGCCCCATGGGAAGCTGGATCTGGAATGTCCTGCTCCTTCTCCCAGCACCCCGTTTGTAACTCATTCGTTATTATTCAGTTTCATTATTTATAGACTCAGAGCCAGAAGAGATCACAGAGTCTACCTAGCCCAACCCTCTTATTTTTCAGATGAAGAAACTGAGGCCCAGAAATGCTGAATGGCTTGCCAAGACCACACAGGTATTTTCTTGAAACCTTGCCCCGCTCTCCCCCAGACCTACATCTCCTCTTAGTCTGTATGAGCCGGCTTTACCCCACACCTCTAGACCTGTCCAAAGACCCAAGACCTGTTCCCATCAGAGCCCTCCCATTCCCACCTCCTTCCCAAGCAAAGAACCACTCAGGAATGTGACCTCAGGTTTTGTTTGGTTTTGTTTTTGGAGGGGGAGGCTAGAAAGTACAGGTTCTGGATAAACAGAAAATAGGGGAAAGGGGGCCCATCCTCCAGAGTTCATCATCAAAGAGAACCATAGGAAGGATCAAAGGGAGTTGAGAGAAGGTTTTCTGGGTCCAACTATTTTCCAGTTTCATTTGAGAATAGGCTACGGATTCCAGATGGGAAAAACAGGGGTCCAAGAATATAGTGAGCTCATGGGTGGAATACATGGGGTAGTGGGCTCAGACCTCCATGAAAAAAACTCCCAAATCTGGGATTTGGACTTGGTGGTCTATTCTTGATATGGATTTAATCAGCTAGGTGGTGCAGTTGATAGAGCACCTTATCTGAAGTCAGGAAGACTTATCTTGGGTTCAAGTCTGGCCTCAGACACATTATCATTATGTGACCCTGGGCAAGTCACTTCACCTTTTTTGCCTCAGTTTCCTCATCTGTAAAATGAGCTAGAAAAGGAAATGGCAAACCACTCCAGTGTCTTTGCCAAGAAAACCACCAAACGGGGTCACCAAGAGTCTGACAGGACTGAAAATGACTCAACAACAACAAATTGGCCCAGAAAACTTCCTCTCAGCTCTCTTTGGTCCTTCTTTTGGTTCTCTTTGATGGTGAGATCTGAGGTATGATGGGCCTCCCTACCCTTATTTTCTGTTTATCTGGAACCCATTCTTCCTGCCCTTCTCCCTTACCCCCAAAGCTCTGAGGTCACATTCCTGAATGGTTCTTTGCTTAGGAAGGAGATGAGAAAGGGGAGGAATCTGATGAGGATAGGTCTTAGCTCTGCCCCTGGCTGGATGTGTGACTTTAGGTAAGTCACCTTTCTTCTCAATTTTGTTTCACTGTGTGTGAAATGGGGTTAATGCTTGCTTCCCAGGATTGCTTTGTACCCTGATGCTGCGGCTCTTTGAAAGGTTGCGAGCTTAGCCCAAGCGTAAGATGGGATTGTTATCTCACCCTGCTGCCTTGCCAAAGGCCAGCTGCCAGCTCCCTCCTGGCACCCCTCTAATTTCCTGTCAGCCTCCCCTCCCTACTCCCCATACCTTTCTTTTCCACACCCTAAGCCTCATCAGCAGCTCAGGCTGCAGCCTCTTCCATGCTCCCTCACAGGTCGTTTTGTCAAAGCCCGAGGCCCAACACCTGCTTTGTTGGACCCAATCTGTTTCACCATGACCTTCCCCTCCCGCATCACTGGCTCCAATTTCAATGATCTATTATCCATCTTTCCACTTTCTTCCTTTAATTCCAGGATCATGCCAAAGCTTACCGTCTTCTCCAAGAAGCTTGCCTGGCTTATGTGTCCCTATCAGTCCTTTGCTTTTCCTGTTTTGTTATCCATTCTCCCTACTTCCCCAACACCGCTGTGGTTTGGCTGGGCATACTTTTCTGTGCTTAGTATCTCTGTGCAGACTTCTATGCTTGTCCTGCCTGCCAGGCTGTAAGCTCCTTAAGGGCTGGGGCCTGTCTTCTTCTTCCTTCCTAGGTTCTCACGGTGCCTGGTACGGGGCCTGCATGGAGTGGGCACTGCCCATGTTGTGGCTGACTTAGTGGGAGCAGTGGAATGTTGTTTATGCCCAAACATGATTGACAGTGATGACCCCTTTCACCCTCAGTTTCCATTAAAACCTTTAAAGTAGAAAAAAGTCAAAAACAAAACACATAAAGGAAAGTTGATATGCTGTCTAACTTGTTTCTTTGGATTATGTGTTCAGGGTGGTGTGGTGGGAAGTAAAGAGGCCTGGCCAAGAAGCCGGAAGAACTAGGTTCTACCAGTAGCTAACTAGCTGTGTGTCCTTTAGTAAGATGTCTTACCTCTGCTGGTCTTGGTTTCCTTGACTATAGAATAAGGGGACGGGATGGACTAACTGGTCTCTGAGGTTCCTTCCTTCTCTATACCTAAAGAGCAAACTGTAACCACATTATACATACTCTGTATTAAATTAGTCAACAAGTAATCTTAAATCCAGGAAGCAGGGAAGTAGGAAAGTAATTAATCAATCAACAAGTATTTTAAAGACCTACTATGTGCCAGATGTTGTATATCAGATGCTAGGGCTCCAAATACCAAAAAATGGAATAATCTTCACCCTTATGGAGTTAAGTGACCTAAGATGGATTTTATCCTTGACTTTTTATGGCTAGAAAACATCTTTTCTTTAGCATGCCCAGTCTTTCCATTCATGATATGCCATTCCCATTGATGGGAGAGTGTACCTGATGTTTGATACTTTTCATAGTATGCTGTTTTATTAAATGCCTTTGCTCTGAACTAATTGTATTTTGTGACCGAAAAAGGAAAACGGAAACACATGAGTGGGGACCTGTGAGGTATGGTTTTGCAGAGATTCAGACCTGCAGAGTACTTTGAACCTGAGCTCAATTTTTTAAAGGTCCTACATGGGTGAGGAAGGAGTGCCCCTCATTGTTAGAGCAGTACCCAGTTAATATTTAGTTAATTAGTTATAAAAGTTACTGGAAGACGGGAACCAGGTGATTTGAATACATCAATAGATCTGTGATTGTAAGCAAATTAAATCAAATCAATGAACACTATCTAAGCACCTCCTATTCTCTTAGGTTTTTAGGTTGGAAAGAACCTCAGAGATTATCTAGATTTTAGTCCAACCCTTTCATTTTACAGATAGGGAAATTGAGGCCAGAGAGGTTAAGTGAATGACTTGTCTGATTTCACAGACAGTAGAACAGCTAGGTCCTGATTAGTGTGAATAACAAATCCCCTGAAATGGTTGCATGTATTCGAAGTTGCACTATTTATAGTTATAATTATGTAAAATTTGATAATTGGTTCCAGCCCAGTAGAAATAGGCATTGCAAATTCAAATAATTCAACCAATTCGAATGATTCATCATTTGAACTCACTGGGACTTGGCTATGAGTGACAGGGCTTGAACCCAGACCCTCTGACTCTAAACCCAGAACCCCTTTCAGCTGTATTTTGCAATGTCAGAGACAAAAAAAACAAACCAAAAACAACAAGCAACCAGAAGATAGAGTTTCTGTCTTTAAGGAGCTTAAGATCTAGTTGGGGAGACAAGACCTAACATGTGGAAGTTGGAATAATAAAATATCTCAATAATAGTTGAGGACAATAGACAAGGTTGTAAACTATTGTAAAGATATGTAACCTTGGTGGGGCTTGGGAGGGAAGGCAGAGAAAGGGGAAGCAGGACTGGAAGCAGACTTTGTCTTACCTTATCTTTACAATTCCCCTAGCACACACCCCAGGAAACACTGTTTTTTAAGCTTAAAAATGGCTATGGAATTGAAAAGACTGCATAAAGACCGATGATTCACTGCCAAATGAGTTGTACTGCAGTAATTGTGTAGGGAGTTCGGAAGAGGAAGGGAGAAAATGCTTGAGGTTGTGGCGGTCAGGGCAGGCTTCAAGGAGGAGGTGGGTCTGGAGCTTAGTCATGAGGAATGGAAAGGATTTCAGCAGAGAGGGAGAAGGGTGTAGCCCCAATAGCAACCCGTGGAAATTGTTACTGAACAAATAAGGAACCAGGAAGAGGAAGCAAAGAAATTTGCAGTATAATAGAAAAAGATGGACTCATCATGTGAAACAACCGACTGGTTGAATGGCCCTTGGACTCCACTAGTACTGAGGTGGCAAGAGAAAACAAGAGGTTCCTAGCTTATTGGGTAGGTGGTATTGAGTCATTATCTTTCACAGACAGTAACAGTGATAAGATTGGAAGCCCCAGTTCAGCCAACCCATAGGATCTCATTTCTGAGTCCAGAGAAGAACCTACCCACCCACTTGTGCCTTGGGTCCTACTCTGGGCCAGAAAAACTTAGTTGGAACAGGAGCTGTGGGGAAAACTGGCTCCATCTAAACTGTTTATCAGGGGAAGAGAAGTACCCTATGCCAATTGATGGGAATAGGTTTGGAAGGGAAAATAAGCTCATTTTGGGACTTGTTGAGTTTGAGGTGCTGGGCACCCAACAATTACTTAATAATCTTTGTTGAATAGAGCCAAATTGAATTTCCACAATGCTATCCCACTTTTTCTAGAAAAAAAGAGCTAAGGAGTGACCAAAGGAAAAAGGAATTCTGAACTCTGACCAATGCGATGACCTACCATGATTCTTTTTTCTTTTAAAATAGTATTTTGTATGATTTTACATGTCTAGCCTACGTCACATTGCACACCATCTGGAGGAGGGGGAGTGGAAGGAAGGGGAGAAGACTTAGAACTCAAAATCTGATAGAAGTGAATGTTGAAAATTAAAAACAAAAATGTTTTTAAAAGAATAAAATAGTATTTTATTTTTTCCAATTACATATAAAGACTATCTTTAACATTCTTTTTTTTTAATTGGGGTTCCAAATCTTTCCCCTCCCTCACCTACTTCCTCCCTAAGATGACTAGTAATTTCGATATAGGTTACATATGTGCAATTATGTAAAACATATCTCCATATTAGTCATGTCGTGAAAGAAGAAACAGACCAAAAAGAAAAAAACACACACACAAAATAAAGAAAATGAAAATAGTATGCTTGGATCTGCATTCAGACTCTTATTAATTTTCTCTGGATGTGGACAGCATTTTCCACCATAAGTCCTTTGGAATCGTCTTGGATCGTTGTATTGCTGAGAAGAGCTATGTCACTCATAGTGGAGCATCATATAGTGTTGATGTTACTGTGTACAATGTTCTCCTGGTTCTGCTCACTTTACTTTGCATCAGTGACCCACCATGATTCTTGAGGACTGCTACCCACCTTCTCCTGACAAAGAATTGGATGATATGGGATTTCATTTTGCTTGACTATGCATGTTTATTAAGAGGATTTGTTTTCTTTTTCTTCCCTTTCAGTTTGTTGACTGGGGGAGGAAGAGAAATTAGATGTCTGTTCATTAAAAAATAAAATTTAATTTAATGTTTTAAGAGAGAAAAAAATAATTTTAACTAGGTTCCCATTGATTGGAAAATGACTGAACACTTTATGGAATATGAATGAATGTTCAGGTTGCCTGAATCTGGTCATGTGGTGGGGCCACAGAAGACTCTGTCCCAAGGTATCATAAGACCTGCCCTCCCCATCCTTTGTCTAGGGTCATTGGTACTTACCAGAGAACAAACAGGTCCCAAGGTTCCATTGTCTTCCCTAGAGATATCCCAGATATGAAACTTCCCTTTCCTGCTCCTTCTCTGTGGCTTCAAGCATAAAAGAGGAAAACATAGCTTAGACATCTTCCCAAGAAGGGTGGCCCTGGGTGGCAGACAGGCCCCTGCAGAGAGGTGGGGAAAGAAAAAGTCATGAAGAAATGAATGGGCAGGGAGGGGAAAGAAGAACTCAAAAAGCTTCAGGAAGTTTTTTCTTTAATTTTTAAAGAAAGAACAGACAGAGCACATTGTCCCAGGACAATGTCACAAGACATAATTGGAAACTGATGGTACGAGGATGACTTTGTCATCTGGTACAGGGGGTGGTGACAGGAAGAGGGACCTTCATCATAGAATAATCTGGGTCCAGCATAGGGTAATAAAAAGACTATTGATCTGGATGTCAGGAGACCCAGGGCCTCATCCTGCCTCTACTTACCAACTTAAAATTTTTTGTTAAATGAAACTAACAATGGTTCTACTAGGTATATACACCAAGAAGATAAAAGAAAAATGAAAAAGACCCATATATAAGAAGATATTTATAGCAGCTTTTTTTGTTGTGGCAAAGAATTAGAAACCGAGGGGATGGCCATCCACTGGGGAATGGCTGTACAAATTATGACCCGTGAATGTGAGAGAATACTAATATGCTATAAGAAATGAAAAACCTAGGAAGACTTATATGAATTGATGCAAAGTAAAGTGAACAAGACCAGCAGAGCACTCTATGTAGTAATAGCAGTATTATAAAGTAATTAACAATGAAGAGCTTAGTAACTTAGACTAATTCAGTGACCCACTGCGACTCTAAAGGACTCATGTCCTTTGCTACTACCTCCAGATAGAAAACTGATGGGCTCAGTACTCAGACTGAAACATTTTTCCCTTTCCTTACTTGTTTCATTAAAAAAAAAAATTCACAATGTGGCTAATGTGGTGTTTTCCACGAGTGTATATGTATAATGAATATCATATTTCTTGCCTTCTCAATGGGTGGGTGAGGGGTGGAGGGAGGGAGAGGATATGGAACTGAAGAACAAAATTTTCTTTTAAAGATCATCAGTAGGGGTTCTTAACTTCATTTGGGTCATGGACCCCTTTGGCATGCTGCTGAAGCCTAGCCACTCCTTTCTGGAATTTACTATGACTGTCAGCTAGCTACCAGCTGATCTTATGACATACTTAAAAAGAAAGCAAGTGGCACTAATAGAGATCTGCTGTTTTGGGCCCAATCATCCTTTTCTGTTCCCCTGTGTACATGGAAATGCCCCTTCTATTTGGTGTTGATTGAGTTCAAAGTAAAACTTAAGAGACCTGGAGGGAAAAAAAATAAAGATCTTCTGACTTTCAAGTCCTTGCACCCTTTTCTTCCCTTCCCTCTTGGCTCTTAGACCCCTTTTCCCTCTTCTTTCATTGCCAAACAGAATCCAGCAATGTTTTTTTGGGTGTTGACGGAGGCAGTATTTATAAATTTCCTGTCCTGACTGGTTCGAGCAAACCTGTCAGCCCAACCAATACTCATAGCCGAGCCTATTGGCTTGGGAGGCATTCTGCTGGTGTGGCATGGCCTCGATACACACGTGTGTGTGTGTGTGTGTGTGTGTGTGTGTGTGTGTGTGTGTGTGTGTGTGTCTTTTAGATGAGGCTGCCCCTGCCCTAAGTGCAGAGTGTACTTTCTTGGAGGGAGGAGCAGGAAGCGACTTGGGGTGTATTCTTGGGGGATGTTGGACTGCTCTACTTGAGACTGAAGATCCTCAGTGCCCCTTGGGCATCTTTTGCAGGCTTTTTTTGCCTGCTTCTCAGGGCATTTTATGGGATGTCATGGTTATTTCCTTGCTGTACCAATGGGAGAGTTAGCACTTTGTTTTCGGCTGTCTGCCTCTCCAAGGTCCATGGGTCCATAACCTCATAAAATTCTAGATCAGAGAAGGCATATTAGAAGTCATCAGAATAGGGGTTTTTCTTTTTCTGACATTCTGGTAAGTCTAGCCACTCTTTTCTCAGAAAAATGTCTTTAAATGCAAGAAATAAAATATAGCTATCAAAATACTTTACAAAAAAAGTTCAAAGGCCCCAGGTTAACAATCACTGATTCTAGTGGAACTTCCTTGTTTGATAAAGGAGAAAACTGAGGCCCAGAGTATGTACATCATATCGAAGGTTACAAAGCTCACAGTTAGTGTCATTTCTGCCTTCCCAGCATCTCTCCTATATGCTTATTTGGTACAGGCTCTCATCACCTCATTCCTGGACTATTGCAATAAGCCTACCTGCCCCAAGCATCTCCTCTCCCCAGTCCATCCACTACTCGGCTGCCAAAGGAGTTTTCCTAAAATACAGATCTGACCATGTCACCTCCTTACTCAATAAATTCTCGTGGCTTCCTATTACCTCCAGGATCGCGTACAAAATCATTGGTATCGGAAACCCTTCACAATTTGGGCTCTTTCCAGTCTTCTTACACTTTACTCCTCTCTGGCCATTCCATGATCCAGTGATGATATCTTCCTTGCTGCTGCTTACAGAGGTCGCTCTATCTCCCAATGCTGGGCCTTCTCACTGGCTTTCCCTCATGCCCTGGAAAGTTCCATTTCCTCATCTCCTCCTGGCTTCCCCAGCTTCCTTCAAGACTCCACTCAAATCCTACCTTTTACAAATGGCCTTTCCTGGTCCCCCTGAGTGTTGGTGCCTTCCCCTCTGAGATTATCTCCCATTTTTTTTCTCCATTAAATAGTCTCACACAGGGCAAGTGTTTTCCATGTTGGTCAGAAGAAGCAACACAGGGACATTCTCAAGGTCTCTCTTAAGAACTTTGGAATTGATTGTGTGGCATGGGAGACACTGGCACAGGAGTGCCCAGCATGGCGTGCCCTCATCAGAGAAGGTGCTGTGCTCTATGAGCAAAGCAGAATTGAAACAGCTCAAAGGAAACACAGGATGTGCAAATTTAGAGAATCCACCCCAAATGTTCACAAGGACTATTTGTGCCTGACCTGTGGCAGAGCATTCCAAGCTCGCATTGGTCTGATCAGCCACAGTCGGGCACATTGAAACTTGACTCTAGCAGAGTGATGTCATTTTGGTCCTCTTTGAGAACGAAGGGCAACCACTAACCAACCAATCTCCCCCTTGCACCGTACTTCGGCTGAATAGTTCATTTGTTTGGAGTGTGGGCCTAGTAATGCCATGGTTGTAGGCCATGCCCCCACTCCAACCCTACCTACTTAATTCCTTCCTATCATTTAAGGCGAAGCTTAGATCCTATCCCTTCCAAGAAGTTTTCCTTAGTCTTCCCAAGGGATAATGACTTCCCTACCTCAGACCTACATAGCATTTTGTAACTTCCTTTCTTTTCTTCCTTTTTTTTTCTTTCATAATTAGAGTTAAGTGACTTGTTCAGGGTCACATAACTAGTGCCTGAGGACAAATTTGAACTCAGGTCCTCCTGAATCCAGGACTAGCATTCTATCCACTATGCCTTCTAGCTGCCCTGTAACTTTCTTTTTTTTTTCTTTTTGGAGGGGGGGAAGGTAGGGCAATTGGGGTTAAGTGACTTGCCTAAGGTCACACAGCTATTTTTTGTGTTAAGTGTCTGAGGCTGAATTTGAACTCAGGTCCTCCTGACTCCAGAGCTGGTGCTCTATCCACTGCACCATCTAGCTTCCCCTGCCCTCTAACTTTCTAATGTCCTTATGGTTTTGTGTTATAATTATTTGTATATATGTTCTATTCTCTAGAGGGGTAGCTAGGTGGCATAGAACCCTGGGCCTGGAGTCAGGAAGATGAAACGTTCTGAGTTCAAATCCTGCCTCAGGCACTTAGTAACTGTGTGACCCTGGGTAAGTCACTTTGCCCTGTTTGCCTCAGTTTCTTCATCTGTAAAATGAGCTGGAAAAGGAAATGGCAAACCACTCCAGTATCTTTGCTAAGAAAACCCCAAATGGGGTCATGAAGAGTCAGACATGACTGAAAATTACTGAACAACAACCTATTCCTTATAAGACTTTAAGCTCTAAAAGGCCAAGGAATGTTAATTAAATTAAATACAGCATGTCTATGTGTCTACTACTTGGCTAGAAGCTAGGCGAGGTATAGCTGATTGGCCTAAGTGGATAGAGTCCTGGACTTTTATTCAGGAAGACCTGAGTTCAAATCCTATCTCAGATACTCACCAGCTATATCACTCTGAGTGAGTCATTTGACCCCTCTGGGCTTCGTCTTCCTTATCTGTGAAACAGGATAATAATAGCACCCACCTCACGTGATTGTCATGAGACTAACATAGATAACACATGCAAAGTGTTCTCCAAACCTTAAAGCACTGTATAGATGCTGGCTGTTAACTGTTAGAAAAATGCATAAGAATAAGGGCTTGTTTCCTTTCCTTCTTTGCCCTTCTTTCCCAGAGCTAAAGATGGGTGAAGGACATAACACAAACACAAATATCTGTAATACTCTATTTATAATGGCCATTCATGGGAAGAGCCTATGTTAAAAAAGAAAAACTCCTCAGAGCTCTAAATGGGTTTGGGCAGCCTTTCCCCTTTTTGTGAGAGGGACAGAAGAGTAGGGTAGAGGTGTGTGTTGGGGAAGTCCAGAGAAGACCTTTCATATTGGAGTGTTCATGAAAGGAATGGAGAACAAGCAGGGGAAGGTAAATCCTGCCGTGAGTGTGGAGAAGTCCCAAGGTCAAGCTGGGACTCTGCTGAGACATGGAGAAACAGATCAAGAGAAGGTGTCGGAGTGATGACTGGCAGGCAGATGTGGGACTGGGGGAACCGATGCTTCAAGCCCCCTCCTGCACCAGACACAGAACACAGACCTGCAAGAGGTCCAGTTGTGCCCAAGGAGTGGCATAGTGTATAGAACCCTGGCCCTGGAGTCAGGAAATGAAACTTTCTGAGTTCAAATCCTGCCTCAGACACTTAGTAACTGTGTGACCCTGGGTAAGTCACTTTGCCCTGTTTGCCTCAGTTTCTTCATCTGTAAAATGAGCTGGAAAAGGAAATGGCAAACCACTCCAGTATCTTTGCTAAGAAAAACCCAAATGGGGTCATGAAGAGTCAGACATGACTGAAAATTACTGAACAACTGAACAACAATGCTGCTAATTGGTGCTGTGAGTTAGCAGGGATGGCGACCAAACCTCTGAGGTCAGGGAAGGAAATGGAGCGCACCAGATAGAGAATGTAACGGTTACGTCTGTTCTTTCCTGCCTTTAACAAACCTGTTCTATGTTTAACATCCTGGTTGATCCAATGCTTTCAGGGGATTGAAGTGCTCAAAAGACCGGGCGCGCGGCTAGGTGGTGCAGTGAGTAGAGCGTCGGCCCTGGAGTCAGAAGGACCTGAGTTTGGATCCGGCCTCAGACACTTAACACTCACACACAAACAAAAACCTAGCCGTGTGACCTTGAGCAAGTTACTTAACCCCAACTGCCCTCCAAAAAGGCAAAAAACCCAAACAAACAAAAACCAAAAAACAAAGAGAAAGACCCAAGCCAGAACCTGATGTCCACTGGGGTAATCTTAGGTGGGGAGATGAGCCACAGAAATCATGAAAAATGTGAAAACTATCTTCCTGAGTTCAGATTCTGACAATCAGGCTGTGCATTATGAATGTATCAGAGAGGTATAGGAAATATGCCATGTGAAGTTCAAGAAAGAAAGATTTCACTGAAAGGATTGTGTAAGAAGGGTGGCAATTGAACTGAGCTAAAGGAAGGGAAAGAAATTTAGCAAAGAGGGGGAGGAATGCTATTTTAGGCATAAAGAATAGCAAGGACAGTGGAAGACATCAGCTCTAATCGGTCCCATCATATTGGAGCACAGTGTGCATGGAGTTTGCATGAAAGGTGAGATAAGGTAAGAGATACAGAGTAGATGCTGTTTTGCAGAGGGCCTTGAATGCCAGGCAAAGGAGCTTGGATTTAATTTGGTAGAATGAGATTTTTGAGAAGTTACATATCCATACCTGTTCATGAAGGATGGATTGGAGTAGGGAGAAAGTGAGCTACTACAGTGGTCTAGAAAGTTGTGAATTCATGACTATAGTAGACTAGTAGTGGGAGTAGAGAGGAAAAGATGCTTGGGATACAAGTTCAGAGATAGAATCAACAGGATTTGGTAATCGATGAGATATGAGAGGAGAGAGAGACAGAGACAGAGACAGAGAGAAAGATATGAGAGAGAGGGAGAGACAGAGACAGAGAGAGAGGGAGAGACAGAGAGACAGAGATATGAGAGAGAGAGGGAGAAAGAGAGAGAGACAGACAGAGAGACAGAGATATGAGAGAGAGAGGGAGAAAGAGAGAGAGACACACACACACACAGAGAGACAGAGAAGGAGAGAGAGACAGAGACAGAAAGAGACAGAGATGTCAGAGAGAGAGAGGAGAGACACAGAGAGAGAGAGAGACACACACACACACACAGAGAGAGACAGAGATGAGAGAGAGAGAGAGAGAGAGAGAGAGAGAGAGAGAGAGAGAGAGAGAGAAAGGAAGAGTCAGAGTCAGTCAAGAAGCATTTACTAAATGCCTTTTACCTACCAAATAGTGTGCTAAGAGCTGAGGATACAAAGAAAGGCAAAAAACAGTCCCTACACTCAAGGATTTCACAGTCTATGGAGGAGACAACATGCCAATACCCATGCACAAATAAACTATATACAAGATAAACTGGAGGTAGTCTGGGGAGGGGAAGGCACCTTGGTAGAGGCCTCTTGAAGAAGGTGAGACTTTGGTTGACACTTAAAGGAAGCCAGAAGGTAGAAATGAAGAGGGAGAGAATTCAAGACATAAGGACCAGCCAGTGAAAGTGCCTGGAGTGGGAAGATGGAGTGTTTTGTTTGTGGAAGAGTTAGGAAGCCAGTCATTAGGGTGAGTAAGGTGTCAGCCTGGAAAGGCAGGAAGGGCCCAGGCCCAGGTAAGGGCTCTCAGAGTCAAACAGGATTTTCTAATTGATCCTAGAAGAAATAGGAGGCTAGTGAAATTTATTGTATAAGGAGGTGATGTAGACAGACCTCTGTTAAAGACAATAAATTTGACGGGAGAACAGAGGTTGAAATGGAGTGAAGAGAGACTTGAAACAGGCAAACCCACCAGAAGGCTGTTGCAGTAGTCCACAACTGAGGTGATTAGGGCCTACATTGGGATTTTAGCAGTGCCAGAGGAGAGAAGGAAGATAATACAAAGATGGAAATGACAAGACTTGGTGACAGGTTTAATATGGGGGTGGGTGGAAGATGAGAGAGAGTGAAGAATGGCATCTAAGATGGCATCTAGGGGGCAAGCGTAAGTGACTGGGAGGATGGTGGTAGCTTCAACAGTAATAGGGAGGGTTGGAGGATTGGGGGGTCTGGAGGGAAGGATAATTAGCTCAGTTCTGGACGTGTTGGGTTTAAGGTGTCTACAAGATGTGGAGTTTGAGATGGAAATATGAGATTGGAGGTCAGAAGAGAGGCTAGGGCTGGACAAAGAGATCTGAGAAACATCTGCGTTGATATGATAGTTGAATCCGTGGGAGCTGATGGGATCACTGAGGGAATTAGCCTAGAAGGAGAAGAGGACACAGGACTGAACTTTGAGAGACCCTCAGGGTGAACAGCTGTGACCTGGCTGAAGATGGCCCAAAGAAGACTGAGAGGGGCAGAAACAAGGAAGAATGAGAGAGGACAGAGCCACAAAAAGCTTAGAACAATCAAGAAAAATAAAGGGACCTACAGTGTCAGAGGCTGCAGAGAGGTCAAGAGGATGAGGATGGAGAAGAGAACGATAGATTTTGTAATTGTGAGATCAGTGATCACTTTGGAGAGAACAGTTTTAGTTGGATGATGAGATCTGAAGCCAGAACGCAAAGAGTTAACAAGAAAGCAAAGGAAGACGATGATAGCAAGATGTGGGAGATGGGTTGTTGGTGGTGGCACAGATAGGGAAGTCAGAAGGAGGAGCAGGTTTGGGAGGAAAAATAAGCTTGGTTTGGGATGTGTTTCATTTAAGGTTCTGGACACACAAAAAGCTCTTAATAAACGTCTGCACAATGGAGTGCAATTCAGTTTCAACGATGCTACTCTGTCTTCTCCATAAAAGGGAGCAAGGGGGTGACAAAAGGAAAGAATTCTGAGTTGGTGCTCATTGACTGGGGAATGACTAAATTTAGGGTGGTATCTGAGTGTCACGGACTAATTTCTAGTCACTAGCGTTTCACAATAAGAAATGGTAACTATGGAGAATTCAAAGAAAAACGGGAAAATTTGTGGTGTTGATACTGAGAAAAGTAGGCAGAACCAGTGTAAGGAGCCTCATAGTCTCCCTGCCCTCCTAAGTGAAAACATGGGAGAAGCCCACATGCTCTGTTTCTTGGATAACTTTAAGGCCCCTGCCCCACTGGTGGGGAGTCTGAATGTCCACTAGCCCTCCATTTTCCAGGTATCCCCAGCTCACCATAGCTCATAATCAGCACCTAAATCTTGACCTGTATTTTCTGTCCAGAGCCCTTGCTTTTCCTCTCCTCCCTCTCCTCCAAATGTCTGGTGCTTCCTGACTCAGATAATAACCTCCCCAAAACCCACAGGGCTTTATTGCTTTTGTTGCCCCCTTTCCACCAAGCTTTCCATTGGAGCCTGATCTGTTTCCATCCTCCCAGACTACCCCTTGCATTGTGAATATTTTCCCTCCATAAAGCTGGTTTGCTTTACTTTCTTGTGCTGTGCTTTGCTCTTCCATACTCACCCCCTTCCTGGTATGGCACCCTAGAATCCTGAATTTCATTCAGATTACATTAAGATAACCAGGGAAGGAAAAAAAACAAAAAACAAAACAAAACAAAAAAGATAACCAGGGAAGGCAGCACAGTGGATAGTGTTGTGTTTGGAGTTCAAATCCAGCCTCAGACACTGACTAGCTGGGCAAGTCACTTCACCCTGTTTGCCTCAGTTTCCTCATCTATAGAATGAAATGGAGAAGGAAATGGCAAACCACTCCAGTATCTTTGCCAAGAAAACCCCAAATGGGGTCACAAAGAGTAGGACATGACAGAAAACTACTAAACTACAG
This sequence comes from Gymnobelideus leadbeateri, assembly GCA_011680675.1. NCBI lineage: Eukaryota > Metazoa > Chordata > Mammalia > Diprotodontia > Petauridae > Gymnobelideus > Gymnobelideus leadbeateri. Next base: position 374,883 of record WOXC01008144.1, read on the forward strand.
CAACCAGGGGAACAGTTTGCACAACAACCATAGTAGCACAAAGGAAAGTAATTCTAAAGAACACTGATCAGTGCAGTGAATAGTCATGACTTTCAAAAAGTGAATATGAAGTGTGTAGCCTGTTTTGGGTTTTTTTGCGGGGCGGGAGGGCAGGGCAATTGGGGTTAAGTGACTTGCCCAAGGTCACACGGCCAGTAAGTACTAAGTGTCTGAGGTCAGATCTGAACTCAAGTCCTCCTGACTCCAGGGGCAGTGCTCTATTCACTGCACCACCTAGCCACCCCTATGTGGCCTGTTTTTCGGAAAAGAAGTTCTAATAGGTGCCCAATGAGGCATATATTGTTGGACATAGCCATTGTGTCAATTTATTTTGTCAGTCAATAAGCATTTATTAAGTGCCTACTATGTTCCAGTGGTAAGCACTGTAGATATGAAAAGAAGCAAAACAAATCCCTGACCTCAAGGAGCTTACAATCTAATAAGAGAAACACCAAGTGAACAAATGTGTACAAACAAGTTATAGGCAGGATTAATGTGAAATAATTAGCAGAAGGAGGGCCTTAATATTAAGGGCCACTGGGGAAGGCTTCCTGTAGAAAGTGGAATTTAGTTGGGATTTCAGGGAAGCTAGTAGGGCAGTTAGGTGGCACAGTGGATAGAGCACTGGAACTGGAGTCAGGAGGACCTGAGTTCAAATCCAGCTTCAGACACTAGCTGTGTGACCCTGGGCAAGTCACTTCACCCTGTTTACCTCAGTTTCCTCACCTGTAAAATGAGCAGGAGAAGGAAATGGCAAACCACTCCAGTATCTTTGCAAAACTTTGCAAAGACCTCAAATGAGGTCACAGAGTCAGACATGACTGAAAGAACAACAAGGGAAGCCAGTAGGCAGAGATGAGGAGGGAGAGCTCCCCAGACTTGGGGAACAGTCAGTGAAAACACCTGGAGTTGAGAGATGGATTGTCTTATTTGCAGAACAGCAACAAAGGCCATTGTAGCTGGATCATTCTCACAATAACCCTTTGAGGTTGATGTTATCCCCATCTTACAGGTGAGGAAACTGAGGCAAATAGAGATTAAATGACAAGCCCAGGATCACACAGTTAGTAAGTATCTGAGGTTGGTGTCCTGATTCCAGGCTCAGCACTCAAATCACCTTGATACTGGCTGCCTCTTAAGTTAGCAGTCATTGAAGTCATCATTGAAAAGTGGTAGGAATGAAAAAATGAATAAAACATTTTTTAAAAATAGAAATGTATATGGAAGGGAAGGAAAAAAAATTATGGAGTTATTGAGGATTTCTATGTGTCTACATACACCAAGGATTCTTAGTAAAAACGTCAACTTCTGACCACAAAATTTGAATAATAACATCAAAGAATGTCAGAGAGAAACTCAACAAATGATGGGTGTTAAGTTACAGACAAAATAAAGGCCTAATAGCTGCTATTTTAAACATGAGTGACTCTTGGCCCCTCCCTGTCTCCATCCCTCCATAAATTGACAAGTATATCTAATGTGTTTTTGTTGGTTTTTGGCGGGTGGAAGTGGGGAGGGCAGTCTGTCTATGGAGGGGCCGTAGTGTAAACACATATGTGTGGGAGTGGACCTTAAAAAGAGATTCCAGTTCTATCTTGTGAAATCCTAAACTGAGCCTGAGATTCTAAACCTACCTGCAAGGTTGTTTTACTAAGCAAGAAGGAAAAGGCTTGCTTGCTGGGCCTATCCTATTTAATAAATAACGATTATCCTCTTTCCCCAAAATGAACCAAAAGTGTTTTATCATTCATGGAGGTGTTCCAGAGCCCCAAATACCCCTACCAAGACAGAGGCTTCAGGCACTGACCCCAGGAATGAAGGGCCTGGCTAGTAGCCATCAAAGGCTTAACACCATGCCTAGCAAATAGTAGGTGCTTTATACACCTACTATGCTGACTGACTGATCACAGGACCAGAAGCTGAGTGGCATGGATGTAGTAATAGAGTGCCTGGGGCTCATATCCTGGCTTTGCTTACTTACTATCTAGTGACCTTAGATAAGTCATTTTATTTCTCTGGGTCTCAATTTCCCCATCTGTAAAATAAAGGATTTGATCTCTGAGGATTCCTTCTACCCCCAAATCTATAATCCTATAACCAGGTTAGCTGAGTGTGGAGCCTAAGATCATCATCATTACCAACATTTTTATAGCACCTTAAGGTTTGTAAAGTACTTTATCAATTGTATCTCATCCTCACAACAACCTAGAGAGGTAGGTGTGATTACGCCCATTTTACAGATGAGGGAACTGACTTGCCAAGGTTTACCTAGCTTATAAGTCTCTGAGACTGGATTTGAACTTAGTTCAATGCTCTGTCCACAGCATCATCCAGCTGCCTCTTAAGATAGTAGCTTTAATTAAGGCTGGAAGGGTCATCAGATTCGAGATGAAGAACTGGAAGAGGGACCTTAGAGGTCATCAGATCCAACCTTTTCTACAGAGGAGGAAATTGAGGCCCAAAGATTAGCGTGTCTCAGGCTATATTCTAAATGAGGTCTTCCTATTTCTAGGTCCAGCTCTTTATCCCCTTATATCAAGCCACTATCAATTTATATTGTTGTTCATTTTTCAGATGAGAAAACTGAGACAAATTGGGTTAAGTGACTTGACTAAGGTCACACAGCTAATAAGTATCTGCAGCTGATTTGAACTCAGCTTTTCCTGACTTCAGGTCCAGTGCTCTACTGACTGTGTCACCTAGCCACCCCCCAAAGAAGGGTTAATTGCACCAATTCCTGAGACTACGTACTAGGGCAAGGAGGCAGTTGCAGCCTGCATGGGTAGAGGCAGGGCTAGCTGCCACAAAATCATAGATTTTTGGAAAGAATAATTATGCCAGCTGGGACTTTTGTCTTTTGAATGCTTGCCTCAGTTCAGATAAGTGGTAGTACTAAATGGTACTATTTCAGGAACAATTTGGGTTAAATAGGCATTTGTGGATTAGCTTGGGAACTTAACCACCATTAGAACATACTCTCCCTAGGGAAACATGAGTTCCAAACCATTGACTTACAAACAAATTCAGACATGAGTAATTTACAAGATCAACCTCACAGAGCAAGTCAACCACTCTATATTAGAGAAAAAACCTGGTCCAACCAGGAACCTGAAAGCCTGGATCCGATAAAACCCTATCCAGTGGATGGGGGAAGGCTGTCAGTGACTTTCCTGAATAGTAATGGCTCCCATTTATTTAGGCCTTCATAGTTTACTAAGTCCTGATATCCTGTAACTCATCTGAACATTGCAAAACTCCTGAGATAGACAATATAAATACTTTTTTAAGTTTTATTGATTTTTTTTTTTGCACATTGCTGTCCATTTTCCAACGATCAGCCCTCCTTACCCAAGACTCTTCTCTGAAAGGACAGCTGTTCAGTCCAGGCATTTCAGTCCTGTCAGACTCTTGGTGACCTCATTTGGGGTTTTCTTGGCAGAGATCATGGAGTGGTTTTGCCATTTCTTTCTTCAGCTCATTTTACAGATGAGGAAACAGAGGCAAACAGGGTTAAATGACTTGCCCAGGGTCACATAATCAATAAGTGTCTGAAGCTGGATTTAAACTCAGGGAGATAAATATTCCAGACTCCAGGCCTGGCACTACATTCTCTGTGCCTCCTAGCTGCCCAGTACTTCATAATAATATTAACTAATATTTATATAGTACCTATTATGTGCCAGACACTGCTAAATGCTTTACAAATATCTCCTTTGATCCTCACCACAACCCTGAATGGTAAGTGCTATTATTAACCCATTTAACATTTATATATACATATGTATATACATCCATAAAAAACCCAGTATTAACTTAATATTAACTACAAAAACAGTTGAGGAAACTGAGGCAAAGGTTAAGTAACTTTCCCAGGGTCACACAGCTAGTCAGTATCTAAGTACAGATTTTAATTTGGGTTTTCCTGAGTCCTGGCCCAGGCTCTATTCATTGCACCACATGTCTATATAGTACTTACATTATTTTATATATGATATAAGATATAACATGATGTAATGTAATATATTATATATAGCACTATATATTATTACTATATAGTTCTTATATCTATATAGTACTTATATAGTATATTATCATATAATAGATCATATTATATAAGTGCTATATAGTAATTTATATTATATATAATATAATCTATTATAGAATATAATAATATATGATATATAAGTGCTACATAGTACTTATGTCCACATAGTACTTATATTACTTTATATTATAGTATTACATATTATTAATATATAGTACTTGTAACCACTTTCAAGCCTAGTCCCAAACGATTTTCTAGATTGATTGAACAAGTTCTCAGTGACACCAACAGCTGTGAAGATCCTCCCTTGTTCATGTTCCTAATTTTCCGTCTTTATCATCCTTGTTAATTTGCTGGGTGAGGTTTTAATTGCAAGTGTATTTCCTAATCCCCATTTTCCAGATGAGGAAGTTGAGGCCCCGTGACACAGCTAATCTGTGTCAGAGCTAGGCCTCCAGCCTGGGGCTTCTGCTTCCAGATGCAGAGCTCTTTCCACTCCATCATGCTTTGGAATAGTTTGGCCGGAGCTTTCCACAGCCAGCCACGAGGCTCCTCCAAGAGTGGGACTTTGGATGCCAATGACTACAGCAAGGTAGCACACAGAACTCTTACACAGCCTGTTGATAATGGAAACTTTGTTCACATGTCTCCTTTGGAAGCCTCCCTGTGCCCCACGTGGTCAGCTTTTTCCTGGAGTGGCCCTGGTTGGCATCAAACACAGACAGGAATATATTACATAGTGGTTGGGGTTCCACCCTTCCCTCCCTGGGCAAATTCGTTGGCTATGGATGGACATTTTCACCCAGAAAAAAAAAAATGACAGGACTTGGTTGTTTCTTGGGGCCTTTTATAGGATGCTCTTCCCTGGGTCTTTCTTGGCCCACCCTTGCAGCCCCACCCTCCTTTGCTGGCTCACTCCCCAGTCATCAGATGTTTAACTTTCTTGGCCTAGCAATTTTCACTTCCCCTGAGGGCCAGCGGCCCAAGTTTGCTACCAGCTAAAGCATTCTTGGAAAACATCACTTCCTCTGGAGCAAGTTTGGCTTCACTAACCCCTGGTCCTAAACAGGAGAAGGAAATATTAAGATTTTGTTTTTCCCCAGGTGCCCTCCACAGCAGGACAGTGGTCAGGATCCAAAAGACACAAGTAACCATTGCTAACATTTATATAGCACCTTAAGGTTTGAAAAGGTGGGGTTTTTGTTCATTTGGGTTTTTTTTTTTTTACAAATTTTATCTCATTTGATATTCCTCAACCCTGTGAGGTAGATGCTATTATTATCCCTATTTTTCAGATGGGAAAACTGGGACTGGGAAAGGTTAAGTGACTTGTCCAAAGCCACTTTACTTCCTGTGGCTGAAGCAAGATTATACTTCAGGGCTTTCTGACTCCAAGTCTCCAGTACTATCTACTAGAGTCCAGGGGTGGAGAAATTGAGACCTCTGGCCATATGTGGCCCTCTAGGTCCTCAAGTGCAGCCTCTAACTGAATCCAAACATCACAGAGCAAATCCCCTTAATAAATGGATTTGTTCTATAAAACTTGGACTTAGTCAGAAGGCCGAGCCCAGGGATCTAGAAGGCCACACATGGCTTGGATGATGACCAAGAAGCTCAGGAGAGGTGCTGGTTATCTGGGGAGAGAGAATGTGTAATGTTTTGGACATGTTGAGTTTACTATGCATATGGGACATAAGCTTTGAGATGTGCCATTGTCTCTTGTATCTCTTCCTTCCAAGGCCTTTCCTCCATTGAAGTCTTCCCTGATTTGGCCTAACAGAAAGTAATCTCTGGGGAAGGTAGGTGACACAGTGAATAAAGCACCAGCCCTGGAGTCAGGAGGACCTGAGTTTCAGTCTGGTCTCAGACACTTGACACCCTTACTAGCTGTGTGACCTTGGGCAAGTCACTTAACCCCAATTGCCTTGCCTTCCTCCCTCCAAAAAGAAGTGATCTCCCAAACACCTGAAGACTCATAGAAACTGATGCAAATGTAAAAACTGACAGTCCTGAAAGACTTAATAATAAAAATAATATTAGTAATTATTTTTCAGTTGTGTCTGACTCTCTTTGACCCCATTTGGGGTTTTCTTGGCAAAGATGCTAGAGTGGTTTGCCATTTCCTTCTCCAGTTCATTTTACAGATGAGGGAACTGAGGCAAACAGTGTTAAGTGACTTGCCCAGGGTCACACAGTATTAAGTGTCAGAGAGGAGATTTGAACTCAGATACTCTGCCCCCAGCCTTTCAGTATGTATACACATCCTCAAGTTGTACATGGTGAGGGTGTGACCCTAAAGGCAGAGGAGGGATGGTCAGATGATCCCTCAAGGTCCTTTCTCTGACCTTATCATGTCTTTTGCTTAGATTGGCCTATTGTAATAACTGCTATTTCTATCCCCACTTAAAGTTTACATAAGGCTTTCCTCCTTACAGCCCCATGAGGTAGGTCGTGCAATTATTATTTGCTATGTTGTCAACCTCTAGCCCTCCCCACCCTACTTCCCTAACATCTGAATGCTTTGGTGTTGATATGAGACTTCCTTTCAGTCTTGCTCAGCTCCTCCCTGGAAGATTACTGTGATGCCAGGGCTGGAAACTAAGCCAGCCAAGAGGGAGGCTGGAGTCAGGACTTCTCCCGGGGTTCCATACTCTCTTTAACCTACTCTAGGCTTGGACAGAACAGGCATGTGGCTTAGTAAAAATAACTCTGTGGATTCGGAGCAGTGTGGCACAGTGGAACAGTGAGAGGGCCTGGGTCCAGACACCACCTGTGACACTTACTTGGACAAATGACCTTGGGCATCTTCTCTGGACTTTCACTTCCTGGTCTGTAAAATGATGGGGGGTAGGACCAGGTGGCCTGCTAAGGTCTCTTCCAGCTCTAAATACATGATACCATGATTTGGAATCAGGAAATAACTTTGAGTTTGGAATTCCAACCTTGACCCATTAATTAAGAAGTTACTTAACCTTGTTGAGCCTTAGTTTTCTCATCTGCAAAATGGGGGGGGGGGGCTGGGGGGGAGGAAGAGGGGCCAAAGAGAGCCAAAACTCCCTTCTCGTCACGGTCTCTGGCCACGTGGCAGTTCCTTTCTTGGCTAGCCTGGTTTCCTTTCCCTTGTATCACCATAATCTCCCCAGGAGGATCTGAGTAAGAGCACAGTTAAGATTCCGGGGAAGGGAAGTCCCATATCAACACCAAGTCATTCGGATTGTTACAAGAGCTGGGTGGGGAAGGCCAGAGGTTGCCAGCTGAGTGAATTATGGAATGGACGTTTTGCCTCATTCAAAGAGTTGCTGACCTACTGAATCCCAAGACCATATGAGACGTTATCAGTAAATGGCCCCTTTGCCCTACAGACCACACCTGGCTGTTTTCTCATCCCCAAACTTTATACTAGTGCCCTCTCAACTAAATCTCTCCCCAGTATTTTCCTGCTTTATCTGAGTCTAAGAAATACTTGTCATCCACAAGACTTCCTGTGTTTTCTTTAAACACACCCAGTTTCTTTTTGGGGAACAGTAAATCAAAGCTACTTGCTTTATTTGGATGCCACCCCCTTTTAGGAAGCCTGCAGAGGTGACACCCCTAATTGAACTACTGCCCCCAGGGCTCAGGAGCCAGGGAGAAGGGACGTCCTGAGAGTCAGTACTAGGAAGGCCTCCCAGTATGTGACTTAAGCCAACACCTTGATCGTGTCCCATCCATGGTAAGGGCATCAAAATAGCCAGTCTGGTTCAGCATCATTGATCAATCAGACAGACTTAGGGAAGCAGCCTGGTGGTGTAAGGGCACCAGGCTGTGAGTCAAGAAACTCGGGTTCTAGTCCCAGTTTTGTTACTAACTCACTATGTATTTTGTCACAAAACCCTTCTCCTTTTCGGTCTTGCTTTCCTTACTTTTAAAATTTAAGCATTTATTTTTCTCTTCCCAGCCCAAAACTAAAGAAAAGAGAAACAAAATCTTTGTAAGACATAAGGATAACAAAGAAAAACAATTTCATACATTGTCCATGTGAAAGCACATGTCTTGTTCTGCATCTTGAGTCTTTTTTTGCTTTTTAGAGGGCAATTGGGTTTAAGTGACTTGCCTAAGGTCATTCAGCTAGTGAATGTGTCAAGTGTCTAAGGCTGGGTTTTGAACTCAGGTCCTTCTGACTCCAGGGTGGTGCTCTATTCACTGCACCACCTCGCCACCCCTTATGGCCTCTCTTTCAGGGCTAGATAGCATTTTTAGGTGGTGCCATTCATAGAGTACTGGACCTGGAGTAAGAAAAATTTGAGTTTAAAATGCAGAGTCAGATACTTGATAGTTATATGAGCCTGGGCAAGTCACTTAACCTTTGTTTGCCTCAATTTCCTCCACTGGAAAATGGACATAAAAATAACACCCCCTTCCCAGAGTGGCTGTGAGGATCCAATTGGGTGATACTTGTAAAGCACTTTCCATAGTTACCTTTCTTATTATTTGGTTGTTTTTATCAGTTCCTTTCCTGACAAATAAATTAATGGCTCCCATGTATTTAGGCCTTTATAGTTTACAAAGTTATATCCTATAACTTATCTGAACTTTGCAAAACTCCTGAGATAAGGCAATATAAATACTTGTCTATAAAAACTTTTTGAAAAGTTTTATTGATTTTTTTGGACATTGCTGTCCATTTCCCAGTGATCAGCCCTCCTTACTCCAAGACTCTTATCTGAAAGGACAGTTATTCAGTATAGGCATTTCTGTCCTTTCAGACTCTTGGTGATCCCATTTGGGATTTTCTTGGCAAAGATCATGAAGTGGATTGCCATTTCCTTCTCCAGCTCATTTTACAGATGAGGAAGCTGAGGCAAACAGAGCCAAGTGACTTGCTCAGGGTCACACAGCTAGTAAGTGTCTGAGGCCAGATTTGACTCAGAAAGATGAGTCCTCCTGACTCCAGGCCTGATACTCTATCTAGGGCAAATAAATATGATACAAAGTAAAGTGGTAAGGAAACTGAGACCCAGAGGGGGAAAGAAACTTTCCCAAAGTCACCTAAAGATAGAGTTGGGAGCTTTCCTGACTCATAGTCTGGTGTCCTTTTCCCTATACCAGGCTGCCCCCCCAAGACTCTCTGTTTAATGGATAATGAGGGCAAAGGAGAAATCGGTTTAGGAAAATTTGAGGAGGCAAAGGACACTTTCAACTTGGGGGATAGGGAAAGGCTACCTGAGGGAGGAGGCATCTGACCTTCCCCTTGAAGGAAGAGGATTCTGAAAGGCAGAGATGAAGAGGTAAGTAGATTCCAGGCCTGGACCAGTATAAAGCCAGTATAAAGATATGGAGGCAGGAGATTTCATATCCAGTTCAGGAAATTCAGGGAGTAGCTAATAATAGTCCAATTTGACTTGATTATAAAGGAAGAGGCATGGGACACGATAGGTGCTGGGCCTGGAGTCAAGAAGACTCATCTTCCTGAGTTCAAATCCAGCCTCAGACCCTTAATAGCTGTGTGACCCTGGGTGAATCACTTCACCCTGTTTGCCTCAGTTTCCTCATCTGTCAAATGAGCTGGAGAAGGAAATGGTAAACCACTCAGTATCTTTGCCAAGAAAACCCCAAATGGGGTCACAGAGAGTCAGACACAACTAAAAAAAGGACTGAACAACAACACAACATGGGAAATAGGCTAGAAAGGGAGACTGGAACCTGATTGTAGAGGACCTTAAATGCCAGCCCAAGAAGTCGATGTTTTATCCTACAGGAAACAGAGAGCACCTCTGAAGATTTTTTATTAAAGTTGTGACATGGTTTTAGTCAGATCATTTTGGTGGCTGTGCGGAGATGAGAAGCAGTGAGACCCATTAGGAGTCTGCTAAAATAATCTAGGTAAGAAGTAGGTGAAAATGACTCCAAAAGGTGTGGTAGCAATGAGACTGGATAGAGGGATGTATTGGGGGGGTCGTCTTCTCTGATATCAACTTCACAGCTTAATTATAATTACTATGTCATATTTTATTTTTGTTAATATTTTATAATAATATATTATTACAATATAATTGCATTAATATAATAATTACAGGTAGCATTTGTATAGTACTACTCTGTGCCAGGCATTATGCTGAGTAGTTTACAAATATCATCTCATTTGATTCCCAGGAGGTAAGTGTTGTGGTTACCCCTGTTTTATAATTGGAGAAGCTGAGGCAAACAGAAGTTAAGTGACTTGCCCCAGGTCACATGGCTAGTAAAGTCCAAGGTGGCATTTGAATTCAGGTGCACCAGACTTGAGGCACAGTTCTCTATCCACTGGGCTATCTAGCCACCTGAAGACTAGAAGAATGGGGGATGATTAGTTGAGCTCTAATCCAGCCAAGAAAATTTGAAGGAATGTGGTATAGTGGCAAGAGGTCATGAGTTTGAATCCTGGCTCTGCCACATATACGCCTTGTATGGTCTTAGCTTCTCCAGACCTCAGTTTCCTCATCTGTAAAATGGAAGAGTTGTTCTCAAAGACTTTAAGATGCCTTTTGCTTAGACTTACATATTAGCCTTTCTTGTTTGCACAAAGTATTATCTCACACCCAGATGTCCTAATGTCTTCATCACATAGCATGAAACCTATCCTAACTGTTTTAGAAGCTCTTTAGATTTCCAGCCTGTATTATTTCTAGGTATAACATGCTTAATACATCATGTTTAGTCATTTCTTTTATTGGTCCTATTCAAATGGCCCTTAGTCCTAACATCCTGGGATTTTCTGGACAAGTACAAACTTAGCCCAGCTATCTCCATCATGATTTTAATAAGAACAGCTCTTGTTGGGGTTGAGATCCAGTTTTGGAATTGGGAAGATCTGGGCTCAGATTTAACCTTTGGTACATACTAGCTGTGTGATTATGGGTAAGGTACTGAACTTCTCAGTTCCCCAGACACCTCTCAAAGGCAATAGCCTTACACAAGAATGCTTGATATGCATTAGTGCCAGTAATTTCCAAACCCATTTCCCTACCCTGATGAAATCCCAGCTCTGCACCAACTCTACCCAAAAGACCAATAGCAAAAAGCTCTTAATTATATATCACTTTGCCTTTTACCCAGTGTCTCCTTTCAATAGCCCTCTGAGATAGAGAACCCTGGAATTTTTATCCCCATTTTATAGATGAGGAAACTTCCACTCTGAGGTTGTGACTTGTCATGCTCAATTAACATTTATTAATCTCCTAGTATGTGTTAGACTAAGTGCTGGGGCTACAAATACAGACAAAGGGTAGTCCCTGCCCTCAAGGGGTTTACAATCTAATGGGGGAGACAACATACAAATAATATACACAAAGCAAGCTATCTCTTTTTGTGGTGGCAAAGAACTGGAAATTGAGGGGATGCCCATCCACCTGGGAATGGCTGAGCAAGCTGTGGCATATGAATGTAATGGAATACTGTTGTGCTATAAGAAACAATGAGCAGGCAGACTTCAGAAAAACCTGGAAAGACTTATATGAACCGATGCTGAGTGAGGGGAGCAGAACCAGGAGAACATTGTACACAGTAACAGCCCCAGTGTTCGAGGATTGACTTTGAGAGACTTGGCTCTTCTCAGCAATGTGAGGATCTAAGACAATTCCAAAAGGCTCATGATGGAAAATACTATCCATATCCAGAGAAAGAATTGTGGAGTCTGAGTGCAGATCAAAGCATACTATTTGCTTTCTCTTTTTTGTTTTGTTATAATTTGTTTTGTTTCTTCTTTGTTGTGGAATTCTCCTTTACAATATGACTAATTCAAAAATATGTTGAATATGAATGTATGAGTTGAGCCTATATTAGATCACATGCCATCTTGGGGAGGAGGAAGGGGAGAAAATTTAAAACTCTAAAGCCTGTGGAACTGAATGTTGTAAACTAAAAATAAATATATATTTTTTTAAAAAGCAAGATATCTACAGGATAAATAGGAAATAATTAATAATTAAGGGGGGCTCAGGAAGGCTTCCTGTAGAAGGTGGGATTTGTTTTGGGACTTAAAGGAAGCCAAGGAGGTCAGTAGTCAGAGGAGAGGAGGAAAAGTGTTCCAGGCATGGGGGACAGTCAGAGACAATGCTCAGAGTCAAAAGATGGAGTATTTTGTTCATGCAATAGTGTCATTGGATGTTAAGGAGTAAGGTTCATAAAGACTGGGAAGGTATGAGGGGACTAGGTTCTTAAGGGATTTGAATGCCAAACAGCATTTTTTATTTGTTCCTGGAGGCAATAGGGAGCCACCAGAGTTTATTGAGTGGGAGATGGTGACTGGATGTTTTAGGAAAATCATTTTAGTGGCTTAGTGGAGGATGCATTGGAATGGGGAGAAACTTGACTGTGGGCAAACCTACCAGCAGACAATGACCATGTAGTTGACAAGTGACAGAACTGGAGATCCAACCCTGGTCTTCTGACTTTTTCCATTGCTCTGGATAAATTCAAAAGTAAATTTTGTTGAATGAGTTGTTTTTCCTCCAGTACCCTGCTGTCTCATGATAACAATTCACATTTATATAGCACCTTATACAAAGTGCAGTTTTATGGACCAGATCCCAATGATGATTCACACAGCAGCTTTAACCTGCCCCATTTTTTCCGTAGGTAGCCTGGTGGCCCTCCTGGAAGCTCACCGTTATTGGTGCTGGGATTACGTAAGTTTTAAACCTTACTTCAGATCAAAACTCTTGAACTCACACTATCCACCAGCCTCCACCTTCCCTTGTAGCAGGGATTACAGGCTCATGAAATCTGGCCCTGCCACACTCTTTGAACTCCGGCCTGATGAAAGGGGACAGAGCTCTCTGCTCTCACCTAGCAGGCTAGAACCTAGCCTCTCCTCAAGATACTGGGAAGGCTTAGATCAGCTTGACAGACTTCTGGGCCTAACGGGGCCTGTGATGTGAAGATGTGTTAAATAGGCCTCTGGGAAAGACTCAGAAGAAGTGGGTATTTTGGGAAATTTGCCTTTTTTAGGCCTATGAAGATGGGAAGGGCTCCTGGTCTCCACTGTCCCTAAAGGCAGCCTGGCATTTCACGAGGCCAGGAGAGAAAGGGTGGGCAGTGGATGACTGGGGGAGAAATCTTGTACTTTCCCCAGAGGAGCCCAGTAGCAGCATTTGTGGAAAAAGAAAGACAGAGAACTGAAACAAGAGACTTATGAAATGTCAAAGCTGGACATTAACCCACTTGGTTTCATCATTCACCCTTCAGGCTGAGCCAGCACCATTGTCAGATGGGTGAGTGCAAACCCACTATAGCAGCTGCCCCCAGGTCCCACTTCCCATTGTAGCTAGCTGGGCACCAGGACACCAGAGCCCGCCTAGCAGGGGCATCCTGCCATCTGCCCCACTGTTCTGGGAGTGCCTCATTGCTACTAGAAAGGGCACGCCAATTGGCCGCCATGTCTTCCATCACCATCCCTGTGACCCATTTCCCTGGTCATGGTTTGCTGATACGTGTTGTCTTCCTCTTTGGGGACAGAGATTGAGATAGGTGCTATTTATCCCCATTTTGTTATTTTTCTGTGGGGTCCAACTCTTCCTGATCCCATTTGGGGTTTTCTTTTTTGTTGTTGTTTTTGTTTTGATTTTGGGTTTTTTTTGGAGAGGGTAAGACAGGGCAATTGGGGTTAAGTGACTTGTCCAAGGTCACACAGCTAGTTAAGTGTCTGAAGCCAGATTTGAACTCAGATCCTCTTGATTCCAGAGCTGGTGCTCTATTCACTGCTCCACCTAGCCACCCCATGGGGTTTTCTTGGTAAAGATACTGGGTTGGTTTGTACCATTTCCTTTTCCAGATCATTTTACAAATGAAGCCACTGAGGCAAATAGGTGAAGTGACTTGCCCAGGGTCACAAGCTAGTGTGTGAGGTCACATTTGAACTCAGAAAGATGAGTGCACTCTGTGCACTATGGCACCACCTAGCGGTCCCATTTTACAGGTTAGAAAATAGAGGTTAATAGAAGTTAAGTGACTTGTCCAGGGACCCACAGCTAGTAAATTTCTCAGGCAGGATTCAAATTCAGATCTTCCTGACCTCAATTCCAACAAGCTGGAATGTGTCTGGGTGTCTCATTGATCAATACCCTCATTTTATAGAAGTGATTATTGCTGAAATATTTATGGAATGCTCTAAATCTTGTGAGAGAGAACTAGCTTTAGATCCAGGAAGACCTGAGTTCCAGTTCTGCCTGTGATACATAACCAGCTCTATGACCCTGGGTAAGTCATCTAATCTCTGTTTGCCTCAGTTTCCTTATCTGTAAAGAGAGGATAATAATAGCACCTACTTCCCAGGGTTGATGTGAGGATTGAATGAGATAACTATAAAGTGCTTAGCATAAGGCCAGGTACATAGGAAGTCCTATACAAATATTACTATTGTGGTTGTTATTATAACTGGCTATGTGACCTTGGGCAAGTCACCTAACCTCTTAGTTCTTCAGGCAACTCTTGAAGACTTTAAGTTACAGAGAAAATGCCACCCTGTATTGATAGAAAGATTTTCCACACACCGAATTTCACAAGAGATCATCTAGTTCAGGGGTTCCCAAACTTATTTAGCCTATTCCCCCTCTTCAAAAAAAAACCAAACTACTTAGAACCACCCCCCATAAATCTGCTTTCTTTAACCCTTTAACAGGTTTTTTTTTAATTTGCATGATTTCAAAAAACATAAAATATATATTTTTAAATGACACATCTTAAATTTAATAATTTATTATACATTTGTGGGGTTTCTCCTGCATTGAAATTTTGATAATGCAATATTGCATCATATAACCTTAGAGTACAGTACTGTAAACAAGTCATTATGCATATGTATTCCTGATGATGCATGCTGGACTTCCTGACAAGGTACGGCATGTTTGCCTGCCAACACTTGCTTGTTAAGATCTGTTGGTGGACTTGGCCACTGATAGGTTATAACTTGCATCTTGTGTGTTTATTTAGAAAATAATTTAAGCACTACAACTTTAACTCGGTTACATAATAGATAAAGTGTCTACAAATGGTTTTTTCAGAATTCTTTTTTCTTCTTTTTGTATGCTTTCACTGCCCCTTTATTTTTGTTTGATGCCCCCCATTGCACCTGAGGCCACCCCCCCCCATCATTCCAGTGCCCCCCAGGGGGTGGTATCACCCACTTTGGGAACCTCTGACCTAGTTCAACCCCCTCATTTTAGAAATAAGGCAACTGCCGGTCAAGGACACTGAGCGATTTGCCCAATGTTAATAAGTTTCAGAAGGGGCATTTGAATTCAGATCCTCTGATTTCAGAAATAATTCTCTTTTTACTATATCCGTACTTTACATATTTATCATGAGTGATCTTCCTATTATCTCTGTGGGGTAGCTACTTCAAGTATCATTAACTTCATTTTATAGATGAGGAAACTGAGGCAAACAGAAGTTAAGTGACCTGCCCAGGGTCACACAGCTAGTAAGTGTCTGAGACCAGAATTTGACTCAAGTCTTCCTGACTTCAGTCCAGTGTTTCTTCCACTTTACTATGCCTAGAGAAGTGTGTGTCCTTTTATCCAATCTGCATCTAACTAGGTTGTTTGTGTGATAGCCCCAGGTGTCGTCAGTGAAATGAAATATGGTGCACCAGGATTGGAATATCTCAGAACAGACCAGACAAATTTTCCAGAGGCCAAGTGCCTATATGGAATACTGTATCCCAAAACTCAAGTCAAATTTGCTCCCTCTCCCACCAGAATAATGCCCAACTCCAAGACTCCATTCCAGGCCTTAGAGTACATCCCGAGTTCCCAGAATTGAGGAGTTCTAAATTCCAAGGCAGTTGTGAGTCCAAGTTTCAACCCCAGTCTTCTAAGATCTTTCCACTATATTACACTGAAATCACCAGGAAAGCTAATATTAATTTAAAAGGTTACATTTTTGTCAAATCATAACATTTAGAGGGTTCTTTTATTAAAAATATTTTATCGGTGCTTCTTTGGTTTATATTACCATTTCCCCCCAATGATGCCCCCACCTCAAGAGAACCCCTTTCATGGGGGCGGCTAGGTGGTGAGGTGAATAGAGCACTGGCCCTGGAGTCAGGAGGACCTGAGTTCAAATCTGGTCTCAGCCGTGTGACCTTGGACAAGTCACTTAACCCCAATTGCTCTGCTTTTCCCCCTCCAAAGAGCAAAAAAAAAAAAAAAGGGAGAGAACCCTTTCTTGTAATAAAGAAGTATAATTAAGCAAATTCAACACATTGGTTATATCTGAAAGTGTATGTGCCATTCTGACCCTGTGGTCCACCACATTAGTCACTGCCCTGATCAGAGTTCCAAGTCTCTCAGTCCTGTTTTCCTTTACATTATTGTAGACATTGAGCCAATACTTCTGATTCTGTTTTTTTTTCCTCTCTGTATCAGTTTCTATACGCCTTACTAAGTGTCTTTGAATTCTTTTACAACTTCTTTTTTTTAATGTGTGTGATTCTGGTCTTTTTTCATTGATTTTGAGTGAGGAAACTCAATTCTGGTTTCCCAGTGCCTGCTCTACAGTTTTGCCTGAGAGGTTCAATTACATGCCCAGAGTCACACAATCGGTTTGTTTCAGAGGTGAGACTTTGGCCTTCCTGCCTCTGTCTGTCTCAGTGGGTTGACTCTCTACCTGGAGATCTTAAGTAGAATTAAGTTCAGGAACTGAGAGTCAGGAGGGGACAGTTTCTTCTCCCAGCCGGGTCATCTTACAGGATAACTGGGTAGCTGGATCCCTGAGCCTTCCTCTCTCTGGTGTTCTGAGGTGGCCGGCTTCAGTTTCTCGGCCTCATCTTCCCCTAGGATGGGAAAACCACCTTCCCCAGGGCCTCACAATGCAATTCCCTGTTTCTCTCCCAGGCTTAACTCTACAACAGTCTCTGTGGCAACCAAGCCCAAAGTGGGCAAAGCTCTTACCTAGTGCTTTTTACACTGCCCAACTCCTCCTTGTCCCCCTTACTACCCCCAACACATGCCTTTGCCAACATGTGCTCACTAGGGGTTTAGACAAATGGAAGTAATTAGCAAACTGTGGGGAGCTGGCCATTCTTGGCTGTCTGGGGTGGGGAGGTGGGGAGGCGGGTGCTGGCCCACTGGAGAGCACTGCCTGGTCTTTTTGTGTATGGAATCTGGGGTGGGGGGAAGCCCTGCTCTGTGTGTGAAGGCATGTCAGCTCATGCTGGAGGAGCAGGATTTTCCCAGAGGCCTGTTGGGGCCAATTCAGCTTTTCATTGCCTCCCGATCTGAAAGGTTTCTGCTTGTTTTCTTGCCAAACCTGGCTGCCCCCTCCCATCTCACCCTCCATCTTTGTTGGGTTCCTCCCTCCCGCAATTCTACACAGCTGACAGCAACCAGAATCCTGATGGAAGTAGACTATACAGTAGCAGCACTTACTCTCCCACCATTGTCCGGCCTTGCCCTTCAGTCTACATGTGAGAGACTCCTTGGAGGGGAAGCCAGGAGAGAGGAAACACAGGCCTATTATGGTATTAGAACAAATACAGAGACGCAGGAGAAGCCCTAGTCCTCTAGAAAGTGGTGACTCCCCCAAGTCCATTAGACTTTAAAAAAAAATCCCTTTTTAGTATAAGTCCTTCCACTTAAGCTTCCAAGGCAGACACTGGGCTATAGTGGAAAGAACACTCAGTTTGGCAGTATGAGAACCTAGGCTGAAATCCTCGCTTTGTCACTGGATTTGGCAGTAGAGGGCGTGGGCTCAAATCCTGACTCCATCCCTTTCTATCAGTGTGACTTTGGACAAGGTACTTAACCTCTTTGGGAAAAAGGAATAGACATTTATTGAGTGCCTCCTACATACCAGACACTGTGCTAGGAAATATTTATAAATATCTCATTTTATCCTCATTAACAACCCTGAAAGGTAGGGGCTGTTACTATCCTAATCTTACAGTTGAGGAAACTGAGGTAAACAGAGGTTAAGTGCACGGGGTCACACAGCTGGGAGGTATTTGAGGCCAGCTTTCAATTCAGGTCTTCCTGACTCCAGACCCAGCATTCTATCCATTGCGCTGCCCACGTGGCTAAGCCTCTTTGGGTAAGACAAGGGATGCAGGGCTGAAAAACCTTCAGGGTTCCTCCCAGCTCTAAATCTATGATCTCGTAAAACTTGGGTTTGTTTAGAATCTGAATTGGAAGAGACCCTAGAGTTTACGGACATGATTCCTACAATGTGGGAGAGAGAAGAGTCAATCAATCTTTCAGGAATGTAGGACTTCTTAGCCTGGTGGCCATGGACTTGAACATTTTTGATAACTGAATTTCAATATAATTGGTTTCTTTTGTTATCTTATGTATTTAATGAATTTAGAAATATTATTCTAAGAGGGGATCCATAGATTTCATCAGACTGCCAAAGGGGTCCATTACACAAAAGAGGTTAGGAGTCTCCCTCCCTATACTCCCCTTTCTAATCTAATCCTCTCATGCAGCCTTAGGTTTGGAGCTAGAAGGGCTGAGGATGTAATTTTTTTCACTTTAAGGAAATTTAGATCCAGAGAGTGGCTGTGACTTACCTGATGTTGCACCACTAAAATGTTAGAACCTAGATTTGAACTCAGATTTCCTCTTTCTGGAGTCAGAATTGTCTCCTTCTACTGTGTGCCCTCATTTTAAAACAGAGGAGCCTGAGGCAGAAAGGGGAGATGATTTACTCAGAGTTGCACAGTTAGCAAGTGGTAGAATCAGAATTCAAAGTCAGATCTCCAGATTGCAAAGCCAGTGCTCTTTCTACTCTACCAGTCCCCTTCATTTTTACAGAAGAAGAAACTGAGGCTCATAGAGGTAAGTGACTTGCCCATAGGTACACAGCTGGAGTCCAGACCAAAACCCAAAGACCAGTCCCCTAGAAAGTCTGCTTCGCCTTCCACTAAGTTGAGCAAATTCAGGGAAAAGTGAGCTCTCCCTGATCACAGAGAGAGGCCCCAGGGAAGGAACCAACTTGATTATTAGAGTTTTTCCTGGCAAACCCCCAAAGATGACAACAATTATCCAACTCTACCTATAGACCCTGGCCAATGTTATTTTATTTAATTTATTCAAGTCCACAATTCATAGTATTGTGAAAAGAACATTGGATGGGGAATTATGACATCTGGGTTCCTATATTGGATCTGCTGCTTGCTCTAGGTGACCTTGGAAATTCAACCTCCCTGGGTCTCCACATTCTTTGCTTTCAAAGAAAACAGTGGGCTTACTGATGCCTGTTCAAACTAACACAGAAGTATGGGAGGGCTCTGGGGAGTTGACTAAAATGGCTCCTACACATGGGAGAGAGAAGAATCAGTTAGTCTGTCAGTCACCAGTCAACAAATATTAATTAAGCACCTACTGTATGCCAGGCACTGCATTAAATTCTGGGTATACATAGAAAGTCCAAAAAAAAAAGAGCTGGTTTTAGTATTTCTTTCAGGGGAAGGAGGAAGGGAGGAGAAGATGAGCTATAATGAAATAAGTGGGGCAAAGAGTCAGGAGCAAATGAGGGACAGGGGCCAACACCAGTAAGGGGAGATAAGCAGGACTCAGATGGTCACTGAAGCCAGGGATGGGAAATGGATTTAGGATTTCACTGGGACAGGAACTCCCTGTACCAATGCCAAGTAGCATCTTTTCTGTAAACTAGAGGCTTAGAGAATGGCCTGGAGTACTGAGAACATTAGGATCACACAGCCAGTATATTAAAGGCTCACCCCAAATCTTCCTGGCCTTGAGGCTGGCTTTCCATCCTCCACACACATGGAAGATTAGATATCGGCAGAATTCACAAAAATAACTACTAAAAGTAAGTGATAAAATGCTTTTGTTGTTTAGTTATGTCCAACTCTTTGTGCAAGAGTTGGGGACCCCTCCCCATGGGGTTTTCTTGGTAAAAAGACTGGAATGGTTTGCCATTTCCTTCTCCAGCTTATTTTTACAGATGAGGAAACTGAAGCAAAAGGGTCAAGTGACTTGCCCAGGATAGTATAGATAGTAAGTGTCTGAGGCTGGATTTGATCTCAGGAAGATAAGTCTTCCTGACTTCAAGCCCTGTACTCTAGGCACTATGCCACCTAGCTGCCCCCAATAAGATTCCATGCCATGATAACAACAGGATTGCAGGGTTGTTGGAAGAGAGGCATTTGCTGGCAACAGAAAATATCATAAACCTGAGGGTGGGGAGGGGTAGGAAGGAGCATTCTGGCTTTTTCAGAAGAGTAACCATTTAGAGGGCTCTGACTATTCAAGTCAAGTCAACAAGCATTTATTAAGTGTTTATGGTATACCAGGCATTGAATGGTGAAGTCTGGACAATGGAAGGTGACTGGTCTGGGCCCTGCCTCTTACCCAGACTTAGTGAACTTTAGGGGACCAGAGGGGCATCTTAGTAGTGTCTCCAAGACAGCAGCAACTGTCATCAGTGTCTATTGAGATAAGGAAAAACAGATTCAAGACTCTACAAGAAAACCCAGGAGAAAAGTATATTGTACCTAAAGGGGTCTATCTTTTCTTTTTTTTTTTTTGAGGGACAATTGGGGATAAGTGACTTGCCCAAAGTCACACAGCTAGCAAGTGTTAAGTGTCCAAAGCTAGATTTAAACTCAGATCCTCCTGACTCCAGGGCCAGTGCTCTATTCACTGCACCACCTAGCTGCCCTTTAAAGGGTTGTATCTTGAGAGCTCCACAAAAAGGACTTTCTGAGCTGTGTTACCCTGATGACATTTGTACTCCCTAAGCTGGAACCCACTTTCCCTTGAACTCTGTATGTACTGGTAGAAGAGTACGTCCCTGATTTTTAGAGGTTGCTTTAATTATATGATCTCAGGAAATACAGTTTTCTAAAAACTAATTCAGTCTGGCTGGTTAATTGATTTCTAGCAGATAATGTTGGGGGGAATGTACTTGTGGGGCTTAGCGGCCATAGAATTAGAAAGACACTTCCCTTAACTCCAGATCCTCAGAATTAGCCCTAGAGTCCTATGGGGACATCCTAGCTGCCCTGTGGGGACCTATCCTGTTAGTGCAATGCTGCAGATCTATCTACCCTCACTAGGAAGCTTTTTAAGCAAAGCCTGAATGACTGCTTTGGGTATGGCTTAGAGGAGATTCTTATTCAGGTATGATTTAGATTCAGTGATGTCAATCCCTTACAACATTAAGATTCTCATTCTGTGATAGTTACAGAATCTGTCTAATATCTCATTGGATTCTCCCAAGAACCTCAGGTGAGATTTAGCACAAGTATTATTATTCCTTTGTTATAGATGAAAAAATGTCTCAGGGCAACTAGGTGGCAAAGTGGATAGAGCATTGGCCCTGAAGTCAGGAGGACCTGAGTTTAAATACAGCCTCAGATACTTGACATGTACTAGCTGTGTGACCTTGGGCAAGTCATTTAACCCGAATTGTGTTGCCTTCCCCCCTCCAAAAGAAAAAAAAATGTCTCAGAGACATGAAATGATTTGTCCAAGTTCAACCAGTTAATAAGTCACACACAGTCAGAACTCTGTGTCAAGTCTTGCCTTTCATGTCCAATGCTTTCCTTATTATCACTTTATTATACTGCCTCTCAGAAAATCTAGAAATTAGAAATATTTTGAAATACTTGGCAAAAAGGAGGTTGGAAACAGAAAGGAATTTAGTATCAGTCTTCAGTTTAGCCAGAAAGCTAATTAATTGATCACCAAGTTTTTATGGATTCATCAGAATGCTTTCTTATTGAGGTTTCACTGGATTCATTCATTCACTTACTCATTCAACAAATACTTCTAAGTGCCTGAGAGTGTGACATGGGCTTTAAGCCTGATAGGCACATAAGCAGAAAATATAACACACTGCTGAGGAAGGAGGAGGAATCAGCTTGTCTTTCCCAGAGCTGACTCAGGGATTCTAGGCCACTCACTCCCTGTGTGACCTTGGAAAATCATCCAGTCTCTTTGGGCCACATAGCTTCCTTCTCTTTCAAATGAGTGGGTTGGGCCAGGTAATCTCTCAAATCCTTCCCATGTTTTAATAGTCTAAGCCTGTGACTCTAGGCAGAGCTGCTGGCATCAAAAATGTCATTTAGGAAGAAGTGCGGGGACCGAGAGAACTGAAAAAGCCATAGAACATTAATGAAGGAGGACAAAAGTAAAGGAAAATCCCTTTAAGCAAGAAAGCTGACATGAACACGTGCTTTGGATTTACAAAGTGCTTTATCCAAATGAGCATCTGAACCCAACAACCACCCTAGCAGGTAAAGGCTTCAGGAATTATCTTCGTTTGACAGAAAAGGAAACTGAGGCTTAGAGGGAGTGGATGGTTTGCCCGTGGTCACACAGCTGGGGAGCAGGATTCTAACTCTGAATTATTTTTTTAAATTGTTATTGCTATCTATTATTTCCACATCACCTTCATTTTCTGAATATATTCCTCCCCCTTTCCATATCCAGTGAGCTGTCTATTGTAACAAAGAATAATAGAGAAGGAAAACAGTTTCTCCAAACTAAACAACACCTCCACCAAATCTGCAGAGTTCCACACCCATAATCCCTGACCTTTGCAAAGAAGAGAGGGAGGTACTTTACCAGGGCCAAGCTTGGTCATTATAATTACACAGAGTATACAGAACCCCTGTTTTTCCTGACTCCTAATACAGCATCCTTTCCCCTATATCATAATGCCTCTAGGTAAAAATCCCATGGGGAAAAATGTTGTGAAATAGTGGGGAGCTGTAGCTAGCTAGCATTTATATGGAGCAGCTAGGTGGCACAGTGGTTAGAGCACTGAGCCTAGAGTCAGAAAGACCTGAGTTCAAATCCAACCCCAGACACTTACTAGCTGTGTGACCCTGGACAAGTCATTTAACCCAGTTTGCCTCAGTTTACTCATCTGTAAAATAAGATGGAGAGGGAAATGGCAAACCATTCTAGTATCTTTGCCAAGAAAATCCCAAATGGGATCCTGGAGAGTTGGAAGTGACTTGAATGACTGCATAACAACAATAGCAGCATTTATATGGTGCTTTAAAGTGTGTAAAGAGCTATATATGTTATCAAATAGGGTCCTATTATCCCCACTTTACAGAAGATGAGAAATGTTAAATGAAGTGCCCAGGGTCTCACAGCCAAGTAAGTGTTTGATGAAGGATTTGAACTTGGGACCCACTGCCCCATGTAGTATTCTTATAACAGCTGATGTGTGAGGCAGCAGAATAGTGAGTCAGGAAAACTGGGTTCGAATCCAGGCTTTGAACCTTAATTAAATGAAATTATTTATGTCAGCTGCTTTGCAAACCTGAAAGCATTATATACCTATTGGCTATTTTTGTCATTATTATTAACAATAATCATAATAAGTAGCTTGGTCTTATTGCGTCTGATGTAAAGGGGATCCTGGCCAGATGAAGGGTAGACTAGATTACTTCCGCAGTTTCTTCTCTCTGATTCTGTGAAGTAATTTCATTCTCTGAGCCTCAGTTTTCTACTCTGTAAAAGGGGAGAAATTGAATTTGTGCTATTTACCTCCCAGGATTGTTGTGAAGAAGTGACTTAGTAGGAGGAAATAGTCCTGGTTCTTCAGTCAGAGGACCCATATTGGAATCCCACCTCTGAAATTTACTCTCTGTATGACCTTGGACAAGTCACTTAAACTCCTCAGGCTTCTGTTCTCTCAACTGTAAAATTAAGGGAGGGCATTGGACTACATGGCCTGAGGTCCCTTCCAGCTTCAGATGTATCAAACCTAAAATTTCAAGCCATAGAAATAGGAAATACTTTGATTCCATCCTCACAAAACCCTGTGAAGGATATAGTATAAATATTATTTCCCCCAATTTACAGAGGAGAAAACTGAGGTTCAGAGAAAAAGAAACTTTTCTAGAGTTAGTACAGATAGAGAGACTCAGAGTTAAAAACTTAAATGCATAAGCTCCAAAGCTGCCTTGTGGGAAATAGGGCTGTGAAAAGAGCAGGGAGTCATATCTAAGGGCTAGAGGGAGGTGGTTCCCCTGGAAGGGAGTTTGCCCCATCAACAGTTTTCATTCTGGCCTTTTGAGGCACCAATCACATACAGCTACTGCCAACCAGCTGCATGGTTTTTCAGCTGAGGCTGTTTTTATTGTTTTATGTAAGAACCAAACTGATATGAGTTGAAGACAGTTGACATGCCTGCCTGCCTCCCTGCTAAGGAGGCTGGGAACAATGAACACAAACCTGGCTTGGGAGACTGACTTAGGCAGGTTTTTTGTTTGGTTGGGAAAGAAAGGAGCTTCAGGTACTGATGGCAAATAAAGTGAGATTTCAAGAAAGAAGAAGGAAGGAAGAAGAAGAGAGAAGAGGAGAAAGAAGATGAGGAAGAAGGAAAAGGAAAAAGCAGGAGGAAAAGGAGAAATGGGAAAATGGAGAAGCAAGAAGAGGAAGAGGAAAAAGAAAGAAGACAAGGGAAAGGCAATAGGAAGAAGCAAGAAGAAAAAGAGGAAAAGAAAAATGAAGAATAAAAAGGAAAAGAGAAGGAAAAAGGAAGAAGACAAAGAGAAAGGAGGGAGAGGAAGAAGATGAAGAAGGAGAGAGAGGGAGGAAGAAGGTGGGGGAAAAGAAATAGGGAAAGATGCAGGAATAGAAGGAAGCCAAATTAAGAGAAAAAGGAAGAAGGAGGGAGACAGAAAAGGAAATCAAGAAAGGAGAGAATGGAGGATGATGAGGACTAGGAAGATGGATGAAGAGAAAGAAGGAAGAAGAGGGAGAAGGAGGTTGCTGTTGTTCGTCCTTCGTTTCTGAAGAGGACCAATGATGTCACAATGTTGGGGTATGGATGATATCTTTTTTTTGGGGGGGGTTGCTTTTTGGAGTGGGGAAGGCAGGGCATTTGGGGTTAAGTGACTTGCCCAAGGTCACACAGCTAGTAAGTGTTGGGTGTCTGAGGCTGGATTTGAACTCAGGTCCTCCTGACTCCAGGTCTCGTGCTCTATTCACTGCTCCACCTAGCCGCCCCATGGGTGATATCTTAACTTGCAGGTGAATTGGATTTAAGTGAGGCTGAGTTGTGTACAATCTTCAGCCTCACTTTCTCTTCCAGAGTCGTTGAAGTCCAGGGGCAAAACAAAAGTCAAGATGAATGGTGGTGGTCCAGGATGCAATGGATGACCTTGGCATTTTGGGTATCTGACCGTGCTCTAAGGGCTCCACAAAACCTGCTGCAGCCTCCTTCATGTCCATTAGAGTAATCTGCTCATTGCACTGGGGGCAATTTTCACATGCTTGAGGTAGACATTCCCCTATCTCACCACTGGGTTTGAGGCCTGTTGGTTACCCTCAACCTGGTTTAGCCTGTCTGCTGAGAAGGTTTACCAGGGTGTGGAGACTGTGTGTGCTATATAGCTTCTTGGAGCCACAGGTGAGAGTTGGGTGAAGGTGGATGAGCAGCCCTGAAAAGGGCTTGACCAGAGGTTTTAGTCCTCTCTGAATACCCCAGGATAGAACACCTTACTTGGAGTCAGGAAGACCTGATTAAGTTCAAATTTGACTAAGTTCAAATCCAATCTTAGGCACTTACTAGCTGTGTGATCCTGGGCAAGTCACTTGATCTCATTTACCTCAATTTCCTAATTTGTAAAATGAACTGGAGAAGAAAATGGCAAAGCACTCCAGTATTTTTGCTAAGGAAACTCCAAATGGAGTCATGAAGAATTGGACATGCCTGAAATAACAGAACAATCTAAAAGAGTGTGTGTGTGTGTGTGTGTGTGTGTGTGTGTGTGTGTGTGTGTGTGTGTGTGTGTGTAATGGGTTAGGAGATGATATCTGAGTGGTAAAACCAGATTAAGAATATATGGGGGGGCGGCTAGGTGGCGCAGTGAATAGAGCGACGACCCTGGAGTCAGAAGGACCTGAGTTCGGAGCCGGCCTCCGACACTTAATCCATACAAACAAAAACCTAGCCGTGTAACCTTGGGCAAGTTACTTAACCCCAATTGCCCTAAAGGGGCGGCTAGGTGGCACAGTGAGTAAGAGCGCCGGCCTCGGAGTTGGGATGACCTGAGATCAGATCTGGCCTCAGAAAACGAGCACCCACACAGAAATAATGACTAGTCGTGTAACCTTGAGCAAGTTACTTAACCCCAATTGCTTAAAAAAAAAAAAAAGAATATATGGGGAAATTTGGAAATTAAAAAATGCAAATATAGATGATGTCTATTCTTACATAGATACATCTGACTCAAAGACAAGAAGTCCAGGTTATCACTAAGATATTTGGTTTGCAAGGCACCAAACCTCTACCTGTTGGGAAATATCTGAAAACTGGCCATCTTGCAGGTCAATGAACTATATGAGTAATGGAGTAAATATTCCATTTGTTT
This sequence comes from Gymnobelideus leadbeateri, assembly GCA_011680675.1. Taxonomy (NCBI): domain Eukaryota; kingdom Metazoa; phylum Chordata; class Mammalia; order Diprotodontia; family Petauridae; genus Gymnobelideus; species Gymnobelideus leadbeateri. Next base: position 401,288 of record WOXC01008144.1, read on the forward strand.
CTCCAAATGTTTTAGTGTCCTACAGATGTAGCCATCAAATGATGGTGAGAGGCAGGGGGGGCAATGGAAAATGCTTAAAGAAAGGCACAAACTGATGTGGTTCCAGGTGGAAGATTAAAGCATAACCCAATCAATTAGTTCACTAGGCCCCTGGTATGTCCCAGGTACCATGTAAGGCACTGTCTCTCATTACTATTACAATTATTATTGAAGAATCTACTAGAGAGAGTATCATGGAAATGTTAGAGATGATCAGGAAGAGCTGTGTTCAAATCCCACATCTGATACTTACCACTGGAGAAGTGACTTAGACTATCTGAGCTTCAATGTCCTTGTCTGTAAAATGGGAACAATGATACTTGTGGTACTTGTGCCCCATAGTCTAGAATGGAATTTCTCCTCATCTCTGGGTCTTGGAATTCCTAGCTTCCTTCAAAGCTTGGATCCAATGCCACTACCCACATGGAGCCCTGCCTCATCCCATCAGCTTCGTGGCCTCTTCTCTACCTTATCTTGTATTTATCTTATATAAATTGCAGATCTGGGAGCGGGAGTTTCCTCATTGAAAGTTCCCTGTTCCAAAAGAGATGAATAGAATTTTAGAAAAGTTAAATATGATAGGCATCTGGAGAAAATTAAATGAGAATAGAAAGGAATATGCCTTTTTCTCAGCAGTACATGGCATCTACACAAAAATTGACCATATATTAGGGAATGAAAATTCTAGTGAAACTATGGTCTTTTATTCCACTGACCCCAATTACTTTGTATGTACCTTTATGTATACTCTACATGGTATGTAAATGCCTTAAAGGCAGGAATTGTTTCATTTTTATATAAAAACTAGCAGTGTCTGGTACATAGAATAGGGAGAGTTAGTCAACTCTCACTTATCAAGTGCCCACTGTATATCAGACTATGCCAAACAGTGGATATACAAAGAAAAGCAAAAGACAGTCCCTGTCCTCAGGAAACTTCTGATTTAATAGAACCAATCACATGAAAACAACTAAAAACAAAAAAGATATTAGAAGGATAAATTGGAGATAGGGAAGGCACTAGCATTTAGGGAGATCTGGAAAGTTCTCGCAGAGTGTGAGACTAGACCTAGGGTGGTTGTTTTTTTTTTTTAAGTTTAGGAAATTCCTAGGTGAGGAAACTCCCTCTAATTGTGCAAGTTTATATATAATAGCTGGCTAGTGATACTCACTGACTGAGGAAGCTAGATGGTAGAGTAGATATGGCACTGAACTTGGTATCAGGAGGATCTGACTTCAAATCTGGTCTCAGACACTTGCGAACTATATAATGGACAAGTCACTTAGCTATTGTCTGTTTCAGTTTCCTTATCTATAAAAAGGGGGTAATAATAGCAACTACTCTCCAAGGTTATTGTGAGAATAAAATGAGAAAATATTTATAAAGCTCCTTGTAAATCTTTTCCTTGTTGTTCAGTCATTTAGAATTCTGTTTGACTCTTTGTGACTCCATTTGGGGTTTTCTTGGCAAAGATACTAGATAGATTTGCCATTTCCCTTTCCAGTTCATTTTACAGATGAGGAAACTGAGGCAAATAGGTTAAGTGGCTTGCCCAAGGTCACATAGCTAGTAAATGTCTGAGACCAAATTTGAACTCAGGAAGATGAGTCTTCTGGGCTTCAGGCCTGGTACTCTTAACTACTGTATGACCTAGCACTATATAAGAGCTATCTATTATTATTAAATCCTTCCTCAGACACTAACTATGCAACCTGGGCAACCTTGACCCATCTAAGTCTCAGTTTCTTCATCCATAAAATGGGGATGATAAAACCTGTGGCATCTGCCTCAGAGGGTGATGGTGAGGCTCAAATAAGATGCCATTTGTGAAAGTACTTTGGGAACTTGAAAACATTATATAAAGGTCAGCTACTTTTGTTATTAGCAATTCTATTAATAAATTAAGACCAGTGAAAAGAGAGAATATTCTTCATCAAGTAAAAGAGGGAGGAAAAATGAGAGATGAGAACAGGAAGAAAGGGGTGATTTGTGTTCACTCTTTTTATTGTTATTGGTTTGAGAAATGTGATATTTAAAAGGAATCGGATCAAGCTAAAGAGAAAAATGGTTGACAGACTGGTAATGCAGAGAGGAGAGAAGGGATTTGGATGAATGATACCGTTTTTAATGTTTTTAAAGAAGCACCCCCCTTCCTTTTAGTCTAGCCAGAAATGCCTTTCAATAAAAATCCATGCACCCTCATGAGATAATAGATGTGAAGGAGCTTTGATCTCTTGAAAGAAAGATGCTCGATAAAGCCAAGGCATTGTGACTATTTAATTTTTATTCCTCATTTTAATCTGGCCTTAACACATGAAGACAAAGCCAGCATTGGCTAACTTAAGAGTGTATCATTAAAGTGACCGGACATTCTGGTTTGGCCAGGATGGTCTTAGCTTTTAATGACCAATATTGGGTGGGCAAGCATCCTGCAAAATGCCCTTTAAGCTGATTTCTCCTTGGTAGCTTGAACCAATTAGGAAATGTTTTTTTCAGCTTTGTAAATTTCCATACTGAAAAACCAGAGGATTTTAGAAGGGCCTTTAGAGGTCATCTGGTTCAACTTCCTCATTTTATAAAGGAGAAAACTAAGGCTGAGAGAAGATGCCATGGTGTAGTGAGAAGAGTTTTAGATTCAGAATCAGAGGATCTGAGTTCAAATCTTCACCATATCTGTGTGACTTTGGTCAAATCACTTAACTTCTTTGGGATTCAGTTTCCACTTCTGTGGTCTATGATCCATGTGCTCAAAGTTAGACTAGTGAAAATACCTGGAGTCTAGAGAGTATAAACCCTCTATCCTTCATTCTTTGTTTGTCCTTCATTCTTGAAGAAGACCTCTTTGTAGGTCTGCACCAAAGCACTAATGGCCATGGAAACAACCTGTAGAATCTCCTTATCTTTGCATCTTTTCCCCAGCCACCTTCTCCTACAACCCTCATGTAGGCAAAGAGCAAATTCTCTTGGGAATGGGCAGGAGCCTCCTGTCGGAGGAGCCACCTTATATACTCACCTATAAGAAGGTCATCACAGACTTCCCCCCCCCCCCATTTCATCTTATCTGCAAGAACTTGAGAGTTCAGCAGAGTAAGGAGTGGTCCCTGTCATAATAGGGGGCTGGGAAATTCATGACTACCTTGCCTAAAGCACATAGAAACTATGTGTGCTCTGGCCCACTTGGCGGAGAGTCAGCAGCATAACCTCTCATGTACATGGTAGCAGTACAGAGGAAACCACATGGTCTCGATGGTATGGGTTTCTGAATCCCAGTTTTCCCAAGGAGGTGAAATATACCCTTCTATCAGAAAGGAAGGAAGATAATGAAACTTCCTTGATAGCCTGATCCCAGAATCCAATTTTCTAGATAGAAAAGGAGGCTTTTCTGGGCAGGGCAAATATTGGGGATTGCATCTCTAGTAACCCCAAGTCCTGGAGTTCAGGACTCAAGTCTTCTATCAAGAAAAGGAGAGATCTTGGACAGAGTCGCTATTTTGGAAGAGAAAAGAGGATCAGGGAGGTGAATCCTTAATTTGGTCAAATAGGAAGAAACTAAAGGCCATAAAATGGGGAGAAAAGGCCCTTGACCTTGCTTTCTGCTGTTACCAAGAGTTATTCAGATAGTTTGGGTCCAATGGGCATAGGATACCTCTAAAGCAATCACAAATTCATTTGCTTTCCTAGTTGAGTACAAACCACAGGGAAGTGCTTTGAGTATGAATGACTTTTGGACCCTGGGGAAGATGAGACTGAGAAATTTGTTTCTGTTGTTTAAGGATCACTGTGGGTACTTAATTTGTTTTCTGATTCTTTGGTGGAGTAGAATAAAGATTACCCTGTACCTGATATATGTATATGTTATCTTGAGTGCTTGTAAGGGAACAAGGAGCCATTTTTACCAACATCTGGAGGATCCTATACCAACTCTTCTTAGGCTATCTCCTAAGATTTCCCAAAGGAAAACTTCATCTACGAAACCCTGGATGAAGATAATATGAGACAAAGAGGGTGATTTGGAGTGGAGACCTTAAGATGGGGCCTTGTCCATGTAAGCTCAAAGGTATTGTTATTGTTGTTATTCATAGGGAACCCTCTCCAGGATACATAGAGATAACCTTCTCCCAGGGCTAGGCTTATGAGGAGAATTAATTGACCATATGTGATAGAACATCAAATGACCCCATCCTTGATGCCCAATCTCTCACCTTCTGGTCTGCCTAGGAGCCCTACAATAAACAACATTACAGATTTATTCCTATGGATTATAGGATTGTCCCCAGAAGGCTCCTATTAAAATGCAGATTGCTATGGGGCACTTTGGGTGAGTGCCACTAGGGGTGGGCTCCACATCAATTATGCCCCAAGCTGACCAAAAGGGGAGGAGAAGCACCAAAGAGTGTTCTGAGGGGGGCAACAAAGACAGACTCAGGTGTTTTTTGTTTTGTTTTGTTTTATTTTCAATTTTTCAAATTGCCAGAAAATTGGCTTCCTCCCACCATCTTTTCCAGGTAGGGCCTGGCTTTGGGGACAGGGAATCTTACCTAATGAGGAACGTTTGAAGAAACTTGGAAATGTTGGACCGAGAGAAGAGAAGCCTTAGAGGAGGCAGGGTAGTTGTCTTTAGACATTTGAAGGGTTGTCTCGTGGAAGAAGCATTAAACTTAATCTCCTTGGCCCTTGAGGGCAGAACTGGGACCAGTGGGTGGAAGTTAGAGAGAGAATGATTTCTATTCAGTATAAAGGAGTGCATTCTCAGCTGACAATTAGAGCTGTCCAAAAATGGAACGGGATGCCTTGGGAGCTAGTTAATTCCCCATCGCTGCAGGCCTTGAAGGGAAAGTCGGATGACCCCTTGCTGGAAAGGCTAGAGAAGGGATACCTACGTTGAGCTGTGGCTTGGACTGTCTGACCTCTGAGTTCCCCCCCAGTTCTGAGATCCTTTTATTCTGACTCTAGAAGCTCCCTTGCTTTGCAGCAGTGAACATTCAAGGTTAAAATGATCTCCTGGATCCCAGGAGAAAAGCGAGACATTGTCTCTTACTTTTTCCTATCTTTTCCCCCTCTTGTCTCCCCTCCTCCCCCATCTCTCCATTCCTATGCCTCACTGCACATTGACTATTTGGAAATATGGTCACTTTGATTACAACCTATCATTAGAGTTGTTATTATTATTTAGTGAGCCCACCCAGCAAAGCAAAAAAGAAACCATTGTCCTCTGGAAACTGCTCCACCCTGGGCCCTGCTCCCTCCCCTGCTCCGTTCCCCACACTCCCCAGCACACTGACACACATTGAGCTGGGGCTGTGAAACGCCCTGAGTTTCTTTTTTTAGACTTGCTTTTCTGCCTGATGCTGAACATGTGCCTGTACCTCCCTGAGATGCCAAAAACTAGGCCAACCATCATCCTTCTGGTCTGTGCAAATGCTTGGAGCTCCCTGAAATATGGCTTTAGCAGAATGAGTGTGGACACTGCTGGAAACCTGGGGAATTGGAAAATTAGGGGGGAGGAGAGAAAGAGTCCAGGAGAGGGATGGTGCAAAGGGTCTTTTTTTCCCCGACTTGGTGGGGTTGGGGGTAGGGAGAGAATCAACTCCAGGTCATCTATATTGCTCTAACCCCTTCACTTTACAAAGGGGAAACTGAGGCCCAGGGAGGGGAAATTGACTTCTGGGTCACACAGAAAGTGAGCAGCAAAGTCAGAGCTTGGACTCCAGTCTCTGGAATCTGGGTCTAATGTTGACTTGAAGATGGAAAGGACTCAGGATCAAAGGAAAATGAGAATTTTCTTTTATTCTCTTTCTTTAACTTTCCTCCAATTCACCCTTTATTATTTGTTCCCAGTATTGAATGTTTTCCCTCATACTCGGTTAGCTCCTCCTCCAGAGCTGATGCTTTCCCAGGAACGTAGGAGGCACTTTCAAGGGATTAGCTCCGATTTGGGGTAATTCAGACCTGAAAGGAGTAAAGATGCTGCTGGATTTTTAGCCAGACCCAGGTAGCATAAGGTGCCTTGTCACCTTTCCCAGCCCTGGCCACTCACTGGTTGTCTCATGTCCAAGAATTTAATATCCCAGGGTACTTGCTGTAATTTAAAAGCTGTGGCCCCCATTTTCTGTAAGCTTAATTATATTGATAACCCATATACATTTTAGGGTCACAAAGGACTTTCCTTTTATTTCCCATTATTTCATTTGATCTTCAAAAATGCTTTGTCAGACATGGCTGTCCCCATTTTTTCAAATCAGGAAACTGAGGCCCAGAGAGGTGAAATACTTTGCCAAAGATCCCACACCTAGTAAGTGGCTGAGTCAGATTCAAACTCAGACCTTTTGGCTCCAGGTCTAGTGTCAGTCCCATGTTAGACCCGAGGAAGACAATTTGGAAGGCTAATTATTCTCAAGTTTTGAAGTCTTTCATTTCATGGATATTTTAATTCTCCTGCTAATACCACCAGAGCTATAACTAGGGCAGGGTGATCGGGGCTTCTCCCCAGGGTTCCAGATTTAGAAGGCGTTTGGCTGTACTTGAAGTCTTTCGATAAGGTAAAAATAACAGTTTAGCACCTAGTTAACAGGAAAGTTAGCTAAAATAGTAAGCCACCAGATGGCTGGCTGGGGTAAACATATCCCCTGCCAACCCTTTTACTCCACCACCCCAACTGTGGGTGGTCTTCAAGCCATTTGCACTGGGTAGAGTTTATAGTACTTGCCCTGACACAAAAATTACTAGTTACAGTTCTGGTCACCACCTCTCTAGCAATAATATTAATAATAGCTGATATTCATATAAGTCTTTATGATTTTCACGATGCTTTATAGACCTTAGCTCCTTTGAGCCTCATAATATCACTTCAAAGCAGATATACATGCCATTATCCCCATATGACAGATGAAGAACCTGAGGCTCACAAGGTCAAGCTTCACAAGGCTCTCTAAGGTTAGTAAAGAACCTGTTGGTTTTTGTGGCTGTTAAAGCAACTAAGAAGCGGATAGATTTTGCAGTGGAAAGAAATCTGGGGCCCGGAGTCAGGAAGACCTGAATTCAGATTCCGTCTCAGCTACTTCTTGGCTGTGTGACCCTGGGCAAGTCACTTAACCGTGTTTGCCTTAGTTTCTTTATCCGAAAATGAACTGAGAAGGAAATGGCAAACCCCTCCCATACCTGTCAAGAAAACCTCAAATGGGATCACCAAGAGTTGGACATGACTAAAAATGACTCAACAGCAACAACCTGCTCATAAGAATTCCTGTGGGTTATACTTAGAAAACCATATATAAACATTACCTGTGTTTTATTGTATTTCTACTTATCTTGTTAAATATTTCCCAGTTACGTTTTAATCTGGTTAGGGCCACACGTTTGACACCTCTGTTCTGGAACATCTCAGTTTCTTCTGTGTCAACCTTGTCTCTGAACCATCAGTGGGAAGAGCTTTGAGGGAAGGGACCAGGCTGTGGCTTCTCTGGTACCATTACAACCCCCACCCCAAACCCAACCACACCCTCTTCCACCATTCACCACTCACAGTAACTGGGCATCCACAATAACCTTCATCCACACAGATCTATTGACTAATTAATTAGTGCACTGGGCAGCATCTAAGGGAGGGAGTTGGAACAGCCTGTACTGAATTAATGGCTCCAAGATGATCATTCCCCTGGATTAGGATCCCAGGTTTAGAGCCAGTTAGAGGTCATAGGGTCCAACCCTCATTATTTAGATAAAGGACAATGAGACCCAGAGGGATTCAGTGACTGTCCCACAATTATACAAGTAGTAAGTGGCAGAGGTCCTCTGAGTCCCAATCCAGGGCTTTCTCCACCACAGTAGCATTCTTCCCTTACCTCTTCTTGCCTCTACCTCTAGGTTTCTTCCCTGCTCTCCCTTTCACCGTCCTCTCCCTCCCTTTAGTCTATGGTGTCAGGGCTTCCTTCCATCTGGGGATTGCTGAAGCATTTTTCTTCCCCATCATGGACCAGGTTCCTTTTAGATGCCAAGTGTAATATTTGCTTGTACTGATTTCTGCAGCAGTTTCTCAAGGGCATCAAAAACCAGAAATAATTTGCATCAAAAAGAGAAAACTTGATGGGGAGGGTGGGTTAACAGCTCTATATTGAAAGGCTGACTGTCATGTGAAAGGAATAGACTTGTTCTGTATGACCCCAGAGGGCAGAACTAGGCCCAGTGGGTAGAAATTACGGGGAGGTAGATTTTGGCTCAGTATGAAAAAGGACTTCAGAGCTGTCCGGTGATGCAATGGGCTGACTCTCAGGCTCCAGAGGGGATCCAGTGGAGGCTGGGTGACCATCATCAAGGAACCTATTTGAAGAGATTCCTGGGAAATCAGACTTTATGATCTTCTCACTCTTAAGATTCCTTTCTCTCTCTGTCAGATTTCTTTTGTTAGATTTGGAGCCAGAAGGGACCTTAGAGGCCAATTGGATTAAAATCCAACTCCCTCATTTTACAGATAAGGAGACTGAGACTCAAAGAGAATAAATAACTTACCCAAGGTTACACAGCTAGTATCAGGGGCAAGATCTGGCCCCCAAATTCAGATCTTGACAACATGGTAAAATCGATAGTGAGCCAGCCTCGGAGTCAGAAAGGTCTGGGTTCGAGTCCCACCATTGATATACACTGGCCTTGTGACTGAGCAAATCACATAATCTTTTTTTTGGAGGGGGGAGGGCAGGGCAATTGGGGTTAAGTGACTTGCCCAAGGTCACAGGACTAATAAGTGTTAAGTGTCTGAGGCTGGATTTGAACTCAGGTCCTCCTGACTCTAGGGCCTATGCTCAATTCACTGTGCCACCTAGCTGTCCCAAAATCACTTAATCTTTTAGTACTCTAGGCAGCTGTCAAAGACTATAATTTACAAAGAAGGTGACCAACTACTTTGGTCAAGGGAATTTCCTCCTCTAGGAGTTTCCTTTATCAATGCAACCATAGGTACAGCTCCTATCCTATGAATTGGTCCGATCTATGCATTTGTTTATCTGTAGTAAAGAGGAAACCAGCTGAGATGAGTTTCTGAGTGTTCAGCCTTTTGCAGAAAAATAGGAGATACCCTCCCCAACCAAGAGGAAAAAAATGTATATAAAAAAAGACTGAAAACCCCAGGTAGGTGTGAAATATTTGGCTTCACAAGTTGAGATGGGTAAAAAGAGGCAGAGCCTTGACTAAGACTAAGCCTTGGGGGTTGTGATGCCTGTTCTGTTGCCCTCTTGGCATCTTATAGACCAGAGGAAATGTGCAAAAAAGGCAGAGACCTTGATGAAGACTGTGAGCCACAGGGGCTGTTATGGGGGATGTACTGATGTGCCTCAGCCTTAGAGTCTGGAGCAAGCCCCCTCTCTTCCTCCATCCTTCCCTCTCCTCCTCCATCCTTCCCTCTCCATTCTTTCTGAAACCTTCACACAGCCACAGTCTCATTTGATTCTCATAGTGTTAACATTTCATAATCAAGTCTGGGTTTATTGTTATTACGGTCAGGTTACCTCCTTGCTCAGAATTCTTTGGCAATCCCCCCAGTTGCTCACTGAGTAAAGTGTAAATATGCCCTAGCATTCAAGACCCTTCACAGTTTATTACTACCCTATTATTTCAGGCTTATATAATGATTTTTCTCTCCACTTGTAGTCAGTAATCATAATTTATTGTTGTTCAGTTGTGTCTGATTCTCTGTGACTCCATTTGGGATTTTCTTGGCAAAGATACCAGAGTGGTTTGCCATTTCCTTCTCCAGTTCATTTTACAAGTGAGGAAATTGAGGCAAATAGGGTAAAGTGACTTACTCAGGGTCACACAGCTAGTAAGTGTCTGAGGCCAGATTTGAATTCAGGAAGATAAGTTTTCATGATGCCAGGCCCAATACTCTATCCACTGTGCCACCTAGCCAGTATATAGGACTTAAGGGTTTGTAACGCACATATGCAAGGGTGTGCTGGAGCCAGCTTATATTGGCTAAGAAGACCCAATTGTCAAATTTTCATTCAGAACATTTACATCTTGAAAACTGGCAAATACTACAAATCAGGGCTTGATTTATTGTTTTATTGATTGTCTAGACTTAAGAAAGTGATGGAGAAAATGTTAATAATGCACATTAAACCAAAAGCCAACTGGCATTTTCAGAGGGCTTGCTGTTAAACATTTACCAGCACACCCCTGTATATATATGATCTCATTTTGTCCTCATGACAACCCTGCTAGGCTATAGTACAGGAGAACTATGTTCCCCAGACATGCCCTGTCCTTTTTTTTCTCCCTATCACTGCTTACACTATCCTATCACTATAACCCTCTCCATGCCACTCTCTGCTGGCCAATTCCTACCCATCCTTTAAAGTGAATTTAGATGCCTCTTCTTCCATAAAGCCTTTCCTGATCCCTTGGTCAGTCATTAATGACTTCCCCCTTAAACCTCACATAGCACTTTGTACTGTATAGTTATTCAAGCACTAATTTTCTAACATTCTATATTATAGCAATAAGTGTTTATGTTTTATTCACCCAATTTGACCATAAGCTCCATGAGGACAGGGTCCCTACCTTATTTAAATTTTGTCTCTCCTTCCTTTATATATATAGTAGGGTCTTGATACAGAGGTCCTGTAGAATAAACTGAAGGACCCAGCCAGTTCCTATGCCCTAAGTCACACTCGGAAGTGAACTCGGTAGGGAGAATATCATATAGAAATTGCATTCATTTTGAACCCAACCTTACCAAGAAATGAGATGGTATGAGAGTGCCCCCAGGCATTAGGGAAAATGTTGGTACTTCTGTTCTTACTGCATCTGCTCATTAAGTATCTCTTTGTGAAAGCTAAAAGTAGATAAACTATGTTTGATGCTTTTGAAGCTTCATTGGATTGAGGACCAAGAGATCTGGTGCAAACCCTAAATGATTTTGACTAATATGACTTTGGGTCAGTAACTGAGACTCTCCCTAGGTCTCCATCATCTCCACCATCAAATGTGGGAGTGGTCCTGGAATGATGCCTGAGAATCTAGGACTTCAAGAAATCGACCTTGTGTTTCTGCCATACAAGCTTCTCATTGTCTCCCTCTGTTAAACACAGAGGAATTATTGAAAACATATGGAATTGGGGTTTGGAAGCCCAGGGAAGAGACAAAGTCCAGGGTCAGCTTTTAAACAGTCTGTTGGCATTTAAATGTTCTACTGTAACGGTCCCCCTAAATTGGATTCAACCGGTGACATAAACCAGAGATTGCATGTTAAAACAAATATCACTTGATTATTAAAATATGTGCGACTGCACTCCATGGCCTCCAGAATCCCAGGGAGCTCTCCTGAAGCCGAGGCTGAAAGGGTCCAGGCGTGATCCCTGGTTTTCAGAAGCCTTATTAACTTTCGCCTGGAATTATATCTTCAGGCCGAAATTTTACAGGCCTTGTTGTCAGAACAAAGGTAAGTTTAGCCCAGGCAGAGGAGTTGGTGGGAAACAAATGTCTCAAGAGACTTTAGTTTTATCTTTCTACTAGTATTTGGGGACTCTGTGGAAGGTGCTGAGGACAAGAAAAGGGAAAGGGGTTCTGGGCAAATAATGAAGTGGGAAACTCATCTTTGTCGTTCGCTCAGACACCACCGTTCTGTTGCCCTCTCCTCTCTTGGGGCATCTGAGCTATGTCAGGTGTTCATATCTTCCTGCCTCCTTGTCTTCTAGGATTCCATGGCACTGCCATAGAATCATAGCTAGAAGGAGCCCTAGAGGCCACTAATTCCAATGCCCCCATTTTAGAGAAGGAGAAACTGAGGCACAGAGAAGTGACATAACTTGCCCAAGATCACATAGGTTTATAGGCTTATAGATTTTGAACTGGAAGAGACCTCAGAGACCATTTAGTCCAGTCCTCTCATTTTGCAGATGAGGAAACTGAAGCCCAACGTGATGGGGTAAGGTGCTAAGTTGCAGAGATAAGCTTTGATCTTAGGTCCTCTAACTGAGGTCCATTACCCAGAGGCAGCTAGGTGGCACAGTAGATAGAACACCAGAATGGAGTTCAAATCCAGAGCCACTGTGTGACCCTGGTCAAGTCACTTAACCACTGTTTGTCTCAGTTTCCTTGACTATAAAATGAGAATGATTATAACACCTACCTCGTAGGATTGTTGTGAGGATTACTTTAAATAATATCCGCAAGGCACTTAGCATAGGGTCTGGCATATAGCAGGTGCTTAATAAATGCTTGTTTCCTTTCTCATGTACCATACTGCTTGTCATACTGTCCTTCAAGACAACAACTTGTGTGTCTGATGTATTTCTTTTACTGCTCCCCTCCGTCACATCTTTTTTGTCCTTTGTTCCAACACTACTGATGGGTCTGGGCTTGGAGTCAGAAGACCTGAGTTAAAATCCCAGTCTTGCCACTTCCTAACCTGTGGGATACTTCCCCTACTTGGATTTCAGCTTTCTCATGTGTCAAATGAGATGTCTGGGCTAGGTGATCTCTATGGCCCCTCTACCTCTAAAGCTGATGAGCCTAGAAATGGATTCACCTTAAGGAGATGGACATAAGACACTGACTTGGAGTCAGAAATCTCAAGTTAAAGTCTGAGCTTCAACCCTCACCATGTGACCTGGGAAAAGGCCTTGGCTCCTTAGTGCCTCCATGCCTTCGTCTGCAAATTAGGAATAATAATATTTGTACTACCTACCTCCCATGACTGTTGTGAGGAAAGCATTCGATATACCTTAAAGTGCTGTACAAATGAGTTATTTTTATTATTGCTAATAATCATAAAAATGATAGCTGATAGTAGTTTAAGGTTGTATCTCTGGAGTAATGTTTGCATTTTAACAGCAGCCTTCAATGCTCTAATTAAGGTGAAGGAACAAATCATAGAGTCATGGAATGTGAGATCTGGGAGAGAATCTAGTACAAGCTAGATTTTACAGAATGAGGAGCTTGAGACTTAGGAGAGAGGAAGAAAATATGGAAGGTCTAGCACTTAGCACAGTGCCTGACACATGGCAAGATCTTAATAAATGTTTATTAATTGACTAACTGAAGGTCTCCCAGTCAGTTTTTGGCAGATCTGGAAATAGAAGGGGAGTAATGTGGGAATTTCAAGCATTATAGTAGGTAGGTAGAGGGAGGGAGAGACTTGGTGGACCTTTCTGATTATTTCTTCCATTCTGCTGTATAGGCAGGTGCTTTCCTCCTTTCTCAACATTCCATCCCCACCTCTACCCCAGGACTATGTTTAATGAGAACTTTAGTTCTGAATTATTTCATTCCAGTCATGTCTGTAGATGGTCTCCTGCCTTGGTGAGGGCAAATGGGGCTCAGGTAAGTCAGAGTCGTACCAAAACATTGGCATGGGCAGTTGATGGATGATGCAGCTTATATCTCTTCCTCTGATGGGCTCTGAAAACAGGTGAACTCTTCTCCCCTGTCTGGAAAATTCTAAATATGATTAGTCTTCAAGGCAGACAAATGGAATAGTTAACCACAAAGCTTGAACAATTCCATGCCTGGAGAATCAATGTCTTATTAGTTTTGATGAAATAGTAGCAGAGTTTTCTTTTAAAAGCGGGGGAGGGCTTCCTCCAAAATCATATGAATTTTATGCAATTAAAAACATTCTTCTGCATATGTATCTATAATCTTTACCAGTCTGCCAAAGGAGTACATGACAAAAAAAAAAGGTTAAGAACTCTTACTATAGTCTCCATGATCCCTTTACTGTGGTTACTTGCCAACCAATTTATACATCAATTGAACCTCATATGATGTAGTTATCTTCTCTTGAACCAACAGCCTTTTCAAAAGAAGAAATGCGAACTATCAACAACCATATGAAAGAGTGCTCTTCTAAAGTACTAACATTAGAGAGATGCAAGTTAAAACTGAAATTTAACCTATAGCAATCAGATTAGCAGAGTTGGCTCCTATCTCTGTTCTTACTTCTCCTTGTGATCTGCATTCCTTCCACCCCAGGACTGACCACACTGTTCCTCTATCTCTGCCCTCAGGTAACCAATTCAACTGTACACTTCCCTGAACCTTTGATTCTTTCTCTTTCTTCTACTATTGATGATCATATGTTGCTAAGCCCAACTTTGGATGATTCCCACCATCTACCTCCTTCACTCCTATTCATTTGCTTCTTTAATTAAAGAAGCTAGAGGAAAACATGAAAACATGCTTATTGGGATCACTGCAATTTTATATTTTTTATTTTATATTATTTTTTATTATATTTATATTATTTTATTATATTTTATTATTTATTATTTTATTTTTATTTATTTATTATTATTTATTATTTTATATTATTATAATATTTATTATTATATTATTATATTATATTTATATTATTTAATTTTATAATTTTATATCATTTAATTACATCTAGGCTATCATCTAGGCAAAGCAAACCTTCTGTTCTTCCCTAATAGAATCACTATGCCACACTCTCCATCCAGTGTTCTAAATCTTCTGGTCTTTCCTCGAGTGTCCTTCCTTCTCTGAACTACTCTCCTCCATCTTCTCCGTTGAGGTCCTCATTTCATAACTGAGACCATCACTGAGAGCTCCCCCACCCCCTTCCTCATCTCATATCCCTCAGATATCTGAGTTAGATATCTACCATTACAACAACCTACCATATATCCTTTAATCTCCAATAAAACAACCATAGCCTTAGTTCAGGTTATCATCACCTCTCTCCTGGATTACTGTCATAGCTTACTTGTATAGCTTACTCTTTTCATTTTTCATAGTAATAATTTGGTTTTCTTCTTTATTTTTTCAAAATCACATTAACCAATGGTTTATTGGGGTTAAAATTTTTTTCATAAAACCAGTTCTTAGTTTTACTTATTGGGCAGCTAGGTGGTATGGAAGATAGAGCACCAGGTCTGAAGTCAGGAAGACCTTGGTTCAAATCTAGCCTCAGACACTTCCTAGCTGTGTGACCCTGGGCAAGTCACTTAATCTTGTTTGCCCCAGTTTTCCCATCTGTAAAATGACCTGGAGAAGGAAATGACAAACCACTCCAGTATCCTTGCCAAGAGGAGGGTTACATTCAAGTCTCTCCCAATTCCAAACTCCCAAGATGATTTAAATATGTGTGCATGTGTGTATATGTGCATGTTTGTATGTACACATACATATACGCACATGCATATGCACATGTGCACACACACACACATACACATAGTCTGGCTCAGTAAGCTTCCTTGACTCCCTATTAATTTCAGGATCAAATATAAAATCCTTTGTTTGGCATCTAAGGCTCTTCACAAACTACTCCCTTTTTACTTGGGTTTTTTTGCCTTTTTGGAGGAGCAATTGGGGGTAAGTGACTTGTCCAAGGTCACACAGCTAGTAAGTGTTAAGTGTCTGAGGCCGATTTCTGACTCCAGGGCCCAGGTTACCTAGCCTTCTTACTTTTCAAAGTCTTCTTATACTCCCTTCCATGATTCAACTGAACCAGATTACTTGCAGAATTCCTAAAACAAAGAACTCTGGGTCCCATCTCCATGCCATTCCACTGGCTATCCCTTCTGCATTTCATAATCTGTTCCCTTTCCTCTCCTCCACCTCCTAATTTTCCTGGCTTCCTTTAAGACTCAGTTCAAATCCCACCTTCTCTAGGTTTTTCCCAGTCTCCCCAGCTGCTAATGCCTTCCTCTTTCTGATGGTCTTTCAGCTACTCTGTTTTTATCTTGTATGATCTAGTTTTCAAATGTCTTCCTCATTAGAATGTAAGTTCCTTGAGGTCAGGGACCATTTCTCCCCCTTTTTTTGTATTTTGTATCCCCAGAGTTTAGCACATTCCCTGGCATATAATTGCTCAGTAAATCTTTGTTGATTGATTACTTTATTTTGGCAGGTGACAAAAGATGAAATGTTGGAGGGGCTATGGGAAGATAGACATACTAATGAATTATTGGGGAAACTATGAATTAGTCCAAATTTTTAGACAATTTAGAAAATTCACTAAATGTGCCCTTTTATTCAAAGATACTATAAGTAGGTATATACTCCATGGAAGTGAAAGAGAGAGGGAAAGGTCTCATATATATCAAAATACTCGAAGCACTACTTTTTATGGTAGCAAAGAACTGGGGCAGCTGGGGTGGGGGGAGAGGGTGTCCATGAATTAGAGGATGTCTGAGCAAGTAACATTTTAAATTAAAAAATGTCATCAACCACTTTGAGTAAGTCATTTCTCTCCCCTGAGCCTTGGTTTCCTCCACTGTCAAATGAGGAGGTAGAGCCTGATGATCTCTGAGGTCCCTTTCAATTCTAACATTCCGTGAATCTCAAATGATTGCAAGACAACTTTGGGCCAAACCCAGGTTGCTTCGCTCTTCCCTTTTCCACTGTTAGGATTCCTTGATGACCCAGATTTCAATTAATTAAATATGTACGTGCCTATGTGTGTTGGGCAATGGCTGTCAAGGGACAATTTTTTGAACAGTCTATTAACATATTTTATGTTTTCCTGATTCTATACTTTTGCTTATTACATTCCACTTGCCTGATATGCCTTTCCCTGTGCTTTCCACTTGGCCACATCCTGCTCAGTTCATTTCAACACCTTGGAGAGATCACCTTGGATTTCATCCTCCTTTATCTGAACTTACATTGTGCTTACTAAGTATCCATTATGCTTCCAAGTGCTACTAAGATGTGGAGAGAGTCCAGGGTTACAGATCCTCTGAGGAATGGAAGTTTTATTAAACACACACACACACAGCAGTATGACAACTTCAGATAAAGTTTCTTTTAGTCACATTTGACTCTTTCTGACCCCATTTGGAGTTTTCTTGGCAGAGATACTAGAGTGGTTTGCCATTTCCTTCTCCAGCTCATTTCACAGATGAAGAACTGAGGCAAACAGGGTTAAATGACTGGTCCGGGGTCACACAGCTAGTAAGGAAGTGTCTGAGGTCATATTTGAACTCAGGTCTTCCTGACTCCAGGCCTGATGCTTTATCTACTTCACCACCAGCTGCACCCAGCAGATAAAAAGCTGGCCTTAAAACCAGGAAGACCTGGGATCAAGTCCATACTGACTGTGGGACCCTGCGCAAAGCACCAGACCTTTCAGTGCCCAGGTACTTTAGATCGGGGTGGGGGGGGGGGGGGACTCTGTGACTTCAGAAGCCATCTGTGGCCCCCTAGGTCCTCAAGTGCGACCCTTTGACCAAATCCAAACTTAACAAGTTAGTTAATTTGGACCTGGAGGGCCATATGTGGCCTTGAGGTGGCATGTTCCCCACCCCTGCCTAAACTCTGAGATTGTAAATTGCGAGAAAGTGCCAGCATGCATTAATAAAGGGAGCTTCCTCATCTGAGAATTCCTTCTACCAATGAAATCTTAAATCTCTTACTTGAGGGACAGTGCACTAATGAAAAACTTCTGGGCTTAGAAACAGGAAGAGCTGAGTTTGAATTTTACCTCTGATATTTGCAGTGTGACTGTGGACAAGTCCTTTCCCCTCTCTTGAGTTTTTGTTTCTTTAATCTATAAAATGGGAAAAATAGTAACCGTAATACCACAACATATTCATTCAAGGTTGCTCTAAGATTCAGATGCAGTGATGATACACGATGCTTTGCCAATCTTCCCCAAAGAGGGGGAATGTTTGTGTAAGTCTCATCTGTTATGGTGTTAACTCCCCAGCCTCCCTCAGCAGAGATATAGGGGTTTGAATGCCCCACCCGCAACTTCTAGAGGGTCTTGATCTTCATTTATTGGGTTCCTTATTCCTAGCACATAGTAGGTGCTTGATATCTTTCAAATAAATAAGTTGATTATTCAGAAATTGTAAGCATCTACTACAAGTCCCTTAAGTTGCCTTTTTCCCCTTTCTGAATGAATGGTTTTCTCTAGGCTGTAAGATGGTATGGGGAGAGAATGCTTGACTTAGAGGCAAGATGACCCAATTCAAATAGTGCCTTAGACACTTACTAATTCTGTGACCGAGCGAATTATTTCACCTTTCTCGGCCTCTATTTCCTTCACTATAAAGTGGGGATAATAGCACCTTCCTCACAGGGTTTCTGTGAGGATCAAAGAAGATACATATGAAGTATTCTATCAGTGGTTCTCAAAGTATGTTCTGGGGTACCCCTGGGGGTTCTGGAACAAGGTCAAAACTGTTTTCATCACCAGACCATTTTCTAGTATGGTAAATATTAATAGCTATAACCTACATAAACAAAAACTCTTTGGGAAGGGAGGTTCTCAATAATTTAAAGAATCCTAAGATAAAAAAATTTGAGAATGACTGTACTATATAAATGCTAGCTATTATTATCCTTATTCTTAGCTATTGTAGGCACAGTAGTTAGAGAACTAGACCTACAGTCAGTAAGACCTGAGTTCAAATCCAACCCCAGATTTGTGTGACCCTGGCCAAGTCACTTACCTTCTGTCTGTTTCAGTTTCCTCATCTATCAAATGGGGAAAATATAACACCTATTTCTCAGGATTGTGAAAATTAAATGAGGTAACTTAGGCAAAATGTTTTGCAAACTTTAAAACACAAATGAATACTATTTATTTTATTGTTTTTCCTTTATTCCTAGTTATAAAATGGGAGGAATGGAACAATATACCCGATGCCTACAATAACGTAGATAAAAAGAATTCTAAAAGGAAGTGGGCCAGGTCTGAGTCATTTCGATGGCCAAGTCTGGGAACACTTGGGAACTGTGGGTATTTTGATTTAGGTAATAGTTGAACTAGACGACCCCAGTGGTCTCTTTGAACTCAGTGCATATGACTCGATGAATCTCTGGGAGCCTCAGTGTTCTGTCTGTCACATGGGGATGATAAAAAGACCTCACGGGATCAGTGTGAGGGAAGTGCTTTACCAACTTTAGATGCTATTGAAATGTGTACTGGAATTATTATTGCTCCTCTATCTGAGTGAGAAACATATGGTGACCAGGCATCCCAGGGGATTATAGTCCCAGTTTCCAGAAAAGAAAGTGTATTTTTGACAAGACTTTGCAGAAGGGATATCATTTGTCATACCACATGTCCTGATTTTAGGTTTGGAAAATGTGGTCACCATCTCCCTGAAGGGGTGGTTGGGGGAACTCTGTCTCCTTCCTGGAACCCCCACAGGGAATGTTTGTTCTGTGATCATTCTCTTCTCCAAAGAGATCTGGGCGGCTGTTTTGCCTTTATTCAGAGGCAGCCTGGTAGAAGGGGGAAAAGGCAGGATTTGGAGTTAGGATCATAAAGCTGGTGCCAAAAGATACTACTTATTCAATCATTTTTAATCATATCTGACTCTTTGTGACTCCATTTGAGGTTTTCTTGGCAAAGACACTGGAGTGGTTTGCCATTTCCTTCTCCAACTCATTTTACAAATGAAGAAACTGAGTCAAACAGGGCTAAGTGACTTGCCCAGGGTCACATAGCTAGTAAGTGTCTAAGACCAGATTTTAACTCAGGTGTTCCTGACTCTAGGCCCAGCTAACTATTGGCTTTAGTCACCTAGCTGCCACTGAAAGATACCTCTAAGGCCATCTAATTCAACTCCTTCATTTTAGAGATGAGAAAACTGAAGTTCAATGACTTGCCCAAGGTCTCACAGATAGTTATCCAAATTCTCTACCTCTGGCACCAACTGTTCATTCCACTGAGTGAAGAAAGGCTCCCTCTCCACTCAGGAGGACTTGGCCTCCTGGCACCCAAAGAAGTCAATCTCTTTGAGCCTCAACTCTCTCATTTATAAAATCGGGACAATACTAGCATCTTCCTTGCAGGGTTGTTTAGAAGAAACAATATTCATAAGGTGTTTGAGGAGTGGTATATGCAAAGTGTTTTGCAAATTTTAAAATGTTCTATCAACCTCAGCTAGGATTACTTATTTTTCCTCTCCCCCTGCTGCTCTGGCTCTGATCCTGGTCTGTGTCCCAGGCCATTTAATCTCCTTTCTGTCCAGGGTAGTTCTTCCAACTGACTTTTGTTTCCTTACTCACCCATGCAAGCTGTTCTGTCCCAAGAGACGGTCAGTATTGTTTACCTTCTGATGTGGCCATAGCCACCATGGGGGGTCTGGTGAACCAGGAGCCTGCCATCCATGGGTGGCCATCTTGGTGATATTTTATGTGTATGTGCTTGCATAGACACACACACACACATGCCTACAAAGTCTTATGGCACTCAATAGCTATGTGCCTCAGTTTCCCTATCTGTGAAACAAGGTTCGACTCAGTCTCTAGGATCCCTTCCAGTACTAAAAATCTCCAATCCTCTGCACGTATATACATGTAGTTATCCACAGGTGTATATACATACTTACATACCTCCAATTTTTTTTCCTGCTGCCTTGATGGGGTGGGGGAAGGGAGGATAGAGGAAATTCCCCACCCAAGGGGCTTCTTTTCTACACGGAGAATGTAAACCTTTCCTATGCTTTGTAGGAAAAATAATGAATGGGTTTGGATGGGTGGCTGGGCTGTAAATTAGTCCCTGTTTCAGGAGCGATGGCAAACCTCGGTATCATCAGAACCTGTTTGCTGATTTACAGCCCCGCAATCATTGGCCTGGCCATTATCCCCCAATGCGCAGGCTGGCTTTGGGATTCTTGTACTGGCTTGTCTTTTGTGCACCAGCCTCCCCACAGCTTTGTTTTGAATTATGTGTGTCTCCCACGTTTCGCTTGTCTTTTGTTGGCCTGTTTACTGCTGTAAATTTTGCATTCAGCCTTTGAGGCCTTCTCTGCAAAGGAGATTGTAATCTCCTGGGCTTTCTACCTGGTTAGAGAAAGGAACAGAATCGAATCAGGTTTCACGGAGCCTCAGCATCCCCAGCATTCCACACAGAGAAGGGGCAAGGTTCTCCGGATCGGGTGAGGGCTGGCTCTCAGGGAGGGCTGTCTGCTCCCATCTTAGAGACTCTCCCTTCCGACAAAGCCCCTGTTAATCTCCTGTTGGGGGCAGGAGAAGAGTGAGGGGGAGCCACTGAACAGACTTACAGAGAAAGCCACTGCTCTAGAGGGTGAAAGCCCCTTGAGCCAAGTCAACATTCACCATGTTCTCTGGTCAGCCCATTTGTGTTTGCTCTCTCCGTCGTCCTCAGAGAGGTCCAGGAAACATGGCGCCATAAGCAGGGATCTGAGTGCTACAGTGCTCAGGAATCAAAGGGCCTGGACTCAAATGCTTCTTCTAGTTGCTTATTATCTGTGTGACTTTGGACGGGTCCCTTATCCTTTACAGTTTTCTCTTCTATAAAGTGAGATGGCCTCTGAGGCCCCTTGTAACTCTAGATATAGATTCCTAATGTGTTTCCCTGGTCAGTGATCCTTTCACCTGAGGTAAAAAAAAAGTTGAGTGGAGGTGGAGGAGTGGATAGCCACAGTGAAGAGGACAGTGGAACTCTAGGCACATCCTGGGAGAGGGGGTAGTCCATCCCTTCCAGAGTCTAAACCAGGAGTGGGGAACTTGAGGCCTTGAAGCCACATGTGGCCCTCTAGGTTCTTAAGTGCAGCGCTTTGCCGGAAAAGGGCCACACTTGAAGACCTGGGGGCTAGGCTACTTATGGCCTCAAGGCTGCAGGTTCTTTCAACCGACTTTTGTTTCCTTACTCACCCATGCTAGCTGTTCTGTCCTATACTCCAAGAAAGGGGGAGCATGATAATGGGAACCTGGGCTGGGAGGAGGGATGTTGATGATAGCCTGGGCCAGGCAAGGAAATAGGAGGCACATGAGAAGGAAGTGTGTCTCTCCCCAGATTTCAGCACCCTGGGGCATAGCCCTAGTCACCCTGACTTAGTTATGGTTCTGAACAAGAAAAAGACTGAGGAAAACTACAGCCACCTCCTAATTTCCTTTATGCAGAGACAAAGGTCCCTGTCAGCCCTCCTAAAGCCCCCTGACATCAGGCAGGTCATTGGACCTTAGTTTCCTCCTGTGTCAAATTATGAATTTAGCCTTGATGATATCCTAAGGTCCCTCTAGCTCTGAATCTTGTGGCCCTGTGACTGGTTTTCATTACTCAGAACAAAGGTTTACATTCATGTATAAGCTCTCTTTTCCAGTTTGGTAGGACTCAAAGGGGATGGACCTAGCCAGGGTGGGCTAGGCATGAGGAACTCTGCTTTGCAGCACTATCTTGAAATCCCTGCACATCAAGGCAGAAACCATTTTTTGAAAAAATCCTTTTGTTTGTCCCTTCTTCCTTTTCTCTTATCCCTTTTATCCTGCATTTTCTATTGATCCTCTGCCTGCTATGGAGGAGGCTAAAAGGCTCATTAATGCTGTTTTCTGAAGCTATCTGAAAGATACAACCAGAGGAAGGATCACAGGACCTGGCCTCGCTATATGACCTTGACCAAGATGGCAGCCTGACCCTGACCTTGAGCAGATAGTGGCTCTCCCTGTCAGACTTCCAGACTCTCAAAAATCATTTGCATTGGTTGCATTATAAAGTAAGAAATTTGAGTTTTACCTTCTCTTTTTTCCCCTTCTTTTTCCAGCCCTGGAAGTGGGCCCCTACCAGGAAATTGTCTCAGAAATTCTGCCTGACCTCAGAACTGCCTTCCTCCATCTAACCCTGGGTTCTTGCTCCCCATCCTGGAATCTCCCTCCCTTCTCCTGAATCTGGACTCTGGGCTCCCTCCAATACATCAGCTATGGGAATCTGGTACAGGTTAGAAAACTCTAGGAGGGTCGGCGAAGGTCTCACAATGGGAGGAGGCCTCCTTCCACCTCTGTTCTAGCCACCCCTTCCCCTGTATTTTCAGAGGATCCCAGATTTAGATCTGGAAGGGGCCTTAGACATCATCTAATCCAAGGGTTCATATTTTTTTGGTGTCATGGACCCCTTCTCAGAAGAATGTTTTTAAATAATTGAAGGAAATACTGTATTACATTAACATTACATTAATATAATTAACATTACCGTTACAGGGCTAATGAAAAAAATAAAGATATGATTTTTTTTTCCTAACTGTGTTCACAGACCTCCGGAAATCCATTCATGGATTCTTGTTGGGGGGGGGGCATGTCTGTGGACCCCAGGTTAAGAAGCTTGGATGTAGTCTAAACCCCTCATTTTATAGATAAGCAAAGTGAGCTCCAGAGAAGTTCAGTGATTTGCCTTGGATCACACAGCTAATGAGAGACAGTCGGTCAACCTGTCAACAAGCATCTGTTTATTTACTGTGTGCCTGGAACTGTGTGAAACATTGGGATGCAAAGAAAGGTTAAGGGCAGCCAGGTGGTCAAGTTTAGGGCAGTGAATAGAGCACAGGCCCTGGAGTCAGGAGTACCTGAGTTCAAATCCTAGCCTCAGACACTTAACACTTACTAGCTGTGTGACCTTGGGCAAGTCACTTAATCCCAATTGCCCTCCAAAAAAAAAAAGGTTAAAAAAGATGACAAAACATCTGGCCCCTGGTCTCAAGGATCTCTGTTTAATGGGGAAAACAATATGCAGATAACTGCATACAAGAATACATAGATTGTAAATGTAAAGGAATCCAGGGAGAAGGGACCAGAAGTGGAGGGAAGGGGGAAAGTGTGGGGTGAGAAAAGGCTTCCTGTAGAAGGGAGGATTGAAGCTGGGTGTTAAAGGAGTCCAGGAAATTCCGGAGGTGGAGAAGATGACAAGAAGAGTGCATTGTAGGTAGTAAAGACTCAGAGGCATGAGCATTTGAACCCAAGACTGCTAACTCCCCAATTCTGGAGAAACATGACTATCTTATGATGCCCTTTCTCTTCCTTAAGACCTTCTTCATCGTCTTCTCCTAGTCTTTCTCTGATCATGCGTACACAGACACACAGACACACAGACATACACACAGACATACACAGATACAGACACACACACACCACATATACACAGACATACACAGACACGTATACACACAGAGACATACACAGATACACACACAGACACACACAGAGGCACAGAAACAGACACAGAGGCACACACACCACACACCACACACACACATACACAGACATACACAGACACGTATACACAGAGAGACATACACAGACACACACACACAGACACACATACAGACATACACAGACACATATACACACAGAGACACACACAGATATACACACACACACCATATACACACAGAGAGACATACACAGACACATATACACACAGAGACGTGCACACACACACCACACATACACACAAAGACATACACAGACACATATATACACAGAGACATACACATACACACAGACATACACACACACCACACATACACACAAAGACATACACAAACACACACAAACATGCACACACACCCACCAAACACACACACACAGACATGCACAGACACATATACACACAGAGACATACACAGACACACACCCACACAGACACACACACAGACATACACACACACCACACACACACAGAGACATACACAGACACATATACACACAGAGACAGACACACACAGACATACACACACACCATATACACACAGAGAGACATACACACAGAGACATACGCAGACACACACACACACACACACACACACACACACACACACACCCTCCTTTTCCATTGTTAATGGCCAGCTGGGTCCCACAGCTAACATTCTCAGCACAGCAGCAGCCCTGGTTGCCTCCAGGACAGCTAATGAGGGACCCAGCAGCAGCAGTTTGGGGCTGAGGGGGAGGAGGTGTATAATCACGTTAAATATTCAGTGTGTTCACACTTCTCTTCCCACTTGTGCCCTCGGTTTTCTTTAGCTGGAACCAGTGGCCTGTCAGGCCACATCAATGCCAAGATCAGTGATAGATTCCCAGCAGTCAGTGCCTCACCTTGTGAAGAATAAAATACAAAATAAAATAATAAAATCAATGCTGCCACCCTCCCCCACCCAGCGTTTCTCTCAGGCAGTGGTGCGAGGTTCGATCTGACAAGACTCAGCCAGGAGGGTAGGGGCCGATGGCCTGGTTTTGGAACCAGAGGGTTGGCTGGAACGCTTAGAGGTGGGAAACAGCTGGGGCTCCCAGTGGCCCTGAGGAGCTGCCGTCTGCAGAATGCAGCTCTGGGCCTCTGAATTGTAGCTTGCTGCATCAGTAGCTTTGGGTTTCCAGCCCTGGGCAGCTGGGACTATGTTCATGGAAGTAAACATGGATTGACTTAAGCAGGCTGGAGTTGTACTGAGAAGGGCATCCGACTAGGTGTCAGGAGCCCTGGGGCCTCATCCCCGCTTGCCCAGGATGTCCCTCTATAACCTTGGGGGAGTCCCTTTGTTCCCCACCCCCCCACTTGCCTTCAGGTCTCAATTTCTCTGGCTTATAAAATAAGGTTGATGTTTCTCTTCCTTCTTTTCAAAGGTGGGAGACTAAGGGTGGGGAAAATTACACACGTTGTTGATATATTGGTTAGTGCTTCCCCCCTCTTCATTAAAGCATGTGCCTCTAGGAGATTTTCCTCTAGGAGAAGGGGGTCAGATCTGTTTGGAAATGAACGTGATATAGAAATAAAAAGCAAAAAATAAAAATATTTTAAAATATGTAAAAAATTCAAAACAGGTGATGACTTCCCTGGGCAGCTAGATGACAGAGTGAGTAGAACCATGGGCCTGGAGTCAGGGAGACTCATCTTTGTGAGTTCAAACTTGGCCTCAGATACTTCCTATCTGTGTGATCCTGGGCAAGTCACTTAACCCTATTTGCCTCAGTTTTCTCATCTGTAAAATGAGCTGGAGAAGGAAATGGCAAACCACTGCAGTGTCTTTGCCCAGAAAACCCCAAACAGGATCATGAAGAGTCAGACAGGACTGAAAAACGCCTTCCTTTCTCCTTTGCTGAAGTCGGGAGGACTAAAGGTGTAGAACACTGCAAATGGTGTCTCTATTCTATTGATGGTTGGTTAGTTTTGTTAAAGTGCTTTTACCTGTATTATCTCATTTGGTCCCTAGGACAGCCCTGTGAAGTGAGCAATACTATCATTCCCATTTTATAGATGAGGAGCCTGTGAGATTCAGAAGCCTTTAAGTGACTGGCCTAAGATCACATATCCAATGTCAGAGTCAGGATTCGAACTCAACTCTTCCTAACTACAAGCCCTTTCCTTTTTGCACTGTTAAGCTGTCTTAGGTCCAGAATCTAGAACAAAACCACGTGGGAAACTCTCATTACTCTTTGTTTTGTTTGAAATTGTCCCTTGATGAACTTTGAGTGGATTCCTTCTAAATTGAGCATTTTTGACCTGAGGTCTCCAGACTCACCCATGGATAAGACTTGATTGGGGGGCAGGGGGTGGGGAGAGTGATTGTGAATGGGAAAAAAATTACATCTTTAATTTCATTAACCTCTAACTGCAGCTTTCCATTTCCTTCCATTATAAATGTAGGGCAGCAAACATTATTCTTGGAAGAGGACTGTAAGTTTTATCAGACAGTCAAAGGGGTCTGTGACACAACCAAGATTGAGAAACCCTGCTCTATGGAGACACATTACAAAAATTCGGGGGCTAAGAGGGAAGAAAGCCTGGTTTAGTGAAAAGAGTATTAGATTTTGAGTCCCTAGGCTCAAGCCTTGGCTCATCTGTTCCCTACCTGTGCAATCTGAAGCAAGTCATTTAGCGTCTTTGGGACTCAGTTTCCTTATCTGTAAAAATGAGAAGTTGGACCAGATCCTTTCTGGATCTAAATCTATGCTCACAAGGGAAAGGAGTCAGTTTCATTGGTAAATTATCCTAAAGTTATTCAGCATCAACTTGCCTTATCTTCTCCCTTGGACACCTAGCTCTCTCAGCACAGGCCGGGTGTCACATTCATGCCTAGCACTCTGGAGATGCTCTATACAGACTTGTTGAATAAAAGAATAAATGATAGGGAATGTACAGTAGTGGCATCAAGAAAAGTCCATATAAAAGGATGATCTTAGGTTCCATATGACCTAATGTCCTTTGGTTCTCAGAATTCCATATCCAGGAAGCAGTCAGGGCCATTGTGGCTACTGGAGAACAGTGTGTGACTTGAGCCCCATTTATTGAATTAACAACCCCCAGTCACTAGATAGAACATTAGCACCCCACGGTCACTGGCAACACTCTGGGCATGGAGACCACAGTGGGGGCTTTTAGGTTTTAAGTGGTCTCTCTGCTAGGTCCTGGCAATTCACTCCAAGGGAACCTCCCCTCTCCTGTGGCCATGCCTCCTCAGTGTTCACCCCCTGCCTGAGAGATGCTGGGAAATGGAAAAGGAAGAAGTTGATCATTTGGGGGACTGGGACAATGGCATGTTTCACTGAATGCTTTTTATGAGGTGCTCTGAGATCACTAGCACAAAAGAACTCCATCCATCTATCCTCTCTGCAGATGGGAAGCAACTTGAGAGCAGGATGCCCAGGGCTACTCTGGTCCCTGCAGACAACAGCCTGCCCTCTGCCGACCCTCAGCAAATACAGATTGACAATAAGAATTCATGCTTGGTTATTCTGGAGCTTTCTAAGGATTTCAGCATGGCTGGTGCTCAGTAAGGGTTGTGGACTGACCACCTGCTTCACAGATTATATGAAGCACAATGGCCAGCTGTTCTTCATCCCCATACAAGACAGATCAATTGTAAATGGAATTAAATTTTGGGAAAGCTAGGAATCATCTGATGGAGAGGCTAGTTGTTCTTTGGAGCTGATAACCAAGAGACATGAAGAAATGGAATGATGGAGAGGCAGCCAAAGAGGTACTCCTGAAGGCTGGTGTTGACTTGCCTCCAAGTCCCTTTCAATGCTCAGATTCTATGAGAATCACCACCTTGCCTTTATACAGAAACCTGAACATTCTTTATGACCATGGGCAAGTCACTTAACCTCTAAAGGTTCTAGAAAACTCTCTGAAGCTCTAGTCATAGAGCTGGTGTTGATTTGCATTGCTAGAAGGAGTCTCCAAATTTGAGAATTCCTGACCCTAATGAGGGTAGTCTAAATGGGTCCTCTTACAAAAATAGAATACCTCTAGTGTCCAACAGAGTTATTGTGATACTCACATAAAGTGCTTTACAAACATTAAAATGCTACTCTCTGTGTCAGTATTTTTCATTATTATTATTATCACTATAATATGATACTAAAATTAGAAATCACAGAGAAAGTGCCAACCTGCATTGGTCAAGGGAGTTTCATCATCTGGGGGTTCTCTATACCAATGAACACACAGATACAATCCCTATCCCTCCCCCTATTACTGTGGACATTTTTGTGTAACTGAATTGACAGGTTTGATATAGTAATAAAAATATTCCCACATTTACATATTGTTTTTAAGTTCATGACTGCCACAAGACTCAAATGTTTGTTGTTTGAGGACCAGACTAAGTTCAAACTGACTCATCAAGTCAAATAAAAAAGCATTTATTTGTTAAGCACCTAGTATGTGCTAGGCCCTCTGCTAAGCACCTACTATGTACTAGACCCTCTGCAAAGCACTGGGACTACAAAGAGAAGCAAAAACTCAAGTTACAATGAAACAAAAACCAGTTCCTGCTCTTAAAGATCTTATAGTTTAATGTAAACAACTACATACAAACAAGATATATATGTATATGTATGTAATGATTTGGAACTAATCTCAGAGGGAAGTCACTAGCTTTAAGGTATCAGGAAAGGATTCTTGTAGAAGGTGAGACTTTTGTCTGGGTCTCCAAGGAACCTAGGGAAACCAAGAGGCAGATGTGAGGAGAGAGAGAGTTCCAGGCATGAGGGACAACCGGAGAAAATGCCCAGAGCTGATACGGAGTGTTGTGTGTTCATTACCACATGAGTGAAGAGGACAGATTTTTTAGCTACAGCAGCTCTGGAAGACACCACCAAGTCAGAGAAGGGTTGCAATCTGCATCCATGGAAGGAACATGCATACTTGTGAAATCTTGAACCCTTGAAATGCTGGAGCATTTAAAGGCCTTCAAAGCACATGATCTCAGTTGTCTCTGCCCCCAGAGCTTGCTTCCCCATGGAAGATCCATCCCTTCTGCTTTACCTGCATTGCCTGGACAGAATAAACTGGATGTTCCAGTTGTCACTCAACGTCATCACACTGATTGTCTATGCCATTTGTTTGGTAATTATTTTAGTGGAGGGGGTTCTTAACATGAGGTTCATAGATAGATTTCGGAGGGTCCATGAATCTGGATAGGGGAAAAAAATTCCATCTTTATCTTCATTGATTACTAATTGAAATTGAGCATTTCCTTCCATTATAGTTTAAACACACACACACACACACACACACACACACACACACACACACACACACAGAAGGGGTCTGTCCATAAGGCTTCACCAGACTGCCAAAGGGGTCTGTGACACAAAGATTAAGAACCCCTGATTTGGGCTATCTTATCATCATTTTTGTATTCTTGCATTTTCTGCCAGTTCATGTTTTGCCTCCTGGATCAGACTGTAAGCTCCTTTAGGGTAAGGAGAACAGGATGGGGCAGTGAAAAGAGCACTGGATTTGGAGGTAAGCAACCCATGTTCAAATCCCAGTTCTATCATTGCTACCTGTGCGACAGGGGTTAAATCACTCTCTCTCAGTCTCCATTTCCTCATCTATAAAATGGGAGTTTGGACCACAATGATCTCTGAGGCCTCTTCCATCTCTAAATCTATGCTCTTATGTCCCTAAGATCTGCTTGGAGCCATAGCTAGGAATGTTTTTTTTTTCTCTTAGGGACAAAAACAGTAGGAAGGAGTCTTAGCGACTAGAACCTGGGGTTTGGGGCAATGAACATGTTGATGCCTGAGACAAAGACTCTTTCATACCACACTAGTATGAACTATAGCTCCACTTTGGCTCCTTTGTGTCTCCTGGGCACATAGTAGGCACTTTCTAATGAGTGATGCTAGGTTGATTGATTTCATTGATCTAAGCTTCAAGTACAAATGTGCGTGTGTGTGTGTGTGTGTGTGTGTGTGTGTGTGCGAGCGGCTTTGGTTTAATAAAAACCTTAAGTGAGTTGGATATGAAAAGTTAAATTTATTGAAACAGATTATTAGAGATAGGGTAGGGTTATTATTATTATACCTGTAGACAACTACTACTTTTAGAACATGCCCATTGGGATATCCCACAATCATCTCAAGATTAGCACATCTGAAACTGAAATCACAGTCATCATCAGCCTGGTGGAGCAAAAAGAACACTGGCCAAATAACTGGATTCATATTCTCTTCTGATGCTTATTACCTGTGCCACCTTGACCAAGTTACCTATCCTACTTGGTCCTCAGTAAAATGGGGATTTGAACTAGATGGCCTCTGAGGTCCCTAAGAGCATTAAGTCTCTGATCCTATTCTCCTGAGATGATTGTCACTAAATAAGATCATGTAGATAAAGTGTTTTGTAGACCCTCAAATACTAATTAATGGAAGCTATTACTATAATGGCAGCTTTGTTGTTGTTCAATAGCTCAGTCATGTCCAAATCTTTGTGATCACATGTATCACAGCACACCAGGCTCTTCTATCCTCCGCTATCTCTCAAAGTCTGTCCATGTCCATGTTCACTGTTTCCATGATGCCCTCTATCCATCTGCCCCTTTCTTTTCCTAACATCAGGGGTCTTTTCCATTGAGCCCTGTCTTCTCATTATGGGACCAAAGTATTTAAGCTTCAGCTTTGGTATTTGACCTTCCAGGAAAAGGGCAGCTCTAAGGTAGACTCAGAGTCAGAAGACCGCGTTCTGAGTCCTGGCTTTGCTCCTCCTTAGTTGCTTGACCTTAGGTAAATGGCTTTCTTCTCTGAGCCTCAGTTTCCTCATCAATTAAATGAGAACATAAATGGTTGTAGTAGCTCTCTTTGTGGTGTCAAGGAACTGGAAATTGAAGGGATGCCCATCAATTGGGGAATGGCTGAATAAATTGTGGTATATGATTGTGCTATAAAAAATAACGGGCTTGACGATCTTAGAAAATCATGGAAAGACTTACACGAAATAATAAAGAACCAAATGATCAGAACCAAGAGAACATTGTATACAGTAACAGCAATATTGTTTTAAGAATGACTTTGAGCAAGTAAGTTGTTTTGTATATTGTATTAAGTTATGTTATATTATGTCCTATCATATCATATAATATATCATGTTATGTTATGCTATGTTATGTTAAGTTTGTCATGGCATGGCATGTTGTATCATATCGTATCACATCACATCACATATTCTATTCTATATATCCAAGCTAAATGTAAATTAAACTATGAAGGACATATGAAGATAAGGCACTATCTGCATCCAGAGAAATAATTGATAAATAGAAGTGTATATATAGAGTAATTTTACATATATGTATACCTATTTGTGTCTAATGGCAGCCATCTCTAGGGTGGGGTGGGTGGGGAAG
This sequence comes from Gymnobelideus leadbeateri, assembly GCA_011680675.1. Lineage (NCBI taxonomy): Eukaryota > Metazoa > Chordata > Mammalia > Diprotodontia > Petauridae > Gymnobelideus > Gymnobelideus leadbeateri. Next base: position 432,658 of record WOXC01008144.1, read on the forward strand.
AGATAAGGAAGAAAAAAAGAAGAAATTTACATGATAATTTTGTTGTATATTTGAAAGGAAAAGCAAGCTGTGCATAGCAGATTTGTCAACTTTTTTATTGTGCTATGTTATGGAAATACTTGCTTTATTCCATAAATTAAAAATAAAATAAAAAAAGAAATATGGGCAATCACAAAAAATAAAATAAATGAGAATAGAAATTCTTATTCTTTCTCCTTTATAGGGTTGTGAGGATCAAATAAGAAAACTGAGGTAAAGTGCTTTGTAAACTACAAAGTACTACATTGATATAAGACATTTTTGTCTCTCTTCTCTTTCTGTCCATGGTACCAATGTTTGTCTAGTTTTCAAGGAGGCAAGAAATCTCACCTTTGACTCCTCTCTTTTCTTTATGATCTATATCTCATCTGCCTTTGAGTCCTCTTGTTCCTTCCCATGAAAGCTCTCCCAGATAGGTGGTTTCCTCTGCATTCCTGCTTTTACACAATTTGGTCCTGGCCCCTGGATCAGGCTTGATGGCTGAGTTCTTCCTAGTCTGAGCTTCCTGATAATGTTCTTTCCCACCTCACCTCCAGTTCAACCCAGATACCACACATTTTCCTAAAATGGCCCTTTAATTACATCACTATCCTCCTCAAGAACCAACAGTGGCTCCTTGTTGCCTGCCAGATAAAGTTCAAAGTCATCTCAGTGACATCTAGGATCCTCTGGAGCAATCTTTCCTTGTTGTTGTCATTGTTCTTCAGTCATTTTTTAGTCATGTCTATTTGTGACCCCATTTGAGGTTTTCTTGGTGAAGATACTGGCGTAGTTTGCCCTTTCTCCAGCTCATTTTACAGATGAGGAAACTGAGGCAAACAGGGTGAAGTGACTTGCCCAGGGTCACATAGCTAGAAAGTGTATGAAGCCAGATTTGACCTCAGGAAGATGAGTCTTCATGACTTCAGACATGGCATTTCCAATTTAATCCAATAAGCATTTATAAAACACTGAATATGTGCCAGACAACTACTAGGTTTTGAGGATCATTAGGGTTAGGGCCTGACTGATTTCCTTAGTAATTGGGACTGTTGGGCGGTATTCTATTTGTGTTTTTTATTTACTCACCATACTTTGGGAATAGCTATCATATATAAAACTAAGTATGTGCAGGTATGATACGGGCCATGTAGGCTGGGTTAGTTACTACTAAGACCCTGCCATGTAGACTGGGCTAATTTTCCCCCAAAAGGCAGGGAAGTTGTCTTCAAGAATTGATTGGTTAGGGGCAACTAGGTGGTACAGTGAATAGGGCACTGGCCCTGGAGTCGGGAGGACCTGAGTTCAAATCTGGCCTTAGACACTTAACACTTACTAATCATGTGACCTTGGACAAGTCACTTAACCCCAATTCCCCTGTATTCCCCCTCCAAAAAGCCAGAAAACAAAATTGATTAGTTAAGGGGACTATGGCCTGAGTCATTGATGGAGCTTTCCAGTGGCCTATGGCATAAAAAGGCTGGCCCACAGGGAGTCACTGACTTTCCCACTTGACAGATATTCTGAGGTCATTTCTGTCAACACACTCTTCTGACCAGTCATGATTCTATAATGAGATGAGGGAGGCTTTGTCTACTTGAATAAGCCCTGTATCCTTGCTGAATACCATTTCTGTGTTATGGCTAAGTAAACTTTCTTTGTCAACCTTCAGATGGTGTAAGATAGAGTGATAAAGTATTTGTTCAGCATCTACTGCGTGCTAGGAACTGGACATGAATAACTTATTTTGTCCCACCAGACATACCTGAGTTAGGCAGGGTCTGCAACAGTGAGCATCAAAACCTGTAGTGGTTGGTGGAGACTAGGCTTAAACTAACCTTGCAAATAAGTACTTGCCCATAGAGAACTTGTACCATTCCCACAGCCACCACTCAGACAGGAGACTCAATCAAATCCTTTTTTTTTGTCCTCATATGTCCTATGCCAGATGTTTCTAATTATTAGTGACTCTTAAAGCTAGATATATTGAGTAGGAGTCAAGATTAATTAAGTACTTCCTTTCCTATGAGGCAGTGCAATAAATAGAATGGAAAGAGTCCTGAACTGGGAGCAAGAAGACTTCTCTGTGGCTCCCTTTCCTCCTAGTCAATAGAAGGGTGATCATAATACTTTGGCGTCTTTCTGTACAAGATAACAGATTTTTTAGCTGTGGGACCATACATAAATCACTTAAGCTTTTAGATGGAGATAATAACACATAGTCCCTCCATATTTTACAGGGTTGTTGTGAGACTCAAATGAGATTATGTATGCTGAGTCAGCTAAGTGACAAAGTGTGGATAGAGCACTGGGCCTGGAGTCAGGAGGACCTGAGTTCAAATTTAGCCTCAGACACTTAGGAAGCTGATCCTGGGCAAGTTATTTAGCCTTTGTCAACCTCAGTTTTTTTATCTATAAAATGGGGATAATAATAGCACCTACATCCCAGGGATGTTATAAAGATCAAATTAAATAACATTTATAAAGCATTTGGCAGATCTTAAAGTGCTGTATAAATGGTAGTCATTATTGTTATTTAAAGTGCTTTGATAGCCTTAAAGCTCTGCATAAATGTAAATTAATGGATTGAGAATAATTAATAATTGAAAAACAAATTTGGTAATGGATGTGGAATGCTTTGGAAAAGATAGAGCCATATTCAAGTTTAAGGAGGTATTATTAGTAGTAATACCACTATGCTGTTGTTCATCCTTCATTTTCAAAGAGGACCAGTGACATCACGGGCAATGTCTTGGCTTGTGCGTGAATTGGATATAAGTGAGGCAGAGCTGCACAAAGTCATCAGCCCCACCCTCTCTTCCGGACCCATTGAAGTCCAGGGACAGGACAAAAGTCGGGATGGCCGGAGATGGCCGGGGATGCAGTAGATAATCCTGGCATCTTTGATGTCTGACCAAGCTTGAGGCACTCCACAGTATCTGCTTCAGCCACCTTTATGGCCACTGGAATAAATTGTTCTCATCTAATCATTCTGCCAGATGAAGTCTTCACATGCTTGAGGTAGAAATACCCCTAAATCACCCACAAATTTGAGACCTGTTGGTTACTCTTAACCTGGTTTAGCCCATCTGCCAAGAGTGTTTTACCAGATTGTGGCCACTGTGCTGGGAGGACCCCAAAGGTGAATGAGTAGCCCTGAAAAGGGCTTGGCAAGCCCTCATACCAAAAATGCTAATTCTCCCTGGACACCCCATATACCTCAAGTACCACCCCAGTACCACTTCTATAGTAAGCTTGGAGTTAGGAGATTTGAAGTCAAACCCAGCCTCAAACACTTACTAGTTGTTTGACCTTGGACAAGTCACTTAAAACCTCTCTGCCTCAGTTTCTTCATCTATAAAATGGGGATAATAATGGCACCTGCCTCCCAGGATTGTTGTGAGGATCAAATGAGAAAATATTTTTAAGGTGCTTAGCACAATACCTGGTACATAGTGCTACATAAATGCTAGCTGTTATAATAATAATAATACATAGTATGGTATAGTATAATATATAGTTTATAGTATAATGTAGTATTATATAATGTATAGTATATGTAATATATATTATAGTATATAGTATATGTACCATATATACTATATATTATATAATATACTATAACATAGCATAGTATAACATAATACAATACAGTATTGTATTGTGTTATGTTATATTATACTATTATATCATATCATATCAATAATTTCATATTATATTCAAATATAGTCATTGTAATAGTAGAAATAATAGTGGTGGTAGCAATAGCAGTAACAGTAGTAGTATTACCATACTGGTCCCCTAAGGTTTCCCTTGATTCCCAGAACCTGCATCTCTGGACATTGCTAAGAACAGACTCTCTGGGTGAGGTCATTGTGTTCTTGTTTGAGCTGAGAGTTCATCCTGCTTCTGAGTTGAAGAGTCAGCTCATTTACTCTTGTATATTCTGTCATATAATTGAATCTGTATAACTTCTCAGGATACTGCTCACTGCTTGTTTCGATAAATATGTTTGCTAGTTATTCATGATAGTTTTGGGTGTAATGAGTATCTTGTGAGAGAGAAGATGAAAAACTTATCCTCCTGGTCTGGGGAGTGCTTTCTGCTGAAAGTGACCAAAAGAAATGGCTTTTATCCTGAACCCCAAAAGAATATCATGCCCCTCAGCCACAGATATGTGTTGTATAATTTATATAATTCAACTGTCCCCCTTCAAGTCCTTCCAAAGATAAGAGAATGAAATGATAGCCCAGTCAAGACCATGCTCCAGCTTTCCACAAAGACAGCTATTATAGTTAACCTTGGAAGATGAAGTTTGTCAGATCCTAGATCACATCTCCACATCTATTCCAAGAGTTTAAACCAGGAGCTCCACAGGCCCCCAAGTTGTAGGCAAATAGATTTCATGCATTTTGTAAACTTGGATGTGGAAAGATTACATCTTTATTCTAACTAAAATTCACATTTCCTTTGATTATTAATTTAAATAAAAATTGTGAGAAGAGCTCCATAGGCTTCACCAGACTGCCACAGGGTCCATGACACATGAAAAAAAAAGGCTGAGTCTCTGATGTAGACAAATTCCTGTTGTGTACAGGCCTTCTGTGTTAGGTGGTCATCTATTATTAGAGATAGTTTTCTATGTTAGATATATTCTGTTAGTGATAAATACTCACATTCGTTTGCTCATCATTTCTGGGAAGAATACCTTGTGGTTGGCTTGCATACATTTATCTACTGAATAAAAACATGATTTGTCCATTTTTAAAAGTACCCATAGAATTTAGCCCTCATTTTATTTCAAAACAGTAGCATTATCCACAAGTTAAATGTAAGGTATATCTTGGTGTCCTTTAGCTGAATTTCAAACTTGGTCAAAATAAGGTGTGGATTCTATAATCTATATCAAATTACTGTGAAGGGGAGAGGGGAGTGAGGAAAGGATTTGGAGCTCAATATTTTTAGAAAATAAATGTTTAAAATTATTTTACATGGGGTGACTAGGTGGCACAGTGAATAGAGCACTGGCCCTGGAGTCAGGAGGACCTGAGTTCAAATCTGGCCTCAGACACTTGACACACTTACTAGCCGTGTGACTTTGGACAAGTCGCTTAACCCCGATTGCCCTCCAAAAAGCAAATATATATATAAAATGTGCAATTAGGAAAAAATAGAGTATTATTTGAAAAACAAAAGACAAAATAAAGTGCTGACTTTGGAAGTTAGAGTGGAAGGAATGAACCAATAAGCAGGAAATGGTGAGCATTTGATTTGAAACAGAGACCTCACTATTTGGTGTGGTAGAGTATGGAAGTGGCACTGGTTTTAGAGTCAGAGGTTCAGGTTCAGATCTCACCTCAGAGGCTTACTAATTGTGTGACCTTGGACAGTGTACCTAGGTTTCGATTTCCTTAACTGTACAATAAGGGGGGGTAAGGAAGCACTGGACTAGATAGCCTTTAAGGTCCCTTCTAGATTTAGGGCTGTGGCTTTGAGGGCCCTCAGAAAAGTCGAATCCCCTCATTTTATAGTTGAGGAAATGGAAGCCTAAGGAGGCTCAGTGACTTGCCCAAGGTCACACAGATAGTCAGCAGCTGACCTGGGATTTGAACTCAAGTTGTCTAACTAGGGAGATAGTCCTCTTTCTACACTGCCTCTCTTCCAGTTCCGGATCTAGGACCCTACGATCCAGTTAGTTGAACCCATTGAGCAGATGGAGAAGCTGAGGCCCATAGAAGGAGCAGCCACCTTCCCCAGTTTCCAAGCTGATTAATAGCCGAGGAGGAAAGAAACCTGGTTTCCTAAACTTGTCCTCACTACAATGTCCCAGCCCCCACCTTGTGATCAGCTAGGCAAAATACCTCTATTATGACTTTTGGTATCTCTTTTCCCCTTCATGCCTGATTGGTTTGAACAGTATTTGTTTAAACTTTCATTTTATTGGTGTTTTTGTTGAATGTACAGAATTATTCATGGTTGATTTCAGAGCTCTCCTTGAGACAATTTCTTCCCCATGCGTAAGGTACAAATTATATGTCAGCTCAATTTACCATCAATGAGACAATGCGGCCCAGCATTAGTTCTGAGGAGCACTTGGAAAGCCTTCCCACGTTTATTTTTCTATTCAGGTGTTGGTGAGGAATCTCATTTTGGCTGTAGTAATGAATGACGCTCAGTTTTGAGAGCACAGCCTTCATTCCAGGAGCCTCCAAGCCCTCAGAAGAACCCCAACACCATCAGCTCCCCACCATGCCTCAGGAGGGAAAGTTAGGCAGGTTCAGATCTTAAGAACTAGAAAGGATCATCTAGTCCAATCAGCTCATTTTAAAGATGAAGAAATTGAATCCCATGGAAGTTAAGGGATTTGTCCAGTCATACACAAGTAGTAATCACCCGAGGTGAGATTTGAGCCTCTGACTCCTTCCTCTACAGCCTGTCAGTTTCCATTGTAGCCAATGATGCTGTAGTGGTCAACTCTGGGAGCCGATGGGAGGAAGATGGAGGAAGTGGGGTAACCTGAAAGAATGCTGCAAGGCCATAGCTGAAGCTAAGACTAGGCTGGGAGAACTTGGGTCCAGTCTCTTGTTGCCCACATGGAATTCTAGTTTATCAGGCATCAGATTCTCTTTTTGTCTTCTAGTCCCCTTCTCTTCTCCTGTAAGATCATTACAATAAAAACAAACAAACAAACAAGCAAAAAACTTGGGAGGCATGGGATATATGCGGTCAATGAACATTTAGTAAACATCTCTTGTATGCCAAACATGGGGCTGTTAGAATCAGTGAAACAAAAAAGAAATATTCCCTTTCCTCAAACAGCTTACATTCTTCTGACAGATGAAAACCGGGACCCAGACACAAAAACAAAATCTATGCAAAGGAAATACAAAGTGATTTCAGTGGGGCAGGGCTACGGGCCCAATCTTGTGTTTGATAATGTTTAACAACCAGATGAGGTGGGAGTAAATTTGATACACTTTAAAACTTATTCTGCCTTATTATTATTATTATTATTTTCTCCATCACTTTCTTAAGAGGATAAAACAATAAATCAAGCTCTAATTGGTGACATTTCCTGATTTCCAAGCTCACTTTCAAAATTTAACAATAGTCTAGGTTCAGATACCACATTGGACACTTAAAACTTCTTTTTTTCTGTTTTTTGACACTTAAAACTTATTTGATACGGGATGAATCATTTAACCTCTTTGTGCCTTAGTCAATTCCTAAGACTTATGTGCTAAATCAGATAATTTGGGAGTAAGTCATAGATATTCATATTGCATATGCTGAAACTATCGATCCTTTACTGATTGCAGCTGTTAAGAATTACTAGTTATTTTGAAGATGGACTATTTCTATTTGTTAAATAGTTCCTCTCTTCTCTAGTTAGGCAGTATCAAATTTTTTGAAAAATTTGTGTAAATAATAAATTTAATAAATATTATTTTAGTGTTTTTTTTTAAATTTAACAAGCAGCTCCTATGAGCTGGTGCCACCCCTGATGTGACACAAATTCCTGAAGGAATCAGGATAGGCCTGTTATGTGGAAGGAGACATTTGAACTGAGCTTTGAACTAAGTTAGGGGTTCTGAGAGGAAGGAATGCATTCCAGGAATGGGTAACAGCCTGGGCAAAGCTATCAGGGGAGGAAATGGAATGCCCTAGTCAGAAAGACCCACTTGTGTGAGTTCAAATCCAGTCGAAGTCAGTAACTAGCTGTGTGACCCTGGGCAAGTCACTACACTCTGTCTGCCTCAGTTTCCTCATCTGTAAAATGAGTCGTGATCTTCTGGATCCATGGGTAAACTGACATTGTGATAACAAAGAAATCCTCAACTAAGGGAAAATTCATGTGTTGAAAACAGAAGCATCTTTTATAACCAACCCCATATAGGTATTCAAGAAACATTGAATGGGGGGCAGTTAGATGGTGTAGTGGATTGAAGATTGGCCCTGGAATCAGGAGGACCTGAGTTCAAATCGGATCTCAGACACCCACAAAGTATTTTAATAAAAGGATGTTAAAAATTGTCTTTAGATTTTTCCCTTTTGCTCTGCTTCCTCTTTCACAAAATGATTATTGTGGAGATATGTTTAATATGATCATACATGTATAGCTTATATCAGATTGCATGCTTTCTTTTGGAGAGGGGATGGGGGATTTTAAAAATCAAAATTGTATAAAAGTGAATGTTAAAAACTAAAAATAAAGAAATAGATTTTTAAAAAATAAAAATTAAGCAAAGAGGGAATTTTTTTTAGTCTTTTCTAGAGCAGGGAAGGCAGGCAGTTGGGGTTAAGTGACTTGCTCAAGGTTACACAGCTAGTAAGTGTTAAGTGTCAGAGGTCATATTTGAACTCAGATCTTCCCAACTCCAGGGCTGGTGCTCTATTCACTGCACCACCTAGCTGCCCCAAAAATATTTTTTAAAAAGAAAAAAATAAACATTTATTAAGCACCTACTATTCTATGTGTCTGGCATTGTACTGAGTGCTAAGAATTACAAAAAGAAAAAAGAAAGTCCCTGTCCTCGAGGAGGTTACAGTCTAATGGATGGAGAGGACACATAAACTGAGGCTAAAAACCGAGGCAACCAGATGAGGGGGTTGTTGTTTGTTGTTGTTGAGTTATCTTTCAGTCTCGTCTGATTCTTTGTGGCAAAGATACTGGAGTGGTTTGCCATTTCTTTCTCCAGCTCATTTGGCAGATGAGGAAACTGAGGCAAACAGGGCAAAGGGGCACATGACTGTAGCCAGACTGGGAATGAAGATTCTGGGAGGATCTCTCCATCTCCACCCTATCCAATCAAAAGGGGGAGCCTCAGGGAGGCTGGTGCTGATGAAGGAGTGAGTTCCAGGACTGAAGTTGTCTTTCACGGGGATGAGGCTCAGTCCACGTGACTGTGAGCAGGACCTTCCTCCTCTCTGAAAGATCAGTTTCTTCATTTGTGAAATAGGGATAATAGTGCTGTTTAGTAACTTCCAGCCAGGGCTGTGGTGAGGCTCCAGGAGAGAATACATGCATAGAGCTCTTAGCAAACAGTAAAAAGCAGCACATAAATGTCAGCTATTATTAAATTCCCAGGTCCCTCCCAGTTCAGATATTCTGTAATTCTAAGTTTCTGCTGTGGAGGGAGGGGCACAGGAAACTGTCCTTTATTTGTGAGTGTTCCTGAGTGTCATGGTGACTTCTGATCAAGTGCCAGGAAATCCTGGGGCCCCAAGTCCCCAGTCCCCAGAGCAGACCAATATTATAACAGCTGGGATGAGCTAGAATGACACAGAGCACAGATGGAAATGATTTCCATTTTATCTCGGCTTCCTGTGTGGAGGAAGTATGTTACAGTAGCAGAAGCAGTACTGATTCTGGAGTCACAGGACCCGAGTTCAAATCTCACCTCTGATGCTTGTTTCTCACGTGACCTTGTACAAGTCACTTAACTCCCCTGGGCCTCAGTTTCTTCATCTGTTAGGGGAGAGGTCTTTGAAGTCCCTTCTAGATACAAATCTTGGTTCTAGCCGTCTATTCCTGTGTTGACCTTGGACCATTGTTCCTGGGTGAGTGGTTGTAAGATTCTTTGTTTTAATGTCCTTCCTACCTCTATGAAAGGTCATGCCCTATTGTTGTTTAGTTGTTTTTAGTTACGTTTAACTCTTTCTGATCCCTTTGGGGTTTTCTTGGCAAAGATACTGCAGTGGTTTGCCATTTCCTTTTCCAGCTCATTTTACAGATGAGGAAACTGAGGCAAACAGGGTTAAGTGACCTGCCCAGACCTGGCATTCTATCCACTGACCCACCTAGTTGCCCCCAAAGGCCATGTAGTCAAGTAGATATAAAGCTGAATGTGGAGTCAGCAAGACCTGGATTCAGATCCTCCCATTGATATTTCTACATGGGCCACATCAGTCAATCTGTCAATAAACATTTATTAAGCACCTACTGTGTGTAGGTATTGTGCTAAATGCTGGAAAAAATTTTTTTTAAAGAATATGATAGGGGCAGCTAAGTAGTGCAGTGAATAGAGCACCGGCCATGGAGTCAGGAGGACCTGAGTTCAAATCCAGCCTCAGACACTTAACACTTTAGCTGTGTGATCTTGGGCAAGTCATTTAACTGCAACTATCCTGCCTTTCCCCACCTCAAAAAAAAAAAAAGACCAAATAATGGATACAATATAGGCCTGAAAAGAACCTAAGAAGTCCTCCTCTTTATTTTGCAGGTAAGGAAACTGAGGCCCAAGGGCGCACACGTTCATACAGGTAGCAAAAGGTCACAGATCAAGGTAGTCAACAAGATGATAGGGGTGGGGGCACCACTGCCATAGGGCAGGCAGATAAACACATGGAAGCTCCCCATCATCACTGTCACAGTCTCCACCTTCTGTTGTTTGCCTTTCTCTGCAAATCTCTTAAGGCCACATGCAGATTCCCCCTCCTCTGTGAAGCCCTCTTGGATTTCTCCAGCCCAAGGTGGGCGCTTCTTCCTCCATGTCTCCTGGGTTCTCCCTGTTCTCTTACCTGCTGCAGAGAGACGACCTTAGAGGGGAAGAGCTTCTCCTGTCTCAGTAGGTCTCTGAAGCTCAGCTGTCCTGACTTCCCTGACTGTGCAAATAACCAAGGTTTCCTGGAACAGACTTTCTTGACCTTTTTAATTTCGTGGACTCCTTTGGTGGAATAGTGAAGCCCATATACATCTTCTGGGAATAACACATTTAAATAATTGAAGGAAAGGCTTTCTTTCCCTTAGAGATTAGTGGAAATAAAGATGTCGTGTTTTTTTCCCATCTACGTTCACGGACACTCTGAAATCTGAAACGATAGCCAGGTAGCCCAGTACAGTGTTGGACCTCAAGTCAGAAAGACCTATGGTGGATGAACCCTGCCTCAGACACCAGTCAGCCAATGCCACTCAGACAACTAGTGAGTTGTGTGAGCCTGGGCAAGTCATTTCACCTCCACCTTAGTTTCCTCTACCAGGGTTGCTCTGAGGATCAAGTGAGAAAGTGTGTAAAGTACTTCACGTACCTCAAAGTGCTGTACAAATGCTTTCAGTTCAATGGTTTTTCAGTCATGGTCTCCTCTTGGTGACCCTGTTTGGGGTTTTCTTGGCAGAGACTCTGGAGTGGTTTGCTGTTTCCTTCTCCAGTTCTTTTTACAGATGAGGAAACTGAGGCAAACAGGGTGAAGTGACTTGCCCAGGGTCACACAGCTAGGAAGTGTTTGAGGCCAGATTTGTACTTGGGAAGATGAGTTTTCTTTGACTCCAGGCCTGGCATTCTAATCACGGTATTACCTAGCTGCCCAGAAAGCAGTTAATTGCCCATATGTTCCAGAAACTGGTGAAAGAAAGGTATCATTATCTCCCCCATTTTGCAACTGAGGAATCTGAGTCAGGCAAGGATGAAGTGACTTGTCCAGGGTCACACAGCTAGTAAGTGTCTGAGGCAGGTTTTGAACTCAGCTCTTCCTGACTCCAGGCCCAGTGCTCTAGCTACTGAACCACCTAGTTACCTGCTATAGTAAATGTTATTAAATCTATTCACAGACCCTTTGGGGGTCCAGAGATCTTAAGCTAAGAACTTCTGAACTTGGACAAGAAGTTGAAGAGGACACAGAGGGGTATCATCAGGGGGCACTGTCCCAAGAGGACCCCTGTTGGGTCTGGGCTCCTGATAGCCCCAGCATTTCCACTTGGGGCTCTGGTGACCAGTAGTGCATTATTTGGGGAGACCAGCCAGTTTTTCTGAGCCCCAATAAGAACTGTGAATTGAGCAGAAGGTAGAAACTTACTGGGATTTGTGGTCACAGGGGGGCAGCATGGACTCAGAGGTTGGGGCCCCTGGGCCTATGGTTCATGGACTAAGATTAATAGTTGCCCTCCCTTTTGGAAAAACATGTATTATGGTGCTTAGCCCAGCACATAGTAGGTACTAAAAAATCTTTCTGGATTTGAATGTGAATTGAGTTTAGGGGGTCCCTAAAGTACTATGCAGGGGTATGCTAGAATCACCTCAAACCAGCTTCTGAAAACCAATTGTTACATTTTCAGCATAAGCATTTACTACTTGGAAATAAGTAAATGCTGCAAATCAGGGCTTGATTTATTGTTTTGACTTAAGAAAGTGATGCAGAAAATATTAATGCAAATTAAACAAAAAATGTGTCATGCATATATTTCCCCCCAGAGAACCAGTTGTTAAACATTGCCCAGGACACTAGTGAATATATGTGTTTCTGGCATACTCCCTGCTGCTTGTGACCCTCTATATCTGTGCCTGAGGGAAAGAAAGGACAGTCATGATGAGACGAGGGACAGGATCTGTGGACACTTTTTCTTTTTTGAGTTTTATTGATGCCCTTTGTGTTTTATACTCGTCATTTCCTGATGCATTCCCAGCTCATCAATAGACCTTTCCTCTGGGGAAAAAAGAAGCAGTTTTGTGAACCAACGGATCCAACAATTTTGTTTAACAGTTCATCTGTACGACTTCTCTACTGAGAAATGATCCGTCCTTTTTTGTCTTGAACCAGAATTGGTCATTGCATGTAATCTGACTTCAGCCATCTTTGAACAGTTTTCATCAGTCTATGTACCATTTTTTTCTGTTATGTATATCATCCTCTTGGTTCTAATCAATGCCTTTTCCCTGGGAAACTTTCTGTCTCATTCTCCTGCCCTAAATGTACCTCAGAGTCAGTGGTCATTCATTGGATGTTGGCTTTGTAGAGATGGGGAGGTTTGATGATTGATAATTTAATAGAGGAGATGAGGCATGTACCCTCAATATCCATAATACAAAACATAATACGAATGTTTTATAAGGAAATTAGTAACAAAGAGTTATATATTTCAAGGAAGTACAGATTACTTCCTAATGGGGTGTGGGATTAGGGGGATATCAAGACAGGCTTCAGACTGATATATGCACAGACAAATATATATGACAAACCCCATCTTCCCAGTCATTCCCCATCCAAGGAAAGGAAGAACATTCTTGAATTCTCAAGTCAATCTTCTGAGAGCCCTCAATGATTCTAATGGAGGGAGGAAAGACAGTAATGTCAGCAGAAACTTCTGACTGGGCAGATGTGCCTGGGCCAAGTTCCAGGAGAACTGACCTATAGCAGGAAGGAGGGGCACAGGGAACATCCAAACCTTGGCCCACTGTAAGTGAGAAATGTACCAGATTCCATAATATTTCCCATCAATAATGAAAATGCTTCTATGGTGCCAGGAAGGGGTCACTCAGGTCCTTGCCCATCCCTCTAGCCCTTGGCTGCAGGCTGATATGGTAACATTACAGACATCCCTCCTGGGCTCCCCCAGTGCCAACCAATAGGCTTGGCAGTTACCAAGAGAGTAGCCAATTAGGTCTCCAGCCTTGTGCTCCTCACCCCCAGCAGAAATGCAGGGGAAGAATTTGACCTCTTGGCAGTGCCAAGCAAGGCAAACTGTTCTAAGAGACAGGGGGTGGGGTGGGGAGAGGTGGATCAAGGATTCTTGAAATCTCCTCTAAAGTAACATAGACGACTGGCCCAGTCTTGGCAGCCAACCACCCTCCACCTGTTTTCTTTTGCCCCTTCCATCTGTCCCTACTTAAAAGGGAAACATCAACTGTCTTCAGTAATTCCCAGGTCCCCATCCAACCCTCTGGAGTTTCATGAGAAAAGTACTAGGTGTCTCTGTGAGTGCTGAGTTACCATAACTGATGCCCATCATGGAGCTATTATAACTGCAGTTATTATAACTGATACCCACCTGATTGCCCAGAGATAGCAAATGACTGCAACAATGGCAACAAAAATAATTCCTTACTTCCGTAGAGCACTTTGGTGTCATTTAAAGCACTTTCCTATATTTGTCTATTCGGAGCCTCAGGATAACTCTGTGAGGGAGTTTCCACTTAACTCAGCACATTTATTAAGAGTTTATTACATGCAAAGCTTCATGCTAAGGATACAAAGGTGAAAAGTAGCAGAATTGCCAGCCTTCTAGCATCTCCCTATTAGAAGCAGCTAAATAATGGGCAGGCGGTGCAGGGCTGGTCCCCGGGGACTCGGATTCAAATCCTACCTCAGATGGTTATTAGCTGGGAAGTCACTTAACCTCTGGCTGCCTCAGTTCCCTCAACTATAAAGTGGAGCTAACAATAGAACCTACTTCCCAGGGTTGCTGGGAGAATCAAACGAGATAATATTTGTAAAGGGTTTAACACAGTTGCCTGGCCCAGAGTAGATGTTTAATAAATGCTTCTTTCCTTTCTTCCTGCTAAGAAGGAAGAATAAGATATAAACTCCAGGGCGCAGTGGATAGAGCACTAACCCTGGAGGCAGGAGGGCCTGAGTTTAAATCTGGCTTCAGGTACTTACTAGCTCTGTGACCCTGGGCAAGTCATTCAACCTCAATTGCCTCCTTAAAAAAAAAAAAAGGAAGAAAGAGAATTGTGTGCAGTACAATTTACAGATTGGATACATCATGAAAGTATGGTTTTAAAGTGGAAAGTAATCCAGGCAAAAGAGGGGTCTGGATGAGAGATTTCTAGCCTGGGGGTACAAGAAGCTTATCAAGGGGAGTACAGGAAGGAGTTTTGTCCTAACTGATGTCTGCCTGGTGTGACCCATTGCCCTGCGACAGTGACCTTTTGGTTTGATTTTTACTATTGATTTCCAATCAAAGATGTTACCAAATGTTTGGTGTCCTCTTAGAGATGCCTATCCTAAGCTTACTTTTCTTATGAAAATTTAATCTCCTTAATTTATCTCCTTTCATATTGAATAGGCGGGGTGTGAGAAGATTTATTGAAAGCCAAGGGGTAGGGAAACCAGAAAAGATTGAGAATCAATCCCTGGTCTAGACAAAATGCTTTAAGAGGAGGAAAGGGCCTTTGTTCGGCACCTACTATGTGCCAGGTGCTGTGCTAAACCCTTTACAAATATTATCTTGTTTGATCTCACATACAAACAGCTGAGGGACTACTAATAGTAGACACCTATTATATGTATATTATATGTAAAACACCTGTTTTACAGTTGGGGAAACTGAGGCAAACAGACATTAAGTGACTTGCTTAGGGTCTTACTGACTCCAAGCCCAACTATCTATTGTGCCACCTTCTAAGAAATCAGAGGACAGAGAGAATGTATTGTTCTGGGGATACAGGGAAGGCTTCTCCTAAGAGGCAGCATCCAAGCTATACCTTGAATGATGAGAAAGATGTCAGCAGACAGAGGGGAGGAAAAGTGTGTATTGCAGGTATGAGGAACAGCTATTGGTTCAGTATGACTGGAACAGAGAATGGGTGAAGGGATACAGGCTCAGATAAAACTGGAAAGGCAGACTAAAGCTAGACTGCAGGAGGCCCTCAATGGCAGGCTAAGGAGTTGGAACTTTATCCTATGGACAATTGGGCGTCACTGAAGATTTCTGAGTAGGGGAGTAACATAGTCAGACCTGTGTGTTTCTGAACACCACTTTGGGAGCAGTATGAAGGATGATCTGAAGGGGAGAGAACCTAAAGGCAGGGGGACTGCTTAGGAAGCTATCACCATGATCCAGGTGACAGGTAAGAGAACCTGGACTAGAAATGGGGATAATAGGAGAGAGGAAACAAACCATAGGAAAGGTAATCATGAGGCAGCTAGGTGGTGCAGTGGATACAGTGCTCGTCCTGGGGCTAGGAGGAGGCTAGGTGGCCCAGTGAATAGAGCACTGGCCCTGGAGTCAGGAGGACCTCAGACACTTAACACACACACACACACGAAAACCTAACTGTGTGACCTTGGGCAAGTCACTTAACCCCAATTGCCCTCCAAAAAGCAAAAAAAAAAAAAAGATATTAAAAAAATGAAAAATCTGAGTTGAAATCTGGCCTCTGGTACTTAATAACTGGGCAAGTCATTCAACCTCAGTTACCTCCTAAAAAAGAAAGATAATTGTGTGGCAATAGAATTTACAGCCTGGATTTAGAGAGTGAAGGAGAGGGAAAAACTCAAAGGTGAGCTGAGTTTTTGAGGTGTCAGCAAAGAGAAATAGCTGAGTTGGGTAGAGGGGTAGGTTTGGGGGAGAGCTGTCAATTCAGTTCTAGGCACATCAAATTTGAGCTGCCAGTGGATTTGGGCCTCCTTGGAAGTAATCGCTGAACCTTGGGGAGTTTTTTTAGTTTTAGGAGAGGAGAGGCAAGAGTTGAGGAGAAAAGGCTGACGAAGGCTTTTATTCCAGGTTTAATATGAACAAAACTGAACTGCTTAAGTAGATCACAGGATGTCTAGCCTGAAGAGAGGCCCGAGAGATCATCTAGTTCAATTCTCTTGTTTTACAGATGAGTGACTGAGGCTCAAGAAAAAGCTAGGAGGCACAGTGGACAGAGTGCTGGACCTGGAGTCAGGAAGACTCATCTTCCTGAGTTCAAATCTGGCCTCTGACTCTTACTAGCTGTGTGAACCTGGGCAAGTCACTTCACCCTGTTTGCCTCAATTTCCTCATCTGTAAAATGAGCTGGAGAAGGAAAGGGCAAACCAGTCCAGTATCTTTGCCAAGAAAATCCCAAATGGGGTCACAGAAAAGTCGAATGCAACTGAAAATGACCAAACAACAAGAAAGCCAAAATAATCCCAGGTCTGATGGGGTACAGCATGTTTCACATCACAGTCCCCTGATGTCTGCAGGGAAGAGAGGGAGGTGTTTCTTTCCCTCTTCTTTAGGAATAAGCCCGATCATTCTAATTTCCCAGAGCCAAATTTGCTTTTCAGTCATTTTGTGTGGGTAGAGAGAAGATCAAACTCAAGTGCCACCTCCTCCAAAAAGCCTTCCAAGATCACCTCAAGCTTCTGAGAGTTCTTCCTGCCCTTACTTTTTTTTTGAGGGGGGAGGCAGGACAATTGGAGTTAAGTGACTTGCCCAAGGTCACACAGCTAGTAAGTGTTAAGTGTCTGAGGCTGGATTTGAACTCGGGTCCTCCTGACTCCAGGGCCAGTGCTCTATTCACTGCACCACCTAGCCACCCCCCTGCCCTTACTTTTAGTGCCCTTAGAACCATGCTGTTTCTTAGCTTGTTGTCTTTTATTGCCCACCTTTTCCCATGAGTAAGAGTCCCTTCTATCCAACTAGAGCATTCTTGCCTTCTTGAAGGCAGTGACCTTGACATCCTCCTTCAGATAAAAGAATACATATGCACAACACCAAAAATGTTGTAGGTTCAGTAAGTGTCTATTGAATAATGATCTTGAATAAATGGAAAAAACATTTAAAAAAAGTATTTACTGTAAGTCCTGAGAGATACAAATAGAAAAATCCAGGCAGGCCTTGCTCGAAAGAAGCCCCTGGTCTAACCGTTTGCAGCAGTGTGAATGGGAGTTCATCTGCAGGGCAGCTGGCCCGGCCCAGGGGTCCTTAGGGTGATTCAGAAGGTCATAAGAAAAAACTAAATCCTAAACCCTAGCTAGGCCCGCCGTGCTTCAGCCAGCAATCTGCATAGATGTTTGTCCATCTGAATGTTAAAGGCTGGGGGTGGCTTAGACTCTAGGTTCTCCAAACCCCCCCCCCTCTTCCCCAGATGGCCCAGAGATACATGACTATTTTGCTGATGAGTATAAACCCCCAGGAAACAAATGCAGCGGAGCAGGAGCTGTGAGAATAGCTAAGTATCCATTCACAGAGGAGAAATAAGGCCTTGCTGTCTGGGGAGGAAGTTATTCTGGTGGATATCAAAGGGAGTGAAGCTTAGAGATTCTTCTATTCTCAGAGGCTCTTGGAAAAAGGCTTGGATGGCCTTTGAATGAGGCTTGAAAGAGGGGCAGTGTTCTCTGCTGGAGAATGTATGCGTCCTGCCACTGGCCTAGGGCTCCTGCTTTATAGATCCCCATCTCCCAAGGTAGTGGGATCCAGGGAAGCAGCCTTGGGGGAGAAGGAGAAGGGCCCCAGAGGGCTCTGCTTTCAAACTATGAACTGTCAGCTAAAACTACCCAAGACTGCCTCTCCCTATAGCTGAGTGTCACACAATTAGTAAGTACCTGAGACTGGATTTGAACTAGCTGTGTGACACTGGCCAAGTCACTTAACCTTCTCAGGGTTCTCTGAAACTGTTGGTTTTGTTATTTGTTATGTCATAATAATAATTATTCATTATATTCTAATTCATTTAACCATTCCCCCAAAAGTGGGCGCTCTCTTAGGTCCCAGTTTTTTCCTACTGTTATAAGTTTTCCCAACAGGAAATTAAGCTAAGCAACACCCAGCCTTGAGATTGGGAGTTTACTCATGAAGACCCAAATCCTTTGGAAACTCTGAGGCCTCTGGATTTGGGTCTTCATGAGTAAACTCCCAATCTCAAGGCTGGAAATTCTTCACACATTGGGGATAGGAACAGGTGATGTCCCCAAGGAGCAGTTCTGTCAAGTGCTGGAAGAAGAAAAAAGCTAGGCATCTTGAAATCTTTTCAAGGCTCTGATACTGTTTAGCTCTCTCTTATTAAGTTATATTGGTGCTGTCCAGGGGGATTACCTGAAGAAAGTTCTCCTTTCAGGGGATCGTGGGAATTGAGTTATTATTAGAGAGAGACAGACAGAGTTAGAGACAAAGAGAAACGGAGAGAATTTCCACCTTCTGATCCTTGCTCCCTCTCCTCCCTAACCTGGAAGGAGCTCCAGATCTCTCTATGATCCAAAGAAGGGTACATAATCATATAAAATAAGATCTGTGAACATTTCTTTGAAAATAGTAAAGTGCAATGTAAACATTACTGATTATTGTTACTACTTATTGATGGTGATTCAACCATTTCATTCCACAGACATTTATGAAGAGCCTACTATGTTCAAAGGGAGGTGGTTGGCATAATGAACAAGCAGTCAAGGCAACAATCATTTATTAGCTACCTACTATTAGTGAAAGGCCCTGTGCTAAGTGCTAGGGATGCAAAGTCTCTAAAGCTAAAGAGCTCACAAGTCTAATAGGTGGAAACGTGGAGATAGCTGTGTATAAATGAGATATATGCAGGATAAATAAAGAGAGATCATCTCAGAGGGAAGGCACTAGCATTGAGGAGAATGGAAAAGGCTTCTTTATGGGGGGGGGGGTTTGAGGGCAATTGGGGTTAAGGGACTTGCCCAAGGTCACATAGCTAGTAAGTGTTAAATGTCTGAGGCTAGATTTGAACTCGGGTCCTCCTGACTCCAGGGCCTGGACTCTATTCACTGTTATATCTAGCCATTCTGGGAAAGTCTTCTTGCAGAAGGTGGGATTGTAGCCTAGGCTTAAAGGAAGCCAGCAGTCCCGATCTATAACTTGTCACTGGACCCAGATGACTCCAGAGGAGATAGTGAGGCTGGTGACTTTGTATAGCCCTGCCTCATTTAAATCCAATTCACTTGCAAGGTATGGCATCACCTCTTTGATGTCATGGTCCTCTTTGAGAGTGAAAGACAAAAAAACAATAACAATGACAAAGGAATCCAGAGAAACCAGGAGGCAAAATGAACTAAACCTCAGTTCCAGTCCTTTTTCTGACATATCTAAGCCATATGACTGTGGGCAAGTTCCTTAATCCCTCAGGGCACCAGACAACCCTCTAAAACTACAACATCATAGGAGTGGAGAGTTTTGGAGATCGAAGATCTGGACAAAACCAAAGTGTTCAAGGCCTTGTATGGGCAATGAGGAAATGGAGACAAAAATGAAATGGTCCCTGTCCTTAATCGGATCAGTCATTCTCTTATTCATTCAATGAGCATTCCTTAAACACCCATATTCAGTCTCTGTGTTAGGTTGGGAATGCTAAGACCCCCACCCCAAACACAAATTAAACAGTCCCTGCCTTCGAGGAGCTTAATTCTACTGGGGGAAAATTATTTGTAAACAGATAAGTCCATACAAAGTATAGGAAGCTGGATTGGAGCTATGACTTCATCAGTGTAGGAAGCAGCCTTTACCAGCACATTACCATCTTCTCAGCAATGTTGTAATGATAGCACGAATTTGAAGATCTTCCCTGCCCCTTAATAAGCCTAAGGGAATTTGAAGACCTTCACTGATTTGAATATTTTTCCTGCCCCCTAATAGTAATGTAATCACATGAAGCCTGTTTGCTGAAGGGTGGAGCAGAGCTCATAGGAAGCTGGGAGTCATAGCAGTTAGAACTGGAGGGCAGAGAGGATACACCCAAGGAGACAGTTAGGCTTATAAGTGGTGGTTTGTGGGAAGACTAAAGGATTGTATTGTGGTGTTTTAACTTCTTTGCTGATGGACTTGACTTTCTGGTGTTGGGATTTGTTTTTCTGGGGTCTGAATAAATGTTTTGCTTCTGTCTTCTATATGGAGAACCTATTCTATTTTGCAATTGAGAACTATGCCGGCATATTCACAGTTGCCGTTGGCACTGTGAATATTGTGTTGGCGCTACAAATGTGTAGGCAGAAAGACAGACTTAGAGCAGAGGGGTCAAAAACCCTGGTAGAAGATGGGGCAGCTAGGTGGCACAGTGGATGGAGCACTGGTCCCGGAGTCAGGAGAGCCCGAGTTCAAATTCTGCCTTCAGTTTTCTCACTTGTAGCTCACTTATTAGCTGTAGGCAGTTCACCTAACCTTAATTGCCCCCCCAAAAAACAAAACATTGGTAGAAGGCCCTAGGTGACCCACAACACTCCCTACTGCTTCTAGCACCAGATGAAAATTCAACTGGGAAATACTGAATAAAATAAATAAAAATATGATAGAACATATACAATGTTAATATGTGGTTTTCTAAGGGATCCTTCTGTGAGTTTGACATCCCTGGCTTATAACAAGAGGTTAAGTAACTCACCCAGGGACAAAGTCACTGGGTATCAGAAGCAGAATTGAAAGTCCTGTTTCGATGGCTCTGGGATCAGGGCTTTCTCTTCTACTTTCCTTTGCTTCAGCAAACATAATTTCCAGAGCTTACACTTGTAAGATTGGTGGTGAAGGTGGTGGTGACAGACTTTGTAGTTTTCTAAAACCTAGACAATAAAGTTCAAATTTCTTAACCCAGCCTTCGAAGCCCTTCATAGACCCACCAGTACTTTGTTTGGCCTCTCCATTTTTCCAGTGTGTGACTCCTAGGTGCCATTATTCATATAAGCCCTCTTTGGTTTTGAGTGGCTGACACTCCTCTCTTAAACTGCTAATTGATTTTCTGTCTCCAGATTGTGGTTACTTCTTCTACATTAGGGTGTTTTCTTTCGCTGCCAAGGTCAGGGTGTTGCTCTCTCTTGGCTTCCCTGACTGACATCCTTCCCCCTTCTAGTCCTTTCAGACAGCAGCAGACCCTCTCCAGCCCTCCCCACCTCTGCCCTCCCTAATAGCCAAGCCATAAAAAGGGCACGTTAACAGGGTATATATATACATAGTGATGGATCACAGTGCAGGCAGACACTATATCCTGCCTCTCCTGCCACCCTGCTTTCCATTATCAACCATCTCATAAAGACTCTGTCTTTCTCTCTCTCTTCCCTACCTCTCCCCTCCTTTTCTTCCTCTTTCTCTCTTTCTCTCTCTCCCCCATCTCTCCTTTCTCTCTCTGCATTTCCCATCTCTCTCCATCTCTCTCTCTCTCTCTCTCTCTCTCTCTCTCTCTCTCTCTCTCTCTCTCTCTCCATCTCTCTCTCTCTCTCCATCTCTCTCTGTGTCTCTCTCTGTGTGTCTCTCTGTGTCTTTCTCTGTCTCTTTCTGTCTCTGTCTCTGTCTCTCTCTGTCTCTCTCTTTCTGTCTCTCTGTCTCTCTCTGTCTCTCTCTCTTTCTCTCTCTCTCTCTCTCTCTCTCTCTCTCTCTCTCTCTCTCTCTCTCTCTCTCCATCTCTCTCTCCCTCTCCATCTCTCTCCATCTCTCTCCTTCTCTCTCTCTCTCTCTTTCTCTCTCTCTTCTCTCTCACTCCTCTCCTCTCTCTCTCCATCTTTCTCTTCTCTCTCCTCTATCTCTCTCCTCTCTCTCTCTCTCTCTCTCTCTCTCTCTCTCTCTCTCTCTCTCTCTCTCTCTCTCTCTCTCTCTGTCAGTTTCTTTCTCTGTCTCTTTATCTTATCTGTCTGTCTCTGCTTGGCCTCTTTGTCTTTTTGTCCACCTATTTCTGTTTCTCTTTCTTTGTCTCTATCTCTGCTCTCTGTCTCTATCCGTATCTCTCTGGCTTTTTATCTATTTCTGTTTCTCTGTCTCTTTGTCTTTCTGTCTGTCCACCAGTCTCCCTACCCTTTATACTTCTACATTTCCCTACATGGGCACTCTCAGGACATTGTAACAGGTGCAGTGCTATAGAAAATTACTAAACTGAGATTCAAAGGAACTGAGTGAGAATCTCATTCAGGCAGCTGAATCTCATGGACATCAAGCTGGCCTCCAAGTCAGGAAGACCTGCCTCTGATAGGTACTGGCTTGTGACCCTGGCTTAACTCCTTCTAGTTCTCCAGGTATAAATTGCAGAGGAGATGCTGGCCTGCATAAACAGAGGAACTTTTCCTTACCTGGAAATCCTTTCCACCAATGAAGTGACAGATCCAAGTCCAAGGAGTTAAAAAAAGTCTCCTCTTTGTATTTCAATTTTCTCACTTATAGATCTAATTATATTAGATTAGAGCCAGGTGCCACCTGGTAAATGTTTAACAACCAGCTCTCTGGATGGGGGAGGCGGAGTATGAATGACATGCTTTTAAAGTTTAATCTATGCATTTTCTCCATCGTTTTATTTTCTAAACAATTAGCAAAATAATAAATCAAACCCTGATTTATAGTATTTGTAGATTTCCAAGGTATAAATTCTCACCCTGAAAATTTAACAATCTGCTTTTGCAGGCAAGCCTGCAAAAGCTGACTCCAGCATACTCCTGGATTAGGATTCAGTATCTTTTTGAAAGAAGGATTTTATTTTCATTTATTAAAATATTGCCTTGAACACTTGGGAGTTTCTAGGAGAATGAAAGTCCAGAGCTGTATTTTCATCAGTTTGGGAATTCCTGGCATGGCAATTCCCTTCCCAGACTTTTGTTGTTGTTTGGTTGTTTCTGTTGTGCCCTACTCTTTGTGACCCTTTTGGAGCTTTCTTGGCAAAGATACTGGAGTGGTTTGCCATTTCCTTTTCCAGCTCATTTTACAGATGAGGAAACTGACGCAGAGTTAAGTGACTTGCCCAGGATCACACAGCTAATAAGCCTGGATTTGAATTCAGGTCTTCCTAATTCCAAGCTCAACACTCTATCCACTGTGCCACCTAACTGCCATCTTCCCAGATACAGATCAGAAAATTGTTTGAAACCAATAATTGCCTGAACAAGTTAAGTGACTTGTCTACAGTCACAGTGTTCTAGATAATAAGCCACAACATTCTCCACCTAACTCATAATATGTACTTAATATGTACTGTTGAATTCAGCTGAATTTGCTGGAAGCCTTGAGATCAAGCAGTAGCTAGCCCATATAGTAAATAGATGATCCCAGTATTTTTTCTAGCTCCAAAGTTCTGTGATCTTGAAAACTTTTAAGTTTCAATTTTTTCTCATATGGGAATGTCCTTGGTTTCCCATGTCCAGAGAGATCCATGGATACAGCTGGAAAGAGGAAACCCTAACTTGAGAGCTTGGATTTTTCCCTATATGGGTCTTAGCATTGGTCCTTAGCCTAAAGCTGGTCATCACCCAGTTATCATTTTAGGAATGTGACTGGGGAATCAAAGTTGATCTAGGACTAGGAAGATGTGGGCTAAACAAGGTTAATAAGGGCCCATAATGTCCTTTTCCAAAGACTCTTTCCCTCGTACCCTTTCCCCAAACTTGAGTGAAACGATATATTGGACTATTGTTGATTTGCTTCAGTTATGTTCAAGTCTTTGTGACCCTATTTGGGGTTTTCTAGGCAAAAATACTGGAGTGGTTTGCATTTCCTTTCCAAGCTCATTTTACAGGGTTAAGTACTTGCCCAGGGTCACACAGTTGGTGTCTGAGGTCAGATTTGAACTCATGAAGATTCTAAGCCCAGTGCCCTATTCTTTGTACCACCTAGCTGCATGTCAGATGATTTGGGCACAATATATTGTGTAATACGATATATTGGACTATCTAGGCGTAATACAGCCCCACTGTATTAAGCAGGCCATATGCTGGTGCAGTAGGCAGGTATCTCTGAAGTCTGGGCATCACAGAATGGAAGAGCTAGTACAGATCTGAGAGAATCTCTAGTCCAACCTCTTTTACAAACAAGGAAACAGAAGTCCAGAAAGAAGACTGTGCCTGCTCAAGGCTATAGTTAGTAAGTGGCAGGCCTTCTGACTCCAGTGTCAGTGCTATCTCCCCCCTAGGGTAAGGTACCTCTCCTCTCCAAACCCTGCTGGGTGGGGCAGAGGCAGAAGGACCATGGACAGTGGCACAGGGGCCAGTGCAACTTAAGGTATAGAGACCTTGGGATGGTGAGAACTTCAGTGCCTTAGGGAAAAAGAAAATACCCACCTGAGAAGCCAGTGCCCCTTCCTTATGGATTCCCCGAGGCATACACTGCTCTTCTGTCCCTATTACTGGCCAATCACCTTTCCGTTGGGGTTTCCTTTAAAGGACGATCCATCCTTTACCTGCCCAGTGGAGGGGTTCTGATGTATATTCCTCTTTCTTGAGCAGAGTTGCATTTGATATAGCCAACAACCAGGGCCCCCTTGCTCCACTCCCGCACCCAGCCTGACTGTTCTTCTCTCCTTACCTTAATGATACCTAGGACATGCCAAACTCAGCAGTACCAGGTCCCCTAGGCCTTGCCTTCAGTGACCTCATCTCTGAGCCTGAGAGTCCCCATGGACCACACGCATCAAGGTCTGTTTATTTCTTTTAATTACTCCCTCTTAGAGGGACATGTTATTAAAAAGGTTAAAATTGTTAAAGCTCAAACAAGGTTCAGTTTTCTAGGCCAAATTCTCCACACTTCTGTTCCAAGGGAGCTCCCTCTGGAGCTCCCCCTGAGCACTGGAATTTCTTCCAGACAGCCACTCTTTCCTGAGGTGAGGGGGAAGAATGAAAAGCAAGGCCTGCAGAAAAATGATGTCATTGTAATTAATCTTTATGGTCCAATCCCTACCCTCCATTCGGTGCCTCAATGCCCATTTTCCAGGCACTAGCCTTTGTTCTATTTCTGCTAGGGTCTCTGCTGCTCTTACTTTCTCTTAGACATTAATTCACCACCAAAAAGGATGAACAGTGATAGAAGACCTTTGAAACCAGGAAAGCCTTCAGGATCTAAAAGAATGAATCTCTAATAGTGGAATTTCAGAAACCATTAACACAGGTTGGTGGTGAAGCTATATTTGGGAAGTAGCTTTATTAAGACCCTGCTAATCACATTGCATGGGTGACTGCCCACACTTGACACCCGGGACAGTGACATATATATAGGCAGCCTTGGCCTTGCTTTGAAACTTAGGACTAGTCTCTCCTGCTCCCCCTGTACTGGGTTTCCTGCCAATCTGACCCATGTAACAAGATCTTTTTGGTCACAGCTGTTCCCCAGGCTCTGTGAAGATGACTCGAAGGTGCTGGGCCTCTGTGAATGAGGTAGGGAGTGAGAGGCAGGGTTGAAATGGGGCAAAAAAAAAAAGCACTGGGGGGAAGAGGTTCATGAATGAATATCTGGGGGCCTTGGGGAGAAAGGTTTCCTAACTGTGGAGTCTTGGGGTGGGGGGAAGAAGGCAAGGGGAACCTTGAAAAATGATGGTCCTTTTGTTTCCCTCCTGGGAACTATTCCTTTCTCTAGTGGGTAATCTGAGTGACAGGGTGTGAAATAGCAACAGGGTGGTTTGCTAAGTCCCTGTTAGGCATGCCATAGATAGAGACACATGTACCCATCCATCTCAAGAGTGTGAGTCAGGGCATCGAGAGACCTCCTGCTTGCCAGGGACATCACAAGCTCCCAGGGTTGGAAGAGACCTGAAAGGTCATACAGAATCACAGAATCTCACAAGGTTGGAGACTGGGTTTCTGGCTTCAGGGACCAGCTAGTACTGAAGTACCCATGAGACCTTGGGAAAATCCCTTGACCTCTCTAGGTGTCCCTTTCCTCATCTGTAAATAACAGGGCTGGACTCAACACCTCCCCAGCTTTTTCTAACTTTACCTCTATGATCCTATGCTATGAACTGTTTATCATCACTAAGCCTTGCTACAAGGGCAGCTAGGTGGTGCAATGGGTAAGAGCACTGGGATTGCAATCAGGAAGACTCATCTTCCTCAGTTTAATTCCTGCCTTAGACACCTACTGGCTACATGACCCCCGGGCAAGTCATTTAGCCCTGTTCACTTGTCTACAGACTACTCATCTATAAAATGAGGTAGAGAAAGAAATGGCAAATTGCCCTAGTACTTCCCCCCAGAAAATCCCAAATGGGGTCACAGAAAGTTGGGTATGGCTGAAATAACTGAACAACAACAATCCTTCCTATAGTGGCAAATAATTTATCAGGAAGCATTTATTAGACCCCTACTGGATGCCAGGCACTTATCTAGGTACTGGGAGCATGAAGGCAAAAATGAAGCCATCTCTGCCTTCAAGGAACTTGATGGGGATGTAAATCCCCAACAAATAGTCATCTAAGCAAGGTCTTTTCCCCCATTTCCTTCTACCCTTTCTATACCTCCTCTCATTCATCTAGGCTAGCCCTCTTCTGGCAAGACCAAAACCAAACTGAAACTATCCAATTTCATTTAACAATTCATTTAATATCTATCTATACCATGCCAGGTTTTTTTGGGGGGGAGGGTGTTTGTCTTTAAGGCAGCTGGGGTTAAGTGACTTGCCCAGAGTCACACAGCTAGTAAGTGTCTGAGGTAAAATTTGAACTCAGTTCCTCCTGATTCCAGGGCCAATGCTCTATCCACTGTACCACCTAACTGCTTGTCCATTCCAGTTATTAAAAGATAGTGTGGCATAGTGGATATTGAGGAGCCCTCCAGGACAGGCAGTCCTGAGTTCAATCCCTATCTCTGATTTATAAAGGCTGTGCAACCCAGGGCACATCCCTTCATCTCTCAGCCCAGACTCCAAGTTGCCAAGACGATGCTGATGTGTGTTGGCAGAAGGAGCTTCCTTAGCTGAGACCCATGAACCCCTTTGTTGTAAATTCTTCCTGACTCTGTAGGGAAATTCTGCCCGAATCCATGTCCTAATTCCTTTCTGCTATTGCTGCTTTCATTCTGTATCCACTTGCTGCAGAGATGGAGAACAGTGGGTTATCATCTCACAGACCCAGTGCGAAGGCTTCTTAAGGGTCTTTGATCATTGGGCAGAGAAAATGTGGATGTTCTATGGGAAATACAGGAAGGGAGCGTTGTTGCACGATCCCTGAGTGGGCTAGGAAGATGTAGAGACCACACTTAGCAGTGTAGGAAACTATTTCAACTGGGAGTGGTGGGGGGGAGATTGGGCTAGACCCTGGGGCTTCAGAGTACAAATACAAACAGAAAGGACAGTCCCTGCCTTCAAGGAGGTCACATTCTAATGGGAGAACCCAATGCCTAAAAGGAAGCTGCCAAGGAATGTGGTTTGGTGGGAAATAAAGAGATGGCTGGCCTGGGAGCCCTCCTCAAATGGATATTTGGGGAAGAGCCCTCTACCCTTCAATGGGGGGCGGGGAGGCCTGAGCTGTGAGTTCCAGGGCTGAAGCAATCTTCCAGGATGTGATGGGTACTGGGATGAAGAAATTTCTAGGCAAAATGAAAAAGTTTCAAGAGAAAAGACACCTGTGCTTGATGTAGGGGGGGAAGAAAAGCTTAATACTAAAGATCTGTGTTGTTTTTAAGCTGGACTTGTGATTTCATTGATATGGGAAACTCTCCATGATTGGCACCTTTATTCTAGGTTATAGTCTGTGAGTTTTCTGACTCACTAAGAGCAGAAGAGGCATGTGGGGGGGATCAGGGAAGACCAGCACTTCTGGTGTGGGGCTTGCCGAGCCTTTTTCAGGGCTGCTCATCCACCTTTGGGGTCCACCTTTCACCCAACTCTCACCTGTGGCTCCAAGAATCTGTAACATGGCCACACTGCAAAAGAACTGCCTTGGCAGATGGGCTAAAGCAGGTTGAGGGTAGCCAACAGGCCTCAAACCTGTCAATGAGTTAGAGGGATGTCTGCCTCAAGCATGTGAAGACTTTCCCCTGTGGAATGGGCAGCTGAAAACAATTTGTTCCAATGGCCACGAAGGTAGCTGATGCAGGCACTGTGGAACATTAAGAACTTGGTTAGACATCAAAGATGCCAACAATCATCCACTGCATCCTGGACCTTGTTCTGCCCATGGACTTCAGTGACTCAGGAAGAGAGAATGAGCCTGATGACTGTGCAACTCTGCCTCATTCAAATATAATTTATGCACAAGCCAAGTCATCGACCCATGATATCACTAGCTGTCTCCAAAAACAAAAGATGGGGGCAACTAGGTGGTGCAGTGAATAGAGCACCAGTCCTGGAGTCAGGAGGACCTGAGTTCAAATCCAGTTTCAGACATTTGACACTTACTAGCCTTGTGACCATGGGCAAGTCACTTAACCCCTATTGCCTTGCCTTCCCCCCTCCAAAAAAACCCCAAAAGATAAACAAGCAAAGTCAATTGCCAGAGGTCACATATGTAATGACAGAAGCAAGACATGAAACTTTGACTCTATCCATTATGTCTTTTTTTTGCAGGGGAGGCAATTGGCATTAAGTGACTTGTCCAGGGTCACATAGTAAGTGTCTGAGGCTGGATTTGAATTCAGGTCCTCCTGACTCCAGGGTCACTGCTCTATCCACTGCCCTAGCCTACTGCCCTGATATCCACCATGTCTTGATGACTCTCAGTAATTGCACTCGATTTCTATAGCCCCTTAAGTTAAAAAATCACAGCTAGAGTGTATTGGAACAGTATCTTAAATTTCTATCTTGTCCTCCTATCCTTATATCTAACTAACACAGTGCTCTACATCCTATATGCACTTAGAGAGAGATCAAGTTGTTATTAGCCCAGGGTCACTTGGTAATGGTGGGAGTAAAAATTAGAACCCAGGTCTTTGGACTACAAGATTGATATTCTTAACACTACACAAAATTGCCTATGATGGAGAAAATTATTTTTAAAAATATATGGGGGGGGGGCTAGGTGGCGAAGTGAATAGAGTACCCGCCCTGGAGTCAGAAGGACCCGAGTTCAAATGTGACCACAGACACTTAACACACACACACAAAAACTAGCTGTGTGACCTTGGGCAAGTCACTTAACCCCAATTGCCCTACCTTCCCTCCTCCAAAAAGCAAAATAATAATAATAATAATAAAATAAAAAAGTATATATATAGGGGGAAAAATCTTGGTTAGAAAGGATAGCTCACTGGGACGAAGATAGGGGAGGGACGTAAGGGGAAATTTAAGCAATGCATAAACAAAACCAGTGTCAATAATTTTCATTAAGCATAAAGGGAAAAAGGAAACCTGAAGTCTTTGCACCAGAGAGGAAAGAGGAAGCCAAGAAGATTTATCTTTGTCAAAGAAGGTCTGAGCAACTGAGGGCAGAGTGGAATGAACTGGGCAATGGAAGCTCCAACAGAGAATGCCAGTTTGGGAGAATTCCATTTGGTGAAAGGACAGAGAGTACAGAGACCATGAGAAAGTGACCTTCTCACAGGCTGCTCTGGAAACCTGGGTTCAATTCAATTCAAAAATGTTTACTGAGCATCTGTCATATGGAAGGCACTCTGCTGGGTGCCTGGGATATCCCAAACTGAAATAAGACCTAACAATCCAGTTTTGCCACCAATTCTATGTGTGACATTAGCAAGACAATTTGCCTCTCTGTGTCTCAACCATCCCCTCTGTTAAATGGGAATTATGCTTCCCTCATGGGGTTATAGGGAGGATTAAATGACACTAGATTCAATCCATCCAAAACCATTTATTAAGTGATCACTGTGTGCAAGGCACAGATGTGGATAAAAAACAATCCCTGTCCTCAAGGAACTTGCATTCTCCTGAGACAAATATAAAGTAATTTCAAGGGTAGTAACAGAGAGCATAACTAGGGGAATCTGGAAAAGTTTATTGTTCCTGAGATAACTATCATTAAAAAAAAAAGATGAAACATATTGATGTAGGACAGCTTGGCTTCATATACATCTTAAAAGCAGGGTTGGTGCTGGGCTGAAGGACAGTACTAAACTCTCTGGGCTTGACCTTTGTGCTTTATTTTCATGCCGGGCAGCAAAGCCATTGTGGGAGAAGCACTCTTAAAACCTCCAATAGTGGGTCAGAACCATACAGTTCTGTGAGGTTTCTTTGCTCCCCCTGTTGGTTTGAGGGCACAGAATTTTTGTTGTTTACTTGTTTTTAGTCACGTCTGACTATAGGTGACCCCCTTTGGGGTTTTCTTTGGCAAAGACATGGGAGTGGTTTGCCATTTCCTTCTCCAGATAATTTTACACATGAGGAAACTGAGCCAAACTGGGTTAAGTGACTCACACAGCTAGTAAATGTCCGGGGTCAGATTTGAATTCTGGTCTTCTTGACATCAAGCTTAGTACTTTATCCACTGCTCTACCTAATTTCTCCTTTAATAAGAAAGTTAGAATGAATTTCTAATCATAAATCAAATCAAGCTTTCTGACAGAGAACCTGCCCCCTTAGTAAGCAGGAAGTCAAGATTAAAAATAAAATTAAGCCTGCCTATGGCCCTAGTTATCTGGCTCCAATGGCAAGGACTCTCCTCTTGGAGAAGAATCTCCAAGGCTAAGATTACATAGACCTTCTTTTATGAGAGAAAGCCTCTAAGAGTTTTTCCCTAGTTCAGTGACTGGTTGTGTGAGGGCTCTGGTTTTCTGAAAGAGTAAAAGAGTGACCTCAGAGGTCATCTTTCTTCTTGGGGAGGAGTAGAATCTTAGCTATGAACTCCAGCTAAAGCTAGGAACAGAAACCAGAGAGAAGCTCCAAAGCTTGTGCCTGGTGGCATTCTATCTGAGAGGGACCACTGAATTAGTGAAGAATATGCATGACAGAGACTATCCACCACACTCACATGTTTAACACAGACTATATATCTGGCAGAGAGTGGCAGAGCCCAATAGGGAGCAGACCCAGCAGGAACAGTCTTAACATCACCAGAAGATATTGGCAACCTCCCAAGTGTCAGAAGTGGTATAGCCCTTCCATGGGCGTGTATTTGTCACACATGTTGCCCTGTGCTATGTACTTTGGTCACATGCGTTTCCTATATTTATGCTTCTCCACATGTAGTTCTTCCTCACGTCCACTCTTCAAACTGATGGAGTATATATTCATGAGAGAGTGTTCCTCACATGTATGGGTAGAATTTTTTATTACTACTTTTCTTACCATTCTGTTTTATTTAAATTAGTCTGAAACCTTTGCTCTGAATTGTTTATATTTAGTGCATAATTAGTAAATGTAAACACATCAGTGGGGGCTTGTAATCTATGGTTTTTGAGAAAATGTGGACTCACAGAGTATCTTGAAACTGGGGTAGCCTGACCTTAGGAATCTATCGGTATGTTTGTGGGGGGGGTACCCCATGTGTTACATTTAATTATATGAAATAATGATTGTTAGTCTTCCATTGGGCAGGAGGTGGGTTCCAGTGTGGAGAAGAATACTTGATCCCTTTTCAAATTTCCACATAACAAATTGCTTTCTTTCCCTAAGTGAGAGAAGGGTAAAAAGAACTATCCAGTGGAAAAATTCAGGGACTCCTGGTAATATCAGAGAGGTGATGGAGGGCAGGAAGTTCTGTCTCTGGGGCTGATTGTTTCTAGCTTTCCCCATTGTCTTATCGGCTTTGTGGCCTGGAGAGGGGCAAACAACCCCATCAGCTCCCAAATCCTTCTGCCTTTTTTTTCTCTCCAGCAAATTTAATTAAAAGTCATTGCTGTCCTTCTGAAGGAAAATGTCTGCCAGGGACACAATTACATTTTAACCAACCAAAGCAGGGCCTGTGCCAATATATTGGCATCGGGTGAGGGCTGTCGTTATTAGTTCTAAGCAAGTAATTTATTCTCGTTATTGTGTTCAAATTACAGGATATTACCTCCTGAGGAATAATCCTGTTATTTGAAATGTAAAGAGAATTTGCCTGGACAACAATAGCTTCTTAAATGAGTGAACAAGGAATGCAGGATGGAAATTTTTTTTTTTTAAATGCCTCTCATGAAACCATCATTCAGTGACATGGAGGTGTAAGATAGAAAATGATCACATTCCTTTGGACTTGTCTCCCCCTCCGCATGACTGCCTCCTCCCCTTACCAAAGAGGAAAGTATTCATGTTCTATAAGGGCAAAAGGGGAAATAAAGCCACAAGCCTTTTAAAGGGAAATGGGTATGTGAGAGTGGGAAAGTGACTCCCAGAGTTGGGCCAGCCCCAAGGTTTCAGCAAATCCTATGAAGAAATAAATGTTTACTTTTTGGACACCACTGATCCCCATTCCCACCCCTCTGTTTCTTTACACACAACAGTCTTCCTCCCCCACCACCCCCAGCACCAGTTTGTCAAGCCCTTCCATCTTCCCATAAATATCTCCAGAGAGCTAGCAAAATCTAGGTTTTCAAGAAAGATATCTAGAATGTTAAATCTATACACTGTTAAAACTAAAAAAAACAAAACACCTTAGAGATCTAACTCATTTTGCAGAGAAGGAAACTGAGGCCTAGAGAAGGGAAGGGACTGCTCAGGGTGTGTAGGAACCAGCTCTGACACTCGATACTTGGGTGTCCGCTTAATCTGCTTGGATTAAGTTTTCAGTGTGAGCTTTGCCCACAGACACTACAAATGGGCGTTTTTTATTTATAATTTTGTTGATTATCTCGACTTAAGAAAATATCCAAATTGGATTAAACTTAAAAGTGTGCACATTTATTTTTTTCAGACAGCTAATTATTGTTAAAATTTACAATTTACTGGCATACCTCTGGACTTAACCATTAGGTAACTTACTGGAGTTTAGAGGTCTCCTCATTTTCAAACCCATCGTACTTTCTTTTTCTGCCAAAATATTTAAAATTTTGCTTTAATGTTTTTCTCCCTTTCTATTATAGCATGCGTTCCATATTGGGGACAGTGATCTCTAAGTTTCCTTCCAGGTCTGATATTATATGTGTGACTCTATAAATCAATCTTACTAAAGCTTAATAATTATCTTGGCTTATTAACCACCCTGCCCCAATCTCACCTTTGGGCCTCTTGTTCTTTAAATCCAGGGGAACAGGAGAAGAGGAGCTCTCCCATCTCTGCTCTTTCTAGGCAGACTGGAAGGAGAGGTATCTGTATGGAATGACATCATTTAGTGCCCTCCTCTCATTTTATAGCTGAGGAAAGTGAGAGTCAGAGTGGTGAAGAGGTAAGTGATGTGCCCAAGTTTGTGTGGACACATCAAGTTAATTTGAAGCCAGTTCCTGTGACTTCAGATTCATTGCTCTCCCCATCCCACCATGCAGGAACCTTCACTCAAGCTGGAACATTAACAAACCAGGTTAAGAAGACAGTCATCCAGACACCAGGTAAAAGAGTTTAGAGAATCAGGGTTAAGCAACCCAGTAACCCCGGAGTCTGACACCGAGCTTGACATATAGTAGGTGCTTAACAATGCTTGTAGATTGATTGAGTGATCAGAATAAGGTTCTGGTGTATGTGAAACAGATGGATTGAGTTGATCATCTGATTGGCCAGAGCCCTGCTGTTTTAATCAATCAATCAATCAATCAATCAACCAAACAAGCAACAAGCGTTGATTAAGAACCTTCTATGTGTTAATCACTGTGCTAAGAACTAGGAATACTGACTGGGGCGGCTAGGTGTCGCAGTGAGTAGAGCACGGGCCCTGGAGTCAGGAGGACCTAGGTTTGGATCTGGCCTCAGACACTTCAGACCTCAGAAGCAATCTAATCCCACCCATACACAAAAAGGAACACTATAACATATCTTGCAAGCCTCTACATCTTAGGCTCTCCAAGAAGATTCCTAATGAGGAGGAACCCCCTCCCCCACTCCCATCCCCCATCATGGACCCCCCCCCCCACTCCTCTTGAAGTAGACCATTCCACTGCTGCATAACTCTAATTGTTGAAAAGTTTTCCCTGACATACAGCCTAGAACTGCCTCTTCCCAACTTCCATCCATTGTCCCTCTTCCACATGAAAGCCCTTCAAATATTTGGACAGTTTTCCTCTGTACTAACTCTTTCCCCATCTCCAGTTCCTTCAAATATTCCTTGAATGGCATAGAATAGATGCCTTTTATCATTTTGGTTGCCTTCCCTTGAATACTCTTTTAATTTATCAATATCCTTTGTAAACTGAGGGTGTCAGAACTGCACACAATATCCCAGATGATGTCTGACTGGGGCAGAGTACAGGGGGATATCACCACACTATGATAAGAAGTGATGTCTCTATTTGTAGTCCAAGGCTTAGAGCTGGATGTCACTGAATCCGATAACCTTATTTTATAAATGAAGAAACTGTGGTTTACTTAAGTGACTTACCCAGTGAGAAGTCACCTACCCAGAGTCACACAGTGCGAAATCTTCTGAGGTAGGATTTGAACTCAGATTTTCCTGACTCTAAAATGCTCTATCCACTTGTTTTCAATACCCACGGAAACTGTTAATCTGAGCTATGTGTCTTGAATTCACCAATGGCAAGCACCTACTGTTCTCTTATATCCTCCTCTACTCATATGGAGTGTCAAGGTTTTGGTTTTATAATATATATTAGTATATATTATGTAGTATATAATATATATATTAGTATATATAATAGTGGTTTTGGTTCTGTCCTTTCCCATCCAAAGGATATTCTCTTTGGCAGAGAAAGTAAGCAACTCTACCTTCTCTTTACTATCTATTAACAGTGACCCACCTGCCCCAAACAGTGGTCAGCTATTTTATTTGATCTTCCCTTCCCCCC
This sequence comes from Gymnobelideus leadbeateri, assembly GCA_011680675.1. Lineage (NCBI taxonomy): Eukaryota > Metazoa > Chordata > Mammalia > Diprotodontia > Petauridae > Gymnobelideus > Gymnobelideus leadbeateri. The sequence goes on from WOXC01008144.1 coordinate 467,590, forward strand.
AATACAGCTTTAAAAAAAAAAAAACCCACACTTTTGTCCTTAGCTAGTCTCATCAGCCTAGGATTGTTCTGAGCTTTAGCACTCTGACCACTATTGCAGTAAATGTCATTTAAGAAAAATATATGTCCTGTCCTTACTTCCATGTTTTTATGTCTTTTTAAAATCTAAGTTGGTTAGTCAGTTCTTTGCCTCTTGAGATAACTTCTTTTTTCCTAATTAGAATTGTTTTCCTTTGACTCTTAAGAATCTCATTTTTGAGAACTTTCCTTCTGTCCTCCAGTGACTCCCCTACAGAATTTTATTTGATGGCATCCTACCTGTCCTTCCTCTGAACCCTTTGGAATTTGCACTCCCCAAATTAGTAATGCATGCAGGGGTGTTCTGGAGCCAGCTTGAACTATTTTGGAAGAGCTGATTATTAAATTTTCCCTGTGATCATTACAGCCTGGAAATTGGAAAACTCTACAAGTCAAGGTTTGACTTACTGTTTTTGTTAATTGTCTCAACTTAAGAAAAGTCATGCTAATGTGAAAATATGTTTAATATGAATGTATATGTAGAGCCTATATCAGATTGCACACTGTCTTGGGGAGAAGAGAGGGGGAGAAAATTTAAAACTCAAAAGCTCGTGGAACTGAATGTTGTAAACTAAAAATAAATAAATAATTTAAAAAGTCATTGAGAAAAATGTTAATAATGCAGATTAAATTTAAAATTATGTTTTAAATTTAAAAGTACATTTTTTCCCCTGAAAAGCACATCCTTGAGTGGATGTCAGACCATTCCTGCTTTTCCTTTTCTCTATCACAGATTTCAAGAGGTTCACTTTCTCTCCTCCCCAAGGTTCCCACCATTTCCACCTAAGCAACCATTTCCTTCCTGTTAGTAAGAATCAGATCCAGAACAGAATTTCCCCTGGTTGCTTCCTCCACCTTTTGAAGGATGAAATTATCATTAAGGCAAGTCAAGAAGTTATTACCTACTCTGCTTTTGGGAGAGGGAGAGGGAAAGGGAAAGGGAAGGAGGGAGAGAGGGAGAGGGAAAGGGAGAGAAAGAGAGAGAGAGAGAGAGGAGAGAGACAGAGACAGAGAGAGAGAGAGAGAGAGAGAGAGAGAGAGAGAGAGAGAGGGAGAGAGAGAGAGAGAAAGAGAGGAGAGAGAGAGGGAGGGAGAGAGAGAGAGAGAGAGAGAGAGGGGAGGGAGAGAGAGAGAGAGAGAGAGAGAGGGAGAGAGAGAGAGAGAGAGACGGAGAGAGAGAGAGAGAGAGAGAGAGAGAGAGAGAGAGAGAGAGAGAGAGAGCAAGCTCGAGCATCGTCTGGATAATTGAAGTCTCCAATCGCTCCAACATCAGGCCTCTGTGCCAGGCCTGTGATCTGTTTCTCAAGCACCTCATTTATTTCCTCTTCCCATCCAGGTAGTCTATAATATACTCTGATGACAAAATCGTTTGTGTTTTACCCTCTATTGATCTTCACCCATGTGCTCTCCACTAGTTCTTCTCCTTCTAGCTCCTGAATTTCCTCCCATCCGTATATCTTATTAATATGCAATGTTACCCCTTGCCATTTACTTGTCTTGGTTATTTTCAGTAAAGTGCACCTTTCCAGAGCCACATTCCAATCACAGGTTTAATCTCACCAAATTTCTGTTATCCGTGGAGGTCAACTTTGTTTACCTGTATTAGGATTTCTGGTTCATCTTCCTTGCTATTTAAACTTTGGCCATTTTTTGAATAGACGTTTGGGACTATGGCTTTTACTGCTGGCTGCTTTTTTGTAGTTTTTTCTTTTATGAACTTGAGTATTGCAGCTGCTTCTCTTATGTGAAACTCACCCGATATTCAGGTGCACAGATAAATATAAAATATATGCAAAGCAAATGCAAAATTATTTGGGGGGAGGGCAATGAGGTGACTAGTGGCTGGGGGGAGATCAGGATCAATTTCTTGTAGGAGGTGCTACTTGAGCTCAGCCTGGAAGAAAGCTAGGGACTATAAGAGGTAGAGGGAAGGATGGTCTGTATTCCATCCGTCTGCAAAGGTGTGGAGAGAGGAGATGAAATACCATGTTTGGGGAATGCTATATGTGCCTTGGGAGGTAGCTGAGGGTAGTGGCAAAAGCACTGGACCTGAGTGTTGAGTCTTTATTCTTGCCTCTTACTAGTTGTGGGGGTCTTGGGTAAATCATTTTAATTTCTCTAGATTTCTATTCCTTCCTTTGTAAAATTGAGGTGGTTGGGCTAAATGATCTCTTAAGATATCTTTCAACTCTTAAGTGGCTGTGATTCTATAACCGTCTTTATACCTCAGATCCTCTCTGTTTATTATATAGGCTAAGCTATTTTTTTCCTTTAAAACAATTTATAGGCATATTGCATTTTATTGCACTCCACTTTACTGTGCTACACAGGTTCTGTGTTTTTTTTTTTTTTTTACAAATTGAAGGCTTTCAGTAATGCTTCGTCAAGCAATTGTAAGGGTGCCATTTTTCCAACAGCATATGACTCTATTGTTTCTGTATCCAATTTTGGTAATTCTCACAATATTTCCCCATTATTATTATTATATCTATCATGGGGATCTGTGATCAGTAATGTTTGATGTCACTATTGTAATTGTTTTTGGGGTGTCATGAGCTGCGCCTGTATCAGATGGTGAACTTAATCGATAAATATTATGTGTGTTTTGACTACTCCACCAACCAGCTGTTCTACATCTCTCCTTGGGCTTCCCTATTCCTTGAGACACAACGATATTGAAATGAGGTCAATTAACAACCCAACAGTGGACTTAAGTGTTCAAGGGAAAGGAAGAATCAATTGATATAGCAAACTTCATTGTTGTCTTGTTTTAAGAAATTGTCGGGGCAGCTAGGTGTCGCAGTGAATAGAGCACTGGCCCTGGAGTCAGGAGGATCTGAGTTCAATTTTGGCTTTGGACACTTAACACAAAACTAGCTGTGTGACTTTGGACAAGTCACTTAACCCCAGTTGCCCCATCTTACCCTCTCCAAAAAGAAAAAAAAAGAAATTGTCACAGCCACCCCAACATTCAGCTACCACCACCCTGATCATCAACCTTCCACTAGCGGAAAGATTATGACTCACTCAAGGCTCAGGTGATGCTTAGAATTATTTTTTTATCAATAAATATTTTAATTAAGGTATATATGTTGTTGTTTCTTAAGACAATACAATCACACACTTAATAGACTACAGTATAGTGTGACCATAACTTTTATATACACTGGGAAACCAAAAAATTTGTGTGACTTCCTTTTTTGAGATACTTGCTTTATTGCAGTGGTCTGGAACTGAATTTACAATATCTACAAGGTATACTTGTATTGAGAAACTTAAGACTCTGGCAGACTTCTAGTGGCTTAAGTATAAAGCCCAATAGAGAGGGAAGAGTCACAGGTTTCTGAGTTGTAGACCAGCATGGCAGTAAACACAGAACAGGGAAATTGTGGACAACCCAATCACTGCTGTATCCTTGCTGAATAGCTTTCCCCTGCTATGGCTAAGCAAATGTCTTTTTGCTAACTGTTGCATGGTTTGTTAAAATATTTTTTAAATTTGTACCCAAACCTGAAGTATCAGACTAGTTTTTTACCATTGTGCCTGAACTACTTCAGTACCCGGGGCTCACTCACCCTGAAACATCCCTTGGCACCTAGATCAGCCCCTCTGTCATGCTGGCTGGCCCCTTCTTCCCACTGATAAGTTCTACTCTGGGGCCTCCATTTTGAGGAGGGGTCCAGACCAGCCATCTTAGATTCTCCTCTTGGCTTTGCTTCTGGTTTTCCAGATATCTACACCATGCCCCTAAGTGGGCACCTCCATCCACTCCCCACCCTCTATACATTTTAGTATCCTTTTGTGTACTGTCTTTCCTGGTTAGAATATCATTTCCAGGACCATCTTTCTTTTTCTTGTATTTGTATTCCCAGAGTGCCCAGAACTGTACTAAGTGCTTAATAAATGCTTGTAAGCCTTGCCTTGGTGTTTATCTTTATGAGACCTGGCTTATAACAGTCTCCATGATCTGCCCCAAATTTATTTTTCTAATCAAGGCAAGTCAAGTCAATCAGCATTTCCAGGCTGGGCTAAGCAGTGGGAATACAGATGGAAGCAGAAAGAAAGACAGTCCCTGCTGGCAAAAAGTTTATATTCTAATGGAGGAAGAACATCAAAGGAAGCTAAAAGAAGAATGGGGAGTGAAGGTACCCAGTGACAGTGGGGAAGGGATGGTGATGGTAGAGAAGGTTCACAGAGTTGAGAGTGCAGCCTGGAGAGGAGATAATACCTATCCTTAACTCTTCTTCAAAGACTTTAAGATAATAACAAACTAGATTTCCTGCTTTGTAACACTGTCCTACCCTTCCCCTCCTTCAGGGATTTTGTTCATACCCATTGATGTGCCCTATACCTGGAATGTATTTTCTTCTCATAAACAATGTTATGCTTAAGATTCTCCAAGGCAGGCTTCAGCAATACGTGGATCAAGAAGAAGGCTTGGTTTTTGAAGAGGCAGAGGAATTAGAGACCAAATTGGCAACATTCACTGGATTATGGAAAAAGCAAGGGAGTTCCCAGAAAGCTATCCTTAATATATCTTTTTTTTTCTTTTTGGAGGGCAATTGGGGTTAAGTAACTTGCCCAAGGTCATACGGCTAGCAAGTGTTAAGTGTCTGAGGCCAGATTTGAACTCAGGTCCTCGGGACTTCAGGGCTGGTGCTCTATTCACTGTGCCACCTAACTGCCCCAAAGCTTAATATATCTTAAAAAAAACACAAACCAAAAAAAAAAAAAAAACCAACCTAAGATCATGGCAACTGGTCCCATCACTTCCTGTCAAATAGAGGGAGAAGAAATGGAAATAGTGTCAGATTTTATATTCTTGGGCTCAAAGATCACTATGACAGCAACTGTAGCCATGCAATTAAAAGATGTATATTCCTTAGAAGAAAAGCTATAGCAAATCTATATAGTATACTAAAAAGAGATATCACCTTGCCAACAAGGTCTGCATAGTCAAAACTATGGTTTTCCAAGAAGCAACATATGGCTATGAGATTTGGGCTATAAGGAAAGCTGAGTGCCACATAATTGACCCTTTCAGACTGAACCTGGAGGGTCACTTGAATACCAAGGAGATAAAATCAGTCAATACTTAAAGAAACTGATTGAGGCTATTCACTGAAATATCAAATACTGAAGACGAAACTTAAATACTTTGGTAACAGAATGAGAACACATGACTCACTGGAAATGACCCTGATGTTGGGAGAGATTGAAGGCAAAAGAAGGGGAGGGTAGAGGATAAGATGGATAGATAGTGTCATGGAAATGAGGACCATGATCTTGGACAGACTTTGGGACATAGTGGAGGACAGAAGGTTCACAAAGGGTCCCATGAACAACAAATCAACAACAACAACAAACGACAAATTCTCTTCTCAGCTCACGGCAACATATAATCACCTGATCAGAAGCAACTTTAGAGGCTATCTAGTTTAACCCATGTCTGGACAAAGACCCCCCCCCCAACACACACACACACACACACACACACACACACACACACACACACACACACACACTCAAGTGAGCAAACCCAACCAGTAGTCAGTCATCCAGCCTCTACTTAAATACCTTCAATAGGAGAGAACTCACAGCCTCTGTGCTATTCCATGTTGGCATAGTTATAGCTGTTAAATTTTTCCTTACCTTGAGCTGAGATCTATTTCTTTGCAGCTTCTCACCCACTGTTCCTGTTCTGCAAGAACAAATCTAATCCCTTTTCCACATGATAGCCTCTCAGATACTCGAAGAACAAATATGCTTCCCTTCCCCCCCAAGTCTTCTCTATTTCCAGGGAAACATTCCCAGTTCTCTCCATTTATCCTGGTGTAGCACAGTCTTGAGGTCCCTCACCATTCTAGCTTCCCTGGTCAGGATGCTCATAACTTATCAATGTCATTCCTAGGATGTAAAACCCAGAACTGACCACAGTGTTCCAAATGGGGTCTGACTAGGGCAGAACACAATAGGTGGGACTATCTCCCCCCATCCCTGGAAGATATCTATACCTCCCTTAAAGCAATCTGAGGTTGTATTAGTGTTTTGGATACCAATATGCCACTGTTGAAACACTGAAATTACATTGTTCTTGTTTCAGGCAGTGGCATTTAACCACCTCCTTCACCAGGCCTCTCACCACTTTATACTTTTAATTATATCTTGACTTTGTGTATGTTTTGCATTTACTTACTTCTGTATATGTCGTTCCCCCTCATTAGCATGCAAGCACCTTGAGCACTGGCAGCTAGGTGGTAAAGTGGATAGAGTTCAGGAGCTTCAGTCAAGAAGATTCATCTTCCTGAGTTCAAATCCAGCTTCAAAGATTTACAAGCTATGTGACCCTGGGCAAGTCACTTTACCCTGTTTGTCACAGTTCCCTCATCTATAAAATTATCTAGAGAAGGAAATGGCAAACCACTCCAGTATCTTTGTCAAGAAAACCCTAAATGGGGTCATGAAGATTAAAAAAATGAGTAAACCACAACCTTGAGTATTAGGATTGCTTTGGTTTTTGTTTCCCTTTCTAGCCCTGTTATTCAACCAAGATGTAAGGTAGTTAATAAATGCTTGTCAATCTCTGAAACTTTATTTTTTTTTTCGCTTAAAGACCAGCCTTAACCTCAAATCTCTCTGGTCCCAGACCAAGCCCTACTTGGTCAATGTTTTGGCGTTGATTGGCTCAAAATGAATGTAAACAATAATTGTTTCTGTTTTGACTAGAAACCCTGAGGGTCTTTCCCCTTCCAGATCAACTTTTTTTTCAAAAGGCCATTCCTTGCCTCATTTTTTTTTATTAAACTTTAATCACTGAATGGGCATTGCCTCAGTCAAACTGAGACCTGTTAAAGACCTTAGCTTGAATACACCAAGGTCCTCCACATGTCCATGGTCCTGGACCATTTCCAATTGTCCTGATCTATATCTGTCCACTGGACCCAGATGACTCCGGAGGAGAACATGAGGTCGGTGACTTTGCACAGCTCTGCCTCACTTAAATCCAATTCACTTTCAAGCCATAGATAGTATCACCTCCCTGATGTCATGGCCCTCTTTAAGAATAAAGGACAAACATCAGCAATTTTTGTTACAAGGCTTTGTTTCTCAGTGGGGTATGGGGTGGCAAGGAAGGGAGAGAAGACATATTTTGGTGAATTTTTAAAAATTTAATTAAAAAATAAATATTTGTTGAATGGGATTAAAATAAATCTCCATTGCATGCCACCATATCGGGGAAGGGGGAGGGAGAGGGAGAGGAGAAAATTTGGAACTCAAAAGCTTGTGGAACTGAATGTTGTAAACTAAAAGTAAATAAATAAATGAATGAAATTTTAAAGAATCTCCACTAAATTTCATTTTAAAAGATTCAGCCCCACCAATTCTAGCTTGAAAAGAGCTCCTTGAAACCTGGATCTGTCATCTAACACTTTAACTATCCATCTTTGATTCTGTCTGGCATTCAAAGCCATCCATAACTTTGAAGGCCCCACCCAGTTCTGGTCTTCTTATACCTTCTATCCTTCAAGTACTCTGAGTTCTAACGGCACTGACCTTCTTTCTACTCTTTAAGAGACACTCCATCTCCCGACATTTTCTCTAGCCGGGCCTTGGCATGGAATGCTCTCCCCTCTCTTTTCTGCCCCCTGGCTTCACTCACTTCCTTCAAGTCCCAGCGAAAACCCCAGCTTTTACTCAAACCCTTTTCCAATCACCTTTAATTCTAATTTTTTTTTTCTCTGTTGGTTATTTCCAATCTATCCGGTATGTAGCTTTCGTCTATATGCAGTCGCATGCATTAGACAAGGAGCTCCTTGAGATCAGAGACTGTCTTTTACCTTTCCTTGTGTCCCAGCCCTTAGCACACAGTGCTTGGTATATAGTTAGCATGTAATAAATGTTTGTTGACTACTGTCACCTGCAAATTTGATAAACATAATGTTTATGTATTTATCCAAATCACTAATAAAAATGTGTGTGTGGACTGGATTTGCAGTCAGAGGTTATGAGTTCAAATCTCTGCTCTATCCCTTATGTCTATGTAACCTCAGGCAAGTCACTTAACCTCAATGGAATCCACTTATCCCATCTGTGAAATGAAGGGGCTGGATTATGTGACCTCTAACATCCATCCCAGCTCCAGATGTTTGTTCCTAAGAGCATATGATCTTAAAATAGAGTACATGGCCAAACACAGATGCATGGGAACACTTATTCAGAGACCACCTTTTAAGTAGACATCAGACTATTTTTTTCTTTTTCCAAATGCTTTATTAACTTCTGGTTTACATCATTCATTTCCGTCAGATTTTGAGTTACAATTTTTCCCCCATTTTTCCCCTACCCATGACCCCAGAATGATATTCCCTCATCCAATCTGCTCTCTCCCATCTCTTCTCCCATACCCCTTTTGACTTTTCCAGTAGGGCAAGGTGAATCCCAGGGCGCCAATGCCTGGACGTCTTATCTCCCAATTATATGTAAAATAGTATTAATAATAGTATTTATATAGTTTTAAAACATTTGATTTTAAAAATTCAAATTCCAGATTCATTCCCTTCCTCCCCTGTCATCCACCCTTACTGGGAAGATAAGCATTTCAGTATATGTTGTACATGTGTAGCTATGCAAAACATTACCATAGTAGATATATTGTAAAAGACTGACTATATTTCCCTCCCTCCTATCCCACCTCCCACTCGGTCCACTCCCCACTTTGATCCTGTCCCTTTTCAAAAGTGGATGCTTAAACATCAGACTATTAAGGGCTACTCTTTGAGCCTGGACATTCAACCAGTGTTGTTGTTGTTCAGTCTTGTCCAACTCTTCATGACCCCATTTGGGGTTTTTTTTGGGGCGGGGCAAAGATACTGCAGTGGCTTGCCATTCATTTCTCCAGCTTATTTTACAGATAAGGAAACTGAGCCAGAGGTTGAAGTGACTTGCCCAGGGTCACACAGCTAATAAGTGTCTGAGGTCATATTTAAACTTAGGTCTTCCTGACTACAGGCCTAGCACACTCTATCCACTGTTCCACCTAGATGCCATTTAACAGTACTTTTGTCTATCCTACATCTCTCCATCTTGCCTGTAAGAATAAAGACAAAATGCTTGGGCAAAATCTAAGTGGAATGATATCCACAGCTTGTCCCAAATCTTTCAGTATAGTAACTCTGTCAAAGAGGAAATGAGGTTAAACCTATCTGTTCTTGATGAAGACTTGCTGCCTCTTCGGGATGGTTTCTTCCTGTCCTAGGGATTCACTAAGTATTGCTTAAAAACACATTATAGATAGATGTTGGAGAAGATTTGGGACAATTGCACACTAATGCATTGTTGGTGGAGTTGTGAACTGGTTCAACCATTCTGGAGAGCAATTTGGAACTATGCCCTTTGACCTAGCAATACCACTTCTATGTGTGTTTCCCAAAGAGATTTTAAAAAAGGGAAAAGGACCCACATGTACAAAAATATTTATAACAGCTCTTTTTGTGGTGGCAAAGAATTGGAAACCATGGGGATGTGCATCAATTGGGGATGGCTGAACAAGCTATGGTGTATGAATGTAATGGAATGCTATTGTTCCTTAAGAAATGATGAGCAGACTTCAGAAAAACCTGTATTGACTTATATGAGCTGATGCTGAATGGAGTGAGAAGAACCAGGAGAACTCTGCACATAGTAACAGCAACATTGTGTGATGACCAACTTTGATAGACTTAGGCCTTCTCAGCAATGCAAAGATATAAGACAATTCCAAAAGACTCACGATAGAAAATGCTATCCACATCCAGAGAAAGAGCTATGGAGTCTGAATACAAATAGAAGCATACTATTTTCTCTCTCTCTCTTTTGTTTTTTTTTTCCCTTTGGTTTTCCCCTTTTGTTCTGATTCTTCTTTCACAACATGACTAATGTGGAAACATGTTTAATATGATTATAACTGCATAGCCTATATCAGATTGTATGCTGTCTTGGGGAGGGAAAAAAAGGTGGGAGGGAGAAAATTTTAGAACTCAAAATCTTTCAAGAGTGAATGCTGAAAAGAAAAAATAAATAAATTTAATTAAAAAACAAAACACCTCCCCCCAATACACACACATTATAGAATTGTGCCAGGAAGATGAGTAGAGCTAATTGGTCTATAATTTGAATACTCCATTTGTTCCTTTTTTTTTTTTAAAGAAAATTGGCACATTTGATGTCTCCAGTCCTTTAGGCACCTCTCCCATTCTTCACGATCTTTCAAAGATTCCTGACAGTGGTTGAATGATTACATAACATATATTTGTACTTTCAATGGTGGAGGATGTAGAGCGTTGAGACCTGGTGACTTGAACTCATTAAGGGCAGCTTGGTGGTCTCTTACCTATCTAGGTCTTCCCTACCTATCTAGAATTTCAACTCCCTAAAATCTATTTTTTTTCTGTCCTTCCCAAACTAAAGCTCATTCTCCTTTGCAGACCTGGTGACTTGAACTCATTAAGGGCAGCTTGGTGGTCTCTTACTGTCTTCCCTACCTATCTAGAATTTCAACTCCTGAAAATCTATTTTTTCTGTCCCTCCCAAGCTAAAGCTCATTCTCCTTTGCAAAAAAAAAAGAAATTGAAGCAGTTTACCGTTATCATTGCCCTATTCACTTCAGCCACAGTCCTTTTCCTTCCTTTTTTGATGCTCTTTTTCTCCCATAATAGATTAATTTTTAAAAAATTATTATCCTTTCATATCCTTTGACCCAGCAATACCACTTCTAGGGTTGTATCCCAAAGAGATCATAGAAGCCGGAGGAAGACCCATATGTACAAAAATATTTATAGCAGCTCTTAAAGAATTGGAAATTTAGGGGATGCCCATCAATTAGGGAATGGCTAAACCGGTTGTGGTATATGCATGTAATGGAATACTATTGTGCCATAAGAAACGAGAAGCAGATGGACTTCATATTTACCTGGAGAGGCTTATACGAACTGATTCTGGGTGAGAAGAGCAGAACCAGGAGAAATTTGTACACAATTCCAGATACAATGTATGGGTGACGACCAGCTTTGATGGACTGGACTCTTCTCAGCAATGCAGGGCTTTAAGTCAACTTCAAAAGACTCATGGCATGGTGGAGAGAAATGTCTACATTCAGAGAAAGAACTAGAAAGAACAGAGTTTGAATGCAGATTGAAGCAAATTACCTGCTCTCTTTTGTTTTCTTGGTTTTGTTTCTTCTTTCCTATCGTTCATTCCATCTGATACAGTCCTTCTTTATAACCTGATTAATGTCTAATGTGAAAGTATCTGCAGATTCTATACCTGATTGTATGTCACCATGGCCAGGGGAGGGGAGGGAAGGGAAGAAAATTAGAAACTCAAACTGAACTGAATCTTGTAAACTAAAAGCAAATAAACAAATTAATAAAGACCAAAAAATTAAAAAAAAAACTGGCAAGAGGAAATTCAGATATGAGCCAGTTTCCCAAATATGGCAGAGGAAATACTTGAAGCCTGGTTGCCACAAGGAAAAAAATTGTAATTCTAAAGCTATGGGACCAAGCTTTGCAAATTCTTCAGATGAAAGGTTTTGAGCCTGGGGTCCATGAATTTTAAAAATATATACATATATATATATATATATATATATATATATATATATATATATATATATATAGTAAACTGTAAAAAAAATTATTGTCCTTAGCATTTTTCACTAGACCCAGCTTGTTCTGAACTTTGGCACTCTTGAATACTTTTTGTAGGACCATGTCTTGTATCTGGCCTGTCCTTGCTTCCATCTTTTGTATGCCTTTTCAAAACCTAAGTTGGTTGGCTGTCAAGTCATCTGTACATCCTTAACTGTCTCTTCAGACAACTCCAATTTTTCTTCTTCATCAGAATTGTTTCTCTTTGTGACTTAAGAATTTTATTCTTGAGTGTTTCTTATTCCTCCTCAACTGACTTTCCCTATAGCATTTTAGTTTATAGGATCCTCTCTATTCTTCTTCTGAATCCTTTGAAATCTGTTGTATGTGTCAGACTATGCCTTGTTTTTCTCTCCTTCCCAATTGTATATTCCAAGCTGGTAACTTCCCAAGGTTCCCACTATCATCATCATCAACAAGCATTTATTAAATGCTTACTGTGTGCCAAACAGTATGCTAATCACTAGGGATAGAAAGAAAGACAAAAATATATCACTGACCTCATGGAGTTCACATTTAAGAAATGAGACAACATACAAAAAACTCTGCACATAAGATATAACCATTTAACATGTAAATGGGACGAGACTTAGGAAGGGCCTAGCAGGAAGGGTGAGAGTGGGGAGAGGCCTGTTACAGAAGGTGAGATTCTGAGTCTTCAAGGTAGTGTAGGATGCCAAAAGGCAAAGGTGAGTAGGGAAGGTATTCCAGAAAAGGTGGAGAGCTGGTGGAAAGGCCATAGTCCAGAAATGCAAATCTCATTTTCAGACATTACCTTCTCACTTCCCAACAGCTGAATCCCTGCCCCATCTTTCAAAGCCCAACTCCACTGTCATCTTCTCTATGACACCATCCATGTTCTTCTGGAAGAGGTTTGCTTTGATCCTTCAAAGGATTTATATTATCCTGTTCTGTATCATGGTATTTTAATGCATGTCTTACTTCCTCAGTCAGAATGTAATTTCTTTGAGGACAGGAACTAAGTTTTGCCTAGCAGGTAAGGGCTGAATAACTGTTTATTGAATTCAGTTGCAAATACTTCCAAATCTAGAGTAAGAGTTAGGCCATTGGTAGGTTAGCAATGATACAGTATACTTTCTCAACATATATTCATGTGTATATATAGAAATATATATACACACATATACATATAGACACATATGTATATTATATACACATATAAGGTATATAATATATACATATATATTCAGACACATATGTGTATATATATATACATATGTGGGAAGGGGGCAGAAGGATGGGGAAGGGGTTGCTCCTTGGGAGAAAGTAGGTCTTGTAAACATATATATATATATATATATATATATATATATATATATATATATATACTTGTGTATGATCCTTAGGCCTTTAAAGTATTTGCTCCAGAAAAATCTTCTTTTCATCCAAAGAGGCTGCCTCCTTGAGCCACTAACCCATATGCTAACAGATGGAATACCCCAGATCACAGGCTCCCAGGACCATTCCCCTAATTTCAGGTCTGGAGGGTAGATTCTGCACAGGCTAATAATAAACTTTAACTCTTTAACTCTTTAATTTCCTTTGCTTTGGCTCTTGGTTACCATAAAAACTGAACTCTTCCTTTGCCTCTTCCTCGTACTCTCTCGTACTCCTTTGAGCAGAAGATACTTCCCTCTATACATTCAGGGAACATTTTCCTTTTATATAAATAATGTACTAGCAGTGGTCCTGATTTTTTTCTACTTTGCAATGAGTTACTGAAGGTGGGGGTTGGGGGTTTCTGCTTCTAACTGATTATAGTTGAAGATGTTGGTGGAGAAGAAAAAGGTACATAGGAGAGGAAGAGGAGAGGAAGAGTGCAGTGAGAAAAGCCTGTTTGGAAAAGTGGATTTTTTTTTTTAATCTTTTCGGGTTTGTTTTTGGACTTTGAGCTGCCATCCGGAAGAAGATTGAGACTGGGGTGGGAGGAAGAAAGGAGAGGGAATCTTTCAAAGTAGTAGCCATGGGAAATGTTTTTATTTTCTGCTTGAAAGAAAATGTCAGAGAATAAAAACCTAGAGGGAGGAGGAGCGTGTGTGAAACACGCTCCTTTCCAAAGACTGTCAGAGACACGGAAGAAGGTGAGAACTAGTTTACCTCGTCTTTCTTTTTTCTCCCCATCCTCCCCTCCCCACCAGAGATCCCCTTTCCCCTCTCTCCCCAGTTTGAATCCTTTGATTTTATGATCCTTGTTGGAAAAAGATATATACAGGGCAGCGTAGGGTGTGTGTCTTTGTATTCGATGGTGAAATACTATACCTGAATAGACAAATGTGATGTGTGATAGCCCAGGGTTCGGGGCATTTCTAGAAATGGGAAATGAAATGTGCCTGACCTTATTCCCGAAAAATACCTTTCCTTCTTATGCCCCAAGATCACTGGGAACCCACACAACCACATCCCACCAGATTCTGGCCTAAGAAGCTTAGTTTTGACACCCCAGTGAGGCTTAGCCTTGCCCTTTTTTGACCCAGCCTTTTGCTTCGGAGCTATCTTCGTATTTATTAGGATGCTTTCTTTTAATAAGGCAGACACATCTCCTCGTTAACTGAATGATTCAGCAAGTCCCAGGGCTTTATGAAACCATTTGGTCGGAGGTGTGGAAGAAACCTTCGGCCCTTGAATTCTTAGAGTGAGGTACTCAGGTGGGCGGATGATGGGTTGTGGGTTTAACTTGTGTTGGCCCGGGCTATCTCCCTAATTAGACTGTAAGCTTTTCCAGGGCAGGATATGTGCAGGTTCCTAGTCCAAGGCAAAGAAGGGCGCTTTCTCAGTTGTTACTTTCTTACTTTGGAGAGTGGGAAAAGTGAATTTCAAAGCTTGCTGGCTCGGGGGCACTCCAGACCCAACAGACCAGGGGGAAAAGCCGGGCTGGTATTGGATGCCCTAGGTCTTGGGTTGGAGGTCACACGATCTTAGATCTACAGTTCGAAGGGAACTCGGAAGCCATCTAGTGAAGCCCTTCGTTTCACAGATGAGGAAACTGAGGTTTCGAATTGCTTAAGGTCACACCGGTAGTAAGCACTGACGGGGATATTTGAGCCAGGTGCTTTGGATTGACAATCCAGGCTCTTTCTTTCAACACTGGCCTTGAGTAGTTAGTTCCCAGAGCTTTTGCGGGAGACAGCGGGGTGCGAGCGGAGAGCGCAGTAGGGCTAGGGGCTGCGGGCGTAGTAATCAGAGCTCGTTCCCGCCGTCACGTTCCTCAGCCCCCGGCCCAGCCTAGCCCTGCTTAGCTTAATAGCACAGCAGGGGCTGAGGGCAGGACTCCGGCGGCGCATTCTGACACTCAAGCAAAGGTTACGCTGATTGGCATCTCACGCGGAGTCAAAGGCTCGGCCGTGTTTGGCGAGAGGCCTCTAAGGTCACCCCCTGTCCCACCCCCACCCCCACTCCCCAGCTCAGCCCAGTCTCTGAGAGGCCCGAGCAAAGCATGTCCAGGGCTCAGAAGGCTAAACAGAGCTCGCCAGGAGAATGTTTAGGATGCCCTGGGTGTGAGCAGAACTGAGCTGGACTGAGATTCCCCCCCTACCCCCCCAGTTAGGGTGGGACTGCTTAGGAGAGGCGCCGGGATAGGCGGCCAAAGGCTGCAGGAGCTCTTGGGCGCCTATGGGGTTAGGGGGTGGGGTGAGGGTGGCGTGAAGGGTCGTTCTCAGCTGTCCAAAGCCTGGGATGGTTGGTGGGCTCCGCTGGTATTCTTGGAGCGCCGGACTTGCTGGGATCCCGGGCGGGGGGCACACAGAGAGAGGAAAATCGCAGCTATTAATACATTCGGGCCTGATCCCTGGCGGCCCCCAGGGAGAAAAGGCGCCCCAGCAGCTTCCTCCAGGTTTGGCCGCTGCGGCTATTTCCAGTTGGAATCCGCAGAGCGCTCACTCCCCACTACCGGTCCGAGGTTGGCCGAGAACAAGGGAAAGGTGGTAGCGGTGGCCCAGACCGCAGCAGGCTTTAAGCGTGAGGAGGAATCCGAACAAGGGCCGGCGCCAACGCCCCGCTGCCTCCCCCACCTCTCCGGGAGGGTCAAATGCCTTCCACTTTGGCTTTCCCCTAGCCTACAGCTAGCAGGGAAGAACCTTTTCAGGACATACCCTGCAATATACACACACATCTACAAATACGCCCTTTCCCCACTCACATACTTGAGTCCTCCTCCCCCACATAAGTATACATATGAGTATACCCGCAAACACACACCTGGCTAGTTTTTCTTTTAAGACTGGGGGGAAGGGAGGGGCGGAGGCGATTAGATAGTACTTCAGGGTCTATTCTTTCTTAATTCTATTCGACTCCCCGCACCCCTCTATACCGGTCCTCTGGGTTAGAAATGCAAGTTGCTTAAGGTTGCCGGGAGCCCTTCAGCCAAGCCGGTCTCTGGGGAACCGGGCCGCCTAGCTGATTTATTGGCGGTTTATTTGGAGAAACGCTATCTTCGATTCTGTGTAAAAATGTGTGTACTGGAATGTAACCTTGGGCTGAGAACTGCATAGATTTTTTTTTTTTTTTAGGAGAGGGGGAGAGGAGAGGAGGAAATTGTTTCTCCTTTGGATTCCAAATCTGGGTTCTCCAGTTCCTTGAGGGTTCTGGTTTAAATAGTAGTGGTTTAAGACACAGATAGAGGCAGCCAACTTCTGAATTCCTTTCTCTGACACCCGCTGAGCAAGTCCTGTAAGATCTTGTCCAGCAGCCTTTAAATCCCTGTCCCTTTAGCACAAGCAGGCAGCAAGAAAAATGTAATTTAAAAATGTACCCATAACAATTGGAAATGTGGCTTAAAGCAGATGCGAGATCCATAGAGACTGGTTTCTGTGGCAGAGACACCTGGGAAAACTTCGCTTAATTCATTGATCAGGGTTTCTGAAAGCACCCGGCCCAATGAACCCTGGACATCTGTCAGTCAGTATATCTTGATGGCCCATCTGTGAGTTTCTGAACGATTACTTTCCCTACTTTTTTTTTTTTTTGAAACGTTTAGATTTCAGCCTTATGGCTTTATCAGTGACTAATAGTGTTTGCTGCTTTAAAAAGGGGTGAGGGGAAGAAGGGAAATGTAACTATCTCCCCTCACCTATGAGAAGTAATAAAAAAAATCATGAGAAACGGAGGAAAAGAAGATAAGGAAGTATTTTGTTGTCCCCAGAATGCCTATATCTTGAGTTTTTAATGTAGAGGTCACAAGATGTAATGGTATTCCGGCCCACCCCCATTGGTAGGCAGAGTAATGTAAAATAATTCGTGGTGGAATTAATTAAGGGAAAATAAGCTCTCTTTAGATTTATACACTAGGTTCCCTAGGCATAACTGGCTATATGTTGATGTTTATCTACCTTTATACCCAGGGAAAAAAACTAAGAAGAGACAGAAGTCTATATCTCCATCCATGAACTAGGCTTTAGGATCAATGGGATGTTTTTTCAGACTTCCATATTTACAGAACTATAAATATTCGTGGTGAATGACAACCCTGGCAGCAAGGAATCCAGCCCCAGGGCTTTGGAGCATCCAAAAGATAGATATGGGAAGATTTTCAAGGGAGGCAGGAATTTGAAAAGTTCTCAGGTGATACCTCTCTAGTGAGACACAGGTCTTGGACCAGCTGTCACCTCTGTTCTATAGACTAACTGGTGTGACTTTGGAATCTGGACTTTACCATCCTTGGTTTGACTTTTCAAAGAACCCCACAGCCTGCTCTGGTGGACCTCTAGTTCCATATGAGTGGGAAATAGGGCGTCTGTGGGGTGGATGGGTCAGCAGTCATGCAAAGGGGAGATTGGTCAACTGCATTTTGGAGATTTTTATCAAGGTATTTATGAGAGAATTTTCTAACCTCATTTCTCTCCACAGCTCTGAGGTCAAGTAATAGCGAAGAGAAGTAAAGGATATGAGCTAAGTTTAAAAGTAGGCAAGGGTGGCAACAAGTGAAGACACCCCAGACTAAAGGTGTCACTATCTCACAAGTCAAAGGTATCCTCCCTGTTCCACTCCACACCCCAACTTTTTGGAGTGACCTCTTTCCTTTTATTCCCCAATCCTGCCCTCTACTCTCCAGTCTGGCTGGACAGCAGTAAGAATAGGTTTCCAGAAATGGAGCTTCTGGAACTAACAAACCTTCTAACTCTCTCCATTCCAAACAATTTTGGGGCAACTAGGTTGTGTAATCTGCCGCTCCCTCTTTGGGGCTTGTAGCTCGGCTCTCAACGCTAGCTGCAAATAGATTAGACCCAAATAGATGCGGCACTGATCCCAAAGAGGCTGGGTCCTCTCCCTTATTGTGCAGCTGCCCCAAACCTTCCTCCTTCCTTCTGGGACAGCTTCAGGCCCCAGCGAGGAAATGACTGGGCCAGCCTGAGACTCCCAGGCCGATTCCCGAGACTCCAGTCTCTCCTTGGGGTCCTGTGGGGCCTCAACGCAGAAAAGAACGCCTTGACCGTGGTCTCAGAAGGTAGACCATACAGAGGGCATTCACTGAGTATGCAGTTTCCTTCTATTCAGTCTCTCCAGCTTCTTGGCCTTCCTGCTAGGCTTTTCCCTGGGACTTTACGCCTTCAGATTCCACGGCACAACGAATTAGAGTGCCGCTGTCAAAGCTCCCTAACCTCCGTCAGCTCAGTACGGATGGGGCACCAACTTAGAGAGTTTCTTGGGTTGGAATGGAAAGTCTCTTCGGGGAAGGGGAAATCCATTTGTTCTCTCTCCTCTACTGTAACAGAAGCGCTGGGGCTACCGAAGTCGGAGCTGCCAGGGTTTATCCACTAAGCCCCAGCCAGTCCTAACCAGGCAACCACTCCGGGCCCCAAACCCTATTCACCCGGGTTTCTCTTCGGAGGAGATCCTTTCCTCTTGCATAGAGAATGTAAACTAGGGTAGCTGCAGGGGGATCCGGCTGGCCAGAGGGTTTTAAGTTGGAAGGTGGAAGGGATGACCGATTTCTGGCTAAGAAAAGTTATCCTTTCTCACAAGAGCGGAAGAACTTGGGCTCTGTGCCTTGCTCACCGGCTGGGGGATAGGGCCGGGAGAAGCTACTTAAGCTCAGAACTACGGACCAATTACCGAGACCTAGGGACTGGGGGTAGCCGTATCTGAGAACAGTCTGGATGAACCGACGCGGTAGGAACTGAGGGACGGAAGCTGGAGAGCAAACCCCATCTCCACCCTCGGTCTAGACGGATCGCTGGCTCCACTAGCCCAGATCCCGAATTCCCTTTCCCTTAGTCCATGCCACTTATGGCCCAAACCGGTAAGAGACCCAAGCTCTCGCTTGATCCAAGATGTCCCACTTGGGGACCAAATTCTGTTTTCCCTACCCCTCCCACCCGCCATACGGGCGGAGAGTTTTGGGGAGAGGACAAGCAATGAGCAGAAGGTGCCTTGGGGGAGAAGTAGGCGATGTCCACTAGTTCCAGACAAGAAGATGAGTATGGGAGAGCTAGAAGGAGGGAGAGGAACTCGTGGAAGCTAACACAAGATTTATGGCTGAAACTGTCCTCCCTCTGCGAGGAGTCTTTAATTCCTTTCCAATCAAAACAGAGTTGAGTGTAAGACCCGGCCGGGCGTTGGGATGGGGGCTACAGCCTTGCCTCACGCCAGGTTCTTTCAAAAGACAAATGCGGGGGAAAGGAACCCAACGACCCCCAAACCACTTCCCCCCCTCCCTTACACGGAACCCACCCAGGGCAACGCGGCGCTCTCCTCCCCGCGGACCCATTTTCACTTTGCCGCGGGGACCGCGGGAGGGGCGCAGGCTCCGCTTCTCCGGGTCTTCCCTAGGAGCAAAAACTGGAGACTGCAGCTCGGGCTTAGTAGCTAGCCTGCGCTAAGTAGTGTCGGGACTTCATCGGAGGCCCCTAAGGCCTCACTTCGGTCAATCCCCGAATAAATAAGACGAGCTGGGAAGTCAGGGGTACTTTGGCCCTCCTAGTTTTAAAAGGGTTGGAGGATGGGGGGATGGGGAAAGCAAAAAAAAAAAAAATCCGTAAAAAAGCAAAACAGTGAGATGTATATGTGTTGTCCAGGACAGAAACCTGGAAAAACCCACACTTAGGCTTGGAATCAAATCCTCAGTTTTATAATTACCCAAGCCTTTTGATTCTCTATTTAAATGCTTTCCTTTATCGGGATACAACCTTCAGGCGAAGACTCCCGGGTCCCTCAGCCAGGGATGGGGACAGTGTTATTTAAAAAAAAAAAAAGGCTCCATTTGGGGGTTCGCAAAGTTTTTAGCCAGTAAGCACTGTTTATGCCACAGGGCATCGCTGCCCAGGCACTGGGAAGCCCTGAAGGACTGGGGTGCGCTATTCACCCAGTGCACTGGGTTATCTGGGTAGGAAAGGAGTAGTACCTTTGAGCCTACAAAGGGGGGGGGGGGGCTGGGGGTGGTTAGACTGACACAATAGTCACTAGATTTTAGAGCTGTAAGGAACCTAGGAGAAGCTCGTTCGCATTCGTAGCTGAAGGCAGCCTTATTCTTTCCTTCTTTCCAAGGTAAAAAAGAAGGGAAAGAGGCTGCGGGCTGCGATCTGCGAGGAAAGATTCCTATCTGGTCCCGGACCGGGAGGAGAGCGCGCTGGGAAACAAAAGAGCCGTTTCTCCCCTGCTAAGCCAAGCAACAACTGGGGGAGGGGGAGGAGGAGGCTGTGGATATGAGTGTAAAAGCCTCAAGGTTGGCTTGTCCTTTGATTAAAAAAAAAAGGGGGGGGGAGTATTTTGTCAACCCAGCTGGGGCATGGTTACGTGTTTATGCTACATTCCGTCAGAAAAAAGGCCCCCACAGTTCCGACCAGATCGCAGCGAAACAAAAGAAGGGCTTAATCTAATTAACACAGCCCGGGAAGGGAGCAGGAAAAGGGGAGATGGGTGGTGGCAGTGGGGTTGGGGCTTATCGAAGGCTCTTTCCCTTCATGGATTTTATTTGGAGAAAGCAAATTCAGGTCCGAAGGGCAGTTCTCCTCTCGGTCCCTTTTCCTTCCCCTCCCACCCACCTCACATTCTCGGGAGTGCGCGGGGTTGGGGGAGAGAGAAAAAAGGGGGAAAACCCCACCAAACCAGAGAAACAGCTTGCACAGGTCCTATCAAGTCCATTTAAAAATAAAAATGAAACATTCAACTTTTAAACCATAGCTTTCCCAACCAGTGGGCCCCCCAGGGGGTGGAAGTGGGGGTGGTACGGGGATGGGGAACTGCACCAGGGCTTGTAAAGCTGAACGTTTCAGCTCGGAAAATGGCTGTTGTGAAGTCGAGCTAAATCCTACCCGCTCCCAGAGCCTTGGGAGAAGGGGGAGGAGGGGTGAAGAAAGAGAGAGAGAGGAAGGAATTACAAGATCTAGTTTTTAAATTTAGGTTTTCGGGGAGTGGGGGGGGGGGAGAAGGCGGGGGCAGCACACCAAACACACAACCCACAATTTTCAAGCGAGGAGAGTAGAGCGAAGCCAATGATTAACACCCCAGCCACCCCGCTCCCCACCCCCAAATAAATAAAAAGAAATTCAAACGCCCGCTAGAAGGAGCCGAGCAAGAGCCCAGCTGCACCATCGGCGGGTGGACGCATTATTCGGCACCGTACAAGCTCGCTCGCTTGCCTGCTTTGCTTACGGGCGGGGGTGGGGGGGGGGGCACTCGATCCCTCTTATACAACACATGCAACCCTCGTTCTTTCCACACTTACACGTCCCTCCCCGTCCCCCCGCCCCCCCACAATCGGTTGGTTTTTTTTCCACTACATTCTCTGCAAAGCTCCTGGCTTCGGTTTCCCCACCCAATCCTACAAGATGGCTCCCAGCTGCTGTTTACCAGACTGACTGCAGCAAAAAAAAAAGGGGGGGGGGCGGGAGGAGAGAAGGAAAAAAGGGCTTAATTCAAGTCGTGACTTCACTATCGGTGGCAAAGATCAAGGCAATTAAACATTCGCCACGGAATCAGACCGCGTTTCATCAGGGAGGGCCCGATCTTGCATCAACAACCGTATTATGCACACGCACACACACACACATTTAGGTCCTATATAAACATGCCAGCCAGCTTGTTTACTGCTGTAGCGTTAACAGGATCTGTTTTGCATGTTTTCCTCACCCCCGTGTATCCCCACCCTGTTCACACTCGCCCCCACCCTTGGTTAAAAAAAAAAAAAACAACAACCCTTCAGCCTCGCATCTAGGTAACCATTTGATTATATAAAACGTTCTCCAAAATAGCAGAGGTCCTGCATTTGTGGGATTTGGAGGCACTCGCCACGCCAAATATTCTCACTTAGGCTTTTTTTTTTTTTAAACTGAGGTGGTGGTGGGGAGAAGATAGGTTGGATGGCTGACAAAAGAAAGGGGTGTGTGTGGAGGGGCTGGGAGAGAGAAAAAAAGATTGATCAACACAGAAATTGCAGCTTTAATGAAATGCAGATTCTCTTTGCCCGCTGATGAGAAACACTTGAAAAATGCAAGCGCCATTGGCAAACTCAAGACAAACAAGCAGAATTTTTATTAGCAACTAAATGATTTATTGCATACATACCCCACCGTCACAATTACAGCGTCTTGTAGCATCCGGGTGTGAAAGCATTAAACATTTATAAAAATATGCTTTCCCTCCATCTCCGCCCTGCCGTTCCCCCTCCTCCCCCAACTAGTAAGCGATTAAACCCTTATTTCTGCAGGACTGTATTTTGTTTTAAATTAAAAAAAAATCCTCCATCCAAGAATCTAAGACCTTCTCCAGTTTCTGAGTGAAGGAGGGAGAAAGGGGGTGACGGTACGATATTCTTAATCTGAATACCGGTATGTATTAAGGGGAGGGGGGATTGAATTTGCAAGGTTTTCAAAGAATAAAGAACTACTTTTTAAAAAGCTTAGAGGGAGCGCCTGTCACTCATTGCTGCTCCAGTGATCGCTCAAGATCCCTCGGCATTCTGTTCAGGCAGCCATATAAGCTTCAGACTTGCATTAATTTTTCCTGCAATCACCTCCCCCCATCCCAAGTCTCTCGCACTCTCATTCTCTCAGCACCCCCCCGCCCCCACCCCTTCCCTCTCCCTTTTCATCGGGAGGATCCTCCAGTTAATTTGGGAGCCATTCGCTGTAGTGTCCTACCCAAGTCAGCGTCCTTTTCTCCGCCGAGTCCGAAGGTGGCTGGGTGATATTTAGATGAGCGCTTCCTTGCTTTTAACATAGAGACATTGCTTTCCTCCTTGGCTCATTACTATTTTAGTTTCTTTCTTTCCTCTTCTCTCCCTTCCCCCCACTCCCGCCTCCCGCCTCCCTCCTTCCTCCCCTCCCCTTCTAGATCTTCTGCTTCCAAAAGAGGGCAGCCTAGAAACCAGCTCGATAGGCTCTGGCGAAGGGCAACTTGAAACTGCCCTCCAGAGACTGAACTTTTTTTTTTTTAATTTATACTGGAATTAAATTAGACCCCCTCCCCGGCCGCGCCGCCTCCCCCCTTTTTTCTTTCTTTCTAAAAGTCGAGAAAAGAAAATAGAATGGGGTCGAAATACCAGAATGCTCTTTTTCTGAAAGTTTAAAAGAAGTGGATATGAAAAATAAAAAGGACAGACCGAATCCTTAAACTAGCAGTGATTGGGGAATACTCTGGGGTTCTCAGGCCTTAATTAAAAAACGACTCAGCTTCCTTTCCTAATCAGAGAACAGGACCTACTTCTTCCCTTCAATGTCTTGTTAATTTTATTTAGCTAAAATAAAGAAATAGACAAGCACCAGGTTTTTCATTGTGTTCAGTTACCGTCTCTCCCATACACCCTCCCCCACTCTCCCCGATTCTTTTCCGCTTCGAGAGAAAGCCCCAGATATATCCCACCAGCTCTTGCTTAACCCCGGTCTGGGAAGTCACAGCGGAGCCAAGGCTCCATGGTGACTCCGGCAGAGGCTAAGCTCGGGGACTGAGTCTGAGGTTAGCTGGGCATTCAGGCAGCGTTGCCTCCCGGAGTACCCAGTCCTGGGTAATTGACCAGGTACGTACTCTCTTCTCTGCGGGCAGGCGAGCAAGAGAGATTTTGCTGAAAGGGCAGTATGGAAAGTACAAAGTCTGGGGAATTGGGGGGACTTTTACCCCCTCCTTCCTCTCCCTCCAGTATGAGCGGCCAGTAAAGCAGTTAGGGGTTTGGCTGCTGCTTTCCTTTAGCTAAACACATCGCCCCCCGCCTGCAGTCCACCCCGCCTTCCTTCCAGTTGGGAGCAGAGAATGAAGGGACCGGGAGCAGGGGGTTGAGAGGAAAGGGATGGGGGTGTGGAGCGGCTAGAGAAGAGGACCTACGCCAAGAGTTTTTAATATTACAGTTTAATAGGTTTCAGAAGGCCCCGCAGAGAAATGCAAATAGGATGAAATGTCGGAATCAAGTGGGATTCTGTACTCCAGCTCAGCCGCTTTAATCCTGTTTTCTGCTCAGATTTTTTTTGGGGGGGAGGGGTGACGATTCTGAAAGAGGGGTTTGGGAGGGGCTTGAGGACTAACGACTGTAAGTGGCTTCTTCAGCTCCAAAGCACAGCAGCTTGGGATTGTTTTAGGCAGGGATAGCTCTTATCACGCACCCATACCCCCACCTTCGTTTCTATAGGAACCCCCTTTAGAAGATTATATAGACACTCACCCGCTGCCGCCTTGGCCTCTCCAAAATATTAATCATTAACGATCTGACATTGCGTTTCAGGGAGGGACTGGGGCTAGGAAAACTGCGTTTGCTCCCCCACCCCCCACCCCCATAGAGAGAATGAATGGTGGCTTTGTAAAGAAAAAATAAATCATGTCGCTTCCTCCCTCCCATTCTACGCACAACTGGATTGTTACTGCACCATCCACCATGGTTGTGTAGCTTGGAAAAGATCTGGGAAGAAAAGGAGATGCAGTCTGTTTGTGTATATGTGTGTGTGTGTAAGAGAGAGAGAGAGAGAGACACAGACAGAGACAGAGGGACAGAGAGACTGAGAGACAGAGATAGAGAGAGGGAGATGAGGAGGAGGGAGGGGGAGACTACGGAGAACGTGGGGTTAAGGAGAAGAAAAGCAAACGGCCTCAAAGCTCTCCTTTCTCCTCTGGTTCCCCTGGATCCTACAAACTCTGTAGTCCTCGTCCCTTTGCCAGGTCCCCAGTACGCAGGAAATTGACAGCATTCCCATTAAACAGCGGAATGAAAAGAACTGAATTGCAGCTACAACCATCTTCTACTATTTTGATCAGTCAGCCCAGACTGGGAGGGGGTGTGGGGGAAGGAGGGGGAGGAGGAGGAGGGCAAGGGCGGGCGGGGAGGGGGGGTCCACTGGTGGAGAGGGGAGGGCTGCCTGGAAACGGCCGGGAAAAATTCTCACCACCAGTTTTGATCATTCAGCCCCGCTGAGGGGAGCCTGGAAACTGTTCGAGCCCCTTGGTCCATAATTGGTTTTATAGGAATGGCTGAGGGCCAAAGTGTTTACATGAGCGTGATTGGCAGCGCAGAGAACCAATGGGAGGTTTACTATGAGCTCCTGGCTGGCCAGCCCGGGAGGAGGAGGGAGCAGGGGAACAATGCTGGTTTCATTGCTAAAGAGTTGTCCTCCCTCCCCCCCCCGATTTTTTTTTTTTTTTTTTTAGATCCAGCGAGAGGAACTTGAAAGGGGGTTGTGTAATGTACCTTTTCCAATCCCGGGCTGTATATGGAGATTTGGGATTCTTTAAACCAGTGCTACCTGGATTTTATTAAAAAGCGGGGACCTCTGGAGAAAGAAAGCTGGATTTTCCAGGAAAGCAGAGCAAGCCGGGTCCCAGAGCCTGTTTGCTGGAGGGTGGAGGAGTTGGCGAGCCGAACGGATGGACTAAAGGACATTTTCATACCAAAAAAAGGAAAGGCGGGCAAAAAGTCTGAGTTGGATATAATTCCCGAGAGGGAAACAAGCACGGGGGGCAGGCGGCAGGATGGCCGAGAGGCGAGGCGGTTAGGCGGGAAGGGGACTATCCGCTCCAGCAGGTAGGTTTTTCCCTACTCCCTTATTTTTTTGGAAAGTTAAATAGTTGGCTCTCCCACCTCGGTTTCCTATCCACTAGGTCTTACCTGCCTTCCTTAGCCTTCTTCACGTCAACCCTTTCCACCCTCAAACTACTTGGGAATGCAGGGACTTTTCTGAGATCTGAGCTGCATTGGACTTTTCGCCTATCCCCCATTTTCCCCACCTTGGCCCCCTCCCTAAGACTTTCCCTTCAGAAAAATACAACCTAGAAGGGAAAATCTCTACTCTCCAGTAGAAAAAAAAATACCCCAGCTTCCCTCCGTGCGGCTGCAGTCTGTGAGAGCGGTGGGAAGAGGGAGAGACATTTTAGATTATAGGCTGTTTTTAATTAAAAGCCGGAATTCAGCCATTTTAACTGCATTTAAGGCAGAAGAAAAGTCGGAATCATCCAACGCAGTGCACAGAAAGATAAATCAACCCTTTCCATAATCTGAATAAGAAGCTTCAACTTTAAGCTCTCCATTTTTTTGTCTTGTGTCCATCTTCTGAAAGCAGTAGTTAATTTTTTTTTTAATCACGTGAAGCTCATCCACCGCTGTGCTTAAGCTGGAAAACATGTATCCAAGGTTGTGGCGATCTTAGATTTTAAAAAGTAAATGTTTCATCTGGTAACCAGAGAATGGGAGAGAGGGGAGGGGGACCAGGGAAGGATGAGCTGTTTGTAAGTAAAAACCAGGTTAAAATAAGAAACCATTAACAAAGCTGGTAAGAGAAGCCTTGGTAAATGACTGGAGGTAGATATTTTTGGTTCAGGGTATTTTAAGCTTAAATTATGTGCAAGTCCAAAGGGAAGTAGAATGTGGCAAACTCCCGGCTAGTATTTACTCTGTAGATAAGACACCAACAAAACCGAATACTGGGGACTTGTCTTTGGGATGTGGGACTCTAAGACTGGGGAGGGATTTGGGTTTGTTTGTTTGGGGGAGATAGTTACTGGGGTTTTTTGTATAGATTTTTAAAATAATATTAAAAAATCAGTTGCTTGTAATTGGTCATCCCGCTTGCTTTTGAAAAGAGAGGGAAAATGTATCCAAACTGATTCTCCCTTCCCCCAAGAAAACAGCAAAGGACAAATCTTTTAAACAAACAGCTTTAAATTGGAACTTCGGGAATATTTACCAAACAAGGGGGTGGGGAGGGTGGAGGAGGAGGATACTCCCTCTACTGAAAACAGTCAGATTTTAGAAGAGGGAAATTTTTTTTCCCAGCAGTTTATTTTTTTTGAGGGTGACTGCATACTCTGAAGTAGATTTGATACCACCCCCACCCCCCTACCTCTCCGCTGCCTACCGCCACCCCACCCCCTCCCCGTCCCCCCCAGTCCAGGGTTAGCGACCTCCCTTTTCCATACAGGGTCTATCGAAAATGAAACCAAATCTTGCTCTGTTTTGTTTTTTACATTTCTACCAAATCCTAAGGCTAGAATGTATGCCACGTCTCACGGAATTTTCTGAGACAGTCTGTCACTGAAGGGCAGGAAGGAAAGAAGAAAAATCCCGACTTGATAATAAAACCACTTTAAAACCCTAGCTCTCACCAACTCGGAGGAATGGGGATCTGTTTATAGTGGATTCAGGAAAAAAAATACAATTCAAAACGAAGACAAAAAGGGAAATGATTTAAACTAAAGAACCAACAAGGTTAAATATTAAACTTTTCCCATCAGATTCTAAGCAAATGTTTAGTGAGACATTTTAATCTTCAGAAGGAAAAGGTTTCACTATTTTAAAAGCTGAAACCTGTGACATTTTGGAGTAAAATATATTTCTGCGGGTGGGATCCGGTCTTTCCGAGAGAAGCAACGCTAGCCTTCCCCTCTCTGGCGTAGAATTTCTGGAGAAAAAGTGGGGAGAAGGGGAAAAAAAGAACCTATGAAAGCAGCCCCGGGAATTGTGAGTCTGTCGAGGGGAGTTAAAAGCGGCAGTACACCTTCATTTTTAGTAATATTTGGAAAACCGAACGGGTAGAAAATAGCGGTGATTTTTTTTTTTTAAACTGAAATGCGATGTTCCATTTATATACATTTTTGACTACGGAAATACCCGCTGGGTCTAATGAGCTTCCCTGCCTCATTCAGGGGCAAAGGGAGACTTGGGGGGGAAAAGACACTTGTAAGGTTTTTCACAGTGGTTTCCCTTTTTTGGTGGTGGAAAGGGTGTTGTTTGTTTTCTCTTCGGGCCGGGAGAGCTCGGCGGGCTCCTGCCTACCTGCTGGCCCGGCTCCGAGCGGTGCTGCAGTACGGAGGAGGGAGCGGTAGAGGAGGGAATAGCTCTAACTCCAGGGTTTGTGTCTCTGATCTCTCCCCACCGCAGGCAAAGAAAATGCCCCCAGCGGACTCTCCGCCGGCCGAAGACCATGGAACTGCTCCGAGGCTTATATTTTAAACCCCTCTGATTTGGGGTGTGTGGAGGGGGGGAGGGGCGCTGGGAGGGGGGGGCGCCTGGGGAGGGGTGGAGGAAAACGAAACGGCTCGGAAGTTGGCACTCAGATGATGGATGGCCGAGATTTGGGGCCTCCCCGGTCTGTCCACGGCCCCCCCCCTCCGCTACTGTCCGGGTTGGCAATGGAGAGCCACCGGGTCGGTGCTGCCACGGCCGCCGGCCGCCTGCCTTCCTCTTCTGGCCACCTGGCTGCTGGGCTGCCGGCTCCCCTGCCGCCGGGAAAGTACATGCCGTCGGGAATCAACCTCCACTCGCACCCGGGTAAGTAAGGGTTCGAGGTCCCGGCACTCGACCTCACTTCCCGGTTACCACTTCTGGCCACTCTGTTTCCCCTTCAGTGTAGAGCTGTGGCCTCCTGACCCTCTTAGTTGCACTGTCCCGAGCCCCTTAAGGTTTAGAAAATCTAAGGTAAATAACAAGTTCGGACTTGAGTCTCCGGGATGTGGAATACTCAGGGTTAGGCTACTGGGGAGGAGAGTGGGGGAGAATTTCCTTGAAATAAGGCTTTTAGTCGATTAAGTAAATGTATTTGGAAATCTTCCTATCTGCTTCTTCTGCAACCGTTTCAGTCCACTGGGAGTGTTCCCTTGGAGGTATGGAACAGACCATACTCTGACTTAAGCGACACGATCAGACTCAGTCCCTTCCCGGGAGGGGCAGCGGGCATAGATAGTGGCAGTGTCCAGTCTCAGTCGGACAGGTTGCATTTTGGTGAAGTTTCGGACTAGGAAAAAAAACTAGATCTCTCTTTCCCTTTGGGACTGGGGAACTCTGGAAAGCTTGAAAACCGTTGGAGGCTTCAGCTGAAGAGTTCATTCCATGCCCAGTCTACTCTGCTCAACCCGGAGAGTGAGCCTATGTTCCTTGGCTGAGGGAGGCACAGGCTAACCGGAGTTAGGGTCGGGTAAAGGAAACATTCTCAGCTCGTGAAGGAGCTTTCTGGAAAAGATTTGCCCTCCGTTCGAAAAGTATGTGCCCTGGAAGTATAGTGGGCAGCTGCTTCGGGGGCTAGAGATTCATTTGTACTGTACCCCTTCTCCGCTTCCCACCCTCCGGGTCTGTACTCTCCCCATATGGTGCGGCCTCCGACTTGGTCTGGCTTATCTGCTTGGGAGGAGGTTGACCTCCCAGCCCAGCTAGTTGGATACATTCTTGCGGCCGAAAGCAGAAAGAGAAAGCCCGGGTCAGAGCGGACATCATGGGAATTAAGCAGGTCCGAGATCTTTCAGAAGTCTCGGTTTACACTATCCTTCCTCCCGAGTTTTCGGCCGGGAAAAGAGCTCGTGACTACTCGGTAGCTGGACACTGGGGGATTGGAGGGGAGGGGGAGGTGGTTTCAAGGTAGCTTTTAGGGGTTAGTCCAACCCGAAAAGTCTATAGTTTTCCTTTAAGATAAAAGGAAGAAAACCTTACAAAAACCAGAATGGTAAAACTTCTTTTCTCTAAAAAATCTTTTTCCACTGCCTTTTGCCCCCTTTCCCCTTAGATTTGTTTACTAAGATTTTTTGTAAGCTTCAGTATATTTAATATGCACCCAGCCATATATACACCCTCCAACGGTCTCAGTCTCGGAGCTCCTACGGCTGGCTGATTCACTGATGTTAGGCAGTCAAGACTCTGCCTATCCGACCCCTGGGTGTACCCGGACTGAGATCCCCCGGACAGAAGGGGAGGGTGGTAGAGGGTTCTACTGACTGGGGGTGGTGGTGAATTGCCTTGTTCGATTTTGATTCTTTGATGTTGCAGCTGTTGTCTGCAAAGTTGTGGGGAGACCTCCTGCCCTTCTGCGGTTCGAGACTTTTTTTTTCCCTGGGTAATAGGGAAGGGGGTTGCTGTGATGACAGTAGACTTTGCTAAGGTGACAAGATTTTGTGTGTTGCTGCAATCAACCCTGCCTCCCTTCACCCGTCTGCAATGAATGACTTTGAAATTTTGCAAACCTGATTGCCAACATCTGCAGAGAAGGAAGCTGCCCAGATCGAGGGGAAAGATTTATGGGCTAGGGAATGGTTGGCAGTGCCAATTTTCCAGGTGCTGAAACGAGAGGTGTAAAGTGAACAAAGCAATAAAACAAAGCACATGGGCACCCGCCCTCCACCCCCCCCCCCAAAACGCCTGGAACTAAATCCAGCCTTCGGCTGTCTACTCCCTCCGCTTCTCCTAGTGACCCTCTCCGCCCAGCCGAGCTAGGACTTGCATAGGGTTTACTTGAAATAACAACTAGTTTTGCTCCCTCTGAGCATGGAGTAGATGAGCTAGTTGGTCTAACTAACTTGGCCCGGGGAGAGGAGGGCATTTTGCTTGGTTGGATTCCAGCCTTAGGCCCTTCCTACCCACCCCTTGTCCCCGCAGCTGTGACCTGTCACGTTCTAGCTTCTCTCCTGCCCTGTGGTGTTTATCAGGTCACGCCGTCTGTTCCCGGGCACTTGTGAAAGTGGGAGGCTGAGGCGGCTGCGGCGGCGGCGCGCTGGGACGCGTAGCCTAGAGCTCGGACTGTGAGGGGCTGGGGGAAGGGAAGGAGGAAAGAGGCCGAGTTCCTGGGTGCTGGCAGCTGGGGTCTCGGCGCCGAGGGCTGGCAGAACGTGGAATCGGTGCCTGTTCCCCACTTAGCTTTCCTGCATCCCGGCCCCTCTCCTAACACCAGGCGCCCACCGCCCCCCACCTAACCTCTCATTAAAATTTAAATTCTTCCCATGAGCAAGGGGCTATTTCGTTTTTCTTGCCTTTGAAGGGATGTGTTTTTTCCGGGTCGGTATTTTAGGGCGTTAACTCAATGGAAAACGCCCGAGCGGTGCTGCGGCATTCATGTGAGCGTGGGGAAGGGAGGGAATTAACACAGTGGGAAGATCGGAAAGGTGGGGTTTTGTGGGGTGTTCGTGGTCGGAGCTGACCAGGGCCTTCTTTTTCCGGCCACTGCCCGGTCGGATTGGTCCCAGCCCAGGAGCTGGCGCCTCCCTCCCTTTCTCTCTACCCCCTGGTCCCCGGGGCCCCCGCCGGCCTCTTCCCGCTCTCTCTCTTATTTATTTTACGTGTTTAACTTTTCAGGAACCTGCCCGGGAGCGGATCGGAGGGACAAAGGGCCTTTGTGAGGCGACAAGGCGCAGGGGGTGGGGGTGGGGTGGGGGCGACCTCTCGGAGCAGCGGTGACCTAGAATGGAGGACGCAGAGGGGATGAAGTGGGGCGGGGCGGGACTGTGTGCTGGGGTGTAGGGGACCGACGCCGAGGAGGGTCCAGCCTGGCACCGGAGCCCCGAGGCTGCCGCAGCAGAATGGACAAGTGCTTAGCGCTCTCTCCGTCCTTCCAGGACTGGGAAGTGGGGGTGGGGGTGGGGAGGACGCCAAAGGGTGGGAAAACTCGCCTCGCCAAAAAAAGGGGGAAAGATGTGGTCTTACGCTTTGCTTACGAAAAACCCCGGGTGAGGAGACCCAGGAGTTCTGGCCAGACTGTGAGCTTGGCCTAGACCAATGAGCTGGTCTTGTGGTGATGACCCTCCCTAGGCCCGGCTAAATTCAGTGCTCACTGGGCCTTGAAATGACTGGAACTCTATTCCCTTCTTGGCGTCTGGCCCGGGTGGGGAGGAAAGGAGGGAGCAAGTCCGTCCTAGACGCCACGTCTGCCTCCACACTGCAGGAGAAATCCCCTAGTTCGGAAGCAATAGGGGGGAGGGAGTCACCTGACAAGGCTGGGATTGGGGTCGATCTGGGCATTGGTAGGAAAAAGGGGGGAACTAGATTTGGGTTTCTGTGGGGTGGGAATTGAACAAATTAGTTAATTGCCCTGCCTTTTCCCAGGTGCAAACTGTAGGTCCGCCCCCACCCCACCCCCAACCAGGAAATGGACTACCCAAAATTGAACGCAATTTTGGAAAAATGCTGTTGTGGAAATTAAATGTAAACTCAGTCAAGGGTCTAGAATGAGGGTTTCTGACATTAACCCCAGAGGTAAACTGGGCTTTCCTCTTCTCCCAAAGGTGGGGGGTGGGGTGGGGAGGGGGGCGCGAGTAGCCCGTAGGATCCTTTAGGACTTTGTAATTATTTCCGCTGGTTCTATTTTAGTCTGCCTCAGGCTTTTTTTATTAACTGGGCCTGGCCAGTCACCCTACCCACAGCCCTGGGGCAGGGGCTGGGCTTAATCCCAGAGCCCAGACGTCGGCCTCGGTGAAATTAGACCTGTTCTGGGCCAGCCTCTTTCTCCCCCGCTCCCCCCGACCATTGGCTCCCGGGAATAGCCGGGCCTGACTGGGTCTGGTAGGTGACTGGAGGAAGGTGGAGCCAGGTTCAGTTGCGAAGCTCACCGCTCTTTGTCCCTTGTACGGTTTGGACGGGAAAGGAGAGATTTAGACTCTTCCTGGAGGACGTTTAAGGCTAGTTTCCTGGGCGGCTTCCTTCTGTCCTCCCCCTGAGGGGGCTTTAGGATGACCAGAGTCCAAGGGTAATTCTATTTTTCCGGGACGTTATTTTTTCCAAGGGCTTTCACTTGTACTTAGAATACTCAAAACAACCCTGAAGTAGGCAGATTATTACTCCCATTTTAAAGATAAGGAAACTAAAGTCCAGAGATTGTAAACTAATTTGTCCCGGGTCACATAGCTGGTTTGTGACGGAGATGGGACCAGGATCCAGGTCATCTGACTGGGACCAGAGTTCAGTTCTTTGAACTCTTGTTTTTTTGCCTTTCTTTGTATCCCCCTCATTTAGCACTGTGCCTCGAAAATTATAGGCACTTAACGCAGCGTTTGCCTTTCTAGAAGCTAGCAATCTCTAAAGCGTTAATTTCTGCATATTTGTTGACTGATGTCATGAAGGAAATGTCAGGAGGGTGTGTTAAACTAAGAAAGAAGCTTTCCTGTGAAAGGTCTTCAGATATTAAGGGAGGGTATCGGTATTGTCTTCAACCTTACTCCACTGGAATGCTGTTGGGTGTGCTAGACCCTGGAATTCTAGAAGGGACCTTCTTTCCTCTTTTCAGTTAACCTTACTTGGACATTTGTCCGTGTATTTTTTTTAGATAGATTTTTTTTTCAATAATAGTAAATATCTTATCTCTATTAGGGCTTCAACGTTGAATATAGTTTCATTTGAGCCTCACAACAACCGTGTAAAGTTAGTGATTGATTGTGGCAGAAGGATTAATTCCATTGCTTTCATTTGTACATTAGCAAGTGCTGTTCTTTAATTTTTACAGATGGAGTAAAGGGTTAGTGGTG
The DNA here is from genome assembly GCA_011680675.1 of Gymnobelideus leadbeateri. Taxonomy (NCBI): domain Eukaryota; kingdom Metazoa; phylum Chordata; class Mammalia; order Diprotodontia; family Petauridae; genus Gymnobelideus; species Gymnobelideus leadbeateri. The sequence goes on from WOXC01008144.1 coordinate 500,996, forward strand.
AAGTGATTTGCCCAAGATTACCCGGAGACTAGCAAGGGGCTTGGGGCTCCTGACTCTACTGCTCTGCTCAAAGCACAAGGATGTCTTGGAGTTTGGCTCATCCTTCCCGATCAGATTAGCTGTTGATCAGCCTTTTACATGTTATTTATTAATCTGAGTGGGGCCTGAGTAAGTGGTGCTGCCCATCGGGTTTCTTTTGGTGCCCACTGCTAAGATTTATTTCAGTTTCCCATTGCTCTTGGCTCACCTTCTTGAGGGTTTATTTAGGGTAAACATAGAACTTAAAAGCAGAGTCTCCTCTCACTGGAAAGAGAACCCTCAAAAATATTAGGAAAGTCTATTTTCTTTCCCGGTTTTTTTTTCCAGGAGGGGAAGACATCTGACATCTCCTACTTGTGTGACTATAGGCAAGTCACTTAACCTGGCAGCGCCAGTTTCCTCGTCAAAGTAAGCTCATCGGAGCACTAAGTTTAGCATTAGAAGGAACTTCAGAGGACATTTAGTTCAACCCCCTCATTTAACAGATGAGGACACTGAGGCCAGCATGAGTGAAGTAACCTTATTATTGCCATACAGCTTGTAATTGAAGGAACCTAGGATACATAGGATACCTAGTATCTATTTCCAAATCTAGTGGTCGTGATACTGCCTGCCCCTACTGTGTGATGATTAAATAGATTAAATAGATAACATTTATATAGCACTTTAAGGTTTGCGATGGGCTTGATATTATCTCATTTGATTCTCAAAAACACTGTGTGAAGGTGCTGTTACTATTCTCATTTTATAGATGAGGAAACTGAAGTTGAGAGAGGTTAAGATTTGAATCCAGGTCTTTTCTGATTTCTGAGTCCAGTCCTTTAGTCGTTATGGCTTTTTGCAAAACATGAAGTACTGTTATTTCTTAAGCTGTAGGGTTCTGGGGATAGGTTCTTTCTTCAGACTTAGCCCTTATTATGAATTTGTAGGTCTGGCTGACTAGAAAGGCACTCTCATTAGCAAGGGAGATTCCAGATTTGGATATAGGTTAGGGATCCCATGTAAACTAAACAGTAGATAATACCATTTTTGCCTTGACTCTAAGTGCCCACAGATTCATTCCATCAACCTTCAGCTCTTCCCCAGGCTTGATTCTGAGAATTTGTTTTTAAACATGTGTTTTTAAAAGCATGTTAAAACATGCTTGGATATTTGGGTGAGGTTGGAAGGTGTAAAAGTCATTTTAGCACTCGATTTTGGGAGGTGGTCCTAGGCATAGGAGTGCTAGGTTATATCACTGTCAGCCCCAGTTAACTTTCGGGGCCATGACAGTATCCAAGGACCTCCCACAGACAATAATAATAATGGTTAACATTCATGAGTGCTCTTGAGGTTTGCGGAGTGCTTTACCAAATATCAGATTTTTACCCTCGAAAAAACTTATGTGAGGTAGGTCTCATTTTAGCTATAGTCTCATTTTACAGATGGGGAAACTGAGGCAGACAAATTGAGTGACTTTCCTGGGGTTGTACAGCGATGGATTGATGGATTAGTATCTGAGACTGGATTTGAATTTAGGAAGTCCTGACCGAAAATCCAGAGCTCTGTCCTCTGTGCTATCTATGTAGCTGCTGTAGGGTACTGCAAGAAGTAGTATCTGTCAGAGCTGAAAGTGACCTTAGAACAAAGAATATGAATGTCAGCCCCAGGAGGGACCTTTGAGATCATCACACCTTCCTTCTACCTCTCCTCGCTCTCTAGAGATGAGAACATTTCTGCCTAAGGTCATACTAATGTGTGACCTAAAGTAACTCCTAGTAAGTGTTAAAACTTGGCTACAACCCAGATTTTATAGGAATGATTCTTGTGTTTCCAATTTTAATAGCAGTAGCTAACACCTATGTTGCTGGCACTGTTATGTATGTGACAGAGGGATGTGAGAGGTATAAAATAAGAGTCCCTACTCCATCAAATGAGGTAATATTTGTAAAGCATTTAGCAGGACAGCTAGGTGGTATGGTGGATAGAATAGTGGGCCTGGAGTCAGGAGGACTTGTTAAAATTTGGTCTCAGACACTTAGTAGCTGTGTAACCCTGGGCAAGTCACTTAACCCAAATGGTCTGGGGAGCAGGGAGGAAGCAAAGCACCTAGCTTAATGCCTGGCACATAGTAGGTACTATATAAATGCTTATTTCTTCCTCTCCTATTTTTAAATAGTGTGTACGTGTTTTTGAAAGCATGCATATATTTAAATCTGGAAAGGAAGTTAGACATTATTCCAATTTTGTCATTTTATAAGTGAGAAAAGGTGAATTCTAGAGAAGAGATCTGCCACAGGTGACATTGATAGTAGCAGGTCTACAAGTTTCACACAGGTCTTTTGACTCCAAATCCACCATTTTTTCTATATTAGTACCTCAGTGAGAATTTTAGCTCTTTGGCTCTTTTTGGCAGGAACTAGAACCCATACTTCTTTCATTGGTAAAGTATGAAACAGTACTGGGCCCTTTAGCTTTTCTCAAATGGCAGTCTCTAAGGTCCTTTCTGGGTTCTAATATCCTATGATTCTATGAGAAAATAAGAGAGAATGATACTGATATTTGGAAATAAGACTGGAAATCCAAGAGAAGTATGTAGGCAATTAATATAAATATATAAGACCAAAAGACATTCCCGATAGATTAGTGGTCAAAGGATCCCAATATACAGAAGAACTGCAAACTTGTCAGGGACCATGGAAAAGATTGCTCCAGATCACTAAGAGAAATGCAAATTCAGACAACTCTGAGGTTTCACTTTGGTAGGAGTGAGGGGAACAGTCATACTAATACATTAATACACCAAAGTTGTTAATGGGTTAGATCATTCTGAAAAACTGTGGAATATGTAAAAAAAGTCATTAATAGTTTTTAATAACCTTTGACTCAGGCATTCCCACTACTGGACTGGGAAATCAAAAGCAGAAAATCTCCATATATGCCAAATATTGGCATCTGAATGGGATTGAAATTTATTTTATCATAAAAAATGATGAATGCATAGAATTTAGACAAACATGGAAAGATGTATGAACTATCTAGTGTGAAGCAAACAGAAGATCCAGGAGAATAATATATACACTGACTACAGTAATGTAAACAAAAAAATCCCCCTAAAATGAAAGAGAAGGTTGAGTAATTATGGTCCAGCCTTTGGCCCTATAGAAGAGATGAGAAGCACTTCCCTCTGTTGGTAGAGTTTGGAAAAGGGTGGCAAATATTGCAAACGCTGTTAATTATGCAGACTAGATGGCCTAGTCAGTTTTACTTAACTCATTTTTTTCATTACAGGGGAAGGCTTATTTGTTGGTGCTATGTCAGAAAATGACTTGACATAAAAAGACAAAGGCAATACAACCTTTGAAAAAAATTACAATTTACCCTTTTTTAAAAAAAGACCAAAAATATTGGAAATTGGATAAGAAGAATGAGCCTTAAAAGTCCAACTAAGAAGCTTGAACTTGATTGTACATACCATAAATTCATCTTAGATTCTAGAACAAGGGATGTGATTAATTGACATTTTAATAAAATAACAATTTAACAACATTGGTGCTAAGGATTCAAAACAAGAGTCCTGACTCAGAGCTTATAAGAAGAGGGGAGGGGGAAATAATACAATGTATACACTCATAAGTAAAGTCAGGAAAATTAAGTATGGAGAGGGCTGGAATAATACTTGGGGTCATCAAGAGATTTATGCCCTTGGGGCGGCTAGGTGGCGCAGTGAGTAGAGCGCTGGCCCTGGAGTCAGAAGGACCTGAGTTCGGATCTGGCCTCAGACACTTAACGCACACACAAACAAAAACCTAGCTGTGTGACTTTGGGCAAGTTACTTAACCCCAATTGCCCTTCAAAAAGAGATGTATGCCCAGAAGAAATAACGCACACACAAAAACCTAGCCGAGTGACCTTGGGCAAGTTACTTAACCCCAATTACCAAAAAGAGATTTATGCCCAGAAGAAAGGACCAAGATCCTAAGGGTCATAAATAAGGAGGGGAAATTCATTCCTTTCAGAGGAGCTAAGAGTATTGAATTCTAGCCAAATAGTGATGGTGGTAGTAGTGATAGTCCTCGTCTACTTTGGCTGGAATACCATTTCTAATAAGTAGTAAGAAATAAGTCTGAAAACCTAAATGGGGGAACCATGTTGTGGAGGGTTTGAAGTGCCGACCCAAGGAGGTTATATAGTTAGGCTAAGGATGGGACTAAAGGCTTTTGGATAGGGGAATGAATGACATGGTCAGATTTGTACTTTAGGAAGATGATTTTGGCAGGAGGATAGAGAATGGATTGGAGGGGGGAGAAGACTGGAAGCTTAGGAAGTTAAGGCATTTAGTATTTGGTTTTGAGGGCCTGACCTAGAGTAAAAGGAAATCAATTCATGGAAATTCATGGGAAGTTAAATGTTTCTTTCAGATCAGAAAGAATAAGATACAGGAAAGTCACGTAGTAGAGAATCCTCCTGTGTGGGGTGGCTATGAATGAGTAAGGCTATAAACTTTCACACAGGCTTACTAGGTAAGTCTTTAACATTCCCTCTCTGAAACTCGGTTTCTTTTTTTTGTAGAATGTCATTTTAAATTTTAAATTTCAATTTTTATTTTAAATTTCAATTGCTAGATTAAGACACATATATACACTCACAGATGTGTATGACATGACAAATATGGGAATCTTTTGTTGATGATAATGTATTCGTAACAAAAAATATTAATAAGTCTGTGAGGAAAAAAATAGTAATAATTGCACCACATGCCTTAGGGACTGGTTGTGAAGAAAATACTTTGTAAACTACTATGTAAGTACCAGTTGTTACCTGAGGGGCACTGGAAGAGACTGGAGATCTTCCTGTGTTAGGCTAAGGTTGTGGAAAGACTAGGAAACTAGACAGGCAATATGGAAAGAGCATCTTACCTAGGGAATTGAGACCTGGGTTCCAGTCCCACCTGTGTTACTACCTAGTAATATGACTTTGGGCAAGTTACTTCACACCTCTCTGGGACTGGTTTGTGGAGGGAGTTGGAACCTGTAACTTTAAGGGTTCCTTCAGGTTCTGATTATCTGTGTCATTATTGACCGGTGTGATTTCAAAGCCAAAGAAGGTATCTGTTGAGAATTCACTTACCAAACCTGGACTCTAAGTGGAAGCTACAGTTGCCAGACCTTGATTCAGGGTTTGGTTGCTTTGTTGTGTAATAAACATCTGATCTAGTCTCATTGTGTGCATGCAAGGAAATTAGGCTAAATGGGAGCTAAATCTAATCAGTTATGTTAATTGGGCCTAATTATAAGAGAAATCAGGAACTATAGTCAACCTAGGATAAAAAGTGTGGAGAGTTGGGTAGGGCGGGTATTGCTTGAAGCCTGGACTTTCAAAATCAGCTGGTAAAATGACTTAATTTACAGCTTTCTCTGCTCTCTAACAGTGGCGATTGCCTTAATCCCTGCCTGGTTTGGGTGCTTCCATCCCAATGTCAGAGCTATAAATAGCTAATAATGATATCTGGCATTTATCTAACCCTTTAAGATTTGGAGAGTGCTTTACTTATGTTAAGGTAGCTAGGTGCCACAGTGGGTAGTGCACTGGGGCTGAAATCAGTAAAACTCATCTTCTTGAGTCCAAATTCGGCCTTATTTACTAGCTACGTGGCCCTGGCCAAGTCACTTCACCCTGTTTGCTTCTGTTCATCTATAGAATGAGCTGGAGAAGGAAATGGCAAACCATTCCAGTGTCTCTGACAAGAAAACCCCCAAAAAGGGGTCATGAAGAGTTGGCTGTGACTGAAAATGACTTCACAACAACAAAAATGACATGTGCTATCTTCTTTTGCCTTTTTTTTTTTTTTTGGAGGGGGAAGGTAGGGCAGTTGGGGTTAAGTGACTTGCCCAAGGTCGCTCGGCTACTTTTGAGTCAGGATTTGAACTCTGAACTCTGATCCTCCTGACTCCAGGTGCTCTATTCACTTCACCACCTATCCACCCCTGATGTGTGCTATCTCATTTGCTCCTTGCAACTGCTCTGTAAAGTCAGTGCCCTTATTCCCAATTCTCCACAGTCCTAAGGATCTGATCCAGGATTCAAACTCGAGTCTTCCAGACTCATTCGCTTGGTCACTTGGCTGCCTAGGGTTCCTTGCTATTTCCCATACCCTTCATTTCATTTCTAGTCTCTGAAAGCTGCCTGTGATCCCTGGACTCTCCATCTCCTGCTTGGAGTCTCAAATGCTCAGGACATAGAGTTGAACAAATGATGAAGAACTGGGAGAGAGTGGCTCTAAGGCTTCCCTATATCTCACTTTCCCTTTTGTTAAGGGAACTGGAAAGGATTATATTGCTGTTGGGTTGTTTAATCATGTCCTACTCTTTGTGACCCCATGGACCATACTGTCAGTGGGACTTTCTTGGCAAGGATACTGGAATGGCTTGCCATTTCCTTCGCTAGTAAATTAAAGCAAACAGAGTTGAAATGACTTGCCCAGGGTCACACAGGTAGATAAGTATCTAAGGCTGGATTTGAATTCAGTTCTTGACTCCTGGATGGGAAGGTGGCACAATGAATAGATTAGAAGTCCTGGAGTCAGGAAGACCTGAGTGCAAATTAGGCCTCAGACACTTAATGGTTGTATGACCCTGGGCAAGTCACTTCACCCTGTTTGACTCAGTTTCCTCATCTGTAAAATGAGCTGGGGAATGGAAATGGCAAGCCACCCCAGTATCTTTGCTAAGGAGACCCCAAATGGGATAATGAAGAGTTGGACAGGACTGAAAATGCCTGAACTTCCTGACTTCGGGCCGGTGGTCTATCCACTGAGCCATCTAGATGCCTACAGGAAATTTTAATGGAAGGGATTTTAGTGGCCATTTAATCCAATCCCCCCCCCCCCCATTTTACAGCTGAGGAAGCTGAGACTCAGGTGAATTAACTTGGCCAGGGTCCAGTAAGTAGTAACTGATACATTCAGGCCTTCTGACTACAGCGCCCAAGGCTTTTTCCCATGTACCCAGATACTTTAAGGGGAATGAAAATCTTCAGAAGTGCTGCCTTTCAGTTGTGCTGCATATTAAGTTGGTCTGGATGATCTCTGAGGTTCCTTCTAGGGTATACAATATCTGAGTCTACTATGGTATTACCATGGTGACCTGTATTTTCTAGGACAATCCTGACTTCAGGAAAAGGGAGCTCACTTGTGAATGAGGCTTTCTGAAAAAAGGAACTCTTTTGTCAGGCTTGCTGAGCCTGGTTTTTGGTTTAGAAAGTGTGGTCGTGGCATTGACCTAGCCACCTCTCACCAGCCCTGTGTTTGTAGGGCACCTACAATATCCACCGAAGTGCTAGGTGCTGTGTGTGTGTGGAGGGGGCTGATAGAAAACAGTAGAGAAATAAAATGGAAAGAAGGCTTGATTTAGATTCAAGGGACCCTGAATGTCATTGAAAGCCCAGGCTTTGGCTTTTGCTACCTCTGTGATATTGGGCAAATTACTGGGCCTCAGTTTCCTCATCAGTCAAAATAAGGAAATTAGACCTGACCACCTCTAAGCTAAGGTCCTTTTGGACAGACTGAACTACAATAACAAGGTCCCTCTAGCTCTAAGAGAAAGACCAAAGTTGATATCTTGCCTCTGACACTAGTTGTGTGAACCTGAGAAAGTCAAACCTCAGCCTCTGTTTTCTCATCTTTAAAATGGGGATACTAATAGCACCTCCTTCATAGGATTATCGTGGGGATTGAATGAAATAACATACACAACACTTTGAAAAATGTAAAGTACTATATGTTCCGTTGTTTACAGTTCTGTCTGATTCTTTGTAACTCCTTTTGAGGTTTTCTTGGCAAAGATGCTGGATCTGTTTGCCTTTTCTAGCTCATTTTACAGATAAGGAAACTGAGACAAACAGGGTTAAGTGACTTGCCCAGGGTGACACAGCCAGTAAGTGTCAGAGGCTGGATTTGAACTCGGGAAGATGGGTTTTCTTGACTTCAGGCATGGCACTCTATCCGGTGTACCACCCTGCTATTCTAAAGGACTGTATAAATGCTAGCTATTATCCTAAGGAGCTATCATAGAATCCCACTCTCAGAGAATTTATAATCTGAATTTGACACATTCCAAGTGAGGAGTCTTTGAATGGAATAGATAATATGTACAGCAAGAGGAGCCTAGGTGAGAAAGTTTTCCCAGCAGTCGGTAAAGGTTTTGTGTTGAGTTGATGAGATTGGAGTTTGGATCCTTGAAGAATGAGTGGGGCTTGAATAGGCTAAGTGGAAAGACGTTTTGATGTGTATTGGCTTGGTGGGAGGGGCAGCTGGGCCTGGCCTTTGGGAGCTGGAATGTTCAGAGGAGACGGTGGGGAGGACATCCTGAAGACAGAGGGAAGCGGATGTTGAAAAGCTGAGGATCACAGAAAAGATGTTTGCTCGGAGTTGTGCATAGGTCCTCTGGTAGAGTGGACAGCATGCTGGCCTTGGAGACTGGAGATCAGGGTTTTCTTTTTAATTCTTACTCCTTTGTCAAGTTCCTGTGATCATTCTGATGCTGTAAAATAGGGACACACAACTCTTACCTCATAGGATTGTTGTGAGGCCAGGCAAAGTGCTTTGTAAATGTGAGTCGTTAGTAGTTAGTGTTGGTGTTCCCCATGGTAGAAATGTATTTATGGAATTCTTTGCCTTCTGATGGCTCCTTCTTGATACTCAGCAATTTGGGAGTTTGCCAAGGGGTTAACTGACCACCTGGCTGTGGAATGGGGCACAGCTTGGTAAGCACTGAGCCTGAATCTGCTGAATCAGTCAGCCAAATAACCTTAGATATAACTGCTGGGCCTACTTGATTCTTAAGGCCTGAGACCTTGTTACTGTCTAGGCTTTGAAGTTCACTCATCTTTTTGCACACTAAGTTCACCTAAAGATTAGAAAAAAACAAGCATTTATGAAGTGCCTGCTGAGTGCCTGGCCTTGGGGTTAGCTCTAGGATACAAATACAAGCAAAAAGATCATCTCTGCCTTTAAGGACTTGGCATTCTTTTTGGGAAAGTCTATACAAAAGGGAGCAGAAAGTGGAGTGGGGAAGGTACCTGTGCTGAAAAGAGAGTCAGTAGCTGAGTTGGAAGGGGAAACAAAGGATGTCTGGAATGAACCCCGCTCCCATTGGGAGGCTCTAGGAGGGACACACCAGTGAGAGAAAGCGCTAGGTGCTGAGGAAGGTTATGGGCTGAGAAGACCCCTGAGGCTTGGAGGTGCCTGAAAGGAAGCTGGAGGGGAATGAATACTGGTCACTTGGATTATTCTTTATTTTGGGGAGAGCTGGTAACCCATTGGCCCAATTGCTCTTCTAGTATTGGCTCTCTCATCTCCCACCTCCATGCATTTGACCTCTTATATTTTTTCCTCTGACTAAAATAATGCCTCCTTGAAAGCAAAGTCTGTATTCCTTTTCTATTTATATCCCCATGGCTTAGCCCAGTGCTTTACACATAGTAAAGGCTTAATAAATGAATTTTTTCCATTAATTTCATTCAATCATGGAATAGACTTTTTTGCCCCTGCTTCTTAGAATGCCTGTTGTTGTTCAGTCACATGTGACTCTTTGTGGCCCCATTTGGAGTTTTATTGGCAAAGATACTAAAGTGGTTTGCCATTTTTTTCTTTGATTTTGTGTTTATTCGGAGTGCCTAGTGCACTATCTGGCCCTAGAAGGTGTTGAATGGTTGTTGGTTGGTTGAATGAATGAGTGATCGAGTGACTGAATGAGTGAATAAACTGCTTCTGAATTTCTACCAGCTTGGGCTTGACTGGGCTGATTCAACCAAGGAATTTAAGTAAGGAGGAAGGTAGTGACCAACCTGCCTCTTAAGGTAGGAAGGTTGAATGACTAATTTGGTTTTCACTGGGGTTAAAACCTGCTATCTTAAGCTCTTGAGTTTTCTTTCCTGCTTAGAAACCTTGTGAAAAGTGAATCTCCTTAGGTCCAAAAAATCACCTCTGCCTACCTTCAAGAAATGGGTAGTAAAAACAGTTCTTGTATTGGTTCTACTTTCTATTTCATCTTAATTCAATTTGATCAGGTCTTGATTAAGGACCTATTCTTTGCAAAGCCAGATACAGGGAAATGAAGACCTTCCAAACAAAACAATTCCTGCCTTTTTAAGAGCTTACATTTCATAGATAAATAGATGGGAATCAACAAAAGTTATACAAAGTAATATGGAGAGAAATTCTCCTCCTGCCAAGTTGTATTAAGTAGGAGGAGGTGCTTGAGATGTGTATTGAAGGAAATCAAGTATTCTTTGTATCCGAGGTGAGGAAGAAGTGTATTCTGGGGAATTTGTTGAGGTGGGTGTGGGGTTGGGAATTGTTTGGGCAAAGGTCTATTGAGGTGGGAGGTGGAATGTCACTTAAGGGAGCAGCTATCAGGCCATTTCCCCCCTAATTTCCATATTAGCCACCTTGTAAAGGGAACCACACATAAAAAAATAAACCCAAGAAAAATAAATTTTAAAAAATGCTTCAATCTTTGAATTGAATAGTTCTTTCTTTGGAACTTTGGAATTTTTCATCCAGGATCGTTTGGAATTGTCTGGATCATTATTTTGGTCAGAGTAGCTAAGTCTTTCACAGTTGATCCTTGTTACAATATTGTTACTGTGTAGAATGTTCTGTTGGTTCTACTCACTTTACTTTGCATCAGTCCATATAAAAACCATTCTAAGCAGGCCAGTTTCACCAAAATGGAGAATTCATGAAAAGGAGTAATATGAAATAATAATAACATTTATAAGATTTGCGAAATCCTCTCAGTAAACCAGGAAAGATAGATGAAAGCTATTTTATGGAGAATTTTCAATGCCAATCAGAGGATTTTCTGTTTCATCATAAAGGCAGTAGGGAGCCCTTGAAGATTTTTTTAGGTTTGTGAAGGCTAGTTCTCCAAAGGCATCCTGAAGTAGGTAGTGACCCTAAAGGAAATCCAAGTTTATACAGATTGGGAGAAAGAGAGGATAATGCAAAAAGCTTAGTCCAGAAAGACACTCATCCTTCATGGTGATTTTCCAAATCTGCACAAACTGTATAGGCTAATAAGTATGGTACTTGCTTTCTTGACATTTCTGCCACTGCTCTGCCTTTTAGCATTTAGTCAGATTTTAGCTAGATGACTGAGTAGATACAGTGCTGGACCTGCCATCAGGAAGACTTGAGTTCAGAGTGACCCCAGACATTTAATATCTGTGTGACCCTGAACAAACACTGTAAAACCAGGATAATAATGGCACCTAGCTCCCATGGGGGGTATGAGGACCAAATGATATAACATTTGTAAAGCACTTTTTTTTTGGAGGGGGGGAAGGCAAGACCAATTGGAGGTAAATGACTTGCCCAAAGTCACACAGCTAGTAAGTGTATGAAGTGTCTGAGGCTGAATTTGAACGCAGGTCCTCCTGACTCCAGGGTCAGTGCTCCGGGGGCATTAACCCGCCCCTTATAAAAGCACTTCTTATCACAGTATCTGGCCCTTAGTGAGCACTACATAAACATTAGCTGTTATCATTATCTGTTCTTATGCTGTTGGTACCAGGAAACGTTTTTTAAGGCTATTCCATAGCCAATTTCATCATCTCTAGGAGGAGTGTTTCTCTCTAGCCTGGAGTTGGGGTGAGTAGTGGGACTGAATGGGTAAGGGCTTCAGTCAGGGCCTTTATGGCTCTGGAAGTGAATTCCCAGAGAATGGCAATCAGGGCGAAGAAGCCAGATTTAGTTTTGGAGGAACTGGCTTCTTGTTCCAGCTCTATCACTCACTAGTTCTCAGATTCTGGGCAAGCTGCTTCATCTGTCTGGGTCTCTGGATCCTCATCTGTGGAGACCTTGGACCAGGAGGCAGAATGGAAAGGCCAACCCCCTTGACTCTGTGACCTTGGAGAAGTCATTTACGCGCCCTGAGGCTTCTCAGTTTTCTCTGCTGTAGAATGAGGAGGTTGGACTATATGGCCTTTGAGATCTGTTCCTATTAATGAGGTAACCTTTATTTAAGGTTCCTTCCTGGGCTCTAAATCTATGTTCCTTTTATCTGACCTGCTCATGACCTGGCCTTAAGTCATCAGGTCTGAAAATAGCCTTCAGGGCACAGCTAATGATGCAGTAAAGGAACACTGGATGGGAGCTCCTTAATACCCATTTAATTACTGCTGCCAGTAGCCTGGCACAGGTGAGCTCAAGCCCTGCACCTGGCCTGGCCCAGCCATTAAGGTGATGCCTGCTAACTGATGAATGCCCCTGTGTAAAAGCACCTTATCTACTCCTACTCTGTAAGGCCTTTGTAATGGAAAGGCCTCCTTTAGGCCTTATCTTCTGCCAGGGAATTAGAGAAGGCCCATCTGATTTGGTTTCCCCAGTGAAGAGCCAAGGAGAAAGCCCAGAAAAACCATGGCAGCCTCACAAACCATGGCAGCAGAAGCAAAGGGGGGGGGGGAGTGAGGGGCATGGGGGTGGAGGGTGGCTTGGGGAACCAAGTTTACCCTAGAATAGACACTTCCCAGGGTCAGCTAGGTGGCGCAGTGAATAGAGCACCGGCCCTGGAGTCAGGAGGACCTGAGTTCAAACGCAGCCTCTTACACTTAACACAAAAACTAGCCATGTGACCTTGGGCAAGTCACTTAACCCTGATTGCCCTCCAAAAAGCAAAAATAAATAAAAAAAATAAAAAGAATAGAGGCTTTCCTCTTTCTCTAGCCAACTCCTTGTCAAAAACATTAGCTAGGCAACATTAGCTCTAGCTTTCTTTATAAGGTTTGCAGATAACTTTATATGCATTATCTCATTTGGTTTGATACACTATTATTAGAATATCATATCTTATTTGATCCATTATTTCAGAAGTCAATTGTTTAATTTCTCCTTGTAAAGACCAGGTCTTTGAGGCATAGGTAACTCATAGGGGAGAAATGTCCCAGAAAAAGACCTGGGCTATTCAGAAATGGCCCCCTTTTTTCATCCCTTTCTGCCCTTGGGTGATTTACTCTAAGATTGCTTTTTTCCCTTGCTGTTATGGAGAAGGCCGGGCAAGTGCATATGATATGGATTAAAAATGCTCTCCTACAAAGCCAGCAGAGGGCACACAATAGTCCCAGATCTGTCTTTGCAGCTGTTAAACACCAGTCATGTCTTTAGGAGAATTGTCAATGGGAGCTAACACCGAGGACAGCTGCCACGATGAAGAGGATGTGTTGATACAGCCTTTCTGACTTTTCCACCATTTTCAGGTCTGGGATCATCTGATCCGCACTGTCTCCCTCTAGTGAAGGGGAGGGGCCTACAACACTGTCCTCCCCATTTTAGAGGATGAAACTGCGCAGGCAGAGGAAGGAATTTACTTAACTAATGAATGGCACAGGCCAGAGGGCTTCAGTTGAGGATTTGGGATTCTATTTCAACCAACCAATCAATCAATTAATAAATATTTTTCAACTCCCTGCATTCCAGGCATTGTGCTAGAAACTTTAAATATAAATACAAAGACAAAAAGTGAGCCGTTGTCCTCAAGGATCTGACATTCTCTCTGAGGAGATAATTATAATATTAAGTGCTGACATTTATATAGAGCATAATATGTGCCAGCACTGGCCTAAAGGCGCTTTACAAATATATCAAATATATCTTACAATAGCCCTAGGAGGATATTATTATTGCCCATTTTATAGTTGAGGAAACTGAGGCAAATAGAGATTAAGTGATTTGCCCAAGGTCATGTAGCTATTAAGTGTCTGAGGCTAGATTTGAACTCGGGTCTTTATGGCTCTGGAGACACTGCTGTATCCACTGTGCCACTTAACTGCCAACAGCATTGATAACTGAGATACAAGTCTTTCTACTATGTGAAGTTACCTTCTCTAAGATAAGGAAAAAGATATAGAAGAGGTAATAGTGTAGTGCACCAGTGGGAAACTTATGGCCTCAAGGCCACATATGGCCCTCTAGGTCCTCAAGTGTGGCCTTTTGACTGAATCTAAACAAATCCACTTAATTAAAGGATTTATTCTGTAGAACTTGGACTGACTCAAAAGGTTGCACCCAAGGACTTAGAAGGCCACATGTTACCCTGAGTCCCCACCCCTGGTATAATGAAAAGAATACTAGATTAAGAAACTGGAGTCCTGAATTTTAGCTTTGGTTTTATTACCAGATAGCTGTGTGTGCTGGAGTAAGTGTCTTCCCCTTTCTGAGTCTCGTTTTCGCATTTGTCCAAAGAGGATGCCAGTCATTGATTACTGCAGTAGCAGCGGGTCTGCCCCACTCAAGACTATCCCGACTCCAATCCATCTTCCATTCAGCCACTAGAGTGATTTTCCTAAAACACAGTCTGATCATGTCACCCACCCTACTCAGGAACAAATGCAAAATCCTGTGCTTGGCATTCACAGCCTTACCCTCCCACCTTTCAGGTCTTCTTATACCTGACTGCCAGACACTTTGATCCAATGATATTGACTCTCTGGCAGTTCCACGAACCAGACACTCCATCCCTCAGATCTGGTCATTTTCTCTGGCTGACCCCATGCTTCTCCCTCCAGTTCTCTGACTACTGACCTCCCTAACCTACTTTAACTCCCAACAAAAATCCCACTTTCTGAAGGAAGCCTTCCTTAATCACCTCTTAATTCCAATCCCTTCACTCTTTTAATTATTTCCAATTTATCCTGTATATAGATCCTTCTTATAGATTTGTTTGCCATCAGATTGTAAGCTCCTTGAGGGTAGACACTGTCTTTTGCCTCTCCTGCCACATAGCAGGCTCCTGATAAATGTTTATGTATTGATTTAGGCTGTTTGTGAGAGTTATGGGAAGGCTTTGAGAAGTATAAGTGAAGGGATGGTTCAGATAAAAGGAGGCCCAACCCCACTCCACTCACCCTGTGGTTCTTGTTTGGGGTGATAGATGGGACAAGATCACAGCTGCCCTCTGCTTCTCTATTGTGAAATCTAGCAAGACACAGAAGTCCCAGGATAGGCCTGTTTTGAAACCCGTTCCCCATTATAGGAAAAAAAGGCGGACCCAGATATGGAAGAAGGGAGAGGAGCTGGTTTGACTTGTATGATCAGGAGTAATTTCTGTAATAAATTTAAACACTACCTTCGGCAAATCACTCCCCTTTCTTGAGCCTCAGTTTCCATTAAAAGAAAAAAGAAAGAAAAAGAGGTTGGGTTAAATCAGGGCCTCACAACTGGTATATCAGGATCTACTGGGAACTCTACCCCACTTAACTTCATTTGTTTTGTATTTATTTATCTGTGTATGTGTCTTCTCCCATTAGAATGTAAACTCTTTGATAGTAGGATCATTGCATGTACATAGCGGGGCTTAATAAATGTTTGTTGAATTGAATTGGCCAAAGAATGTCAGCTGGAAGGGACCTTCCAGGTCTGCTACCCCTTTGACTATTTTATAGATGAGAAAACAGGCTCAGAAAGGAAAGGGGATTGTTTGAACCACATCCTCTGGATTTGAATTCACTCCCCCTTTCCTCTTACTATACTATACTTTGGCTCTCCATAGGGATATTACTATGAGCTACTTTCTCAGCTTGGCATTTTCAGTCCCCCAATTTTAGGACTTCAAGGAGATAAAAAGTAGTCCCTGAAAAAGCTTGTGAATACTTGATCTTTAAGTTTCTTCCTAGTTCTAAAATTCCTGAGTCTCTTTTTGACTTAATAAATGATTCATCTCTTTGTTTCCCATTTCTGTAGTTTAAAGTGGGTACCACTATTGGGAATTTTTTACTGAGTAGCCTCTATGGGAATTGGGTTTGGGAGCCAAAATTTGGAGTGGAGTGTAGGGAAGCTTACAATCATGGAGTTTGCAGTATGGTCCAGAAGAAAGAATTACAACCTTAATTGTTCTGTGACCTTGGGAAAGTCACATAACTCCTTAGGGACTCATTTCCTCATCTGTAAAATGGGTATAGGTATTGTAAGAGGATGTGTGTCATTGGGATGTAAAAATGCTTTTTAAAATGTAGATTGCCACGCTGATAAACACTATTGCTATTGTCTAAAAGGTCATGCCACCTGCCTAGCAGTAAGGATAACTTGGAGGGGATGGGAAATGGGGAGGTTTGTGTCCCATGGCCAAATCTCTCTTCTCTAGTTGGAAACTGCCCCTTCCCTGTCTCTTCGAGATATAGCCAGATTGAGCTATTTAATTAGAACTTGACTCTTGTCATATATGTGCTGGAAGTGATGGGTGGTACTTGGGAAAAAATGCTACCTCTTAGCTTAGATCTCTCATCTGTTTTGTGGGTCTGGATCAGCTCATTCATCCATCTGTGTACGAGACCTTGTGCCTCAAATTTCTGTGCTTAAATAGGAGTTCCAATCAGTTTGAGCGAGAGAATTAAGATAGTGACCAATCTTATTAAAGATTTCTTGCTGTGTATCTCTATGCTTAGGCTCAAAGATAGGTAAAGAACGGTCACTTCCTTTCGAGTAGCATCTGGTTGAGGAGAAAAGATGTGTATATAGAATGAAACAATTAGACATCAGATCTAAATATTCTAGGACCAGTATTGTCACCACTAATTGGCTAAAATATTAGCTCCTTAGAGTCAGGGCTGTTTCATTTTTGTATGCACAGTGCCTGGCAGAGTGTTTGGTATATAGTAGGTGCTTAATAAATGCTTACCAATTGATGGGTTTTAGTCCCTCCATGCTTTCTCAATGTGAGCTGTTTTTATTGCCCATATCTTTCCACAATGGATGGATGAATGAAAAAAAAATACTTATTTAGTGTTTACTGTGTGTAAAAATACTGGACTAGGATCTGCCCAATGTACTGGAAGACTTTCGGTCTTTTCACATGGTCCCCTGTCCACAGGCTCAATATAGTGAGCCGATGGAATATAAAATCCTAGGGGCAGCTAGGTGGCACAGTGAATAGAGCACTGGCCTTGGAGTCAGGAAGATCTGAGTTCAAATCTGGCCTCAGACACTTAACACTTACTAGCCGTGTGATGTTGGGCAAGTCACTTAACCCAAATTGCCCTGTTTTGCCCCCTCCATAAAAAAGCAAAAAAATAAAATGAAATCCTAGAGAGAGAGAGCAGACCAGGAGTTAGGGACCAAATCAAGTCTTCTCACTTTTCAGTTGAAGAAACTGAAACCCAGAGGAGTCCAATATTTCAGCCCACAGAGGCAGAGCTGAGACTAGAGGTCAGCTCCTGACTCTTGATCCTGTGCCCTTTCTGTTGTGACATGGTGCCTTAAAGGATGTCAGAACTGCTGCTCTGGCTCAGCCTTTCTGTCCTCAGCCCAGTTCTGTCTGCTCTGGGGAATAGTGTGTGAGAGAACCCACCCTAGCTTCCCTATGATAGCCTTGTGGTCCTTCAAATGAGGTAATACTTTTATAGTACTTAATGCGGTGCAGGCACCAATAGTCGCTTAATAAATGCAGCTTCTCTTTTCCCTTTCCCCTTTCTTTACTTGCTATGTTGAAAATAAGTAGTGTTTTGCACAAGTATCAGCTGGGCCTGTTTTTAATATGTCTGGCTTCTAGGGTGGTGGGACCTGGAATGTTCTGCACCAGCTGAAAGAGTAAATATATTTGAAACCTTGGTAGCTCTCCCCTGATGGGCATGGTTGGTGTTACAGACACACAAACACCCCACCCACACATCCTTCTCTGTTTTATCAGGCTTTGCTTGAACATCCAGAGAAAATCATAGTCTCTAACCCCCTGAAGTTTGCATTATCAGGCAACAAGCTAGGTTTCTACAGTTACTTTTTATGTCTCTTGATTTCTTTGGAGGGGGGAACAATAAAACACACACACACACACACACACACACACACACACACACACACACCCAGGCACTTCTCGGGGAGGCAAGTGAGGGAAGCTGACTTTGGCAGTTTTGCTTAGGGGGGGAAGGAGAATGATTGTCAGGTCTTCTGTGGTGGGTTGGATGTATGCTACAAGCAATGTAGGCAGAAGGTAAAAGCCAGCCCCAAACACTATTTTTGTAGATGCTGTGAAAGCATCTTAACACTTAAGGTTTGGAATTTTCCCACCCTTACACAACCTAAATTTGGTGGCAGGTCTAAGCAGAGGAATGCTGAGCAGTTTGAGGGTGACTATAGAAAACTATTCAGTGGTACCTACTATGTGCCTAGTGCTGTGGTAGGATGATAAAATCATAGATCTGGAGCACAAGAGACTTCAGAGGCAGGGAAACTGAGGCCCAGGGAGGAGTTTAGTGATTTTCCCAAGATCACATAGGTGGCAGAATTTGAACCTAGGACCTATGATTTTAGAATTGCTGTGTACTGCTCTGTATCAGTACAGAGAGGCATAAGATGAAGTTCCTTACCTCATCTCCTGTAATCATAGCATGAAAGGTTTATGGCTAAAAAAGGGCCCTTAGAGGTTGTTCAGTGCTTAGCATGGTATCTGATACATAGTAGGTGCTTAATAAATGTTTATTGAATTGAATTGTCTGATCAACCCCTTTATTTTACATATAAGAAAACTGAGGCTTAAAAAGATTAAGTGAGTGAGGGGGTGGCTAGGTAACACAGTGAATAGAATACCAGCCCTGGAATTAGGAGGACCTGAGTTCAAATCCGACCTCAGACACTTGACACACTTACTAGCTGTGTGACTTTGGGCAAGTCACTTAACCCCAATTGCCCTCCAAAAAAAAAAAAAAAAGGTTAAGTGACTTTAGACATAGGGCAGCTAGGTGTTACAGTGGATAGAGTGCCAAACCTGGAGTCCAGAAGACCCGAGTTTAAATCTGGCCTCACATACTTACTAGCTGTGTGACTTTGGGCAAATCATTTAACCTGTTTGCCTCAGTTTTCTCATCTGTAAAATAAGTTGGAGAAGGAAATGGCAAACCACTCTTGTATCTCTGCCAAGAAAACCCCAGATGGGGGGGGGGTCACAAAGAGTTGGCCATGACTGAAGCAACTCAGCAAGACTTTTATCCATAGTCATACAAGCAGCAAGTGGCAAAACTGGAACTGGAACCCAGGTTCCCTGACTCCACATGTATCAGTCTTTCCACCACAGCATATTGCCCCTCATGGCATATTGCGGTTGAAGTTCCCAAATGGAGATTTTCCCCTGTGGTGTCTCTGCTTGGGGATAGCAGGTGATACAGTTGTTGGCATCACCTTGGGGGATCCCAGTTGCATTTGAAATAGATAGTTTCCCTTAGGTATCCTCTAGACTTTTATAAAAAAAGGGAGGGGGGAATGTTTGGAATCTTTGAATGGCAAGGCTGAAAATCCTTAGAAATCATCCTGGCCAATCTAATTTTGCAGATGAGGAAACTGAGGCCCATAATGGTTAAGTACCTTGCCCAAGACATACAATTAACAAATGTGGGAAGTGGAATGTGAGCCCAGGTCCTCTTGGCACCAGGACTAGTGTTCTTGTTGTATACAGTGAGGTCCCCTCTTTGCAGAGTGTGGGGAGGGGTTGGTGGGGGACAGATAGACTTTGGAACAGCGTGGAATAGTATGTGGAATAATGCTGATGCTGGTATGCAATTGATGTGTTGATTGAGTTTGCTTAAATACTTTTCCCCCTCTCTCAATATTGGGATATATTGATATTGATCCCTCAATCAATATTGGGATGATTGGGATTGGTAAGGGAAGTAGGGAGGGAAATGAAAGTAGTATAAAAATATAAGCTGTCAACCAAAATAAAATAAAAAAAAATAATAGGATTCTCTCTCAGGAGTGATTAGCTCTAATGAATGGCTCTAATGTCAGTTCTTTCCTTACCTTCCCCTACTAGACCCCCTCTATGTCACAGCAGAAGCCTTGGTAGGGTCAGGGGAGAACAGAAAAGATGGAGAGAATAAAAACCTCCAGACAGAAGTGGTCACTTACTTTTAGTTAGATCATTTGGAGAGAGAAAGCTTACTGCAGGCTGAGAGCCTTTGGTGGCTCCTGCTTTGCTACTGTTCTCTTGGACTCTGGGGGGGGGGGGGCAGTGTTTTCTTGCTGAAAATGATAATAGTAATTGTTGTTGTTGACTTGTGTCCAGCTCTTGGTGATCCCATTTGGAATTTTCTTGGCAAAGTTACTGGAATGGGTTTTCCATTTCCTCCTCTAGCTCATTTTTATAGATGAGAAAATGGAGGCAAATGGGGTTAAGTGACTTGCCCAGGGTCACACAGCTAATGAGTTTTCCTGGCTCCAGAGTCAACACTATCCACTGCACCGTCTAGCTGTACTCCCAATAATAGTAATGCCTGGCTTTTATAATACGTAGTGCTTTGAGGTTTATAAAAGTGCCTTACATGTGTTATTGGAGTTGGTCCTCACCATAATCCTGTGTGGTAGGGGCTATCATTATATCCATTTTTTTAGAGAAATCTGAGGCTGAGAGAGTTTAAGTGTCTTCTAGGGACGCACTGCTAGGAGGTGTCTGATCCAGGATTCAGACTCAGGTCTTCCTGCCTCCAAGTCCGGCCCTTCAGATGAGGTGATTTAGCTGGGTACTATGGGGTGCCTGGCAGAAAGGAACCTGGGCCATGACTTCCCATTCCCCCTTTTGGCTTATGTGTGTTATTAATACAGGATTATTGTCTTCTCTGTCAAATCTGAGCTGCTTGTTGTCCCCAGAGCTGCCTGGGGAGCCTTCACCAAGGTAGGTGAGAAAGGACAAAATGAGGTTTGTCTAACTTTCAATCTGTGATCCGTGATTGTGACTGTCAGTGAGAAGATGATCTTCTACGGGTGCTTAGAGGTCATCTAATGCAGCCTGCTCATTTTACAGGTGAAGAAACTGAGGTCCAGAGAAGTAAAAGGACTCCTAAGGTCCTGCTGCTATCACTGGGTTTTAAACACAAGCCCTCTAATTACATTTCGTTCTGAAGCTAGAAGACCCAGAAAGGTCTTCTGGAGGTAGAATGCAGGGACATGGAAACTCAGAGAAGGTCACAGACAGAGATACCAGGCAGCACCTGAGCATGCTGCCCCAAAACCTTTATAGGGACCCAAGTATAGCTAGCAGGTAACTGGAGAGAGAAGGAGAAATGGAGCTCCAATAAGAGGGGGGAAGCAGGGGAGAGACACTGAAAGAGAGAGACAAACAGAGACAGACACAGAGATGGGGGGAGAGAGAGACAGATAGAAAGGGGGAGAGAGGGAAAGGAAAGGAACAGAGACAGAAAGAGAAGAGAGACAGAAAGGGGGAGAGAGAAAAGGAGAGAAAGAGGGAGACAGAGACAGACAAGGGGGAGAGAGGAAAAAGGAGATGAAGAGAGACAGAGAGAGAAAGAAAGAGAGAGGGGTAGGCAGACAGAGAGACAGAAAATTTGGAGCCTTGATGAGAGAAGTGGGAAGAAGAAATAGACCTCACTCAACACCTAGAGAGAGAGGCCTTCTCACCAACTTTCAGCCACAAAAGAGAAGGACTGTCAGAACAGGAAAACCACACGCACTGAAGAGCACCCAGACCTATGTCTGATTGGTACAAAGTCATGTGGGTTCAAAGGACAGAGGCGAGTGACTTGATGACCTACTCAAAGGGGAAGAGAGTTTTCCTGCCTGTCTAGAGGCTCAGTTATGAATCAGTTCTGTATTTTGTGTCAGGGTAAATAAAAGCTGCCCTACGTCTTGTCAGCCTGAATGTTTGCAAGGGAACTAAGGGATTTTTAGAGAGACATGAGCCAGATGCTGAAGATTCCAATGAATGAATGAATGAGTGAATGAATGAATGAATGAATAGCATATCTTAAGTGCTTACTATGCTTTTCCATTATTACTACCTCAGATTGGAAAAACCTGGTTCACTACAAGGAACCACAGAGATTATTCCTATGGAGGGATGAATGTGTGAACTCATCCCGTTCCAAGGGCCTGGGTGTAAATCACTAAATGAAGCAATATGCCCACATGGAGCAGAAATCTAACTCTCTGGCTTTCACCCATTGGCCCTCTTTCTACTCTCTGAGAACAGCATTGTAGATGAAGTACCTAATAAATGCTTGTTGTATTTAAGGCAAACAGATCTTAGGTGTCACAGCCTTACATTTTTGTGAAGATAATGATGTCCTGTTTAAATCTTTTCTCCCCTAGGTTAAACATCTCCATATTTTTTTTTTTTTTGAGGCAGTCAGGGTTAAGTGACTTTCCCAGGGTCACACAGCTAATAAGTGTCTGAAGCTGGTTTGAACTCCTGATGCCAGGGCCAGTGCTCTATCTACTGCACCATCCAGTTGCCCCCTCCAGTGTGTGTGTGTGTGTGTGTGTGTGTGTGTGTGTGTGTGTGTGTGTGTGTGTGTGTGTGTGTGTGTGTTTTCTCCTTTTTGGAGGGGGGAAGGCAGGGCAATTAGGGTTAAGTGACTTCCCAAGATCACACTGCTAGTGAGTGTTAAGTGTCTGAGACTGGATTTGAAGTCACATCCTCCTGACTCCAGGGCTGGTGCTCTATTCACTGCACCACCTAGCCACCCCTATCCTTCAGTTCTTTCAGTAAATTTTTGCATGCCATGATTTCAAGATCTTTGAAATCATATCCTCCCTTTATTTCCAGACTGTGTCCTAAAATTCAATCCCTAGTACTGAACAAAGTATTTCAACTGTTACTACACAGTATAGGGAAACCAATGCTACTCTTGTTCTGGAAACTGCTTATATTAACACAGCCTAAAATTGTATTAACGGCCTTGTCAGTGAAATGGTGACTTATATGGAGCTTGCAGGCAATAAAGATTCCCAGGTCCTTTCCACTTGTGTTGTCCAGGCACACCTCTCCCGCCTTGTAAGGCTGATTTTTTAACCTCTTTACAGAATTTTACCTTTATCCCAACCACATTCCAGTTTGTTAAATTCAGCCTTTTGTTCCAGCTTGTTGAACTCATTCTGGATATGGATTCTGTCATCCAACGTTAATGGCCTCTTCCTAGTTTTGTGTCATTGGCAAACTTTGTATCTTTGTCCTTTGCTATTCAAGTCTTTAATAAAAATGTTGGTCAGAAGACATTGAAAATCATCAGATCATAAAGCTAGTTCAGCCCCCTCATTTTGTAAATGAGGAAAATGAGGCTTAGAAGTAAAGTGATTGTCTGAGATCTCACAGGTAAGTTGTGGGGCTGGGATTTGGACTGGAGGCCTAGAGCCCTCACTCTGCCCCCTGTACCTTCTGGAGGTGCCTCACAGTGCTTACCATCAGAGGCAGGGATTGATTAGTTTTGCTGAATTGCTCCCTCTCCCCCTTCTTTATTATTTTTTTTCACAATAGGGTAGGAAAAGGGGGAGTGAGAGATTCACAAATGAAGGTGATATAAAATGAAAGATAACAGTAAACATTTTTTTAAAAATGTACATCCTTCCCAAGATCCAATGGCTCAAGTCTTCTGCTTCCCAGGCCTGACCTTCTTCCCTAACTCATTCAACCCCCAAATCTAGATTCCAGTTAGATGGGGAGGAGTAAGAGAGAATTTTTATTCTGAGACCTTGTTTCTAAGGACCAAATATCCTGACTTGGCCCCTAAGGACAAACACAATTCTCAAAGCTACCTTTGGCTCCACTGAGCAGAATCAATGGGGGTACTGACCCCACATGGACCTCCTCTTCCTTTAAAGTGAATTCCTGTGAGGCAGTGGGGTACAATGGGTAGAACACTTTCTCTGGAATCAGGAAGGCTTGGATTTTGATGACCTTTACACCCTTACTAGCTGTGTGAGTGAGCCAGTCACTTACTTTCTCTGGGCTTTATTCCATTTCTTCATTTGTAACATGAGGGCCCTAAACTTACTAACCTAAAAGCTCCCTTACAGCTCTCAATTTATATGATCCTATGAATTCAGAAAGTTCAGTTGTTTTCTTGGTCCATAGGCTGGGACCCTGAATGGTCCTCCCAATTAATCTGCCCCAGAAGATTGACATTTCCTCCCAGGGTTCTCCATCTCCATCACTCTCTCTGATGGAATCATTACCTTCCTGTTCTTGGAACTTAACCACCTGAGGGCCAAGGAATGACCGATTCTTTTCACCTCATTCCATTCCTTGGCGTTCCACCCTGAGACCCCAGAACTGCTCATGCTGGGATTCCAGCCTTGCCAAACTTCTGACTTTCTAGGCCCCCATTCTGCCTTAGAGGAGGGAGGTCAGGCACTTGGAAGAGCTAGGGTAGGGAGAAGAATGAATAAAACTACCAAAAGGGCCTAAGGTAATAAGAGATATGTTAATTAGGGTTGTAGCCTTTGGAAAGAAGATTTACATATGGCACTTTCTGCATTTTTATGCAAATCTTGTCAATCCACTGTCAGTCAATAAATATTTATTAGTGCCTATTTTGTGTCCGGCCCTGGGAATACAAAGGAAGGGAAAAGACAGTTTCTTGCTTTCTAGGAGCTCCTAGTCTGATGGGGAAGATCAGATGCAAAAGACTAGGTACAAACAAGCTAGCATTAAGGGGCATAGGGGAAGGTTTCTTTGTAGAAAGTGGGATTTTAGCTGGGGCTTAGAGGAAGCCAAGAAAACCAGGAGGCAGAGATGAAGAGGGAGAGAGCTTTCCATAGTAACGCACAGCTAGTGAAAATGCCTGGAGTCTAGGGAGTGTCTTGTCTGAGGAAGATGGAGGAAGCCTGGATCACTAGATCAGTACTTGAGGTGGGTAGAAGGTATAAGAATACTGGAAATATTATGGGAATAGGTTGTGAAGGACCATATTCCAGAGGATTTTATAGTTGATCCTTGAGATGATAGGGAGCCACTTGAATTTATTGAGTGGGGGCAGGGTGTGTGTGACTGAGAGACAGATAGACATAATTAGATCTTGTCTTTAAGACTTTATTTTGATAACTGAGTGGAGAATGGATTTGGATTGGGGAGAGACTTGTGAGGCTGATAAAGGAGACTGTGGGACCTCCCTCTATCTTTACTTCTTGGAATCAGTTCTAGTTAAGACTCATTTGAAGTACCAACTCTTACAGGGAGGCCTTTTCTTGGATATTGTACTCTCCACACCCTGTAATTATTTTGTATTTAGTTTGCATATATTTACACTGTATTTATTTTCTTTGTATATATAGTTTCTCCCCGCCCCCCCACGCCTTCTTTCCCCTTCTTCCCCCACATGTAAGCTCCTTGAAGGCAGGGGCCGGTTTTTTTTTTTTATTTGTTTGTTTATTTTCCATTTATTTGTTTGTTTATTTATTTTAGCTCTTGATAGGCATTTGATAAAAACTTGCTGAATACAAATGAATTGGGTTGCCCTCTATCTCAACTGGGAGCACTATGGAGCAACACTGCATATGCTATTCAGGGCTGAATTGCTTTTTTGTTTAATTTCTTTTTCATTTTTTTGTTAGGAGCAATGACTGAGGTGGTGGAGGAGAGAAAATGAATGATCTAAAAAAATAAAAAATTTAAACAAATTATTTTAAAGCCTGAGTTTCCAGCTCACCACTTCAGTTCTTTGAATTTCCCCCAAACTGTCTCATATTTATGTTATACTTTAAGGTCTTGAAGTGATTTCTCGTACATTATTTCACACTAAGGGAAGGGCAAAGGCATTGATTAAGCACCTACTATGTGCCAAGTACTTTAAGAACAATATTTCATTAGATCCTCACATGACCCTCCAAAAGCCCAGTTAAATAAATAGCAGATTTTATTACTCCCATTTGGTTGGTTGCAGAAAATGAGAACTGGAAAGGATCTTAAAAGATCATCTATTTCAATTCCTTCGTTTTATAGACAAGAAAATAAAGGTCCAGAAAGAGGATAAAGTCACACAGTTAGTGGCAGAACTTGAACTAGATCTCTACTAATTTATTTCCTGTTTCAGCCCAGTGTCTTTCATTAGGATGCCTAATGAAATTTTTTCTCCAGATTTCTCCAAACATCACTTCCCCTCCCCAGCCAAAATACTGAATAATGATGATGATGAGGGGCAGCCTGGAGCCAATATGACCTGAGTTCAAATCCAGCTTCAGACACTTACTAGCTGTGTGATCCTGGGCAAGTCACTTAGCCCTGTTTGCCTCAGTTTCCTCATCTGTAAGATGAGCTAGAGAAGGCAGTGGCTACTGCAATATCTTTGCCAAGAAAATCCAAAATGGGGTCACCAAGAGTCGACAGGGCTGAAATAACTGAACAGCCACAAAAGTTGATAACTCATCCTTACATTTTTGAGCTCTTAAATGCCTTTGTTTGGCTTTTAAAATCCTTCAAGATCTGGTTTCCCCTTACCTTTCTAGATTTACTGTACACTACTTCTTCTCCCAGCATTCTCTGTTCCAGTCAAATTTGCTTTCCTATTGTCATCCAACATTCTGTCTTCTCTTTCCATGGCTTTGGCTGAGTCTGTCCCTTATGCCTGGAATGCATTCCCTCTTTAGAATCCCTGGCTTTCTTCAAGGCTTCTCTTAGTTGCTACTTCTGACATGCATACCTAATCCTGGTCTAATATTTTCCTCCATATGGAAATTATCATGTGTCTATTTTATATTTCCTGTTCTGTGTACTTGCTTCCCCAATGAAATGTGAATTCTTTTAAAGCAGGGCTGTTTTAATTTTTTACTTTGTATGTTTAGCATCTAGGACATAATGGCCCTGAACACAAATGCTAGTTGAATCAATTAACCAATGAGTCAAGTCAATAAACATTTTTAAAGGGCCTATTATGTTCTTGGTATTTTGCTAAACAATGGGGATACAACTGCCTCCCCCCCCAAAAAAACCAGCCTGGTCCTTACCCTCAAGGGGTTTACAATCTAATGAGGAGGCAGACAACATGCAAGCAAAATATGTACAAACAAGATATATACACCTAGAAAATCAGAGATAAGCTGGTATAAAGTCAAACACAAGCAACTCTCCAGAGGACTGTTGCTGTGAATAAGATTCTGATCGCACGGTATAGTGAACTTTCTATTCATTCAGCAATAAACTTAAGCAAAACACTCCAGAAACCAAAGTACAGTGTTCACAACAATATAACATAACTTATTACTAAGATGGTCACATAGTCTTAAACAAAAGATATTCAATAAGTCACAACCTCCTCAATCAATATAAAGTGCCCATCTAAAGTCTTCTTTCATCTTTATTGGAGACTGGCTTCCAATCATCTTTAGCTCAAATCGTCCTTAAGGAGTAATAATTCTTAAGGGATAGTGGAAAATTCAAAGATCTTCCACCCCAGGTCCCACTCAGTCAGCACTAAGTACCCAAGTAAAGGTCCTTTCATCTTGACTCAAGACTGACTTCCAAACTCAGGGCTCCTCTTCCATGCTCCCAGCTCTTGCATGGATTCACCCCACTGTTGCCTGGATTCCCAGGTAGGCAGCTCTCAGTTCCCATTCCAGCTCCTGTTCCATATTGAAGCTGACAGTGACTAGTCCACTCCAAGCCCTTCTAAGTTTCTGTTTCTGGGAAGATAAAGCTTAACAGAGCTACAATATTTTCACATATTAAGCTTAGCAGACTTACATCAATATTCATACATATTGCCAGCATTATCATCTCTATCCACTTTCTGTCTGTGAAATCAACACAGACCAACAGACAGGGCTTCTGTCTGAGAAACCAAACCCAAATCAGCAGTAAAGTTCCAGGGCTTCTGAACCAGCAGTAAAGTCCTAGGGCTCCTGTAACAGCAGCAACATCTTCTGTCAGCAGACAGGTCTGAAAAAATAACATCAGCATAGACAGAACATACATAGCGTGCCAACACCACAGGCATCCTTCCTCCCAGTTCTGCTTGGTTCCAGCTCATGCTTGTGCTTTTATATGTTCTGCTTCTTCCTCTTCTGCCCTTCCTCTTACTCCTTCCTGTTCCAGTCTTTGCGCAAGTTCCTCCCACCATGGATTTCACAGTTTCTGTTTCTAACAAAGACTTGATATAACTGAAGGTAAAGTTCAAAGGCACTTGAATAAGCTGAAACAAGGAGCTAAGTACTTGAATAACTGAAACGGGGAGCAAAGTATTCCTTTGCTTGCCATTACACCTGTGGGTGGGGAAGACATATTAGAGAGGACAGAAAAGATATATGTTTTGTTTTTGTTTTTAGTCAGGAGATGGGCTTTTAGCTGAGATTTGAAGGAAACCAGGAGGTAGAGATGAGAAGAGACAATGTTTCAGGTATGGGGAATAATCAGTGTAAAGGCAAGGATTTGGAGTGCTTTTTTCTAGGAACAGCAAGGAGGTTAGATTCACTCAATTATACAGTAGATGGAGATGAGAATTATACAGGAGATGGAAATGTAGGAAGGGCAAAGACTATGAAGGGCTTTAAATGCCAAAGAGGGCATCTTATATTTGATCCTGGAAGCAATAGGGAGCCACTAGAGTTTATTGGTTAGGAATGTGATGTGGTCAGACCTGTGATTTAGGAAGATTGCTTTGAGTTCCTTGGAGGAAGGCCTGGAGTGGGGGTGGACTTGAGGCAGTCGGGCCAATCAGAAGGCTATTGAAATAGCCCCGGTGTGAGGTGAGGGGAGGCCTGTAGTGTCAGAGTACAGAAGGGAACATAGATGTTTAGAGGTGTGAAGGTAGAAACAATAGTAAGTAACACATTGGATGTGGTGAATGAGAGAGTGTGGGGAGTGGACTGGAAGAGTAGCAGTGTCCTTGACAGCAATAGGGTCATTAGGAAGAGGGGTGGGTTTGGGGGGAAAGACAATGAGTTTTAGAAGATGTCTACGAGACTTTGAACTTGAGATATGTTATTTGTCCTTCATTTTCAAATGTGACCAGCCACAGGTGATGCCTTGACTTCTGTGCGAATCAGATTTAAGTGAGGCAGTGTTGCAGATTCATTGGCTTCACTCTCTCTTCCTGAGTCATTGAAGTCCAGTGTAGCAATGGCTTGGGATTCAGTGGATGATCTTGGCCTTTTCAATGTCCGATCAAGCTCTAAGCGCTCCACAGTATCTGCTTCAGCCACCTTTACAGGAGAGCAGCTTCAGTCCAGTGATGAAGTCAGCACCCAGGCTAGAGAGTGAGAGCAAGAGAAGGCCCTGGTTCTAAGTCCTGCTGTTTGCCCAGGTGCTCTGAGTGCAGACAAAAACACGTTTCCTGCATTCTAAGAGGGGAGATAACATGCAAACAGCTCTGTATGTGAAAGATATCTATCTGTCTATCTAGATATACAAATATATTTTTCCCTTCTCCCCTGAGATTCCCAGTTTTATATTATATATTATATATGTAGACAAAGTAGATATCAAATTTATACTTTATACTGCACATTTTATATAGTATAAATCTATATATACAATGATATACTATTATATATTATAACTATAATATATGATAAATAATATATCATATGATATAATATATAATGTACCATATTGTGTATGTGCTATATACAGTATGTATTATATATAGTGCTATATACAGTATCATATACATACACACGTGTATTTACACACACACAATTTAAATGGTAGGTAGTCTCTGAATAAACTACTAGCCTTAAGAAAGGCCAAATAAGAAAATTCTTCCCAACAATTAAAGCTGACCAGAAATGGACTGGGTTGCTTTGGAAAGAAGTTCCCTGTCATTTGATGTCTATATGGATGCCAAGTGGCTGCTTGTAGAGCAGGATTCATACATTATATATGGGTTGCACTATCTGATTGGTCTCTCACAGCTAGGCATTGGGGAGAAAAAGGCAGTCTCAGTCCTTACCCTTGAGGAACATACAGTCTAGTCCAGAGATGGGGAACCTGCAGCCTTGAGGTCACATGTGACCTTCTAGGTCCTTGGGTGCAGCCTTTTGACTGAATCCAGGTTTTACAGACAAAGCCTTTTATTGAGGGGATTTGTTCTGTAAAGTTTGGATTTAGTCAGAGGTCCACACTTGAGGACCTAGAAGACCACCCGTCTCTAGTTCCCCACCCCTACTCTAGTCAGTCAGTCTGTTAACCTTTATTAAGTGCCTGCTACTTTTCAGACACTACTAAATACTGGAGGTACAAAAATAAAGGCTAAAGACAGTCTCTGCTCTCCAGAAGCTCCCACAGGGGAAGACAACATATAAAAGAAGGCTGCAGAGGGATGGGGAGTGTGGAGGGCATGATGAAAGTCTGAAGCAGCTCTGTCAAAATTGCTGCTCTGGGTACCCTCCTTAAATGGAGGCCCATGCTCCAAGCCGAGGGAGGGAGGGGCCACGGCTGGGAGGACTGAGGAGGTGTGATGAGATGACATTCTGAAGGGCATGATGAAATTTGGATGATCTCAGAGGGTGGGAAATAATCTGGTGTGAAGGGGAACAGCATGGATATATGTAAGTATATAAGAAACATGGAGCAGATTCAAGGTCATCTTGGGGGTGGGGAGTGGGGAGTAGGGTGCTAGCTAACAGACAAGAAAAAGGCTCTTTCAGAAGATGAAACTTGGTCTAGAAGAAAACCAGTGACTGACTCTTTAAGAGGTAGAGAGATGAGGGTTGAGAGCATTCTATGAATGGGGGAAAGACAGTTCGAAGGCACAGGGAGATGGATGGAATATTGCATGTGAGGAGCTGCAAGAATTCTTTTTTTTTTCTTTTTGGAGGGGGGAGGTCGGGGCAATTGGGGTTAAGTGACTTACCCAAGGTCACATGGCTAGTAAGTGTTACGTGTCTGAGGCTGGATTTGAACTCAGGTCCTTCTGACTCCAGGGCTGGTACTCTATTCACTGCACTGCCTAGCCACCCCAAGAATTCTTGGTACCATAGAGTCCAAGATTTCTGCATGGTCATTTGAGAAAATCAAACCCTGTTTTTTCCAGGCAAAGTTGGAGAGAGAATTGGGCTGGTCAGAAGAGGCTTAGCTCATATTAAATGAGTAGAGTTTAAGCTCTCTGTTTAGGGTGGGCCTTGGCCTTGTTCCTAAAAGGAACTAATTAATTGGCTAATGAATAATCTAATCAGTGAGGTGGTAAACTCTTGGGTAGAATGGGCTGCGATTTAGTGCTACTAAGTAAGTTGGGAGGATTGTCATGCTCCTACCTAAAGCTTTGTGGAGGGGATTATTGGGTTGCTTTGTTGGGTACCTAAGATATAAGAGATGCACCAACCTTTGGAAAGACATGGAGAATGTAGGAAACGGAAACAGCTGGAGTGTCTGCAGGCTGAGGAGCCACCCTGACCAAGTAAGACCAGTGGATCCCAGTTTGGGCTGTGAGTGAACTGAAGTGTTTAGGGAGGGATGTGGGAACACCAGGGGAGAAAGGCAAATTTGCTGCTGTGAGAGAATTCATTCACTTACTTTGTGTTGGATATTACTCAGTTTTTGGAATATTCCCTTCTAGTTCTTGGAAGTGGAAAGTCCAATAGGATATATTTCCCAGGTTGAGGGTATATATTTTCATTTCATATATTTCCCCAGTTTTCCTTTCTTTTTCTTTTTTTTTTTTTTTGGAGGGGGATTTAGGGTTAAGTGACTTGCCCAAGGTCACACAGCTAGTGTTAAGTGTCTGAGGCCCATTTGAACTCAGGTTCTCCTGATTCCAAGGCTGGCTGCCCTCCCAATTTTATTTTCTAAAAAATTTTATTATTAAGAATCTGACACACAACAAACATGATTGTATGAATGCATTCCCTCTTTAGAATCCCTGCCTTCCTTCAAGGCTCCTCTCAGTTGCTACCTATGACATGCAAGCCTAATCCTGACCTAATACTTTCCCCCTTCTGGAAATGACCATGCATCCATTTTTTATTTACTTTTCTGTGTGCTTGTTTCCCCAATGACATGTGAATTTTTTTTTTAAAGCAGAGCTGTTTTAATTTTTTACTTTGTATGATTAGTATCTTGGATTTAGTGGCCTTTAACACAAAGGCTAGTTGAATCAATTAACCAGTGAGTCAAAGTCATAAACATTTTTTTTTTTTGCTTTTTGGAGGGCAATTGGGGTTAAGTAACTTGCCCAAGGTCACACAGCTAGGTTTTTGTTTGTGTGTGCGTTAAGTGTCTGAGGCTGGATCCGAACTCAGGTCCTTCTGACTCCAGGGCCAACGCTCTACTCACTGCGCCACCTAGCCTCCCCAGTCATAAACATTTTTAAAGGATTTATTAGTTTCCAGGTACCATGTAGGTGGCAGTGAATAAATAGAGCACCGGCCCTGAAGTCAGGGGGTCCTGAGTTCAAATGCGACCTAGCCATGTGACCTTTTTGGGCAAGTCATTTATCCCTAATTGCCCTGCTCTCCCCTCCAAAAAAAAAAAAAAAAAGCAAAAATATTTTAAAAATTAAAAAAAAATGGGCAGCTCTGTTCCCCCCCAAAACAAACAAACAAACTAACAGCCCAATCCCTACCCTTGAGGAGTTTACAATCTAACTGGGAGGCAGATAACATGAGGGTGCTCTATTCACTATGGTAAATAAAATGAAATTTTTAAAGAACATTTCCATATACAAAAAGAGGATTCTGTATGAAACAGTGAATCTCCATTTCATACTGCTTGCTTTTTGAAAAACAAAATATATAATAAATTACTCACAGTACTCTCAAAATTGTCTTGATTGTGCTGGACTTCTGAACTTCTCTTTGGTGCATTTTTGAGAAAAAAAGAATTTCAGTGACTTCATTTATTTATTTTTTTGGCATCACTATTATTAATTCAACTTTGGAGCTCAGGCTCTGGAGCTCTTTACTGGGAATGGGTTCCCCATTTCTGGGTGTCTCCAATCCACTGGTCCCACACTCAACAATCCTCCAACCTGCCTAGCGTCCGGACACCACCCCCACCCCACTCTCCATAAACTTTTGCTTGGAGCACAGAAATCTGTGGAACCAAGAAATGAATTAAAATGTAAAAGCTCTTCTTAAATCTCCCAGTGATTTTATCCTAGTTATTACCTTTGTTTCTGGAAAGGGTGTGTTGATCCATTGATTGTTCCTTGGATAAACTTATCTTCCTGGTGAATCCTTAGGCCTAAGCCCCCTGGCTATCAGTTTCTGGATTGTTGGATTGTTTCATCTGGTTAGAATATGTACTCCTTTGGGTCAAAGATCTCATATTTATTATTTGTTTCACCAGGGGTTAGCAGAGTGCTTAGCAACATAATATATCCTTTAATAAATGTTTTTTCATTCACTCATTAAAGGGTCTATGTAATATGAGTTGTTATGTTGCCTATACCTGCTAGAAAACTAAAGTAGTAAAAAGACTATTGATTAGGAGTTAAAAGACCGAGTTACTTCTATCTTTGTGACCCTGGGCCAGTAATTTCATTTCCTAGAGATTCGTTTTCATCATCAGTCAGATGAGAGGTTAAGTAACCCTTCCAGTTCCCAATCCTATGATTTAGGTTAGTATTCTGGTTTTTCTGGGCCAATGATCTCCATAATCTAAGGTTGCCATATCCAATAATTATTTGACTGGGACTCTTCCCCTTCTCCTAAAAGGGCTACCAGGCATCAAACAGGATACTCCCTTATCTCAAAATAAAAATTCAATTAAACAAAAAGGTTTTTAGGATTTAGGATGGAAAGGCAACTTAAGAGCTCACTTTATTAAAAGGATTGCTGAAGCCCTGAAGTTGTTACTGGTAGCACCCCTTG
This sequence comes from Gymnobelideus leadbeateri, assembly GCA_011680675.1. Classification (NCBI taxonomy): domain Eukaryota; kingdom Metazoa; phylum Chordata; class Mammalia; order Diprotodontia; family Petauridae; genus Gymnobelideus; species Gymnobelideus leadbeateri. The sequence goes on from WOXC01008144.1 coordinate 534,531, forward strand.
CTTCTGTATACAAGGAAAAAAGACATTAGCTCTTGTTCATAGTGGGGCTTAGTTAGACTATATTGAAATCAAGATAGGGTCCGGGTCCTTTTTGTCCAGATTCTAAGGAATAATGGAGCATGTGTGACATCCAATCTCTAGGGGCCCTGTCCAACCTGAAGGTTCAGTTAAGACTGTGGTAGGAGTCAGGAGGACCTGAGTTCAAATCCTGCCTCAGACACTTAACACACACACACAAAACTAGCTGAGTGACCTTGGGCAAGTCACTTAACCCCAATTGCCCTCCAAAAAGCAAAAAACAAAAAAAGGTGATTAGATTTAGGGGCTATCAGAGTTGTCTTAAGCTCTCACACTTTATAATTCCTTCCTTTGTGCTTCAGCTGTTCTTTACAAAAAGTGAAAGTTTATGTTTATAATGATGACCTGGAGGTGCCTTGTTAGAGCCTAGGATCATACCTTTAGAATTGGGCAAGACCTCAAAGGTCATCATTTAGTCCAACCCCCTCATTAGACAGGAGAAACTGAAGCCCAGTCAGGTGCTCCAGAAATCACTTCTGAATAATCAAGAAATGCTCAGTTATGTTCAGTATAGTTTTATTGTTGAATAAATAAACGCATCTAATTGCCGAGTCCAGCATTTCTTTGAAAATCAAACCCTGCTTCTGTGTATTCATGATAATTCTTTGTCTACCAGCCAATAATTGTTGTGTAGTCAGAGGACAGAGGGAGCATCAGTTCAGCCACCAAATCCTCTTCCCGACTTTTCTGGAGAAACTCAATTTTGCTTTAGTTTATTTTTTTTTTTTTAAGTTGAAAAGAATTGGAATTTCAGAAGAAATTTGGAAGAACCAGAGAATTTCAAATATCCCACTCAACAATGGCCTGTCTTCTTCCTCTGGATTTCCATATTGATTCTCTAGAGGAGTGTCCAGTGTCTTTATGGAAGCACAGAATTGATTAGAAACTGTCTAGTTCAGGGGTAGAGAACCTTTGGCCTCCCCTCGAAGCCACATGTGGCCCTCTAGGTCCTCAAGTGGGGCCCTTTGGATCCTGTAAGGACCTAGAGGACCACATGGGGCCTCAAGGCCTAAGGTTCCCCACCCCGGGTAGTTTAGTCCTCTCATTTTATTGACATGGAAACTGAGGCCCCATAAGGGGAAAGGCCCCAAAGTACATGAATACTAAAGTGGCTCTAGGACTGGACCCAGGTCTTAGTTCAAGTTCCTGTGTTCCCCAGAAAATGTGTCTCTAAGGTGCCACTTCCTATGGGAGTTCTTTCCTAGGATTTAGTACTAGAAATAACTGCTCATATTCATATAGCACTTGAAGGTTTTGCAAAGCATTTCACAAACATGACCTCATTTTTATCTTCACAACAACCCTGGACAGCTGGTGCTATTACCCCCGAGGAGGTAACCAAGGGAGACATTGGTCAAATGACTTTCCCTAGGATCACACAACTGTTAGGTATCCGAGGCAAGATTTGAACCAACTTTTTGTCTCCTACCCCAGTGCTCTTAAACCACCACTCCAATTAAGTGGAAAAGACGATAGAAACCACCATTGAGAAAACTGAAGCATAAAAAAGAAAATTAAGTAATTTGTCCAGGATCACACACAATTAGTCGCATACAAGTCCCGACTGAATCCGGTGCCCTTACCATTATAACACATGGCCTTAGCCTGATTCCCCCCAACCCACCCCCTACTTCTTCCTACTTTCCTTCTAGAAAATGACTTTATTTATACTTTGTATTTACTTGTTTTTATAGCATTCATCTTTCCTCCCCTGCCCTACCAGAACTTAAGCTGCTTGTGGGAAGGGCATGTTTGTTTTGTATTCCCTGGTGCCTTTAGGGACTTAATATCTATTTGTTGAATTGGTAATCCAAATCATGGATTGTTTTCAGGTGTTATAGTCCCATCTCAGGGAGCTCCTGTTTGGTAGAAATTGTCCCAGCTAAATTATGGTGTCAGAAACATAAGTAGTCATCATAGCCTCTGGCTTCTTGTTGTTAGGTTTGAGGTGAATATGCTAGAACTGATCCCTTTGACAATCTGGAGAAACCTCATGAGTCCCTTCCTAGAATATTTGTTACTTGCATTTATATTGAAAGGGAAAGCTAAATTTCAGTTATAGGTTAGTGAAAATAAAGATGTCATTTTCCCCCATCTAAGTTCACAGCTAGACCTCTTGACATCTATTCATAAGAGTGGGGAATGTCTGTGGGTACCAGATTAAAGGATCCTTGTTCTATAAGGCCCGGCAAACATCTAATTTAAGAAGGTTCTCCCATTCCTGGGGGTTCTGGGCGGGGGGAGGTAAAGAGAATTGATAAGCATCTGGAGGATTTTTAATTAGAAAGCCTGCATATCGTGCCTAGTGAGGGGCAGAAGTCATTGGTATATTCCTGATTAGGCAGCCTGATTAGTCAAGGTCAGCTCTTTGAGCCAGTCTCCTAGGCCTCTGGAACATGGGCTAATAGTGAAAGGCAGAATTGAAGAGAGAAGGATTTCTCTGGCAGATCTGTGACCCAGGCAGACAGGAGTGGGAGGAGGGAAAGGCAGAGTGTGTGTTTAGGGGGTAGTAATAGTAATGGTCAGATAGGCTCCCTTCCTTAGCTATATATATATATATATATATATATATATATATATATACATACACACATATATACACATACATACATATAATATATATGTATTAATGTATACATATAATTAACACATTGCTTACTTTGGTTGTTCTCTCCAGTTCTTTAATTCTCAGTTTTCTGGTTATGCTTTTATTGTGGGTCTCATTTCTGAATTGTTCTTTTTACTCTCAGATCTACTCCTCCACATTTACTGATTTGGCTCCCCTCCCCAACTCTGTGTCCACACTAGGCAGAATCTTGTGATAGGCAATGAGAGAAGAGAAATAGAGTCAGGGAAATGGTAAATAATGAGGAAGAAACCAGTGAAAGCCTTCTTCAGGCTCTAGGTAATGGCCCCAGGAGGGATGGCTCTGGACAGATAACTGTATCTGACATGGTATCCTTCCACCAGTTATGGTTTTGGCATGGTACTTAGTAATAGTGTCTGACCTTTGGAGAAATTATCCAGAACCAACCCTAGGGACTAGGGCATTAACAACAGGGACTTGCTTGGCAAGTCACACATCCCTGGGGATAGGTGTGTGTTGAGTTAATTAAATGAACATTTCCTAAGGATTTAACAGGGTACTATGTTAGGCACTGGGGAAGATGCAGTTTACAAAGACATGGTTCCTACCCTGATGGACATTATATTCTAGATTGGAAATAATATGATAAACACCTAGCTATAGTATACAATGTTATGTGACAAATATATTGCCACATGCTAAGTCCATAAGAACAGGGTTTGGAAAAGATGCTATGAGAATATACAGATGAGAGAGATCCCTTTGAGTTGATTTTGGGGGTCAGTGGAGTTGACATCTTGTTAGGTTTTGGGAATAGAAGTGCCCCACAAACCAGTAATCTGTGGAGATTTGGTCCATGTGTAGCAAAGCTGTGGTCACTCTGAGAGGCTTGAAAAGGTGAGTGATGGAGGGAGGAAGTAGGATGTTAGGTAGGATGGTCCAGAGCCCTGGTACAGAGGGAGGCCACAGAAACTCCCCTGTGCCTGATTCCATAGCACACTTTACTACTTCTCCTTCTTGAGGCAGACCATGTTTGGGTTTGGGAAAGATTGGACATTAGGACATATTCTGAAGTGGTAGTTAGAGGAGAAATAAAATTGATATTGGTGATGAAGGTGGCGATGACCTCATCTCCATCTTTTGTTTTGACCTGGCTGTATCCCATGCATGGAAAGTACTCCTTCCTCATTTGCCTCTTGGAATCCCTGGTTTCTCTTAAGACTCAGTGGTCTTTTACTTGAAACCTTTCCTGATTTCCACCCTTTCTCCAGCTGCTACTGTGCCCTCCCTTCCCCCCTCCATCACATCTATGCCTCTGTTTATACACATATATATTTATCTGTGCACATGCATGTATATACATGCACACATATGTGTCTATATGTGTGTGCATACTTATTAACTCTCCGTTAGAATGTAATTTCCTTGAAAGTAAGGACTGGCTTTTAACTTTCTTTGGATCCCCATCACCTAGTAGAGCCCCTGGCACTAAAAAGCATCTAATAATGAATTTTCCTCCGGGAGGTGGGTGTTATTATTATCTCTTTTACATTTGAAGAAACTGAGGCAGACAAAGGTTAAATGACCTGCCCAGGGTCCCACAGATGGTAAGTGTCTGAGATTTGAACTCAGATCTAAATGCCTGGGCTTCCTAAGTCTGGGCACAGAGCCCTATCCACCATATTAGCTATTGCTTACTATTGATGTACAAGGCCCTTTGCTAGGGACTGCGCATACAAAGACAAAAAATGAAATAGTCAACTAGAAGAGGATACAAAAGAAGTGAATGCAAAATAATTTCAAGAGGGAGAATGCTGATATATAGTGTGGGGATCAGGAAAGGTCTTCTGTAGGAGATGACACTCTAAGAGAGGTGGATATTGAAGAAAACTAAACTTCCATGAGGGAAGGAAGGGATAGTATTCCCAACATTTGACTCTGTGGAACTGATGGACTTTAAAAAATTTTATTTATTTACTTTTAGTTTACAGCATTCAGTTCCATCATCCCTTGAGTTACAGATTTTCTCTCCCTCCCTCTCTTTCCCTTCCCCCCCATGGCGACATGCAATCTGATATAGGTTCTACAAGTACCTTCACATTAAACATTAGTCAGGTTGTAAAGAAAGTTATAACCAATGGAGTAAACAGTGAGAAAGAAGGAAGAAACAAAACAAAACACAAAAGAAAGAGCAAGTAGTTTGCTTCAGTCTGCATTCAGACTCCCAAACTGATGGATTTTTAAGGTCAATAAATGAGGGTTTTAACTTTGGTCCCTCTGACTTGATCCATAAGGGCTAGTCTTTTCTCATTGTCTTTCTTTCTGGGAAGCATCCGGGCAGGGCTTTTGGTTTCCATGTAGCTCTGGGATATGGACAAGGAAGGCTATTTCCAGAGACCCTCTCTCAGTGGAGAGGAGCATTTCTGCAGGTACTTAAAATTTTTTTTACCTTCTTACAACTTGCCATAGGACTTGTTTAACAGTATCTAAATGCATCTGCATACACTAATAAGGGAGGGAGCAGGGAATTGGGAGATAGAGGAAATCTGAATTGGAATTACGACTAATTGACAGTGCACTGGGCAAGCTATATTAGGAATTGATAAGGGAGAAATCTCTTGTGACCAATTGAAAGCTTTTTGTCAAAGAAGAGGTTAATATGTAACTTGCCCACCTGGCATGCATGGTATTGAAGTGGTAGTGAGTTGGAAATATTTTATAGCATTTTCCCTGATTTCTAAGGACTTCAAAACCATAGTAATTTCCTCACATCTGATGCAAATACTGATTCTGCCCTGGCAGCTCTAAGGCTCCTTTCCACTTTTTTATGTGATTATATTTACAAAATCCAAATTGAAAAGATATAGACTAGATTTCCTGAAAGTATTAATCAGTCAACATTTATTAAGCACCTACTGTATGCCAGACCCTGTCCTTGGCTGCTTGGGATACAGATGAGAAAAAGATGGCCCCCTTTGTTCTTGAGGAGCTTACAATCTGATGAGTGAAAACAAGACACCACAGGAAACTGAAAATCAGTGTGTTGTGGTTGGGGGGGGGGGTTGTAGGTCTCTCCTCCCCTACTCCCCCCAGCATACCTGCATGATACCTGACATGGTGTTCTTCGGAGTTAAGCCAAGCTGAGCTGCTGATAGAAAATGGAGTCATGTGTCCTCTAAAAAGGAAGGCTTTGGGAGGAATTTAATGCTCGGACCTTTATCCCCTCTAATCAGAGAGAAGCTACTAAGGGTGAGTTGAGAAGGTGTTGAGTATCAAAATCTCAATAAATCTGCATGGGGATAAGATTTCTGGTGATCAGCTTATCGTGGATAGGGTATGGTGTTGCAACGAATCAAAGCTATGCTGAACTGCTGATGGAAAATGGAGTGCTGTAGTTTTCTGTTACTATAATCAGGGTTAGGGAACATTCACAAAATACCATCTCTGTATTAAAAATCTCAAATAGAACTGACTTACAGTACTGCACATTACCACTAGGTGCTGCTGTCTTAGAATAGTATGTATCAACTCCTACCCTAAATATGCTTTAAGTTTGAGGCTTTGGGTTATATCATATTTACAGTGTGCTATACAGTTTAAAAAAATGCTTCATTCCTTGTATTATCAAATTAGTCATTCAGAATTCAGTATATTGTGTTTGCTTTGGCCTGAGGTGGGTACGACCTTAAATAAGGTAATATCCTACCTGTAAGAATTTAATAATTTAGAAGGGAAGATAAGACATAGACATAAGTAACTTACACTGAAGATAGAATATGATAAATGTATATGAGTAAAGTGATTACACTGGGGGATACCAATCATTGATTTTAATTTTGCTTTATCTTGTACTGGGGCCTTCTAAAGTCCTTGGATTGACCAGTCTCTTATAAAACTTATGCTATGGCATGTATAAGACTTAAGTCAGCTAGATTCATCTGGAAGTCCTTCCCTGTGCCTGGAATGCTTTTTTCCTCGCTAACAAGCATATAGCAGTATTCTTTTGCTGGTTTGCCTCCTGGATAGGAATAGTTTGATCTTAAGAGACAGCAGAAGATTAAATCAGGGGTGTATTCCTGAAAGAGGATTTTTCTCTTGGGCTTAGGTTGTTCTAGTTCCCTGTAGTTGTTCAAGGCTAGGGTGGGTCACAAATTGTGTTCTACCCAAGGACTTAGGGAGCTGGTGTCATTGACCCTAGAAGTAGGGGGCAGCCTTCATTGGGGCCCTCAGAACCATCTTCTGTCAGCTAGAGCCGTTGGTGGCATCCGGGCACCTGGCCCCAGCCAGGCTGTTTCTCTCCCATCATGGTATCCCCTCCCCCTTGACATGGTCATTTATCAAAAGGCAATCATAGGAGCCATACATGTATGACGTTGGTGGTTAGCCATATTTCACAAGAAGTGGGGGCCTCCAGAGAGGCTGACAGGCCACATCTGTTTTGGGCTGTGTCGGAGGAAGGGAAGATCATGGGGAGGTTTATGTAACCGATTGTGCAAACTTTGAGGGCTGCTGGCTGCTGGGTACTGGTTTCTGACTTCCGGAGTGGGCGCATCAGGGCAAGGGGGAAGAAAGAAGCTGTCGCCTTGGATTCCTGATTTGCCCACTCTGGCCACGGAGTGGGCTACTTGGGGCACCCTCCCCACCAGCTGTCTACCCTGCTTTCTACTAGATCGACACCTGCCCTGGTACACCGAACCAGTCGATGGGGCCACAGCACTACAGGAATGGGCCAGTCATGGAGTCTTTCTGTCTAGCAGGCAGGTCTCTACAAAGGGAAATACGGGGTGATATCTGCTGCCGGATTTAGGGAGCACGTTCTACTGTTGGAAGGGGGCAGTGGAAGGGTGAAAGGAGCCTGACTGTAGAGTACATATGAAGAATATAAAGGGCAGGTACAAAGAGGAATTCAGTAGGATAGCAACCACTCTGAGTTTTTTTCTTTTCCTTTAGATTTGCTTTAAGCCTAACTTAGAAGGAAAGAATTTCCAGGCTTGCTAGCACTTGTAGTAGCCTGCAACATTCTTAGAAGCTTTTCCTACACACATTGGAGGGTAAGAGCCAAGGGCTCTTGGGCTGTTGGAAGTAATATCCCAGTCCAAGTACGGTTCACCTTTGTTCTCCCTTTAAGCCTGATGTCTTTTATTTATTTATTTAGGCTCAGTCTCATTTCTTTAAGCCTTGAGCTGATTCATAGGGTTGCTCAGGTCCACCCCTGGGGGTTCCCAGAATGGGAAAGAATGGGAAAGAGGGGGATCCTGGGAAAGAGGAAGTTCCAGTTAGACCCTTGAGGGGGTACCAATAGCCATCTCCAACAGGCATACCTGGTATTGCTTTTTAGAGAAATGTTTCTGTGTAGCTAGCTTTGTTGAGGGGAGTAAAGGAGGGGTTAAAGGAGCTATAGAGGAAGGTGTGGTCAGTTGGGGGTAAAGAGAGGGCAGGAGTATGGTCAACTTTTCTCTCTTTATGTTTTCCTTTGCATTTTTATTTCATGCTCAGCAAAAGGGTCATGCAGCCTGACGCCAAGCCTGTTTGCCCCGCCTTCCCTGATTAACCAAACCACTTCTGCATCTGCTGAGGCTCTCCCAGGGAAATGACCTACAGACCCAGCAGCTAGCTCATTAGCAGGTTTCAGATGCCCCCTTTCCCACCCTGGCCAAAGGGCAAGCTTGCCTTCTCCCTACAGCTTGATTAAAACATACCGACCATCCAAGAACAGAAGAGTCCCTGTTCCTTTTGTTGGGGGAGGGATGGAAAGAGAGTAACGGCTTATGTTGAAAGTCCTTACCAAATTCTGTTAGGTTTGGTGGTAGGAACCAGTGTGCCCCCCTCCCTTCCTGGCCTGACCTTTCAGCCCCTAAATACGGGCATTCAACAAAGGTCTGTCTGTTTCTAAGCCTCCAGCTTTCTCTCTCTTCTCCCTCATTCCCAATAATTTCTACTTTCACCTCTATATAGACAACTCCTACATCTCTTGACCTCTCTCTAGAATTCTTGATTTCTATTTCCAGCTGGCTACTGGACATTTTTACTATTCAGTACCAACCTGCGCTTATAGAAGGAGGGAATTGGATTAATCTTTTTTTTTCTTTAACATGAGAAGTCATGCAAAACATATTTCTGAATTAGCTATATTGTAAAAAAGCAAGAAAAATAAAGTAAAAAAAAACAATATGCTTCAATTTTTATTCAGAGTTTATCAGTTCTCTTACCAGAGATGGATAGCATTTCATCATGAGTTCTTTGAAATTGTTTTGGATCATTGTATTGATCAGAGTAGCTAAGTATTTTGCATTTGATCATTGTTACAATATTGTCGTTACTGTATACAAAGTTCTCCTGGTTCTGTTCACTTAACTTTGCATCAATTCATGTAAGTCTTCCCAGGCTTTTCTGAGACTTGGACCAATCTCTTCCCATTCTGAAATGTCATACTTTTGATGAGTATAATTAGAAAGACTTGAGGAATTAGGAAAACTTGAGATTATATTCTGTGTGATTCTTTATAGGTAAGTCATTTTATCTCTTTGAGCCTTGGTTTTCTCTTCTGTAAGATGGATATAATAATACTTATATTGCCTGCCTCACAGGGTTGTGAGAATAGCGTTTTGTATCCCTTAAAATACTAGGGAAAATAGTTTCAAAGCTACCTCCTCCAGTGATTGCTTCCCTTTTTTACCTCTGCTGGAAGGCATCTTTCTTTCCCTCCTCTGGGTTCCTATGGCACATAGTTTGTATCTGTCAGATGGTACTTGGACTGCCTCTGTTGCATACGTGCCTCATCCCCACCCCCCACTAGATTATAAATTTGGTGAGTGCAGGAATAATGGCTTGATAATATATTCCCTTTCCTCTAGCGGTCTTCTGCCTAGATTATTACTTTGAATATGGTCTGTGCTTAATAAAAGGTTGTTGAATGAATAAATGAAGAAAGTTGGAGTCTCCCGGAAGCTATCTCCCCTTCCCAAAGCCTCTTTGCCCTTGGCTTGCTAAAGTGGTCTAAGTAGGATGTCCTGCTATGTAAGCTCTGAAATATTGCAATATATGGCTTATGTGATCATCTCACCATTTCATCCCTTCTTCCCTGTCCCCCTAATTTCAGAAAGGGTAAGTCTCCCGTAGCCTTGCTCAATAGAACTAATAGGACTTACCAAGGAAAAGTGTTTGGGGGGTAGGGGTGGGGGATTGGTGGCTTCAGACGTGAGAGTTAGTTAAGAAAGCTTGATCGAGTTAAGAGTTGATTGGTATTTGGATAGATTTGATAGAATGTGCTAGATGGGTGAAGAAACTATGAGGATAAAAAGAAAGGGAGATTTCCCATCCATTGGGACAGGTGCTACTCCAGAGAGGCTGGAGCAACGATGGGATAGGGAGGGTGGGAGGGGAACTCTTGAGTTAAACTGCCTTAAACCTGCTGCCTAACCCTGACTTCTTTCTCCATCCTTCCCCATTCAGGTGAGGCCTTCCTGGGTGGGTTTGTGGCCAGCGGACTAGGGACCTCCTCCACACCCCATGGAAGCCCTGCCCCTTTGCCCTCTGACCTTCCCTTCCGGTCACCTACCCCCAGCAACCTGCAGATGGTGCAACTGTGGGCCGCCCACTCCCATGAAGGTAATGACCTGTCCTGAGGTGGAGTGTCAGTATTCCTCCTCTCCCCATCTTTCCTAGGCTGAGGGGGCAGAGTGGGGATCATTGTTCTCCTGGGATCATGAGGCATCTTGGAGGCCAGAGAAGAAGTAGGGGAGCCAGCAGAGGTGGGGAGGGGCTCAGTACTAGAAAGCAGTGCCTGGCAATCAAAGACACTGGGCAATTGAAGATAGAATGGAATCGCTATCTCCTGGGATTTCATAGCTGTTGAGTCTTTTGAGTCATGTTTCCTTTAACCAGAGGGCTGGGAATGGGGGCAGGGGAGGACTTGAGCGGAATGAAGAGCAGGAAGGGGTGTTCCCTGATCCCCAGTAGTAAGCAGGTTTGGCTCTGTTCTCTGTGATGTTGACCATGGCTGAGTGTTCTCTTTCTCAGACCAAAAGCCATCCTCAGGCTAGGAGAAAAGCCCGAGGGGAGCAGATTTATCAGGATTTCTCTCTGGCTTTTCTCACATTTTCTTGATTCTGCCATTCTCAGTCCAGTACTGAACAAGAGAGTCAATGTGGTGTGATAGAGACAGCCTGAAATCTGTACAGCTTGGATTCAAACCCAGTCTGTCTCTTTCCCTCTCTCTCTCTTCTCTCTGTCTGTCTCTGTCTCTCTCTTTCTCTCTCTCCTCTCTCTCCCTCCCTCTCTCCCTCCTCCACTCTGTCTCTCTCTTCTCTCTCTCTGTCTCTCTCTCCTCTCTCTCTTCTCTCTCTGTCTTTCTCTCTCTCTCTCTCCTCTCTCTCTTCTCTCTGTCTCTCTCTCCTCTCTCTCTCTCTCTCCCCTCTCTCTCTCTCTGTCACACACACACACACACACACACACACACACACACACACACACACACACACACACACCCCCTTGTCCAAATGATGGAAGCCCTCCGTGGCCCAGGTACTCTGAGATGATTAGTTGCAGAGATGGCACTGATCTGAATTAGGAGAGGGTGTTTCCTTACCTGGGAGCTCCTTACACACACCTATAAAATCACAAATCTGGACCAAAAAACATGGTCTGCAGAGTGCTTTACCTTTGTTTGGTGCTCTCTGCTGCTGCTTTTCCTTTCCTTTCCTTATATTCTAACCCCTTCCCCCCACCTAACACGGTTCTGGATAATCATCAGACTCTCAATAATAAATAATGAAGGAACGGCTGGCTGGCTGGCTGGCTGGCTGATTAGCAGGTCACCTAATGAGAGATAGGGAGTTTGGCCTGCACCTGATGAGGCTGTTTCCTTGTATAGAAGAACATAGTTCATGACCAGTTAACCCCAGGACCTCTGAATGACTGATTTTTGTTGGCTGACTCTTTCTGGAGGTTCTGGAATGGCTACAGGGCTATGTTCATCCCCAGCCCTGTTTTCCCTCTCACCAAGGCCTCCTTGTCCTAGCCTGAGTTCCTGCCACATGGACCTGGCATCTCCGAACCAGTGCCTCTGGGCTGGCATCTCTTAGGAAGGGGAGATTTGGTAGCATAGCTATAAGGAATCCAGGAATAAAGAGTTCTCAGAACCGAATTGCCATGGGGGTTAGGGAGGCAGCAATTCTGGATTTTGATAAAAAGAAAGCCCCTTGTGGTTATAAGTGGGGTGATCTGGTCAAGGAGGACAAGTTTCATACAGAGAAGAAGGTCTTCTAGACTCTTTTGGGGAAGGACAGTATCTCAGATATTTTCCCCAATCTACCCAACCTTTTTTGTTTCGTGAACCTTTTGGCAATTTGGTGAAATGTTGTGGATACCTTCTAGGAATAATGTTTTTAAAGGTATAAAATAAAATACATAGTATAAGAATGCAAACCAATTACATAAAGTTATCAAAATATTTTTTAAAAAACAAATTTATGGACCACAAGTTAAGAATTCTGCCTTAGCTGGTATAATGGAAAAGGGACATGGGACTAGGAGGTAGGAAGCTGTTTGTGCCTCAGTTCCAGACTCTTCCAGTTACATCTTTAGGTCTCTGTTTTCCTGATCTGTAAAACGGGTGTAATACTCGTCCTCCTTGTAATACCTATCATGTAGCTGTGAAGGAGCAAGTGAGAGAAACCATATTAAGTTACTTTAAAAACTCTGACTGGGATATAGTGTGGGGTGGTATTATTACTATTCCTGAGGTCAGGGAATGAATAAACTAATGGCATTCTCCAGGCCCATCTGAGTGGTCCAGTGGGCTAAAAAAAATCTGCTACCTCTCTGCTAACCTAGCCAGATGGGAGGAGTCCTCAGAAAGCAGTTTTCCCACCAAAGCTTTAATACTCATCCCTGAATTCATAAAGCACTTTACAGTTTTCAGAGCACTTTCACAAACAGGATCTCCTTTGCTTTTTCAGCAGCCAACGTTTGTTGGTGAGGGTGAGGGTGGAGGTGAGAAGATAAGGGGGAAAGGAGAAATTTTATTTGAACTGAATATTTCCAGCCAGGTTTTAAAGACAGCCTTGGTGTCCTCGTCAGCCCGGTGCCCCCACAAACACAGGGATGACAAGGAGCTGGAGGAAGAAGGGGGAACAGAAAGTGATTAGGGCTTGTCTCAGCAAGCTTCTAGGTCTAGGCCAAGCCACCCTCGAGGGAGTAACTCCTCCAAGCTTTCTTGGTTGCCACAGGGCCTGCTGATGAGATGTTGGCCAGCTCAGCAGGGATTCCTTTCCCTACATTTAATTTTAAGAGCAGGTGACAAAATGAGCTTTCCTCTGTGCCCACAGAATCAGTAAATTATTGAGCTTTGCCTTAAGGGTTAATATTTATGGCCGCCTGAGGTGTCTCTGGCAGAGAGAGCTGCTTGGCTGTGCCCTGGATATGTAAAACATAATGTGCACAGGCCCCAGTATGGAGCCCAGCTTCATAAATCTTTCCTTCTCTCCTAGTCTCGTGAGTTGGCCTTGTAGTTGGGGAGCTCAGGATGAAGCTTTGTGTGTGTGTGTGTGTGTGTGTGTGTGTGTGTGTGTGTGTGAGCACGTGCGCACGGGTACCCATGGTTTTTTCTTTTTAATATTTTCATTTAAAATTTTTGAATTTATTGAAATACTTTTTCAATGAATAATAACCTTTTTTTCTCTTCCTCCCCTTCTCTCTTCACTGGAAAAAAAAAGAAAAAAAACATGTTTGTAACTATTTTCAATGATTTTTTCCTCCTTACTCATTTACACTCTTCCCTGCCTATCTATGTTGTTTACCTTTGGTCTCTACACTTTAGAGGGGTACTTTCAGACATGCATTCCTTACTCACCAGCAGAAACTGATTTCCCAATGTTTTTTTTTTCCCATCTGGGATGCTCAAATGAACATTGTTGGCAAAGTGTGTGTGTGTGTGTGTGTGTGTGTGTGTGTGTGTGTGTGTGTGTGTGTGTGTGTGTGTGTGTGTGTGTGTGTGTGTGTGTGAGAGAGAGAGAGAGAGAGACAGAGAGACAGAGAGAGAGAGAGAGAGAGAGAGAGAGAGAGAGAGAGAGAGAGAGACAGGGAGAGAGACAGGGAGAGAGAGACAGAGACAGAGATAGAGACAGAGACAAAGACAGAGACAGAGAGAGAGAGAGTCAGTCAGTCTGCTAGGCAGGGATAGCTGGCCAGATGTAAAGTCAGAAAGTCCTGAGTTCGGAACCTGCCTCAGATACCCAACTAGCTTTGTGACTCTTAATCTCTGTCTGCCTCAGGCTATGATAATAGCAACACCTGCCTTCAAGATTCCTCCTGAGGATAAAATGAGACATTGGTAAAGTGCCCGGCAGACCTTAACCCACCCTATAAAGGCTGGCTACCCCAGCCTCAGTTCACATCCACCTAATACTACAAATAACAATAATAGTAACTAACATTTGTGAGGACTGTGACAGAAGCTGTCTCATTTGATCCTCCAGAGCAGCCCTTGGAGGAAGCACTAGAGTTCTTAGTGGGTTTGGGTTATGAGGAAACAAGTCCAAAGATCTTTAGTCTCCATTTTATAGAGGAAGGACCTTGGCCCGGCCCACAAGCATTGTAAAGTGGGAGCTGGGCCTTCCTGATCCCCAGTTCAGCACTCTTTCCAACCCCAAGCTGACAGGCTTTTCTCATTTCTTCTTCCTCTTCCTGATTTAGTCACCTCTCCCCTTCCCTTCCCCCACGTTTCTGGACCTCCATTCTTCAGCTGTAATTTAAGATGAATGGATAAAACAATCTCAAAGTTCCTTCTGGCTTTAGAATCTTTGGTTATTAACCCCGGAGAGAGATTCCCCAAAGGTCTGGGGGCAGTGTCCAGTCAAGGCCCCTGCTGATTCTGGTGTCCCAAGGAGTCAGGGGTTCAAGAGTGAATCTGCATCTCACAGTTTCCTTTTTTCCCCCCATGGTCATCATTATTTGCCTTGAGTGCTTTGCTAGGCCCTGTCTATAGGCAGCTGACTAGGTGATACAGTAAATGGAGCTCTGGGCCTGGAATTCCAAAGGCAAGCCTCAGTTCTGAGTCTAGCCTCAAACACTTACTAGCTTTGTGATGCTAGGCAAGTGGCTGCCAAGGTATCCCCATTTCAGGGTTGGTTATGAGAATCAGATGAATTAATATTTGTAAAGCACTCTGCAAACCGCAATGCCAGTATATAAGTGATGGGGATGTTTCACTTGGCCCTTCTGTCTTGTATTTCTGTAATACCTGCTTGTTCCCCTTTTAGAATGGAAGTTCCTTAAGGGTAGGGTCTATTTTTCTTCACCTCTGTACCTGTCTTACTGCAATGCTTGCCATTCCTTAGCTTTACTTCTTACCTAGTGGCCTGGTTTGGTCCCTTGGGCGGTGGAGGTTCATTTATATAGCTGGCCTGTGAGGTTTGCTTGTCTCCTCTGACCCTAGGGCAGGAGCTGGGAAGTGCTTGGGTCCTTGATTCAGGCCTGTTCTGACTGTTAGGATTTTTCACTGACTCGGTTATTCATTAAAGTCATACCCTGGGGCTCCCCATGGGGGCTACGAGTCACCTTGCCAAGCCCAAGGACCATGCCAAGCCCTTTCTTTGCTTTCTGTTGCTGTTCTCCCTGAGGCCCTTACCCTTGCAGCTGCCTCTGATTCCTTGATTTCTCCCCCCCTCCCCCACAAACTGGCCATGAGTGAGGGTCCCCCCCCCAGCAAGCTCCCCTCGGTGATTCCCAGGGCCTGAGCAGAAACAAAAGTCCAGCCTGTCAGGCCTTGCTTCTGTTGCCATGGCAGCGGCTGGGCCCAGGCCTGCCCTGGCCTTCCTTCCTCTCTGGAATGGAGGGGAGGCTTCCCCTGACCTTTGTCCTAGGTCACCCCACACCTTACTTCCCCCCTCCCCTTCTGAAGCCCCCTGAGGGATCTCTCCACCTCTTCCCTCGGTCTCCCCTCCAATTTCATTATTACCAGATGGCCTCACTGAGCCCTTAGCTTGACCTGGGAGGGTGGCTGGGCTGTGGGTGGAATAGGCAGGCTAGATGATTAAAGGCTTGGGAAATAAGTCCCTCCACAAAAGCCTGAAGGGGCTGGGATTATTTGACTGGGAAGACTCGGGGAGGCATTTAATCAAGGTCTTCGCCTGTGTGAAGGCCTCTCGGCCAGAGGGTGACCAGCTTTTGGCCATCTCCACCGGGGAAGGAACAAGAGGAGACAGGCTTAAGATGTAGTGTGAGGGATTTAGGCCACATTTAAGAGAGAGATTTCCCCATTGACGGCCCCTGAATCCTCTGAGTCCTGGCCCAGGGGGTGGTGGGCTGAGGAGAACGTTAGGGGAATTGGCTGCTTACCAGGGGTCTTTCAAAACAAGATGGCCTTCCCATCAGGTGTTCCCCATTGAAGGAGGAAAGTGGGGAGGGTGGGAGAGGAGAGAGAAGCCCTTTCTCTCAAGGTCTGTGAAACTCATTGATTGTCTCATAGGTGAATTCCCTGAAAACACTGATAATCTCCTGAAACGGGATGGGAGGAGAATTTGGGATAGTGGTGAGGGTGGACTATAGCTTCTGATATATAGCCTCTCCCCATCCCCCCCACATGCTGGCCAGAGGCAGTCTTAGAACCAAGAAGGCCTGGGTGCTTCTGACCAGGACTGGGCTATATAAACCCAGGCAAGTCACTGAACCCTTCCCTGCTCTGATGATAGGTTCTGCTCTGATAGTGCTTTGCTTCAGGGCTCAGCCCTGCTCCAGGCCACCCTCAACTCTGTTGTTGAGGGGATTTTCCTAAACACAGGTGGGATCTGACCAGGTAGTTCCCTGATTTAGTCCATTCCATTGGCTCCCTATTGCACCCAGGACAGAAATATAGAAATGCTCTGCTTGACCAAAGTGGCCCCTTCCCGTCTTTCCAGTTTTACCCTTTACTGCTCTTCTCTCCAGTTACTCACATAGGACTCTGACTACCTTCCTACTCTTTGCTGGTTCTCATGCTTGGAATTCCCTCCCTTTTCACCTCAGCCTAGGCTTCCCTGGCTTCCTTCAGGCCTCAGCTCAAATCCTGACTTCCACAAAAAAAGCCTTTTGGGTCCTCCCTAACTCTGGGGACTTCTCCATTTATTTCCAGTTTCTCCTGGGTGTAGCTTGCATGTAGTTTGTGTGTTGTTTCTTCTTAGACTGTGAGCCCCCTGAGGGCAAAAACGATTTTTCACCTTTATTTCTATCACCCCAGTGCTTAGCATATAGTACCTAGTAGCGGCTTGACTTGGTTGAGATTTCCTCATTTGGGAGTTCCCAGTGCTAATGAAAGAAGTTAGAGTTTCAGCCTCTGTCCTTACTCCTCTATATGCTGTTTGCACTGTTAAAATTTAAGCTTCTTGGGGGCTGTAATGCCAGTCCCTGTACAGTGCCTGGCATGTGTTTTAGGTGCTTAATAAATAAATTCCCATTGATTTATGGGAAGGCTTTAATTAAGGAGTTGCAGGTATTGGCTTGAATTCCATTTCCTAACTGGAAAACACCCATTTGGTTTTTTTTAACCCTACCTTTTTGAAATTGTCTTAATTCTCAGAATTTGCTTTTCTTGCTTTGGGGCAGCTAGGTGGTACAGTGGGTAGCATGCTGGGCCTGGAGTCCAGAAGACTTAGTCCAAGTCTGACCCCAGACACTTAGCTAGCTACTCAAACCTGGGCAAGTAAGCCACTTAGCCCTGCTTGCCTCAGTTTCCTCGTCTGTAAAATGAGCTAGAGAAGGAAATGCTCCAGTATCTCAGCTAAGAAAACCCCAGATAGGGTCACAAAGAGTCAGATGTGGGTGAACAGCACCACATCGGGAGAGCCTGGAGAGGGAGGAGACATGGGTGTCCTGGGCGCCCTCCTTAAACTGAGAGAGGATATTGTTCAGAACTCAGATCTCCCTTGCAGATTGGGGTAATAACCCTTAGCATTTCTGTAGCACATTCCTAAACTTCTTCAAGTATTGAAATGAATCTCCTTTACTTAGTTATTACACACCTTTGGGCTACGCAGGATTTCGGTGACTCACCCAGGCTTTCTAGTCAGGAAGTGCCAGAGCTGAGATTGGCACTGGGACCCCATCATTCCACAGTTCTTCCCAATATTTTTTGGGACAGAGACATGACTTTTGATCCAGTGAACAAAATGTGGGTTTGGCAAATATTCATGATTTCACACTGGCCTGTGAGGGGTCTCTGGAAAGAGAAAAAACTCTGGATTTGGACCCAGAACTTCTGGGTTTGAATCCCTGCCCTGGTTTTTTTTAACCATGTGACATTGGGAAAGTCTTTCCATCTCGATTAGCCTCCATTTCCTCATCTGTGAAATGAGGGGAGTTGTCCCAGATGACTGCTGAAGTCCCTTCCAGACTTAAATCTTGGGGTCTTCAGATTGAAGGCCTAGATTTGTCGTTAATAGCTATTGTTTCCCCCCCCCCACTTAACATTGTTTTATTTTTCCCAATTACATGTAAAGATAGTTTTTGATACTCACTTTTATAAGATTTTGAGTTCCAGATTTTTTCTTCCTCTCTCCCCTCCCCATTCTGATAGAGCAATCTGATAGAAACTATATGTGTATAATCATATTAAACATATTTCTACATTAGTCATGTTGTGAAAGAAGCTCCCCATTTTGCAGTGAAGGAATCAGAGGCAGATAGGGGTGAAATGACTTGTCCAGGGCCATGCAGCTAATGTCTCAGGCTATATTGGAACTCAGATCTTCCTGACTCCAGCCCCAGGGCTCTAACCATGGAACCACCTAGCTACCAGCATGGAACTGTGGCCTAAGCCAGAGCAGAGTGCAGTTGGATGGGGGTGGGGGAGTGGTGTTAGATTACTGTACTCTTTAGATTTTATGCTTCTGTTAATGCAATCCAAGCTTGCCTTGAATTTTAGGGACTCTGTGTCTTTCAGGGTTGATTGATTTTGAGTTTGCAATCCCATAACCCTGCCCTTCCCTCACCCCTAGGACTTCCTTTTTTCTTGTGACCTATGTTCCAGTAGCATCTCCCTGGCCTTGTACTTGTGCAATTAGTGAGTTGGTTGTTTTGGAACTTAGATTTATCCCTGTTAAATTTCAGTTTCTTAGATTCAAATCTATTGCTTGCTCTGGTCTGGAGTTCCAGGTCTATCACCCAGTATTGTTGGTCCTCCAAGACTTGTGTGTCCACAGCTTTTATAAGCATTCATCCAAGTCACGAAAAGAAAAGAAAGCCCTGTGGTTCTCCATTGGAGACATGGCTCCAGTTGATGGAGCAAAGTATTTATTAAGTCCCTACCATGTGCCAGTCAAGCAATAAGCATTTTGTTTTTATTATTTTAGGGCTAAGTGACTTTGCCCAGGATCACATAGCCAGTAGGTGTCTGAGCCAGATTTGAACTTGGGCCCTCCTGATTCCAGGGCTGGTGCTCTGTCCACTTTACCACCTGCCTGTCCCATTTTGTTGAGTCCTTTCCAGGTGCCAAGCATTGTGCTAATTGTCAGGGAAAAGTAACTATTCACCTACATAACAATACAATCATGGGCCTGTATTTCTTTATGTGGTCCATAAGGATACTGTTGAATGATGTATTTTACCCTTTTTTCCTTCTCAGTCCTTTTAAACTAGTTACCATTAAAGCAAACCCTTCCCTGAGGAGATTTGTTAGAATGACCTAGTGGAGACTACCAGTAGCACAAAGACCTGTTTCTTTATGAGAATAGCTAGCATATATGTCGCATTTTGGGGGCAGCTAGGTGGTGAAGTGAACAGAGCACTGGACCTGGAGTGAGGAAGACCCAAGTTCAGGCTGGGTCGAGGGCAGGATTTGAACTCACCTTGCAGACTTCAGTTTCTGCACTGGAACCCCTAAGACAGGTCCGTGCAGCTCTGTGACCTCCTCTTAGATTGGGTTGGCTAGTGCCTAATCCTGGAGTGGGACTGGAGAGTAATTAAAGTAATTAGCTCATTCCTCTTGTGGTTGAAGCATTCCTGGCTAAGGGGTGTTTGCCTTGGGCTCTGAAATTTATTGGGGTGATAACATTTGAATTCTTTTCTACTGGGACAATTGCTCTTAGCCAGTCAGTTACTATTTAGCATACTTAATATAGTTGGGGACCAACTCTAGTACTTCCTTCCCGGGTGTCACACCTCTGGGGAGCTGTACACCCACTGAAACTCCCCAGCCAATGCAGCCTCACTTGGGCTGGGGGTCTGCCACTGTCCCCTCTGCCCCCCATCCCTCCCTCCTTCCTCTCAAGCCTCCAGTCTACGGAGGGAGTGTCTTTTTTACTTGCCTTGGGCACAAAAATTGCTAGTTTATTGTTGTTGTGTGCAACATTTGTGACCCAATTTGGCTTTTTTTTTTTTATAGCAGTGGAAACTAAGGCAAACAGGATTAAGTGACTTACCTAGAGTCACACAGCTAGTAAATGTCTGAGACCAGATTTGAACTCTGGAAGATTCATCTTCCTGACATCAGGCCTGTGGCATGACATCTGTACCATGTAGTTACCAGTGACTTTTTCATTTGAAGTGAATTAGACTTTTCCAGTTTCTTTGGAGAGGTGGAGGGCCTATGGGTGTGGAAAACTGCCTATATTGTCAGATTTTTTTTCCATGTGCCTGTTAGTTTTACTGAACTGTGTTTTTTTGTTGTTATAAGGGATGGTTTTATGGGAGGAGAGGGAAAGGAGATGTTAATAAAATTTTATTTTTAAAAATAATCATAGGAAACTTTCTTTCCACATTGGCTGACTTTCTTGGGAATCTGTTAAGGTGACAGTACTTTACTAGAGGTGAATGTGGAGGAGAGGGGGAATTGGGAATTTGCACCCCCGTTGATTTCCCTTAAACTCTTGTAGATTTAAGTCTATCCTTGGACCTTGGTGTAGACAAAGCACAATCCCCTTTAGAATAGAATAACATAGGAGATAGTCCTTCTTGGGCCCTATCCAGGAGCTATTAATTACTGAAATCCTCCAAGGACTTCTCTCAAAATGGCCTTGGGGCTTTAAAGCTACATTCCCAGGTATGAGGTTCTCCCCTCCGAGAAGGACAGATAGTATACCTGGGTTGGAAAATAAAGAAGAAATGTTATCCTTTGAAGTGGTAAATTACCATGATGCCTATAGGGTTTGAGACAAGGTGACCCTGCCTGAGCAAGCAAACTGTGATTTGCCAATATACCTGCTACCAGAAACAGAGTGGGTATTTCAGGCCTGGTTTAGAAGCCCAAAGGTCACCTTTGCTCTGTGTGTGTGTGTGTGTGTGTGTGTGTGTGTGTGTGTGTGTGTGTGTATTCATTCCTACATCCACATATATACATACACATGTATGTATAGACACACACACACACACACACACACACACACGATGTACTATTAGGAAGACCTGAGTTAAAATTTGACCTCAGAGGATTATTAGCTATATGATCCTGGGCAAGTCACTTAACCTTAGTTTGCCTCAGTTTCCTAAATAGATGGGATTTAAGGCACTGTCCTGTGCTGCTTTGCAGCTGGTTGAGGCTCCCCTTACTCCTGGCCTTGGAGATCCAGGACTACAACCTATCAGCTCCAAACTGCTGTCTTGGGGACTAGGCCCAGCCTCCCACCCAGTGCTTCGTTTTCCTCAGTGACATTGTTGTCAAGGTCTTCGTTTACCCCCATCTGCCATACAGTTATCACATGGGTGGTTAATCCCGTGGGCCTGACACGCTCAGATTTCTCCTGATTAGATTTCTAGTGATAAGAATGTCGGCTGGAGCTGGAAGGACCTTTAGAGGTGATGAAGACCAGCTCCATCATTTTATAGAAGAGGAAACTTGAGACTCAGAAAAGAAAGGGAAGAATCTAGTTAGAGTTATCCACTTAAAAATACTGGAAAAAGGAAGGTGTTTTTATTTCTTTTGAGAGGGTGGCGATTCTAGCTGGCACAATCTGGGGTAAATGCTTGATCTTGGGGTTGAGTTGAAGATGAATTAAAGCAATTAACATCTTCCTCCAATGCCTGAAGAAAGCCTGGTTAAAGGTTTGGGAGAGATGGGCTCTTTGCCTTGGGCTTTGGAATTTATGGCTGGTAGTAATTATCATAGCTAGCAAGGTTTGTGGAGCACTTTACAGATACTGGGTGCACCCAAAGTCTTTGAAGCTATGACTTTTGGGACACCCTGTATTATCTCATTTGATTTTGATAATGACCTTGTAAACTAGGCAGTGTTGTTACATGATAAAGTAGGAAAATAACACCTCATCCCCATTTCACAGATGAGGGATTAGGGCTCAGAGAGAAATTACATGACTTGCCCAGGGTCGTAAGTGCTTGAGGCAGAATTTGAACCGAGCTGTTTCTGACCCTGAGTTCAGTTTTCCATCTGGTATGCCTTAGTGCCCATAACTTACTAACATTAACTGGTTTACAGAGTACTATCAAGTAATGTTTTCTAAATGTATTGAGCTAATAAATAGCTAAGCACTGTGAATTTAGTTGTTTTTCAGTGCATGCTTGTAAAGTGACTGATTTTGAACTCAGGTCTTCCTGACTTCAGGGCCAGTGTTCTATCCACTCCATCACCTAGCTGCCCCCACATTTACATAGTGCCAATTCCCCAAAGTCCCATAATGCTATGGAAAGGACATTGGATTTGGAGAAAAAGACTAGATGTGGATGATCCTGTGAAAGAGGCAAATTACAACTTCTCTGGGCCTATCTGTAAAATAAAGAGGTGGATCAGATGACCTCTGAGGTCTAAATCAATGAAACAAAACATTTGACCCTGGGAGAGAGATAGGTCCAGATTCTGTGTTCATCTCCGTTTTTAACAATCAATAAATGGAGACTGGAAGTTAAGTGGTTTGCCAAGGTCACCCGGCTGGCCAATGGCAAGGCAAAGATTAAAAACCTGATCTTGTGACTCCAGGATTCTTATCTCGCCACCACTCTGTCTCTGAAGTTCACTCTCTTCCAGATGAGGAAATGGAGGTCCACATTGCTGGTCAAGGGCAGACTTGACTCCCAGGACTGTCTGTCATACTACACTTCCCCCTTAACTATTGTCCTGATCATGATGGAGGTGGAGATTCCAAGCCCTCTTCCCCTGGTCCAGAGGGATGTTGGAGGGGCTGGGTCACTTTGGGGCCTGCCATGTCATGGAAGACCTCGAGTTTAAGTAAAGATGGCGCTAAATCTAGCAGTCACCTCATCTGGCATTTGGGGTTGCCAGCCAAAACAGTCTGCAATTCTGTGTTTTTTTAAAAAAATGCTAGCGTGCTGTTCCCAAAACCTGTTTCCTCTTTCTGTTTTTCAGGCTTTTCCCATCTGCCTAATGGGCTGTACCCTTCGTATATTCCCCTGAGCCACCTGGAGCCCCCTAACAGCGGCAGTCCCCTTCTGGCCCAGCTGGGGCAGCCGGGCCTCTTTGACTCTCCGAAAGGTCAGCGTGCGTGGGCGGGTTGTTGGGAGCTGGGTGCCGGCTGTCTGCACACAGCAGACATATGCTTCAGCTCCCCTTTTCTCCTCGTCTTCCCACATGGCAGCCTCCCTCTGCCTTCGCAGGGATTGGCAAGATGCTTCCCTCCTGCCCTCCCTATGTCCCTCTTCTTGTTAATGCCAGTTTCTCCTTGTTACTCATGGTGAGGGGTAAGGGAAGGGGGGGCAGGGAAGCTGGGGAAGGAGGGATGAGTGGTTATGTCAGGAATGGGAGGGATCACCATCACAGAGGGTACCGTGGGGGGAGGGGGAAATTTTTAGGCTGGCTTCCTTTTGTAGCCTGACTTCCCAGCTCTCAAGGACACTTGCCCCTCTTTCATTTTGATATTACATAGAACATAGATTGATCTAAGAAATTCTCTAACTCAGGGTTGGGGAACCTGCAGCCTGGAGCCACATGTTTGGATTCTGTCATAGGGCCGCACTTGAGGACCTAGTGGCCTTGAGGCCTGCCTAACCCCTTGGCTTAGGCAGAACCAAATTCCAGATCCTCTACAAAAGAGAGTTCTTAACAGCTTTGTTTGGTGTATCCCTGGGCCCCACCAACCATACACCTATAGATATCTGCACCTATCCTATCTCCCTGTCTCCATCTGTAGGATATGTGCTTGACCCCACCTTTTCTTAGCCCTCTAGTATCTGAAGGTCCACCTTTCTGACTTCATCCTAGACATGTTCTATACACTGACAGATTCCCTAGGTGTCTTTCCAGCTCTGCTTCTCTGTACATCTTTGTTGGCTACACACACACACACACACACACACACACACACACACACACACACACACACACACACATCTACATTGCTTTCTACATTTTGAGAGTAAATATTTGTTTAATGTAAGGATGGCTTATTGAATACACATACATATATACATACATACACAGAGATTTATTATCCCTCTTCCTGCCCCCCATATTCTCCCTTCATCAAAACTACATCACTTTCAGTCTATGTGCCTCCCTCCTTCCTTACCCCTTGGGTGAAAAATTGGCAAAAGAAAGTGAAGAAACCTGGTCTGTCACATACCAGAGATATCGTCAGGATGCCACAAAATATCAGGATGGTATGAAAAACATAAGATTTGGGCCCAGAGTTAGCATTGTCCAGCAAGGAGACGATAACCTTTGAATCTGTTTTAAGACAGGGATGAGGTGGGGAGATAGCTGCTGAGTCTGAGCTCAACCTACCTTGGGGATGGTGGCTGTGGGTGCTAAGTTCTAGGCTGGGAAATCACTCTTGTCTGCAGTGTCAGGAGCAGACCATTGAAGCTTTCATTCGCCCATTCGCTCTTTGTTTTGCCTACTTGGGTTAGGCAGACCCTCCCTCTACAGAGGAGAACCCATCCCTAGGGGGATGAGAGAGAGCTTGGTTTCATCACGGCCAGATGTAATCTCCTGTATTTTTTATGAGAACTAGGAGGGTCAGAATGGATCTGGAAGGCTGCGGTCTTTTATCCTAGTATTTTGTGGATTTTCTCTAATTGGACCTGGGATAAAGTCACATTTTGAAGTGGTAAATTTGATGAGCTTTTTTATTCTCACCCAGGGTGAAAATAATTCTTGCCCCAGGGGAAAGCCTGGCAGGCTAGACCCAGGGTTGGGAACCTGTGTCCTTGAGGCCACATGTGGCCCTCTAGGTCCTTAAGTGCAGCCCTTTGACTGAATCCAAACTTTACAGAACAAATCCCCTTAATAAAAGGATTTGTTCTGAATAACTTGGACTCAGTCAAAAGGCTGCACCCAAGACCCTAGAAGGCCACTTGTGGCCTTGAGGCCATAGGTTCCCCATCCCTAAGGCTAGATTTCTTTTTCCTTTTTTAAAATATCCTCATTAATTTCATTTTATGTTTCAATTAATAAATTTTTATTTTTTTTCTCTCTTATTCCCTCACCATTGAACCAAGAAAAAGAAAGACAGAAAGAGAAAACCAAAATTTGCTTTGACAAATAAAAAGTCATGCAAAGCAGATCCCCTCATTGGCCAATTCCAAAAATGCCTATCTCAGTATGCATTTTGAGTCCAGGAGTGGGTCTATCCTCTGGAATATTCCACTCTTGTTAAGTGGTCCTTTTCCTGACTTTGCATTATTGGTATGGATGATGCTTCTCCTTGGAAGGGAGAGGCTGGTTTGATCTCTGAGATAGGGGCCGCTCACTACTTTCCTGCTGTTTTGCAGATGGATTCTATCTACCAGGCCAGGTGGCCTTGCACCCTCAGAACCCTGTGTCCAGGACTTCAGCCAGCCACTCGTCAGCCTCCCTGCTTCGGGACAAGGAGCTTAGCCACCTTCCCAAAAGCTCCCGGGAGGGCACCACAAAGGAGCACAGCAAAGAACGGGCATGTAGGGGGGACCTGCCGCCACCCTTCAGCAAGAGGGACAGCAAGGCCAAGGAGGAGCCACGGCCTCGAAGCGTTGTGGACCTGACTCAGGATGCCAAGCCTGAAGGGGAGCGGAGACTGAGCGGGCTGGAGCGGGCAGCTAAGATGGGTGACCGACTCTCCCCTTTCCTGGCCGAGCATGTGGGCCACCGGGGTTTAGGAAGTGGAGAGCCCAAATCCAAAAATCCCCTGCAGACCTCCTCCCTGAGCAATTGCAATGGCGGAGGAGACCCTTTGCTGAAGGTTCTGGGTTCAGAGCAGGATTGCTGTAAGGATCCCGCCCCACATGATGAGAACATGAGGCCTGCGGTCCATGGCCACCTGGACAGAATGAAAAGGGGTGAGGCCGTTATCCCTACCATTACTACTTTGCACATTTCATGTACCTGCCCCTCTCCGCACCCTGCCCAGCCAGGGAAAATGACCCCCTCTTCTTCTTCTTCTTCTTCTGCAGTGACATTCCCACCCCAGCCCGTCCATTCCAACATGTACACTATCTTTCCCCCGGCCAAAGAGCCGGGCCGGGAGCACAAAGTCACCGCCCCCACCTTCGTGCCTTCGGTCGAGGCCTATGATGAAAGGATCGGTCCCATCCAGATTGCTTCACAGGCCCGGGACAACAAGGCTAAGGAAAAGGAAGCAAGCAAAGTGGAGGTGCTACAGCCCCCCTTGGAGAGGGGCCTGCCTGACCTCTCGCGTGCCCTCCTGCCCCAGGACTTCCCTTGCCCAGGCGATGCCAGGAGGGCCGAGGTGCTGAGGGAGAAGAACTCGGTTATCCGGGCCAACTCCTTGGTGCTGAAGCGACATGTGGCATCTGAGCCCTTCCAGAATCGGCCTGGGCTGGGGTCTCCCGAGGGCAGGGACTACCTCCCCTCCAAGGACTTGCTGAAGCCAGAGGTGGAGCACCGGGCATGTGAGCGGGAACGCTTCTCCAGGGCGGGTGCCAAGGAAGCGGCCAAGGTCTATGGAACCCTGGACCCTTCCCGGCAGCACCCGGACACCAGCCAGCTCAAGCTGCCCCCTGAGCAGAAGTGGAAGCCCTTTGAGATGGGCAACTTTGCCACCACTCAGATGGCAGTACTGGCTGCCCAGCATAACCATGTGAGCCGGGTGGAGGAGGAGGTGGCGAAGAAGGGCTATTTGGACCCCAGTGGGCTGCAGCGAGTGTCAGTGGTGGGAGGTCCCCGGGGTGGTGGGGACCTCCATCCAGTTTCTCACAGTGAAGGCTCTGCCATGCAGAGCCTCATCAAATACAGTGGCAGCTTTGCCAAGGAGGCCTCCGCCCGACCTGGCAGTGGCAAGAAGAGCCCTTTTGGCGGGTTGGGCAACATGAAGCTGGACCCCTCGCAGCTGGGTACCACTAAGGTCCAGCAGCTACTCTCCCACCAAGGCGGCAAGCAGCTAAAGAGGGACCCTGAGAGGCCAGAAAGTGCCAAGTCCTTTGGGCGGGAGAGTATTGGGTCGCAGGGTGAGGTGGAAGTAAGGCACCCGCCTGTGGGCATCGCAGTGGCAGTGGCCCGCCAGAAGGACAACAGTGGCAGTAAGCTTGGGCCCAGCCTGGCTGACCAGGATCGTTCTTTATCCCTGAGTAATATCAAAGGTAAGACCCAGCTGGACTCTCCCTATCTCCCCTTTCTTCGGCTTTATTGTTTCATCCTTTATCTTATTTCTCTTTATGTCTCTAATTCTCTGCCTACGGTCAGGTAAGGGATTACATCACTAGGATTGTAGCTCTGGGGCTAGAAAGAACCTCAGACTCCAATTAGTTGAACGCCTTTATTTTATAGATGAAGAAACTGAGGTCCATGGGAATTAAGTGACTTGGCCAAGGTGGCAGGAGGACAGTTTTGAATCTCAAAACCCAAGTCCCCTGATTGAGCACTGCCACCCTTGATCTCAACCTAGGTCTCAGTATGTTTTCCCTTTGGCACACCATATCCTGGATGGGATGAGTTAGGAACTCCAAAAGAACAGTTCTTAGCTTAAGTTTGGCCCATAGAGACTGACAGAAATGATAAAAATAGGGAGTGGGGGAGAAGCAAAGCAAAAAAATACATGCCTGTATTTGGGAACTTGATCTGTATGGAGGGATGCTAAGGCCTGTGTGTTGGGACAATGAAATGAGATGGAGGGAGATGTTTTGGTCTAGTGGAAAGACCATTCAGGACAAAACCAAAGAGTCTCGGTGACTTTGGGCAAGCCATTTAATGTTCTGTATCTCAGTCTTCCTACTCTCAAACGGGAATAACTCTTTATTCTATGACCCAAGCATGAGTAGGAAGGTAAATGAGGGGCAAAAAAATGTCACCCAGAGAAGGCCTCTGCCTTTGAGATTTTAGGATTTATGATGTCACAAGTATGTGCCAACACATTCCATTTCTCTCCATGGGTTAGGATGACAGTTTGATTTTCACAGTGTTCGGTAGTTTAATAAGTTGAATTGTCACAGTTCCATGTATCTCTTCCCCCCCCCCCCTTTATTGAAATATGGTGGCCACTATTCCTAAAAGGTAGGAATAGGAGAGATGGGTAGTAGGCTAGGGAGACAACAGGGGGAGAGTTGGCTAGGTTTGACTGGCAGATTAAGCACCAGATAGAGGAAGAAATGCAACCCAGGCTTCTTCCTTAGATCCTGGCCAAGTGGTCCCTTACTGTGAACTGGCCCCCTCAGTTTATGAGGATCCAAGATTCAGGATTTTGTAGGAACTCTAAGGCTAATCCTCCTCAGATATGGAGAGGATGACTTAAATATGGGTCAGATCCCTTTGTAGCAGATTCCAGGGAATATCCAAATGGTTTTTGTTGAAGTGAGAGACATGATTTTGATAGGGGCTAGAATATCTGTGATTTCATGTAGAGAATTCCCAGGTGGGGAGACTCCCTCCACCAGCATAGATCGGCACCTGCTCTGCAATTTATAGGCTTTCAGAGTAGTGACGTTAAGTGACTTGCCCATGGTCACACACACAGTATGTGTCAGAAGGAGGATTTGAATCCTGATTTTCCTGTCTTCATTCTTTAGGACTGAAGCCCAGACTTTCTAAGGTGAATTAGTGAGAGATGTCCTTGTTTTAGTGGGGGGAGTGGAGAGGGTAGGAAAAGATAGTAGAGAAAATCTTTTTTTGGGGGGGAGGAGATTGGGGCTCCCTCTTTTGCTTAGGATGGAAGATCATTGATCCATCACGAGTCTAAAGCTTTAACGTTTTCCTTTTTCCTGATCTGGACTTATTTGCCCTTTCTTAAGTCATTCTCTTGCCTCTATCCTGGAATTCACTGCATTAGTGCCAGACTTAGTGCAGAGACTAGATAAACTCACTTCACAGAAGCACACAGCTGCCTGACCCAAGTGAAGGTCAGCCTCAGCCTTGCTGGCAGCAGGGTCTGCAGGCCTGGACCATACCAATCTCATATGAACATTTTAATATCCACCCCTTTTCTCTTTTAAGCACTTGTATCTTTTTTCTATTATATTGTGATTTGAAGTTTTTGGAGGATTTTCTGGAAGGTTATTGGTTGAAATAGATGACTTTTGAGATCTTTCATCTCTAAGATTTTTTGTTTGAAATTTGGGTTGGGAGAATGGGGGTTGAAGGGGAGATACCTCTTTATGTCAGAACCAAAGAGTTGTGACTACATATGTCATTACATAAACAAAATCTATCCAGTTACTTACAGAGAATGATGGCAGCAAGTGGCAGGGGAGTTAGAGGGCCAAGTCAGGAGACAGGAAGACCCAAGTTCAAGTCTGGCCTCAGACTTAGTAGTCGTATGACTCTGGACAAATCACTTAACTCTGTTTAAGTTTCTCATCTGTAAAATGAGCTGGAGAAGGAAATGGAACCCCTCCACTATCTTTGCTAAGATAACTCCAAATGGGGTCAGTCATGACTGAAAAAAATGACTGAACCACAGCACAAAGACCAAGGGAGGGACTAAGACAGGCCTCACAAACTGTGGCCCATGGGCATGCCAAAGGATTTCAGGTGGTTAGCAAAAAAGCGTAGAGGAAAACATTCCTTGTATGTAGAGGAAATCCTTTGGTGTGCCCCAAGTGGCCCTCGGGCTGTAAGTGACCACTGTAGGCCCAGACTAAGGATAGCATGGCATCCTGACTTATTCCTAGTTCAGAATCCATTGTACCCACTCATATCATGGGGCATGGAAGTATCTTGGCTATGCATAAAAGCTTCAGTTTAATGGAACTATCATTAGAGTTAATAGAAATTATTTTTTATTATATGATGTTTTTTGCTTAGCTCCTTTAAGAGCTTCCCTCTATTCCTGCAGAAATCCAGAGTGGGTTGTCCATCAGCCTTTAAAGAAAGCAACAGTGACGAAAAGAAATCGACCCGGTTACTTAAAGGGTACACCCCACTGCTGACCCACTCACCCCTCGACTCCCACTCCTGCCTACATACCCCAGTTCTGGCTCATGGTGGGCCTGTTGATCCAGAGGAACACTCTTGCCTAACCTGACATTTCAGTTATTCTTTCCTGAGCTCATCTGCCTGCTGGAAAGCTCATTTGGGGGTAATCAGCTCCCCCTCAGGAAAATGAGGAGTTTATGGGGTCAGAGGTGCCATAAGCACCAGCTAATAGCTTTGTGGTCTATCTCTGTGATCTTTCCTCTTCCCTTCCTTCTTTCTCCCTTAGCATAGTACCTGGCACATAGTAAGTGCTATATAAATATTAGCTATTGCTATTATTATTTAATAACTGCACTTAAAAATTTTGCTCATTCCAAACTTTCTTTTCCTCCATTCCTCAAATATTTCCTTTCCCCTTCTCTTTAGTTTAGGGTTCTTAACCTTTTTTTTGGTCAAGGATCCTGTTGGCATATGCACATACATATAATACATATATACACATACATATGCATACATATAGGAGTATTTGTATATATGTGTTTGTATGTATATATGTGTGAATATATATACACATCTACATATAGACACACATATTTATGTGTATATACTACACATGTGCCTGTATATGCACACATGTCCGTGTATATACATGTGTGTGTATGTATGTGTATATATACACACATATACATATACACACACAATCTGCTTTCTCAAACTAATGTTTTTAAATGCATCAAATTAAGTGCGTAAGACTCCAAAGGAAGCCAATGACCAACATACAGTTATCAGAATGATGGTGGCCAGCTTTCATGTGACTCTTTAAAGTTTTCAAAGTGCTTTATAAATATTACCTTATTTTATCCTTACAACAACCCTGGGAGTTAAGTGCTATTATTGTTACAGTTGATGAGAAGGAGGCAGACAGTGGTTAAGGGCCTTGCCCTGAATCACACAGCAGCCAAGTGTCTGAAGCCAGATTGGAGCCCAGGTCTTACTGATTCTAGGTCCAGGCTCTAGTTGAGAACCCCAGGCTAGATCCCCCCTTTCTCTGATCTTTCGTCCTCTCAGTTTTCTTCTCTGTGTTCCTCACTTCCTCTCCTTCCTATTAAAAATGAAAGATTTTTTTTCCAGATAATGACTGGAGATAAAGCTTTTGGTTGAGATTCTCTTGGGGTGGGGGCATGGACATCAAGTAACATTTACAATAATGAACTTTGCCAGTTATGCTGGAAAGAGAGCAGTTAATCGGTGCCTTGGCTACAATGATACACCTGGAATTAGCAAGACCCAAGCTCAGATCCCACCTCAGACACTGTGTGACTCTAGGCAAGTCACCTAACCCGCCTGTCTCAGTTTCTTCATCTGTTAAATGCCAGCAGTTATAGCACCCATTTCCCAGGATTGTTGTGAGGATAGAATAGGATAATATTTTCAAATTGTAAAGCACTCTGCGAATATTAACTAGCTAGGAGAAATTGTTACTGGAACTCTTACCTTCTACCCGATATTTAATTATTGACATCCTGAAGCTCAGGATTTGCTAAAATCTAATTGTTTTATAATTGTCTTAGTCAGCTAAACTGTGGGGCTCATTAAATTAACTTGCTTCCTGGTAGAAGTGCCTGCTTTCGTCTGATCAGATGGCCATTTTGTCAAAATACCATTTCTTTTACACAAGAGGCAATTCCCTTTTAAGGCAAATTTCCTCTGACTTTCAGTGTTATTTAATATTTAATTGTGCACCAGCCATGTCCTTGGTACCATTCAAAACATAGCTCGAGACATGCTTTCTACTCACAGTCTAAATAAGAAAAACAAGACAAGCAAGACGGAGAGCTCCCAGGAGGAAGGGGGAGGGGGTCCAATCTCACAGGAATCGTGGCAGGCGTAACATTTCGATTTCTGTCACTCCATCTTTGGACCTTCCTTCAAGTCTCCTTGGTTCTAGGACAAAAGTTCAGCCATAGCACACAAGGACAAAGCTAGGATAGAAGATAAGAGAACTTTTGGGGAAAAAATAGCTGCCTTTATATGGAGATTTAAGGTTTACAAAGTGCTTTATAAACAGGTAGGTATATTTACAGGTGAGGATACTGAGGCTGTGACTTGTCTGGCTTCACACAGTGATTAAATGTCTAAGTCTGGATTTGAACTCAGGTTTTTCCAACTTCAGGCCCAATGCTTTATCCATTGCATTTTCTTGATGTCTGGGAAAAGAGAGGCCTGGCCTGGGGAGGCATTGTTCAGTGGTGGAAACAGCACTGGCTATAGGGTCATCACAGGGGATGAGTTCAAACCCTGCCTCTGTTACCTATTACCAGTATATGTTTGGGAAAGTTTCCCTGGGTCTGAGACTCTTCCTTTCAGTAATGCAGGTGTTCCATGACCTTTGAGGTGCCTTTGAATTCCAAATCAATGATCCTCTAAATGGCTAGGGCGGCTGGTGGTTGGCTTATATGTTGGGGAGGACTACCTGAGGCGTGAAAAGGAGTGAGAGGGGGCCCTAGGCCTATGGTACTTTTTTCATCATGGGGAAAAAAGCCTAGTTGAATTAGTTATACAGTTGATGGGGGGAAAAAACCCCAAAAGCTGTTCAGACCAATTGTTTGGCTGAATTTAGAATCAATTTTGTCAAGATTGTCTCTCTGTTAGATCCATCCATATAACCATAGTACACAGGTCTAAAAATAGCCAGCCACTTGACCATGGTGGGTAGCAATTTGAGTTAGGTGAGAAATAAGAGAGAGGATTTTCTCATCCACTTCCCACCATTCTTCCCCAATTGAGAGCTGGGAATTTCTGGCAAAGGTTCACAGGGCTGGATTGTGAGAAATTAAACATTGACTGGGATGGAATGGAGGCTAGAGCCAAGAAATTTTTGAGTTGAAATGGACAATGATGGGGCAAAGGAGGGAACCTTTGGGAGATATGTTTTTTGTGTTAGGGCTCCTTTAGACAGTCCAGTGATACCTATGGACCCCTTCTCAGAATGATTTTTAAAAAATTAATACATGAAGAAAATGTTAAGCCAGTTAGAAGTTACTGAAAAGAAAGATGCCATTTTTTTCTTCATCCAAGTTTGTGGACCCCTAGAAATCTATTCATGGACAGGATCTTAGGATTCCAGTTTAAGAAACAACTTCTGCTCCCCCCCAGCCCTTCTTAGGGTATATAGGTGAAGTACTGTTAGCAGAACTGATGTATTGGGCCACCTCTTTCTGGCTCCCTATCTTCTTGGGTAATACTAAACTTAATACTGGCTTTTAGGGTCAAATTTTAGGGAGCTTTCATATAGCCCCATAAAACCCCAACAGAAGAAGCTGAGCAAAATGTTCCAATTTATCTGAAATTCTTAAATGGGGTAGAAATTAGGAAGAAGGAAGGGGAACCCTAATGATTTAAGATGAAGATAATCCCTTGCCTTTCGTATTAGGGAAGTTTTTCCTCTCTTTTCACACTCATCCAACCCAAAGGGCAAAACTCTTCAGATGAAAGTTCACTTCTCACTCTGGGTTCCAATTTTTCTTCAGCTGCTTCCTTTGTAGCCTTGAGCAAGCCACTTAATCTCTCTGTGGGACTCAGTTTCCTCAATTGTAAATCAGAAGGATGGGCCTAGATGACCTTGAGAATTTTTTCCAGCTCTAAATCTATCATCCTGGGGTTTTAGGAGCAGCTCTGGGACTGTGTTTTAACTTCAGGACACTTAAGAAAGACCAAACAAATAGAATTTGCCTTTTGGGGTCTGTGGTTTGGTTTTTTTTTTTTTTTTAAAGAAAGGGAAAAGAATGCATTCTAGGTGAGTGGAGGATATCTTCTGTTGGTGTTCGGAGCTCCTTCCCATCCTTAGCAGGCCACCAAGACCTTCCTGAATTCCCTGTCCCATAGTCCAGACCTGTCTGAGACTGAATGGGAGAGTCCTGGCTGTGGAAACCAAATGACTCACCTCCTGTTCCTTTACACAGACCTGCCCCTAACATCTGATTGGCAGCTCATGACAGTCCTTCCCCCACCCCCCTTCAGGTGGAGGGTGTTGGGTGGGTGGGGTCACCTTTCCCCAGCCTCTTCCAGGACAGACATGAGCATGTTTATCCAGTTGAAATATTTGCCCCAGGAGCCATTTTTCTCAGTCTTTTTGCCATCACTAGAGGTTGTCTTAGGCTTCCTCATCAGCACAGGGGGGAACTGTGTGTAAGAGCCATTCAGCCACTCAGACCCTCCCACCAGGCATTAAATGTAATTTACTGAGTCCAAATCAGAGGCTGAAAACAAGGGTTGAATTCTAACAGGCCTCTGGGTCTGTTGCTAAGCAATGGAATTGGCTTGGCAACAGAAGCAGGCCCTCCCCTCCCCTCCCCCCCACCCCCTTTCCTTTCCCCATGTGCCAAGAGTCTAGTAATAACATTAGCTTGCTTGCTTGGGAGTGGAGAGTGCTTGAATATTTAGACCTTTTCAGAAAGAGAAAGCAGGCTTTAGATGACTAATCTGTAGTATTTGGCTAGTAAAATGCAAGTATTTAGTACTAGGCCTTGGTTGCCATGGAAACTGGGCCTCAGCCTGTCCTCTGTGCATAATTGATTGAATTTTGTATGCAAGTTCCCTGCATCACGTTATATATGGACAAAATGGTCATTCACTGATAGAGACAATAACCGGTTTGTACCAGAGGGAGCCATCCCAGCCCCAGGGAGTGGGAAAAGGGGGAGTTGGAGGGGAGGGTCAGGGGTGTGGTGAAGGGGAGATGGTGGAAGCTTTAAAATTAAACCTGCAGTAAATAATGGATCTTCCATAATATCACCGGCCCAAATAAGGTTGGCATTGGGAAAGTCCTAGGCTGGCAGGCTCCATGGAAGATTTGTAAGGAAATGAAAGAGCACTTCACTGGGGGCAGGCCCAATCTGAATTTTTGGGCTCTGACATGTTAGCACTTCTCCCTCTTTCTCCATCATTTAAAAAATGTTTTGTTTTATTTTGTTTTTAAGAAGAAAAAAGAGGGGAAAAGGATTTGAATGGTATAGGAATAAAAGCTTACCTTGGAGCAAGGAGTCTGTGTTTATTGGTGAAGTTAGCAAGCACTGAAAAACTGGAGATTAGTCAGCATTAAATTACTCAGAAGTTTCATATCACCCTAATCTCATTGCTGCCATCTGATTTGATAGATGCTTAAGGTATCTACTAAAATCTCCCTCCCTCCCCCATCTGAGGGTGGGTACACACACACCTTTTATTTTTATTTATTTTTTTTAAACATTTAGGGATTTAGCTAGTCTGGACATTTATCCTAGAGGAGGAGGTCTTTTCTTTGGGGGAATTAGCCCGGAAGACCATTTCTATCACTCAGGTGAGGTGTCAGGATGCTGTCAGGCCTCCCTGCTGCCTTCCCCTCCCCATTCCCACTGAACCATTGGTATTGGCATTCAGCCCTCTGTGGGTGGTTTGGCAGAAAGGAAGCAGAAACTGGGAGATAGAAGGCCCTGGGCATCAATAATACCACCCATATATTGGGGGGACATTTTCTGTTTTTCAGAATTCTCTTACTTGAACTTCCTAATCACTCTGTTAATTTATCCCAGTTTTATAGATGAGGAAACTGAGGTCTGAAGAAATACAATGACTCACCCAGGGTCACACAGCTAGACTAGGTGCTAGACCCCATGGTTTCCAATCTGTGTTCTGCTCATTGAGGTACACTGCCTGCCACAACCCCAAAACACCACATTTATGGGCCTGTCCCTATTTGGCCAGCTGTCTGGTCCCATTAACTCTGTTAATCTGAGCTTGGTGTTAATGAGGCCAGCACATTAAGAGTTGAGTCTCCATGGAGCCACTTAATTTCCCACAGAGAGACACTTTGTTCTTTGGCTCCTCGCTGTAGCCCAGACCCCAAGCAATCCATTTTCAGATTTCTGTTTTGGCTATGGAAGAACATTTTATAGTATGTGGTGTTACATA
This sequence comes from Gymnobelideus leadbeateri, assembly GCA_011680675.1. Classification (NCBI taxonomy): domain Eukaryota; kingdom Metazoa; phylum Chordata; class Mammalia; order Diprotodontia; family Petauridae; genus Gymnobelideus; species Gymnobelideus leadbeateri. Next base: position 570,365 of record WOXC01008144.1, read on the forward strand.
GAGGATCATAGATCCTGATCCAGAAGAAACCTTTGAAGCCATCAGTTCCAACCCTCTCATTTTTTACAGATGAGGAAACTGAGGCAGAGAGATTGTATGGGCCACAGATAATAAAAAGTCTGAGGCAGGATTTGAACTCTGTCTTCTTGACTCCCAAGCCCAGTGTTCCTTATACTGTGTGACCAGTAGCACCCATCCCATTAAGGAAAGGACAGCACGTTTCATCCACTGTCCAGTAACTTGACTTTGGGTGCCCAGAGTCCCTGATCTGCTGTTGCTGTTTCCATGCCTCAGTGATCCTACCAGATTGTATTTATGTAGGTTAATTGAAATAGAAAAAGATAGAAGCATTAGAAGGGAGTTAGATTCTCAGAGAGGTTGTAGAATTACCTTCTCTGGGAGATTCAAGTGGGAGTATAATGTCTTGTATGTGGTAGGCATTTAATAAATGCTTGCTAGCTTGAATCCCGTTGAAATGGTTGAGAGTAGGAGTGGGAAGATGAGTTTCCTTTAAAAAAGAAGCTAACACTTCTCAGTTATCATGGTGTGCTGGAAAGAACACTAAAGGGAAAGAATGTAGACCAGGTGCCAGTCTTGGCTCTACTACTAGTACCTGGCTATGAGACCACAAATTCTCTCATTTTTAAAATGGGGAGAGACCAGACAAGATGTGTTTCCTATGGTCATTTCTAGGTCTTAACAACATATGATTCTGTGATGGGTAATGTGTGGTCTTTCTTGAGAGAAAGAAAGAAAAATCAGCATATACTAGGAATAGATCAGAGGACTATAATATTGTAAGGAAATTTAGAGGTTGTCTTGCCCAACCTCCATCATGTTCTGGATGAGGAACCTGAGACCTTCTGGAGGAACCTGTTCAAGGTTGAACACTCCTGGGATTCAAATCCAGGGGGTGATCTTTCCAAGACCAGTCTACTGCTCTTTCCACTGGACTTGCTGTTGCAGATTAGGTGGATAGATTTGATTAGAGGTAGGGAGTTTTTCCCCCTCTTCTAGCACAGGCCATTGACCTACCCATGCACATAAGCAGAGAGCTACCATCCAGAGCCAAGCCCAAGATGATAATAATTAGGTTCTAGTTTCTAGGCTTGCTCAAACAGTCCACTGCCACCCACTCTGCTATCAAGACATTCAAATCGCTTATGATGATGACTGTGTGCATGAAAAGTGCTGTTAGAGAAAAGTTAGGAGTGCTCCTGTCATTCAGAAGTCTGTATTTTTAGAAACAATGACTGTAGCCCTGATAAAATCAAACAGTGTGAGAGCCATAGAATCTATACTCCAGGGCTATTTTCTTCAAACTTCCTCCCCCCCCACCCCCCCTTATAATTCTCTGATTTATTTGATTTGGTGAAAAGTACTCCCTCCGTTAGAGAGGCTGGTGAACTGTTGAAAGGCACTTATGATGCCATGGGGAAAAGGCATAGAATTTGGAGTTAGAGGCCCTGAGTTCAAATCTGGACTATTTTATTAGTTTGGGTGACTGGTAAATCACTTAAAAGAAGTGATTCTTTCTGATCTGTAAAAATGAAGGCATGAGACTGCATGTCCTCTCAGGGGCCTTCTGATATAGGAATCTTTTGGGGACCCTCAGGCATAAGGGGGAAAGAAACAAAACAGAAGCAAAGCATTCTGCCTTAAGATCAGATTGATTTTCGAAGTCTGTGCAAAACCCCTGAAATGTTATGACACGATATTGCTAGCACTTTCCTCCAGAGGAGAGGGCCCTTTACAGACTGACAGCCCAGCCAGACCTTATTCCTGGGAGACAGACAGGGCCACGTTTCGGTCTCCCCATTTGACAAGATCACAGTGGGAGGCAGAAGCGGGAACAAACCTGGGGTCTCCTGGCTTTCCAATTCGACATTCATTTCACGCCACCTCTGCCCCCATTGGGAGTGGCTGAGAAATCCAAGCCTCTGGGGAGTCTGAGGTGAATGGCCTCAGTGAGCTCTTTAGCCTCTGGTTTCCTCAGGCACTGGGGGTTTTGCTCAGCCTCTGCCCCCTTGGGTTATCCCAGCAAGGTTTTGGCTGGAGACACTGTAGTTTCCCACCAGAGAGAGGCTTGCTTCTGAATCGGTCCCTTTGTGCTGTTTGTCAACTGGTTGGAATAAACTCAGTGCCCTCTCATCATTATCCCAGGCAGGGATATTTCAGGACTTAGGGTGGAGCCACACACCATAGGTGCATTTTTTTTATAATGAGAGATGTCTTCTATCCTCCTCCTTGGGGCAGTGAGTGGGTAAGAGCCAGAGACCCACAGCAGGACAGGCAGGGCAAGCTGGAAGGCTGTCAAAGGAGGCTTCCAGATGGCTGTGGAACTGCAGGGACACCCCTGTCTGCCCAGGCTTGAGCCCACTTGGCACACCAACACAGCCAAGGCCAGGGCTAGGACAGAGTGGGTGGAAGCCCATCTCTGTGCCAGCAGCCAGTCTTCTTATATATACTCTCCATTCCTGGGGAAATAGACCATGAGAAAAAGTAATTAACCACACGTAAATTAAAACATATGGAGCCTCAAGACAATTAATGTATTTCTCCTTTTAAGAAAACCATCTTTGTTGTTGGCTGATGTGTCTTGGGTTGTTCATAGATAGGTTGTATTGGTGTTTCCCTCTTTGCCTGTTGCAGTGCTGACACTATGTATTCTGGCTCTGCTGGGCTCTGTGTACTCCCTTTATAATGGCATCAGGAAGGATTAAGGATGGTCAGGGTCTGCATCTGGGGAGGGAGCCAGGTTGGGGACTGCAAGGCAAGGTGAGGTGATAAGCAGAGGAGAGGCTTCTGAAGATTCTGATGCTTCTGGCTACTTTGCCCCAAGCCTGGGTCTACAAAGCCTGTTGGGATTGGAAAATTGCTCAGGAGAGAGTTGCATCTTGCCTGGTCTCACATTCACCTATGATGATGAAACTTAGCAAGATAGAGGGGAGGAAGGAGGCATCTGCACCCCCTGTTAAGGACAGGTGAACCTCAATCTTTTCTCCTATAAGATAGGTGTACTGGGGGGGTGGGGAGAGAAAAATACTTGGAGAGTCTTATATTTGGAGTATTAATGTAAGTAAAGTATAAGAAATGATTACTACTATATGTGACAACTTCAATCTCATGCCCAGGCTAGGCTAGAATTGGAGTTCTTACCTTTATTTTATGTGATAGACCCCCTTGGCACTCTGGTAAGGCCTATGGATCTTTGCTCAGAATAATGGTTTTAAGTGCATAAAGTAAAATATATAGGATTATAATTATAAAATAGTTATAAAATATTTTTACAAATTACCTTTTAATGTTCAACATTCACTTCCATAAGTTTTAAATTTTCTCCACTTCCCTCCTCTCTCCCCTCCCCAAAATATTTTTAAAAAACAAGTTCATGGGCCCTAGGTTCAGACCCCCTGACCTAGAAGATTCAATCTAAGCCTGGTTGTGGAATCATCTCTACAAAGATTGCCAGGCAAAACCCTGCTTATGATGCCAGCTCACTAAGGCTGAATTTTCAGGGATGCCTGGTCACTGCTACTCCCTTTATACCCTTAGAAAAGTATTAATTTCATCAAAGACTACAGGGCAAGTGCCCAGCTGCTCTCTGGGATAATATGACTTCTGACCTGTCTTCCTTTGAGGCAGTGGTGGAGTGGGAAGATCTCTGAATATGGAGGCTCAAGACGTGGGTTCACACCTCTGCTTTGTGTCTGTGTGACCTGGGTGAGCTTTCACAGATAAATTGGAGTTGGGCCAGATGACCTCTGAGCCCTTCCAGTTCTAAATATAATCCCACCCCTTTTTTTGACATGTTACTGGAGAACTCAACTCTTAGCTTGCTTGACGTTATCAGTGCTACAGTGACATCTCGGAGTTTGGCCAAATACTTGTGTCAAAACTGGTACTTCCCACCCCTGGTCTGGGAGCTAAGCATTGCCCCAAGTCTGGCCTTTCAAAACCGGATAGAGTAAAACTGTTTAATAGAAACACTGGCAGGCTGGTCCCACATCCATCTGGGATGAAGATTAGCAGGGTGAAGAGGAGAGAGGGAGGAAGGATTTGACCAGGGTGGAGGACTTCTGGTCTCTGCATCTTTTGTTCCTCCCTAAGAAACCCTTCCTCAGGCTGCCCCCACTGATTGGTTTGGTCTTCTTGTTTAGGACACAGTCGCTCAGAGGAGGACTGCGGAGATGACCGTGGCCGACACAGGGAAGAACGCCTCCTGGGGGGAGGGCGCATGGAGCGTGACCAAGAGAAGCTTCTCAGGTGAGCCTTGACAACACTGGAAGAACCAGTCCCCTTCCTTGCTGTGGATCTGAGAAGGACGCCCCTTCCAGCCCTAGCTCCATGACTCCCGTTTGTTTCCCATCTCTTGACTCCTGTTTGTCCAGGGTCAGAGTGGCTCACTCCAAGCCGTGCTCCGAGGCTGCCACTCTTGGCAGGCCGCTTTTAGGGAAGGCGCTAATTAATTCCCTGAGATTTGAAGGAAAGGATTAACATCATGGGGCCTGGGAGTGTTGGGGAGCAGGAGGGGAATAAGTGGGTGTGTGTAGATAAAAGGGAAAAGGATAACTTGAATCTGCAGAATGTTTTGCCATATTGACCACTGATTTTTTTTTTTTTTTTGGTAAGAGGCCATGACACCCCTGAGGTTAGTTTGAGATTAGATGCTCTCTTTGTTTAGGGCCTTGCAAGGCAGTGCAATGAGCTTTTCCCTTTTTCCTTTTGCTTTCTCTACTTTTGATTAGCCTTCTATATCTCAAAAGGCTTAGAGAGATGCCTGGGACACTGAGAGGTTAAGGGACTTGACCAAAGCCACATAGCTAGTATGTGTTAGATGTAGGAGCTTGAACTCACATCTCTCTGACTTTGAGGCTGACTCTCTAACCACTATATCAAACTGCCTCTGGAAACATCAGACAGCTGTGCTGGTTCCAGGTACTCCTTGCATGACAACCCCTTTGCAGCCTTCCTCCTTTATTCCACATCTCTCTTCCCACAAACGTCCTTGTTTCCCAAGGCTATGCCCTCCACTCTCTGTGTGTCTCTCTCTGGGTCAAGTTCATCTCTTCCAGTGGTTTGAGCCTGTTGGTGGAGGGCTCTGCTATCTACACATGATCGCTCTTCTGAGCTTCAGTCCCATACCACTGGCTGTTGGACATTTCCATGGGGATGACCCATTGTCAAGACCAACTCAGCCTGTTTCAAATAGAGCTCATCATTCCTTGTCCTTGCACACTCTTCCACCACCTGCACCCCCAATCCCCTTATTCTTCGTTCCTTTCTCTTCTTGGCCTCTTCCCCATCCCATTCAGCCCTTGTTTATCCTCACCTCTTCCTTCTGAAGACCTCATCAATACCATTTTCTGAGCTGTTAGGATCAATTCTTTGGAGTTGTCTTGATTCCTGATTTCCCCCCATCTCCCTTATTGATCTAAATTTTACCAACCCTTCTTCCCTCATGTCTCTCATCTGTCCTTTCTCTTTTTGCACAGCTGCCCTTCCCACCTAGATTTCTGCATTATTTTCATAACTCTTCTCTCTGCCTATAATTTTACACTCTGCCTACCTTTACTTCATCCAGTGTACCACTAGCAGATTAGTTGTCTTAATGTGCAACCTCAGGACTGCTTGTAGGACAGATTTCTGATTTCTTTTTTTTTTTTAATTTTTTAATTTTTTTATTTTAAAGCAATTGGGGTTAAGTAACTTGCTCAAGGTTACACGGCTAGTCATGATTTATGTGTGGGTGCTCATTTTCTGAGGCCGGATTCGATCTCGGGTCACCCCAACTCCGAGGCCGGCGCTCTTACTCACTGCGCCACCTAGCCGCCCCAGATTTCTGATTTCTTAACCTCGAATCCTTGCCTTTCCACAATCTGAGCCCAGCTTGCCTCAGCAGTCTTAGCCTTTGCAGTCCCATGCCCCTGTCACCCTCTCTGCTCACTGTCTCTGGAACACACCTTACACACTACTCTTTCCCTCTCACTGCTTCCCTTTTTCAGACCCCGTATCGTCACCCTTCAAGACCCAGCATAAATCCCACAACATCTATGATGATGCTTTCTCTGACCACCCCACCTCACAGTCATTTCTCTCTCCTGAGAGTTTATTGCCTTGTCCCTGTTACTGTTGAGCACTTTCTGTCCTGTATTCCCTTTCTACCCAGCTTGGTCATGGGCTCCCAGAGTGCAGAAACTATGTTTTTTATCATCTTTAAAACTTAGCCTATGAGAAATAGAATGACAAATGACCCTGGCTTAGAGTTGGACATGAGTGGACTACCTTTGACATTTGTTATTAGCCCTGTAATTGTGAGCACATCTCTGTGAGCAACCCTCAAAGGTAACCCTCTAAGACTCGTCTGCCTCAGTAGACAAGTTCCCGCACCAGCAAAATCATAGGTCCTTGACATATTGACCACCAGAGTTTTGTATATTTTTAGGTACTCAGCGTATATTTAGTGATGTTGATGACAGTGGAAATTTGTGAATCTAATATAAAGAAAGAGGCTTGGACTGGGGAATCTGGAGACTCAGACTCTAGTCCTGCCTTACCACTAACTGCAGAAGCACTGTGACCTTCAATAAGCCACTTAACTTATCTGTGCCTCAGTGTCATTATCTGTCAAATAAGAATAACAACATTGACTGACATCTAAATATTCATTCCGTCAGCAAGCATTTATTAAATACCTATTATATGTTAGACATTTTGCTAGGTGCTGGGGATTCAAAGACAAAATGAAACATTCCCTGCCCTCAAAAAGCTTACACTTGATTGGGAGAAGCATCATGTCCATATATAAGTATATTTAGAATAAATACAAAATGAATACAAATTATTTCAGGGAGGGAGGACACTAGCACCTGGGGGGGTCAGGAAAGGTTTAAAATAGAAGGTAGAGATGAGTCTTTAAGGAAGAAAAAGATTCTTTCACCAAAGTGGAGGAAGGAGAACATTCCAGGCTTTAATATTTCCAAAGGGCTCTCTATACACAATATCATTTTATATGTGTATATTTTATGCACTATATATAGCTATATAGATCAGTAATGTATATAGTATATAGTGAAAAAGAATATATTAAAATGCATTATCTATATATCTCTGTGTAAACACACACACTCTTTACATTTATCATCCCATTTGATAATACCTTCCTTCATATCTTATAGGGGATAGGTAACAGGCTTTACAAAATGCAAAGTATTTTATACGAGTAGTCTTATTGTATATAGTGTAGGATTAAGACAGTATATCTACCCAAGGAGCCCAGTCCTTTGGCAATATATGCTCCTCAAGAAGTTTCAGGATTATGTTCCTTTTACTATTCTTGTTTTCCATCTTTTAACCATCTCTGTCCATTTAGCTGTCTATGCTTTCCTTCCCCCAATTCCATTCCCATTTGGCCTGTAGAATCTCTTTACTGCTGACTGATTCTACCTGAGAAAGAGGTCAGCCATTTCAGTGAGGTCTGTGTTGCTGCCCCTCCTCTAGAGCTCCTTTATAGACTCCTGGGTATAAGTTTCCTTGGACATACAAATATAAATAAATAAATAATGTACACAAATCTCACACACACACACACACACACACACACACACACACACCCCTGAGTATTATGCTAACTCCTCCATTTCCTCTATCTTCCTTCTCACCTCTAGAGAAAGCAAGGAATTAGCTGACTTGGCTCGGATCCATCCCGCTGGTTGTGCTGCAAATGGCCTCAATCCTAACCTCATGGTGACAGGGGGCCCAGCCCTGACTGGTTCTGGGCGTTGGTCTGCTGACCCAGCTTCCCACCTGGCTGCTGCACACCCATGGCTACCCCGGACTGGTAGCCCTTCCATGTGGTTAGCAGGCCATCCCTACGGTGAGTGCTAAGCTGTATGGGTTTGTGGGCAAGATATCTCTGGGTGGGATTATACAAGGTACAATCCCTACCAGGGTGGTGGTGCTAGCCTGATAGAGAATCATTCACTCACTTGCCAAGTATGAGTAATGATTTGATCCAAGTAAGTAGGGAGAAAAAGTATGTTACAGATTTGACTTACCTTGGCAAAGGATTTGACTGAAAAAATTAAGGGGGTGGCAGATCTGACCTAAAGTCAGATCTTAATTGCCTGAGAATGAGTTATTTATTTTGGATTAACCAAGGTCTCATCTTAGCCACCATTTACGCGTCCCAGACTTCCCGGTGTTAGGAATACTGTGGGAGAGCACTGGGGGCCAGGCACCTGAGGGCATGTGTATGTTTGAGTATATTAACTTGTGGCTCTGTTTTTGGGTGTTAGCTGAGATTGCTGATATGGCTCCTATGAATGTATTAGAATTTAAGTAGAAGAGCTTTGGGGATTATTTGCTTCCCTGCTCCCTTCCATCAGGACAGATAACCAAAAGCCTATGAAATGACATTCAAATGAACATAAAGATAGGCCACTGGGCTGCCATCCAGCCTGTTTATTGGTTCTTCTGTATACCCTGTAGTGGTTCTTTAATCAAGGAGGGGCAACATTTCCCATTTAAAGGGAAGACCTTTGAAGTCTAGTCACTACCCTCTCTCCTTCTGAGTTTCTTAGACTGGGATCTTACGTTTATAAGAGCATCTGAACTGGTTTCAGTGCCTGACAGGCTGTGGGCTTTAGCAACAACCTAAGTTGAGCTGATGTGAATCTTAATGTTTTTTCTTCTAGGCTTAGGCCATCCTTCCTTGCACCAGGGCATGACTCCAGCTTTCCCCCCTGGTATGGGGGGTTCTATTCCTTCTTCTGCTTATCAGTTTGCCAGGGACCCTCAATCGGGACAGCTGGTAGTGATCCCCAGTGAACACTTGCCCCATTTTGGTAAGTAAGCCTCCTGGTGAATGGGCAAGCACATGGGGACCCATGGTAGTGTCAGGTCGCCGTCTTACCTATCACAGGCCTTTACATACCACATCTTTACATGGGGTAACTCCCTCAGCCCACAATGGGCTTTTGATTCAGGCTTAGCCACTGCTTCTTTGGCCCCTAGGGCTGGCACTCTCTCTGGCAGAGATAGCCATTCGTTATGAACCAGAGAAGGCAGTGTGGTTAGTGGAAAAGAACCAGGTCTAGGCGACCCAGATGCCGGATTCTAGTCATAGCTTAACCTGAACTGGCTGTATATTTGTAAACAAGTTCCTTTATCTTTTTCAGTTTGGTCATCTTATCAGATAGGCATGTATAATGAGACCCTGTTTTAACTCCTTCAAAGAAGGTGTTGCAGTTATAAAATTAATCTAGATTGAAATTAGCACTATGAATTGGTCTACTCATTCTGGAAAACAGAAGCATCATGTGAAAATAAAGAGACAAAAATGTTCCACTGGCAGTATGTGCCCCAAATGAGGTCCAAGGCAGAAAGGACCCATATATAACAAACCATTAATATTTATTTTGTGTAGTGGTAAAGAATTAGAAACAAAGCAGGTCCTTCTCAACTGGAGAATGGATAAATGGATGTGCAGTGGATATAGTGGGATGTTTTTGTGATATAAAAAAGTATAAGCGTGAAGAATTCAGAGAAACATGGGAAGACTCATGAACCAATGCAAAAATGAAATGAGCATACCCAGGAAAATCATATACAATGACTATATCAATGCCATTGGGAAAAACACTCACACAAAGCTAAATGCTGTGGGAAAATAAAATAAAGATGTGAGTGTGGTTTGAGTCAAATAATCATATACATATTTATGGGATCACAATTTAGATCAAGTTTCCCCAGACTAATTTGGGACGCTCTGGAGTTGGAAATGTTTTGATGGAACTCATTAGTACTGGTCCACAGAGACACAGAATAAGGATTATTTTACTCTGTGTATTTTTTATCCCCAGTCTCTAATACTATTCTTGGTCACATAGAATTATTGCTTAATTGATTGATAAAAAGATTTTGTGGACATTTTTAAAACAAAGTATGGATGATGAAGTTTATTTTAATATTCACCAAATTGCCACATAAATATTTTTGAAGATGTTAGTCAAATATAGGTAGGTCTTCGTATGGTAGAGATACCACCCCTTGAATGAGATCTTTTTGAAAGAAAAAAAGCATAAATATGCGCTGAAAAATAATTATTAAAAACTGTGGAAGTTTCATAATTACAATTCAGTTAAGACTTTAAGTATCTATCATAGATATCTATACTAGTATACTAACTCAAAGGCATGATCATTTAACTCCTTGGTATAAAATGAGCAATAGGTATTTTTCATCCATTTTGTTATTCCCTGATGGATTATTTGGACACTATGTTTGGAATAATCATGGATTTTTTTGAGGAAGATCTGCAGTATTCTGGAGCATAATGTAATCAGTACAGTGTCATAGACAGGAATTCAACTAGGTGCTGATTAATGTGAATAATGAATCCTGCTGAGGTGGTTCCATTTTTTTTTTCATTCAACTGCATATTTCCACTGGGCTGGAACCAATGACCATATCTTACATATTTATTACACTGAATAGTGTGAATTTGACTACATGAAGCCATGTCAGGGGACTTATTATTCCCACTAATCAGAACCTAGCTATATCTGGAGGTGATCACCATTCATAAGGAATCTTTCTTCCATTTGGACCCAACTCAAAATACCCTCCATAGAAGTTGAGAGCACCTTTGGCATACATATTTCTTATTTTATCCCTCATTTGATTTTAAATCATCAAGAGAGTCATTGGTTTCATTTATCAAGGAATCTTCCTGACCTTAATAGAATACTTTTAAAGACTGATTTTTGCTCTACTGAGTGAAATGATTTTTTTTTCTTTTGGGTAATCAGGATGCTAAATGTAACATGATCTTGTATTCCTGGCTTTTCAGTCAGTTGTATACTCAGCTCTAAAGGATTTTTACCAATGCCTGCCTTTTTCCATTTTCATGGAGTACACTCTTGATGTGTGTGTAGGTCATTCTCATAAAGATATGTATATTTGCAATGTGCACTTCAGATGGACAATAAATTGAGCTCAGAATTGAATAGAGACAAGGGAGCAGAGTAGGTTGCATTTGGACAATTGAGTCTGGTTTTTAAATCAATTCTTATTGATAGCCTTTGTTTTTATGTCACATGCATCTCTCAATGTATCTCTCTCTTTGCCCCTCGGAGAGCCATCAAAGGATATATCACATGATAAAAAAGAAGAAAAGAAAGAGTTTAGCAAAACCAACACATCAGTTAGACTGACATTACATACAGTCCCCTATACCCATGGGTCTGCCACCTATGCAAAGGAAATGGAGACGTGCTTTCTCATGACTCTCCTTTGGGATTAAGTCCAAGACCCATCTTTTTAACATAAATGGTCTTTTGGCAGTATTCTGTGCTTATGAATGATGGAACACAGCACTATCCAAAGAATCAAAGTTGGGGATGGCCCAAAGGGCAATGGAGAAACACAGGTTGAGCATCCATTTCTAATAATAGCCTATAATCAAGCAGGAGCATAAGGGATGGTTATAGGATCATCAGTTTAGAACTGGAAGGAACCTTAGAGACCATTGAATCAACCCTTTCACTTTACAGATGGGGAAACTGAGGCCCACAGAGAGTAAGTGCCTCACCCAAGGTTATTCAGTGACAGAGCCTGAGTTTGAATCTTGGTCTTATGATTGCAAATACAGAATTATTTTCACTGGAACACACTAGGGAAATGTATGATCAGAAAATCAGGTAGGCCTTTTATGTGATATGAACAAAGTATAACAGATGGAAAGCCACAGTGGTCCTTTGGTATCTAGAGAAAGGCTTTCATCACGCTGAGTGGAGGCTCTGTGGAAGAACAAGAATCCCACAGGATAATAAAGCGTGAATAGGTTACTTTCCGGCATTGATTGAGGGAATATTCTCATCAGTGAGATCACTGAACTCAGAGTTAGGAAGATAAGAGTTCAAATCCAGCCTCAGATACTTACTAGCTTGAACTTGGGTAAGTCTCTTAACCTCTGTCTACTGCAGGTTCTTCAGTCCTAAAATGGGGTTAATAATGTTAACCCACCCACCAGATTGTCTGGCAGGTATAGGCCTAAATAAATGAATGAATGATGAAAAAATAAGTGAGCAAATAATAAATATGTAGGCTTTCCCTTCCTTCCCCCTCCAAGTGTTTTTTTTTTCTTTTTTTTTTGCATTTTTTGGAGGGGGGAAGGCAGGGCAGTTGGGGTTAAGTGACTTGCCCAAGATCACACAGCTAGTAAGTGTTAAGTGTCTGAGGCCAGGCTTGAACTCTGACTCCAGGGTCAGTGCTCTGTTCACTGCACCAACTAGCCACCCCCCAAGTGTTTTTCAGTCAGTCAGTCAACAAGCATTTATTTTTACTTGGTGCCAGGAACAGTGCTGGGAATGCAAAACAAAGGTAAAACAGGCCCTCCCACCAAGCTTATTTTCTAAAGGAGAGACATCATTTCGGATATGAATCCCTATTCATTTTTTATCATCACTGCTTCCTTGGTTTTCCCCTCCTTCCTTGTCATTCTCATTCTAAGAGAGAAGCTAATCATAGGCTTTACCCAGTTTTTGTAAAAGTCGTATTTGAGGGGGAAAGTATGACATTTGGACCAGCCAGCATCAACCTTTTCTAATGGATCCCCTGTTCATTTTCTTGTGTATTAGCAGGCTTTTGCAGAACCTAGTCTGATCCAATCTTAGTACATTATAACAATAGGTGTGTATTAGCCAACTACACTCAAGACAGAAACATCCTGTTTATCTGATAGGTGTCTAGAAATATTTTCTTTCAAAGTGACGCCTGTGTTTTTTTTTCCTTAAATTTTTTTTCACGATAGTATAATCATGTTTACAAGTCAGATGAATCTAACTTCTTCTATAACAATATAGATCTTACTGGACAAGTATATTGCAATAATTGTTTTATTTTGGTTTTCTTTAGTCTGCTCATGTGTAGTAACTTCTTGGTTTATTCATCAGGGAGCCTTAATTATTAAGATATAGCCAAGAAGCTGAAAATATACCAACCTCCCCCCCAGAAAAACCTGTGAAGCAGACCGAGTAGATGCTGCTAAGTCCATCTGCTTAAGTTAATCACTCCCTTCTTAGGAGAGCTCCCTATGTCCTTATTCTAAGCCTTTTAATTTTATTTTACCCACAATTCTAACAAACTTGTTTATTCTTGTCCAAAATAGGTTAGAAATAGCAAATTGGAGTTAAGGCTCAAGAAGAGGTAGTTTTGGCAAGGGAGGGAAGGTGAAAACAGTCTGGGTTCATCGTATCACCACATAGTGTAGTAGTAGATATACATAATGCTGTCCCTGCATCATCAGAGAAGGGCAAGATTACTTTATTTGATATACTCTGAGCATTAATTCTTCCAAAAAAAATTTGAGATGGCATAGAAATTAAATATAATATTTGAGTTCACTGCAGTGTGGAACAGTTTGGGATCAATCCGGAACAGAGACCATGCAGAGGAAGCAGAGGTTCTAGCTGTTGCCAGGCACCCGAGTTAAACAGATTCTTGTAGTTGATCCTGAGTTTGGCTTCTAAACTTCATTCATTCATTTGTTCCTTCACTCAGTAAAGATTTACCCAGCACTCACTGTGTATGAGGTTCCATGAACGTTCTGAGAGAAATATCAAGATAATTAAATCTGGATATCCTGCCCTAACCTCTTTTCTCTCTCATCACCAACTGCCTACCTGGAGGTATTCACCAGAATCTGCGGCCTGGCATTCAAATCCTCTCATAGACTCCCACTTGCCTTTGCTGACCTTCAGGCCTGCGTTTTGGCCAAACTGTCCCTCTGTCTTTTCCCTGAACTTGACCTTCCTGATGACCTTTGTACTGGTTCTCTCCCATGCGTGGTATGCACCCCGTCCTTGTGTCTGCCTCTTAGAAGCCCTTCCTTCAAGGTTCAGCTGAGTTGCCTTTTCCTATGCCAAGCCTTTCTTGATTCTCCCCAGTTTTTCCTGCTCCCTTGTCTCTTCTGCATTTACTTTACATCTTCTTCTCTCTGGGCACTTTGTAGCACCCCGCCTCCCCCATAAGCTTCCTGAGGGGCTGTTTCATTTTTGTCTATGTGGGCACATAGTAGGTCCCCCGATTACATTTTTGTTGTATTAAATTGAATTTGACTCAGTTTATGTCCCCAAGCATCCTACAGAGTAGGAGAGCTGAACAAGTGTAGCCCAAAGTAAAGTATATTGTGTCCCTCTGAGTTGCAAAATATTATAAGAATTCAGAAGGAGAGATCATTTAATCTTTCAAAAAAAATTCATTTATGAGAAATAGCTCATTTCCCAGTGGTGCCTAATAAGTGAAGTATCCCCTTATAATTATCACAGTGATTATCATCAGGGATGGAGAGAAAATGAAGGATATGGTCCAGGACTTTAGCCCCTTGGGGTTAGAAACAATGTGGAGACCTCAAGTGTATGTTAACTCTTAGGTTTGTCCTTAATCCAAGGCTTGGAGGTAACTATAAAGAAAGCTGAGGACTGAACTGCCCTTCTTTTTTTATTTGGAGGCGGGAAGGCAAGGCAGCTGGGGTTAAGTGACTTGCCCAAGGTCACACAGCTACTTTTTGTGTTCAGTGTCTGAGGCCGGATTTGAACTCAGGTCCTCCTGACTCTATTCACTGTGCCACCTAGCTGCTCCCCCCCTTCTTCTTGCTGGTTGGTGGCCTTTGTGGTTCAGCCGAGTCTGATCTTGCTCTCCATTTGTGCTGTTTGTGTTTGTTTCAGCTGAGTTGATGGAGCGAGCTCCCCCTCTGTGGCCCGCGATGTACCCCCCAACCCGAAGCTCTCTCCAGCATGCCCACCAGCTCCAGCTGCTGTCTCACCAGCAGTTGCTACGGCAACACGAGCTGTTCATCTTGCAGCAGCAAGCTGCGCACGCCATGGAACTGCAGAGGAGTGCCCAGCTGGTGGTGAGCCCTTCACGTGGACGTTTCCTGCCTTGGACCCAAACCTTATTGGGGGTGGTGGGGCAGGCCCATGCCAGAGAGAACCCTGTCAGAATAAAACTTAACCCCCAGGGCCCAGCTGCCACTGCCTCTCAGAGAACCGTTCCTTGACAGGATCCCCTGGGGCCATTCATAAATCAGACACAGTCCAGTTCAGACTTTGAAGGGTGATTGTGTGAAACACCCATGTCCCTCATGGGGACATGCAAGCCACAGGAGAAGACTTATAGGGATTTTACTCTTTTTCCTAAAGTGCTGAGGTCTCAAAACCTGGTGCCTCTCTTTTCCTTCCTCCCACCAGGGCTTTCTCCAGTTAAATGCTTTATTTAAACAGACTTTTTCCCCCCCTTTTTAAAAAAAGGTAGATGTGTAGTTGAGGAGGGCCATATTCGCAGGCAGAGTACCCCTTTGGGCTGATTCCATTGCTATGCCCACCCTTTTCTATACCCAGACATCCCATTTGGCTTTCCTTTGCTCTGGAGTTCATGTGCGGAAAATGGATTGGTTGCCTTTTTAATTGTACAATGTTCTTTTGCCTTCTGGCATGCCCTACAGGGTGGGAATGGGAAAGGGTACTGAACCCTTCCATTTACATTTGGGTAAGTGAGTACATACCACCCCAGCTGCCATCTGTAATGGCGAGTATCTAGAGGTGAAAGGTGGTGGGGGCACATGATTAGTTTACTCAGTCTAGAGCAAAAATGGCTACTATGAGAGCCTCCAAATTCTTGCTTTCCTCCTCCAAGGGCAGATCAAGAGCCCAAGGAGGCTCTAAGAGAGTTCCAGCTGCAGGGCTCAGCCTCCCTCAGCAGCTCAAGGGCCAGGGGGCCCAGGAAGAACCTCCAGACTCTTGTTCCCTTCTCCCAGGGAAATTCAGACTTGGAGCCTATGGAGGTGTTCACTTACCTCCCAAATGAATGGACTTTCTAAGTGAGTCCAGTTCCAGAGATGTTCAATGTTCTGGTATATATGAGTTCTGAGAGATAAATCTATAGTGTCTACAAAGAAGAATTACTTCACCAAGGGGGACTAAACATGCAGAAAATAGAACTGTGTTCCCAAAAGGTTTAGATAAAGTTATGGATGATAGGTTCATAATGAGTTTTTTATGGGGAAACTGAGATGGTCAAGATGACCCTCTGAGGCTGCCATCAGTGAGGTAGCCATTCCTCCTACAAACCATCTCTTGGTGCCTCCATCAGTAACAGAAGGTGGGATTGGAATGAGGTTCTATATGGCAGCTGTCATGTCCTTAAGAAGAATAGAAGAAAGTTGGTAGAAATTCACCAACTGATTCCTCTTTCCCTGTCCTGTTGATTCTCTCTCCCTGAAACATTCTAAACTGGCCCGACTCATGGCCACGATACAGAATTAGATTCATGGTGGTTGACTGGGAAGTGCCCTGCCAGTGATCTGCAAGCCCCAAGAAGAATTGTTCCTGATTATTGCAGGGAGCACTTGAAAGAGAATTGGCTTAACCTGATAGTCTTCTCCTTGGAGGGGAATTGCTCTTGGCTGTTCAGAATGGAACAGTTGTTCTTACTACACATCCTTAACATAACAGTTACATCATAGTCCCACAGAAGAGCCTGGGCTTGGGCTTGAAGACAGCAAGGCCTGCTCGGAGCCCTTCTTCAGCTCTGACCAGGTGGTGGGCTAGCTTTACCTGAGGGGCATCTGTGTACGTGTACATACCTTTTACCCCTCCTGGGGTGTGTCTGGAAGCATCACCTCCCACTCAGAGGGCACCCTTTGTGTTAGTACCAGGCTGAGGTCTGCCTTCTCGGTACTGGTAGGTGAGTGACTTCCAGTCCCTGTGGTACAGCTAATGCTGTTGTGTTTCTCAAACAGGAAAGGCTAAAGGTCAATGAACAGCGGGCAGAGATGGAAGAGAAAGTCTCCAAGCGGAGCCTGGAGAGTAGTAAACAGGGTCTCGCCTCCTCTGGTTCAGGACTTATCCACCGGAAGCCCCCCGTCCTGTCACCCAGCACTTCCACGTCCTACAGCAAGGCTGTGAGCCCACCGCCTTTATCCCCCCGTGCCTCACCTGTGACAGTGCTCAAAGCTAAGGTGATCCAGAAGTTGGAGGAGACGCCGAAGCCACCAGCTTACTCCTACCCCGCCACTCCGAGTTCCCACCCTTCTAGCCCTCCTCCTGCCTCCCCACCTCCAACCCCTGCCATCCCCCCCAAAGAGGAAGCTCCAGAAGACTTAGAGAAGAAAGACCTGGAATTAGAGAAAGAAGCCTCCAGCCCATTTCAAGATTTGTTTCCAGGTAAGAGATTCATACACCATGTCATTTTCCCTTTTTTGAGACCCAAGTTCTTCCTCAGATCAGGTAACTCCCCTCCATTGAAGCGGAGGTCTGACTATAGCCAAACTGTCTCAGACGTCTGCAGCCCACCCCCTTTTCTCCTGGCCCACCTTCAAGTACTGTCAATCATTCATTCTCTTCCCTGAATTTTCCACACCCTGAAGTTGGTGACAGTTTGCAGAGCAGATAGGTTATGGGGTGGCTCATCTCAGAACCAGAATATTTCATTCCTTGAGTTGGTCAGGGAATGTGATCACTGGGACAGTCTAATTTTGGTATTTTGGGGAAACTGATTGTTCCTGGTACAAGGAATAGATATGGGGCAGAAGATGAGTAAAATCTCCAAATGAATTGACAAGTAGTCATTGAAACACCAGCAATGTCCTAGTCACAGTTGGTTGGGTTTTTTTTTTTTTGGAGGGGAGAGCAGTGAGGGTGGGGAGGAAGGAATATTAGATAAGTGGAAGACAGGATGTTGTTCTGATCCCTGATGATGGATAGGTGAATAAGAGCCTAGGTTGTGTGCTCTTTACAGTTGTTTAATGTTTATGGAGGGAGTGAACCACGCTAGAGACAGGGAACACAGTCCCTGCCCAAGAATAGCTTTCATTCTAAGACACAGAGAGGAAGGAAATATCTGTATTTCGACTACAGTATCTAATCATGAGTATGTCCCTGTGTCTTTGGCAGAGATTCCTCCAAGATATTCATTCCAGTCCCTTCCCACTGCTTTTGGGAGACATTACCCATATCTCCTCCAGCCCACAGCAGCTTCTGATGCAGATGGGTTAGCCCCCGATGTGCCATTACCTGCTGAAGGACCTGAACATATGGAGTTGTCCCCGGAGGATAAACCCATTCATTTGCCCCCGTCCAAAATAGTAGAGACTCTCCAGGCCAGCCCTGAAGAAGAGCCCTTGGAGGAGAGGGTGAAGGCTGAGGTGGAGGAAATGGAAGAGGGTCAGGAAGAGCTCCCTGAGCCAAACTTGGAGCCACCCAGTCCCCTGTCCCCAGCAGCTAGGCCGGCTCAAAGCCCGGAAAGCTGTAGTCATCTGTCGCAGGCAGGAGAGTCGTTAGGCCCAATGGAGCAAGAGCTAGAGGGGATTCAGGACTGCCCACCAGAGTACCAGGTTGGGTCTTGCCCATCAGAAACTGAAGCTGAAACTCAGGACGAGGCAAATGCCGGGCCAGAGGCCTGCTCCATTCACATGGATTATGAAGGCCAACTAGATAAAGATGAGGAAGACCTCCCACAAGTGGAGCTTACAGAGGAGCTGAATGAAAAGCAGAGCCCTCCTCTGCCCAGCGGACCAGCACCCAGTGTGCAGGTGCAGGATAATAGGGACTCTGGTCCCGGGGGACAAGAGTTCTTTAGCCTGCCAGAAGAGGAGGCAGGGCCAGTGCCAGCCAGCCCCCAATACCCAGAAGAAGCCGTCCCCTGCCCACTCCCAACTCTGGACATCAAGCCCGATGACCCATTGGCTGGTATGAATGCGTTGGTGGCTGCCACAGAGCTTCCTCAGGCCTACCCCCTGCTGAACACTGGTGGCGTCACTCAAGCCCTGGTGAACCTAGAGGTGGCCGAGAGCCTGTCCCTGGAGCAGAGCTTCCTACAAGGCATCACCCTGCTGAGTGAGATTGCAGAGTTAGAACTGGAGAAGAGGAAGCAGGAAGTTGAAAGTGAGTTGGGAAAGGGATGATAACTTGGTTTGGGTTTGTATTTTTTAAAGCCAGGGCTTGTCAGTGTCCCAGGATTGGACATAGTTCTAGGTGGCCATTGGGTTGGCCAAAGCAGCTGGCTTGACCCTCTTAGATGAATGGGATCCCAGTTGTGTTGGCCATGTCACTTTTAATCTTCCTGACCCTTAGTATTCTTGTCCTAAGATGAGGAGGTTGGACCAGATCTCTTCCAGCCTGTGATCCTTTAAGCATCTCACTTTTTTTTTTGAAACTGCCCTTTCAGTTTTTATGCCTAAACCTTCCTTCCTATTACCTTACCTATATTTCTTTGCCCTTCTCCCCAACGTTATCAAATCATAGAGATCCTCTAGTCCAGGGGCCCTTGACTGTTATGGAGCCCTTTGGCAGTCCTGGGCTCCTTTTCAAGAATGGTGTTCTTAAATGCATAAAATAAAATAGGATTACGAAAGAAACCAGTTCTATGGAAATACAGTGTATCCTAAAAGTCTTTAGTGAAGTGGTTATGACTTTTGGAGCTTAAAACTGCATTAAAGACTTTTGGGACATTTGAGCAGCTACTAATAGAAAAATATGAAATGTTTACTAAAATTATTATTGCTAATACAATTACTATTACTGTTAAAATGTAATTTAAATTAAACATTTAAAATTATTATTATTACCAGTAAAATTATTATTGGGATACTGAACAGCTACTAATACTAAAATACTAAATATAAAAACTTTTACTAATAAAATTATTTAAATCATAAAAACTAAATAACCAAATAATTAAAATGATTATTATTCAGATGATGATTATTCCTAATATAGTTATCGTTTACTAAAATAAAATACTAGGGGTGGCTAGGTGGTACAGTGAATAGCACCGGCCCTGGAGTCAGGAGGACCTGAGTTCAAATCCAGCCTCAGACACTTAACACAAAAACTAGCTGTGTGACTTTGGGCGAGTCACTTAACCCCAATTGCCCTGCCTTTCCCCCTCAAAAAAAAAAAACAACCTAAAAAATACTAAAATACTGAAAAACCAACTCATGGACCCTATAGGAAGAACCCCCTCTCTAAGCCTTCCTTATTTGACAAAGGAAGGAGTAAACCCAGAGAGGATACATGGCTTTATGAGGGTCACACAGCTGATTAGTGGCAGAACTGAGACCAGAATCCAGGTGTCCTGAGGCTGTGACTCCTGCATTTTCCTCTGTTCTCCAGTATTGTCCTCACCATCAGAAAGTGCATTATAACCTGTGAATTGTTTGTAGTACTCTGCTAGGTTGGCACAAAAAGAATCCCAGCTCTGTGCCCAGTGCAGAATCTCAGACACAGATCATCTCTTTTCCTTGGAGCCACCCCCCACCTACTCTCTCAAGCCATACGAGTCCTGATTCCTCCTATAGCATCTTCCAGCCTTATAGGGGTACCTGGACTCCTTCCTTCTAAGTGATGTTCACTAACTACACTCCTATGAACTTAACATAGTGAGTCAATAAAAACATCAAGGCTTTAACCGGTGACTGGCTTTCTCCCCAGGCCAGGGTCACTTCTCAGCCTGCCTTTTCCATGAATCTGCTTGGGCTCCATTATTCTTTTTTGAGGGGGGCCAAGGTCACACAGTGTGTCAAGTGTCTAAAGCCAGCGTTGATCTCGGGTCCTCCTGACTCCAGGGTCAGTGCTCTATTCACTGTGCCACCTAGCTGCCCCATACCATTATTTTTTAAATAATATTTTATTTTTTCCCCAGTTACATGTAAAAACAAATTTTTAATTTTTATTTTAAAAAATTTTGAGTTTCAAATTCTCTCCCTTCCTCCCTCCTCCCAGTTTGATAAATTGCCTGGGCATTAAGTCATTTGTCAGCTCTGTGACTCAGTTTCTTTATCTGTAACATGGGAACTAGTAAATAAGTACTCTATATTAGAGGAATTGTGAGAGGATGGATATGAGGCAGTCAGAGTGAACTTGCTTGAATAAAGTTAAAAATGTTTTATATCGTAAGGCTGCATAAAATGACAATGATGGTGAGGTCTTTCTTTCCCCTGATTTTGTGCCCCCAAAGGTTTTCATGACATCCTAGACCCCAGTAGAGCATTCAGCTTAATTTGACCTTTGGGTTTCTAATTTACTCACTCCAGTGAGCAGTTCAGTAGAGCGAATCACTTACTTTCCAGAGACTTCAGAGAGTAAAAATATGTGCAGTATGGTCTGAGGGAAGGAATAGTAGCCTAAAAGTCTAGAGCACACGAACGTTTAAAGTACCATCATCTAGCCATGAGAGAGGTTATACTGGAATAGGGGATAGAGAGCCTGCTTCAGAGTCAAGAAGATCTTCTGACACATACTGATTGTGTGACCCTAGTCAAGTCATTTAACTTCTTTGCTGCAGAATAACATTATAAGAGTTCCCTAAACTAGCAAAATCATAGGTCCAGACCAAATTAATAATAATAGAAGCGCCATAAACACACACAAAAAATTAATAGTAATGCTTTCATACAAAGCACTTGGTTTTAGTCCAGGACTAAGTTTTATATTCTTCCTCCACCCAGGTCCAGAAAGCTGCCCTGTGCGACCCACCCTTGAAAGCTTGCTAGCTGCTAGCACCCAGATGTTGATGGAGGTGCTCTCCAATCCGTTCATGGACCCTTTGAAGACCATCAAGTTGCCCCGGGAACTGAACCCTAATAAAAAGTATAGCTGGATGCAGAAAAAGGATGAGCCGGTAAGGTCCTCTCCGTTTTTACCCTTCATCAGGCCAGAATTTTAGGTTTCCCTCCATTCAGGACACGACGGCTAGCCCTGGTTCCCTTACCAATAGTCTTTTGCTAAACAAACATTTAAACCTCTATCACCATGGGGTATGTAAGTGCCCCTTTGAGTGGAGACAGGAGAGGGTCCAGGGCCCTTGACCGTGGAGGCAGCCTCTGAGGTCTCCTGCCTGTCTTTTTCTTTCCAAACATCTGTGCCCAAAGATGTACTCCATCAAGTCCGCCATTGAGAACATGGACGCCATGGAGCTGGACTACAGGATGAGGTTGGCTGAGCTCCAGCGCCGATACAAGGAGAAGCAGCGGGAGCTGGTGAAGCTCCAGAGACGCAGAGATTCTGAGTAAGTCCCTGGTCCCCTCCCGCCCCGTCTTCCTTGCCTCGGCCCTCCCTGGGCGGCTTCTTTCCATCCCAGCTCAGAGCCTCTTGTGTCTGGCATCTGAGACCTGCCGTGTCTCTCGTCGTTAGGAAACCATCTTTGTCTTGGTTCTTGTGGTAGTTCACCCTGAGCGGTTTGGCAGTAGCAGGTGGTGTAGACGTGTGTACGAGTGTGCAGTGTGCATGTGTTGTGTCTCCCCTGGTTAACAGCGAAGCTGTGGTTCTTTTAAAGGGAAAAACGGGAAGAGAAAAGTAGAAGCCTGGCACGAAGAGGCCCTGGAAGGCCGCGGAAACGGAAGCATGGAACGAGTGCTCTGTCTCCTCCTCTGGAAAAAGGGAAGAGTGACGGCAAGAGCGGAAAGTAAGGCCGGGGGCAGTGGCAGGGCGGCTGCACAGTGCCCTGTGGAGGGGGAGGAGCGCCTGGTGCCTTATGGGGATGTTGGTGTGGTGTCACTGTCCCTGGACGGTGGCTGCCAACGGGCAGCATGAGTTGGCAGTAGGCACGGGGTCATTTTATGTTTGGTAGCCAGTAGCAGTGTCTCCCCAGGCAAGGTTGCTGTGTGGTGTGGTGTCCTTGAGGTGACCTTGGGGGTCACCAGGGCTCAGGCTGGCATAGAAGTACAGCTCCATTGGTAGTGTGTGTGTGTGTGCTCCCTTTTAGAGGAGGGTCACTGGGCAAGAGAGAATGAGTGATGGGAAGATTTCCAGGCTGGTAACATTCCAGATGAATGCCAGGTAGGAGGACGGACCTAGCACTTGAGCCTGCGTCTCAGCACTAAGCCCAGCAGGAGAATTTTGGGGGCCTTAAGCAGTCTGAGGGGCCCAAACCTGCCAAACCTGCTTCCTTTGCTGCTGGGAACTAGCTCCTCTTCATGTTCCTCTTTACTGTGGAGGGAAAGGCTGAGCCCAGGAGCCCTCCACCAGGGCCCCCTGCGCTGGGACAGCTCTCCTGACTCTGACTGCCTGGGTCGTGGACCTTCACTTGATACGGTTCTGCTCCTCACAAGCCTGGTCTTCCCCGAGTGACCCCAGCGTCCAGCATCCAGCAAGTCCACTCCCTCCATCTCCTCCTGCTGGCCAGCCTTTCCCCAGCTCTGGCTTGTTTTCTGCACGTCTGATACATTGCTCCTGGGCTGCTCTTGTTGACTTGAGAGAACCCAGGCTTTTGTGGGCAGTGATGACCGCTCAGACCTGAGTTGGTCTGCATGATAGTCTTTTAGTTAGTGTAGGAACATCCAAGCATTGGCAAGTGAATGACTTCACTAGGGTGAGTGAGGGGAAGGTAGAATTGGGAGATTGTAGGAAACAGGTTTTCTCTGGACTTTGAGGGCCTGCCATGGCCCTTCTCTCAAGCTGTCCCCAAAAGAAAGTAGGGAGGGGCCTGTATGAGTGAAGCTGGAATTTAGCTAAGTGGCTAGCAGGATCAGTGTAGGGGTTAGGCTAGAACCTTCCCTACTGTCTGTTGAGGTCTGTGGGAACAGCCTAGCGATCAATCCAAGAGACAACAAGTGGGGTGACTTAGGTATCATTTCCATTGGAGAGATGCAGAAGTGGGCTATGTGATTTGTTGTAGTATCTGTGGAAAAAACCATGGCAAGAGGAAAGTAGGAGGATGGTTATTTCATAAAGAAGCAGGCTGGCCTCCTGCTCCTCCCTTCTGCCTTCCAGAACTGGGCCTACTGGAACACTCCTGGCAAACCACCTCATCCCTGGAGGCCAAAGAGCTGGATGGAGAGGCGAAAATTTCTTATTAATGAACAGCAGTGAATGAGGAAGGGGAGAAAGTTTGTCGACGTCTACAGTGACTTTATTGGAGTTTGGGGAAATACATTTCCCCCAGAGATTTTTGACTAAAAGTAGTCAAAAAATTCTTCCTTTTAGGTTCCCTTCTGCTTCCTACTTCTGGTCACTCAGACAGATGAGCAGAGAGAAATGGTTCTTTTCTGGTGCAGATACTTTTTAGATCTTTCCATCCCACTTTCTCTGGATCCTTGTGGGTTCTACTGAATATTATAACTCAATCATAGCACATTTTGGGGGTGAGGGAGTGTGTGTGTGTGTGTGTGTGTGTGTGTGTGTGTGTGTGTGTGTGTGTGTGTGTGTGAGTGAGACATGGGTGAGAATTCTTTCTTTTCTGTGTACTTTAATTTCTTATTCTTTCTGATGGAATTTCCTAAAATTCCTGATGTAGAACTTAGCCCTTTGCCTTGGATACACCCAACCTAAAATCTCTGACATCTTCTCCTGGGAGATAGGGTTCTGCAGTATTTGTAATCAGAGGAAGTGGGTTCACATCCTGATTCTACCATGTACTACCTTGGGCAAATCACCCAACTCTCCGGAGCCTCAGTTTTCTCATCTGGAAAACAAGAGGATTGAACTAAATCATCACTAAGGCCCCTTTCAGCTGTAAAGTTGATGAGCTCTAAAAGCTATGACTCAGTTTCACCCCAGTGCTCATAAAGAGTGCTTCCATTACCAAGCAGCCCCAGGGGAACATAGACAGTTACCTCCTCTCAGGGGTCACCTAGTGCTCTTTGGCCCCAAGGGGAGATTCCTCTACCAGCATTTAGTGGTAGCTAATGCTGGATGACTCTGGGGGCCGAGGAGGGGGATATTACCTGAGCCAATCACCAAGAGTGCGTCTGGGTTGCAGGCTGAGCAAGTCTTTGCTGCTGTCGGAAGATTCTGAGAATGGAGAAGGGATGCGGAAGAGACACAAAGGGTCAATCCCTGAGGACGAGGAGGATGTAGACAGTGGAATTGGGAAAGCAAAGGGGAGACACCAGAACTGGGATGAGCACGAGGCCACATCAGGCTATTCAAATGAGGTTAGTAATCCAGGAATGTAATGAATGAAAAATGATTGAAAAAGCACTGATTGGGGGGCGACTAGGTGGCGCAGTGAGTTGAGCATCGGCCCTGGAGTCAGAAGGACCTGAATTCGGATCCAGCCTTAGACACTTAATGCACACACAAACAAAAACCTAGCCGTGTGACCTTGGGCAAGTTACTTAACCCCAATTGCCCTCCAAAAGGCAAACAAAACAAAACAAAACGAAAAAGCACTGATTATGGACTGGGTAGAGTGCTAAGCTGGCGATACAGATATGAAAAGACAGGCTTTGCCCTCAAGGAGCTGCTATCCCAATAAGGGAAGGTAACACTTAGGAGGGAGATGGTGGCCAGGGAGGAGTGTTTTGGACTGGGCAGTAGAAGATGGTGAATCGAACATGTCTGAGAACTTTAATATTGTAGAATGGAGTTATGAACTGTGTACGGCCCCCACCAGATGGGAGGCTAAGAGATGAGACTTCCTAGTAGTATCGTAGTAGGTACAAATCTGGTCCTGGGTCGACCCGAGTTCAAATCTGGCCTCAGACAACTTATTACCTGTGTGATCCTGGGCGAGTTACTTAGCCTTTGTGTGCCTCCTATTTTTTCATCTACAGAATGGGGGTGATAATAGCACCTACCTTCCAGGGGCGTTGTGAGGCTCAAATGAGATAATATTTGGGAAGTGCTTTGCAAACCTTACAGTGCCATATAAACACTAACTAGCTGTCATTGGTCCATCTCCTTCAGAACACTGACTGCCTCCTTTCCCCCACTCAAGTCTAAGGGTAGATTTTTATATATTGTTTGTAAACTAGTGTTTGGTTAACTGTCTTATTATTCTCTAGATCTAAGAGAAGACGTACTTCATTTTATTGTAATTTACTCTGTGAATTCATAGGAGTAATCAAGATAGTGCTAATCTTGATTTTCTCAGCTCTGGTGATGTTTAGAATCCTCTCCCTTAAAGCCCTCTTCCCTAAGTCACCTCTTCCGTTTATCCTTCCTACATAAAATCCTTTGTAGGAGATTGGATTGGGTTGATTCAAAATGAGAACATAGTTATGTAGGTCTGATTTGGTATAGTAAGGAAGAATAATTAGCAAATTCACAGTCAGGGTTCTGTTTATTTAATTTTTCATCATCACCATTTGTTCATTTAAGCAATACCATAAATCTTCATTATAACCTTTAATATAAAGAGACTTAATCCTATTTCTTCCTATGGAATTCAGGCATATGCCAAGAAATGAAAATATATTTGCAGTTACTTACAGACATCAGTGTCCTTAATCAAGACAGAATATGGAACTTAAAACAGTCAACTTTAACCATAAAGCGGAAACGAGAATGTGGTTGATTGAAGTTTTTTTTAAAAGGGTCATTTTTGGGGGGCTCTGTGCCCCAGCAGAGTGAAATCATTATCAGCCGCCATAGTGTGGTAATTTCTGCTGTCAACTGGACATTCCGCATAGAAGTCCGAATTGGTGGTTCAGCTCAGTTCAGACTGACTCTGCTGCGATCTGTTTAATTTCCATGGTATCGGATATATCGTGTCTGTATGTTTTTTTCTTCTTCTCTGTGCCTCTTGTACTTCCCAGCTGAAGGTCATTACTGCCTGCCCAGCTGCTGCCCAGCAGAAGTAACTCCTCCCTAAGAGATACTTTATGCAGATGGTTGGACCTTGATTCCTTGCCATGAAGGCAAATTGAAAAGGCCATGCCAGGGCCCCCATATCTGTATCTTAACCTGTGACCATGACTTCTCCTTTCCAGCTAAAGATCAAGAAGAAGAAGGTGGCCAGTGACCAGGAGCAGCTGGCAACTAAGCTGGACAAGGCCCTGTCCCTCACCAAGCAAGACAAGCTGAAGTCACCCTACAAGTTTTCAGACAGTTCTGGGGGGAAGCAGAAAAGTAGTGGGGTTAGCACTAGGTACTTATCTCCCCATGACACTCTGCTGAGCAAGGAAGAGAAGAAAGCCCTGACCAAGGGCCTGAACCTATCCCTAAAACCCTCTAAAGAAGGTAAAAATAAATTCGCTGCCAAAATGAAGATGGAGGTGGGGCTAAAGGTCAAAGGTCAACTGAAAGTTTCCCACTCACCTGTGATATCGGAAATGAGCAGCTACTCCTATAGTAAGTAACCTGCCTGTTGTATGTCCTTGTCTGGGCCGGGAGGGGCGGCTTCTCTCTCTTCCTCTGTGTTCGTTCATTCCCCCTCTCTCTTTCTTTCTCTCTCTCCCCCATCCTCATGTGTTTTTGGAAGACGGTGTTAAAATTGTGCCTAACGTGTCTCAGCAGAACAGACACAGATCCCATTCCCTTGTCATGTCCACCAGGCCACCTCTCCTTGGATGATATGTTTGGTTGTTGGGTCAGAGCGTTCTTTGCTGTGTGCTGTCCAAGAGTTGGGCCTTGATGGTTAGCTTATGCTTTTATGAAATAGCTGGCATTCATACACTATGTGATTTTACTCTTTCTGGGTGGTTAGCTTCTGTCGGTACCTGGAGAATTCTGATGGATGGAAAGATAGGGTTTGTTTTATGAGTGGCCTCCGTGCTAAGCTGGTCATAGATAGAAAGTTCTTCCTGGTGGCTGCAGTATTTTGTAGAATTTAGGGCGACTGGGATAGAGCTTGGAATTATCTTTGAAAAGGTGCAGTGTTCCAGCCTGGTGTGGCGGCAGCCCCGTTTGGAGGCCATTGGTGTTCAGAGTTAAGACTGGAGGAGATTGGGAGGGGAAAAAAAAATCTAGAGGAAGCAGTGACCACTCCTTATATGTATAGGTTGACTGCACTTCAGGAAAAACAAACACATATAAATCCATACTTACAAATCCCATAAATTTGGTGGGGACAGGTATAATTACTACAGAGGGATGCTTAACTTTCTCAAGCAGTACTCAGGAAATATGCTGTATGGTTCCTTTAAATCATGAAGCTCCCCTGGTGCATTTAAACTGTGAGTTAATGTGACACACTTTGCTGGAACACAATAGCAGTGTTTGAGGCACATCTGCATTTATGTTCCCTTACCCCCTACCATGCATAAGATGGAGCTTAAGGGACCCCAGCCATGTCTCTTGTTTCAAGACTTTTTGATCCCCATGGTGATGTTTGAGTGTCTCCGACATCCATGGAATTCAGCACATAGACTCTGAGTCAATAATGGTAGCCCGCCTGAATGGCTGATGCTTGTTCTCCGTAGGAGTGACTAAGCAGCGGTGGAATAGAGAGCTAAGGTCTGCACCCAGACTACACTTTTCCTCTAGCCCTAAAGATGAGAGGGTGGGGTAGCACCTGTTGGCCCATTCTTACCTGCCTCCATTGACTTTTTTGCAAATTGCTTGGTTATCTGTCCCTTAGTGTCACAGCAGGATTTCAGAAATGATTTCTTGTTTATCAATTTTAGAAGAATTAGGGGCACTTATGTGTCTTATGGTTGGACTTTTGACTGTCTGGACAACCCCCCCCCCCCCCCATTTTTCTTAATCATTCAATCAGTCCCTTCACCTGCATTCCCAGTGACAGGTCTCTAGCTCCATATCTCTCCAGGGTGTGACCTGAGCAGATCTCATATGGCTTATGCCTGGGCCCCTCCCGTGGTTAATGAGAGACTCATTTAATAAAAATGCTTTAGGGAAAAGTCATCTTCATCATATGTTTGATCCTATTGATTATTCAATTGTGGTCTGGTTGTACTAGGCGTCCTACCCCTTGTCCATAGAGGAGGATGTATATGCACTAATTAATACACAGGTAGAAATCTGCTTGTGGTAATCATTTGGAAGTGGTTCAGTTTCTGTCATTGTGCCTGGTTGGTACTGAGTTTTTGTTCCTCCATGGTGCATTCCAGCATTCTCTCGTTACATTGGCAGGACTTGGTGGATGTGTGATACTCTTCTGATTTTCTGTGCTATTGACTGACCCCACTTTAGATTAGGAATCTAATCTGATCGGAACAAACCCTATTGTAAAAGAACTTTTCTATGTCAGCAGAAAGAGACAAGCTGGGGGAAGGGGTGCTACAGTCATGACTGACCTTTGACACCCAGTTCTCAGAGATGTGGTATTAGCTGTTCCCAGCTGATTTGGTGCTAGAATGCCAAAAAGGGACTGTCCCAGACAGTTTTGATGAGATACTCTACTCTGTCAGCCCTTCCTCTGATAGGAGAGCTGCTGGGTTTGGGGCTTTTTTTTCTTCCTAAGCTGGGCAGGTGGGTGGGCTGCCCATATATAAGAGAATTTTAAAGGCATCCACTGAAGATCAAACCCCCCCCTCCAAAAAACAGTGAGTACAGGGAAGAAAAATGGTGTCTACGAGATAAGTTAAGGGAATTGCTATTATTTAGTCTGAAGAAGGGAAGATTGCAAGGTGGTTTTAAAATGCTGACCATCTATTCTCTATTTTCAGAGCTAGAGAAAATAGGTTTAAATTTTTCAGTAAGGAAGATTTGGGTTAGATTTGCAAAAGACTTTTTTCTTTGAGCCGGAACTGCAAAATAAACTCCTGAGGGATCTCACTGATTAGAGCACATTTTTGCAATGATAGGCAAATCTGAGTACAAACAGAGGAGGGGACAGCCAGCTTATCTTACTTGGCAAAGATATAATACTTATCAGAGATGAGAGGGTTAGATAAGATGACCCTGAAGTTCTTTCTTAGTCTCAGAATTTCTGTGATCATGTAGAAGCAAATGACATAGATTCTGAGACCGGGGACAAGTCCTAAAAGTTAGTCATTTTCAGGAATGTGGAATTGTTGGATTACTGAGGAAGGAAACCCTAACCTCATGAGCCTCTGGGGTCTGGGACAAGAAGTAACATCAGCCTGTGTACTTGTGTGCCTCAAGGCAAGACCATGGAAGCTGGATAGAGATGCTGCTGCAGGATCCTCTTTCCTCCCTGTGGGACAGCTCAGGAATTTTGTGTTTCTGTCTCTCTCTCTTTTTTTTTTTGGAAGAAGGGAATAGACCTGGAGTATTGGGAGGAGGAGGAATAAGGCATTAAGGGAGCTTTCCATTTTGTTGTTTTCTGAGACTGGCATGTACTCTGGGAGATTATAGCTGCCTGGGTAGGCCTTTGTTCCTTAGCATTCTTAAACTGGATTGTGGCTCAACAAAACTTTGAGGGTTATCTGCACTTAGAGACTTTTGTAGTTGCACCAGAGTTGAACAAAATTTTCTCCTTTACCAGAAAAGAATCTGTGCATTGGATAATATTTCACAGGAGGGATTGGAAATAAGAGGTTTCGCTGGAATGGCCCAGTTTCTCAGGGCAGCAAGCTTTCAGTTGCTGAAGTGTTTCTTCCTCTTCATTCATCATAGAGGAAGAAAAAAATCAGGAAGCTCAGTTGGATGGTGCTGGTTATTGTTGTCAGTCGCAACCTAGGAAATGGCACAGGTCCAGGCTTCACGAAGACGAGTGGTGTGATGGCAGCAGTTTGGGGGTCAGATCAAGTGGGAGTCTCATTGGGGGAGCCTAGGACTAAGGCAGACCTGAGGTTATAACATGGTGGCCAAACTAGTTAGTATGGGGAAAATTTAACATGGTACCTCTCTAGTCCCAGCAAGAGTTTCAGCCTCTATTTTTTGAGAGCACTGTCATTTTCACACATCTACTCACACATAAATAAATAACTAAAGGAAATGAAACCCCCAAAATGATTTGACTTAATCTCTATTAAAAACTACTTTGACTGCAGATACGGACTCAGAGGAAGATGATGAATCCTTGAGGGATGAGTGGCCTTCACAGTCTCCATCCAGCTCCAAAACGAGACCTTCCAGTCTCTACAGCGTAGTGGCCAAAAAGAGCAGCAAGTCGGCTGGAGGTCTCAAACCACCCAAGAGGGGCTTGTCTGCCACCAGAACTCTCAAAGCTAAGCAGGCCACAAGCAGAAAGCAATCATTTGGTTTGCTACTCCAAGAAGCTGAGGCTAGATCTTCCTTCAGCGACTCTTCGGAGGACTCATTTGATCAAGGTTACTAGCTAAAAACACAAAAATACCTTCCATGTTTTATAGAGAAAGAGAGAAAGGGAGGGAGGGAGGGAGGGAGGGGGAGAGAGAGAGAGAGAGAGAGAGAGAGAGAGAGAGAGAGAGAAAGGAGAAAGAGAGAGAGATTGAAAGAGAGCGAGAGAGAGAGATTGAAAGAGAGAGAGAGAGATGGCATTACCAAGGTTGGCCATCTTGGATGGCTGAAGGAAGGGCAGCCATCTTTGTTCTTGGCAGCGTAGCCTGCTTTATCAGTATAATTTTTTATTTTATTTTATTTTGTATTTGTATCATTGTGATAATATTATTGGCTGGCTCTTTTAGAGCTTTTATATGGACTGGTTTTTAGTCTTCACCTTTCTCCATTCCCTCCCCCCCTCCTCCCCTTCCAATTCCTTGCCTTCTTTCCTGACCACTGTCACCATGGTTTTTGGTTTTGTTTTGTTTTTGGCATGGGCCTTATAGAGGCTTCCAGAGGAACTTTTTGTAAATGGAATACTGTTGTGTGGGCGTGTGACTTGATGTTTGTACTGCGATTTGGTATACCAAGCTTTATTAAACATATCGAGTTCATTTTTAACTAAACCAGTGTGCCTTGTCTCTCTTCCTGTGTCTCTTATTAGGTGATTAGGTTGACGCTTCCCTTCATTTGTTCTACCCTCCCCCCAACCTCCTCACAACTCCAAAACAAGTAGAAATTTATTAATGCAGTCTGACGCTCTCTCTATTATTCAAATATCCCTGGTAGCAATTGGCATTCATTTCATTTTTCAGGATTAAAATTAATTGTTCTATTTTCACCATCATCATCCCTGCTCTTTTTTTTTAAGCTGCTTATTTTATTTTTTAAATTTATTTTCTTAATCTCTGTTATCATTCAACAGTGGTTAAAGAATATTTGGAAACACTAGTTCAAAAACATTTCCACTTTGAAGGGTGACAAAGCCAGAATGGGTGTGTAAAATTTTGTCATTTTAAACATTTTGTTGTTCACTTTTTAAAAAGGTAATAGTGGTAGTGGCATTTTGTTGGGCAGGTGGCATGTGGTAGTGACAAAGTCACTGGACAGTGAGACTTGCCCCTGCCGCTCACTTGCTATGTGACCCCTGGACTCTTCTCTGGACGTCATTTTCCTGTATAAAATGCAGGGGCTAGTCCAAGTGATTCCTAAGGTCCCTCCCAATTCTAAAAACTTCTATGTGGTTTTCCAAATGCATACTTTTTTGGGGGAAGTCTGGGTTGTAAATTTCTCAGATTCTCCATTCATTTCAATCAGAAATATTCAAGTGGAGGTAACTGAGAATCTTTGGGAAACTCTACAGTCCACTGACTTCCTTGGCCAGGATCTTTAGTATCTGGGGTCCATCTCAGTATTAATTCCCTACTATGACTGGGAAGGAAAGATCTCTGAAGACCTTCCTAAAAGGATGCAAGGAAGTTACTTTTAAGGGCTCACTCGTTAAGTGATAATAACAGAGAGGGGTCATCAGAATGGTTCTGTGGAATTTGGAAATGAAGTGCCTCCCACCCCCATGACAAATCAAACTATTCTCATACAGCTTAGCCATAAGCATTCGAAGGGAGGTTGACCAGCCAAATTTAGATGGGGGGAAACAATTTGAAAATTCCTAGGCAATGGTGTTTGTGCTTCATCCCTTCCTTACCCCTTTCTGGGTCTAGCTCCCTACTTCTTCCCCTTACAAATTGGCAACTCTCCATTTTTGATGACCATTAATCTATAGAAAAATGTTTCATTCTGGTTGAATTGCTTTGAAATGGCCTTCTGATACAAATGCTGTTATCAGAGAAAGAGAAATCTGTGTGACCAAGAAGAGAACCAGCCCTTCCTAGCTCTGTGACTGGACAGCTTTCTCCTACCAGCTTGCACACACACAGACACATGCACATACACTCTAGTAGGCCTTAATTTAAAGGGCCTGTGCTCTAGTGTTTCCATGGAAGAATCTGGTTTGTTTTCCATTCAATTCTGCATCCCCATGTGTCCCTGCAACCTTGGGTGTTTGTCCCCTGTCCTCTAGGACCCCCCTCCCCTTCCCCCTCCTTTTTTTTCCGAGTGAAGCCAATGCTTCCAACTTTTTTTAGTTTTTCCCCAACTTGGACTTCATATACAAGTATGAAATTTCTCCTGATTCATTAGGAGAAAGCCAACTGGCCAAGAGTATATATATATATTTTTTAATGTGCCTCCTATCCCCATTAGAATTGGGCAGGGTGGGGGTTGGTACAGTATTGATGGGAAAATGCATCTGGTCTTCCAATGGGATCTCTTAGTGGGCAAAGGCACTGGTGATCCTTGGGGGGGTTGGGGGGAGGGGGGGTGGATTACTCTTTTTATGAATGTTTGCTTATTTATTTATTTATTTCCCTGCAAATGAACCTTTTTCCCCCTCCCGAAGTTTCTTTTAAGGGATATTTGGGTAATAGGGTTTCTAATGACTTTCCCTGATACTAAAACAATTAATAACTTAAGCTTTTCTAGCGTGCTCGCTTTCTCCTTGCAGCTGCTTGACCATCCCTTCACCCTTGACCCCTATCCATGATGCTTTGAATGTCTGTATCGGTCTCTTGCATTTGCTCTCACGCTGCACTAAAGAAGCAAAGGGAAGGCTGGGAGTAGGGCAGACCCTGCTCAGCGAGGGGTCCCTAACCATGAACCTGAACCTTGCACATTATTATGTAGGTAGGCAAAATACCTTTTCTTTCTGTCGTCTATAAAACCTCCGGCTTTTTTGGTGTTTGCCCCCATTTGATAAAACTTAAGTATCTTTTTCTTTATTTTCCTTTTTTTTTTCACTTATTGGGTTTAAAAGAAAAGAAAAAAATACAGCATCCCTCCCTTTGGGTTTTTCTATAGGAATGTTTCCTGCTGTTTGCAAACCCTGCTTAGTTGGTTCTCATGCTAAGGACTCTAGAAAGAATTTCCTGTTTTAAAAAGATTCCCAGAGGAAGAAGCTTTCCCCCTCCCAAGTTCTGGGTCTCCCTCAGTACTCCCCAGTGGACTTGGGAGTACCCTTTGTAGGAAGCTTCATTATCTTTTTACACATCTGCTCTTGTTGGTGAGGGACCATAAAGATTACCCAAGTTGGGATGAGAGTTTAAGGCCTGGTAATTCAGAGTATGATGGATAAGTTCAAATGCCCTGATGGTTGATAGCAGTGATAATTGGTAAGGGGGTGACTTGAATTAGGCAAAAGAAGAAACATTTGCAAATAGTTTTAATTGGGGCGGGGGAGGGTGAAACTCATAATTATCATTTTTAGACTTATTTGCTAATTGCCAGTTGAGTTTGAGCTACTTTTCTCCACCCTCTAATCAGAGATGTTTGACCTTTGGGTAACATTTCTAGTTGCCTTTCCATGCAGCAGAGCTAAGTTTCTCCAGATGACTGTTGAGTGGGGAAGAAGAATAGCTTGGGGGAAGGTAGAGAGAAAATGGATAGTTCCATTACAAGTCAGCTAGCTCCCTTGACATGCCAAGCCTTAGCTGTCAAGCCCATTCTTGGAACTTATTTTGGATGGAAAATCTTTCTAGAGTCAGTAGCATAATATATGGGAAAGCAGTCCTCCAAACCAAAGTCAAGGATTCTCTGCTTTTGATACCCCAAAGCATCATCTTTGGAGGGGAAGACTTAAAAGCACCCAAACAGAACCAACAGGCGAAACAAAAACAATCAAACCGCCCCCCCCCAAAAAAAACCCAACAAAAAAACCAACCCAACAACCTAGAATTGGAAAGCCCAGTCAAAGCCAGATGTGGGGGGACCCAGATGCTGTGGAAAGTCTGCCTACACTTAGCCTGCTTTGCATGCTGTAGGCCTTGCTTGGTGCTCTGACAGAACCATGTTATTTTAATATGTGAAATGGATCTCAAGTGTGTGTTGTTCAGTCCTCTCTCTCCCTTCCCCTCCCCTTCCTGCTTCTGTCTCCTTCCTGGTCATCTCACTATCCATTTCTTTCTGGAAACTGTCACTTTCCCCTGTTTTCTGTTAACAGACCTGTCCATTACTTTCTCCTTCCCCTCTTTCTGTTCCCTCCTGTTCCCCTTTGACCTGTCACTCACCTAACCGGCTCGCCTCCTTTCTGAGAGATTGCCTAATAACAGAAGTTAAAACCTCAGTCTGGGTTTTGGTGCCAAATTGGTCAGACAAGATGAACTTCCCGCTCTTGTTAGCCATTTCTGGCTGTCATTAGCACTGAAAACATACAAATGGATTCTGGCAGTTGCAGAAAGTCTTGGGGCTTTTCCCCCCTTTTGCCTTCCCAAAGTACAGTCTGCTCACTGCTCCTGGTTCCAAAGATTTATCATTAAAAGTGACATTTGCCTTTCATCTCCTTCCCATGCTTTCTTTGTGCATCTGTTAGATGTCCAAACCACATGTTTCCTTGCCACAGGCCACCATGGTTGCGCTTGTGTGTCTGGTACCAGCTTAAGTGTTTCCTCACCATGCGTATGAGCAAGACACACCCTGCTTTCC
Source organism: Gymnobelideus leadbeateri (assembly GCA_011680675.1). NCBI lineage: Eukaryota > Metazoa > Chordata > Mammalia > Diprotodontia > Petauridae > Gymnobelideus > Gymnobelideus leadbeateri. Next base: position 605,791 of record WOXC01008144.1, read on the forward strand.
CATCCATTACCCTACCTTATTGTTATTCCTCCTAGGAGTGTACCCTGTTTTCCAAGCTTTGGAGTATTTGAAGTGTTCAATGATGCCTCTGTGCATGCATATACTAAAGTCGAAGGGACCCTCAGTCCCTTTGGGGCTTGCCCCCTAAAAGATACGGTTAGGCTCTGAATGAACAAAAGAGGATACTTGGGGAAAGGGAAAGGGTAAAGAGCTGCTTGCTATTTGGGTGAAAGGCCAGAGGGTTTTTATAGCCTGTTTTACTTGAAAAACAACTCTCTTGTGGGTAGGATGGTGGCCTCATCCTTGTACATGGGTGTTTTATTTCTTAAAATTTAAGGGACACCCATTAAGTTTTATATGGTGTGACTCCTGCCTTTGTACCATCTTTTTTTTTCTTCTAATAAATAGAATGCATATCGGCTAGCCATGTCAGGTTTTTTAAAAGTGTTTTTATGTCTCGTTGCATTAGAAATATTTGCACCACAAATTTTATGGAATGTATGACTCATAGGCAGAAAATGGCTATTTTGCCCAGATGGGATTCTTGAAGTGCTGGGCAGTATTATCTCTTTCCTTCTTTTTTTTTTGATTCTGGCCTACCCACTTCTCTAGCTCCTTGTCCTAACCTACATAAGCCAGAGCAAACTTAATGGAAAACTTTGTTCCTCGTGAGAATCAGGCAGAAGCAGGCTCAGTCACTGAAAACCAAGAGAGGTAGCTGAATTCTAAAGAAATGCTGGGGGACCCCATGGAGTCTGAGGGTGGCATCAGTCTCCTCTGGTCAGATTCTTGTCAGTGGCTCAGTTTGGATTTGAGAATATCTAGAGCTTAGGCCTGTTTTGCTACCCTTTTTATTATCCGTTTACCCCAGACCACTAAATATCAGAGGAAAGAGATTTGGGGGATGGGAAAAACATTAGTCCTACCCCCTTGTTCTGGAGTTACTTTCTTAGGTGACTGGACACTCCTGTAAGCAGATATGTACCTAGGTAGGCTATGAGCCTCGAGATTTCTTTTTGCTGGATGTCACCTTGGTCATGCTTGCCATGGGATATCAGCTACAAAGCCCTGTCTCATTTGGCTAGAAGGTCATTGTAGGTCAGTCTAGGGACCTTCTAATCTGAGGAACTTGAAGTCTCTTGAAGGCAAAAGACCTAGAACTGCTATTTCATCAGGGGAGAGGTAGTTTCTAGTCCCCTCTATAGAATAATCATCTCCATGACTACGAGGTACTTTTTGATTTTTGCTTTGTTTTGTTTTGTTTTGTTTTGTTTTGTTCTTAGTGAAACGGAGTAGATTACGAAGACCAGCTCTCTATGATTCATATTTGAAATAGTCATTTCATATTTGGCTTGGTCATTAATTCTTCCCTTGACTGGCCTTTCATATCCTTTTCCTGTGATTCAACACTGGAATTTCTTTGCTTTGCTCTTCCCACCTGGTTGGGACAGAGGATGCCAGCAAGTCAAAACAGGACCCAAGGCCTACTTCAAGGCACTGCTAGAGGGTGGGCCTGACCTCTGTTGCTGCTGGTGTTAAGTCCTTTATGGTTCCTCTCTTCCCCCAAATAAAAAGGTAAACCCCTTCCCACTGTCCCTCTGCTGGAACCCACCCTGATCCACATAGGTTATATTTTCAGATTTGGTTTTTCAAGGTTACCACTTAAAAATTTGATCCCCATCCCCTGAGAATATCCCCAGACTGAGTCCTCAGAGGCAAAGGGAGCCCGTGAGCCTGGATCCTTTCTTTTCCCTTCTGAACCTCTAGTCCCTTTCAAATCTTTCTTTTTTCCCCTCTTTTTCTTCCATACTTGGTCCTGCTTTGCTTTGTCTCTCTTCCCTTTGGGCCTTTGTGTGTGAGTGTGTTGAAGCATGTCTGTGCAAGATGTGTGTGGATGGATATGTTTCTCTGCCCTCTATGTGTGTCACTGTTACTTTCCTCTCCTCTCCCACAGCACATACTGATTAGTATTCCCCTTACAAAAACTGCTATTCTGATTTTAAAGCTACTGGGGCCTGACCACAAGGTCCCTGATTGGTTAAAAAATCCAGGAAGAAATGGTACAAAATGTTGGGTATCTGTCCTTTTTTTACCTTAAAAATTATTTTCCTTTCTTTGATAAAAAGGGATAAACATTTGTTGTCCCCCTACCTGTTGGGCTCCTCCCAAGGAACTGGTTTGTGTTAATCCTCCCAGTTCTTGAGAGATCAGGTATTTTGGGTTCTAGAGCTGCTTGGCTGCCTGGCTTGAATGGTTTTGAGTCTGTAGATAGGTGAGAACCTTCAACACAGCGCAGAATCCAGAGCTCAACACTGGCATGGTATTTAGGAGAATGGGAAGATGGGGGAGAGAAACTTTGCTGCCCAACTGGGTGAGGGGAGAGGGGCATTCTGCTGGGGAGACAGAGACTGGCAGCTACACAATACTCCCCCCAGATGTATAACAAGTTTCCTGTTTTCTGCATGTTAGATTATAGTTCTGGAGAGGAGGAAGAAGAAGATGAGGACGATGAAGAGGAGGAAGAAATGGACAGCTATGGGATGAATGGCCCCAACAGGCTCTCATCCCCATCCTTAGATGAGAGTGGTCTGGGGTTGCTGGCCCGATTTGCGGCCAGTGCCATGCCTAGCCCCATTGTGGCTCCCCCGCTTTCCATCGTCCAGTTGGAAGCCAAACAGAAGGCAAAAAAGAAGGAAGAGAGGCAGAATCTAATGGGTAAGTTCTGTGCTTGGGGTCAAGGGTGAAGTGAAGGGAAAGTTTGGAGAGAGAACAGAGGTAAGTACTTCATAGAGATCACGGTCACCAAAGAACATTTGAATGCTTCATAAAATACAGGTGGCCACTGAAGGCAAATCTCATTTAAAGTCATTCATTCAATGGAGCCCACTTTAAATGTAAGGTTCACCTATTATACAAAGGTACATTGATGTGCATATCACCCGTCTCCTTTTTATTGGGTAAGCCAGGGGCATTAGCTGATCAATATTTGTTCTTCTGTGTGGTTGAACCTCAATGAGTGATAGAGGCAGGTGTCCGCATCCTATGATGAAAGTAAATATTCTCATTGTTTTGGGTAAATGTTCTTTGGAGCCTTTGATTGTTCAAGAACAGCTAGTGGCATTTAAAAAAAAATCCTGTGGGACTGTAGGGAGTTCAAGGAGAAATCACTGACTTAGGAAATCCCGCAGTTGAGTCCTAGAAGATGCCCAGTTCAGCCCCACTAGACTAGATAAGACGGCTGGGAACTGAGGCTGACAAGACTCCCTCCCTTGCTGTCATTTTTCCATGGGCTTGACCTCTGGGAAGCATATCCAGCATGGGAAAATGAGAGATATTTTTCTGAGGGAGCCCTCTGCACCCTTGCCCAAGGGATTGTCTCTATTCAAGGGACTGTGTTGCCTAATCTCTCTGGCCAGGGACTCGTGGGATCATAGGATTATGGGCATTGTGCTGGAAAGGTCTAACCCCTTCATTTTATAGTTGAGGTCCTTGGGCCCAGAGAGGTTAAGTAATTTGTCCATGGTCTCAATGTTAGTAAGTCAAGTTGGGATTTGAACACAGGTTCTGTGACTCTGGAGCCAGTACTTTTCCCATTGTATCACAGGGGTCACATTCAACTTTTGCCTTTGCCTCTCGGCTCAGCATGCTTTGCTCAAGAGACCATTCCAGTCTTTGTGCCGTGATGTCCCTTTTTTATAAAACGAAGATATTAATATCTGTCCTATTCCTTGCTGGTCTTCCAGGATTCATTAGATCAGAAAAAAGAGGACTTTACAGCCGTTTGGCCTGCTGGGAAATGGTGGGCACAGTGTCCAGGGGAGGATTGTTAAGGTGCCTCATTTCTCTCTCCCTTTAGGAGGTAGAAGTCCCATTTAGAGCCATACCCTGCCTAGGGAAGTCTCCCGGGAGAGGAGGGGGAGTTTAGGATTGGGGGTGAAAGTGCTATAAGGTTTCCACTCAGAATTCAGGCTCTAAACCTAAATTCAAACATACCCAAACCACACCGAATCATCTTGTTAAAGCCAGAGGGGACCTGAGGTCATCTAGTCCAACAGCCTTCCAATTAGTCATGCTCTGGGAATTGAGGAAATGGGGCTGTACCCTCATGCAGTGGAGGAAGGGGGTGATCTAACCAGTCTGCCTCACCCTCTTCCCTTTCAGAGGAGGAAACTTCAGCTCAGGCTCACATCTGGAGCTCCCCTTACAGGGTTTGTGGCACCCACTCGTGAAGCTAATAAGTGGCAGAGCTGGAACGACCCACAGGTTTTCCGAATCCCCATTCAGGGTTCTTTTCACACCAGCACACTTTTGTCACTAACAGAACCCATCCTTGGATTCAGGCCTCTTGGCCAAGTCCAGTGCTGACAGTGGAATAACTGAATCATACAGTCAGTCCCTCACCAGAGAACTGCATAGTTATTTGAAACTGTCATGCCTTATTCCCTAATTCATAGGGTTGTACACTAGACCTTGAAGGGACCCATCTAACCCAATCCCCTCACTTTATAGATGAGCAAACAAGAGGCCCACAGAGGTCTGCCCCACATCTGGCTTGTCCAAGATTCTCAGACTCAAAAATTGCAGATTGTTCATATTCATTTGTATAATATTCTCTCCTCAATGAAATAACAATGTGGATAATATAATTATGTTATGTAATTAGTGCAGTATGAACTTGTATAATAGAAATGTAGCATCTCATTGTCACTTGGAGCAGTCAGCCTTTTCTGCTGGACAGCTGATGGCCCATAAATGAGGTCTCTCCGGGACTGGAGGGGAACACTCAAGGGACGATAGCAGCTCTTTCAAAAGAGATGGCTGTGAATGTATTATAGCATCCAAGACCCAGGAAGGACCTCAGAGGCCATCTAGATGAACATGGACCCAAACCATCAATCTCTTTTACAATACTTCTCTTCCCCCTCCAAGAAGTACTTAACTAGAAAGTTACCTAAATTCACGAGACTTGGACAGGAGAATCACTGTACAGGTACTGCCTGTGATGTTTCCTACCTGTTTGACCTTGGGCAAGACTCTTAAGCCTTGGTTAAGTGAAGGGTTTGGACTAGATTAGCTCTGAGGTCCATTTCTGCTTTATATCTCTGATCAGATCATCTTTGAAATTAGTCCATTCCATTGTTGCATGGCTTTGTTATTCAGTATTTCCCTAAATACAGACCAGGCTTGGACACACGTCCACAGGAGTGGACCCTTTTATAAAATATGAATTCTCTGGATAAGGTGTGAATTCTCCTTAGCCTGTGTGCTCTTAGTTGTGATCTCTCTCTCTCTGTCTCCCTCTCTCCTGCCCTTCTTTTGTTTCTGTCTCACTTTCATTTAACAATGATGATTATTTATTATAAGAGAAATCAAAGCATGAATTTTGTCAACCAACAAAATTAATAGATTATGGCATTGCTTAATGAAAGCTGTTAGTCACAATAAAATCTTTGAGCCTAATTTTTTTTTTACTATTTCTCCACTTGCTAATGCCTTTAATATATATTTATATATATATTCATTCACTTATTTATTTTTGCATACATTTATCATCTATTTCTTCCACTGCTCCCCATTGAATACTGCCTTCTTTCCAAAACACACACACACACACACACACACACACACACACACACACACACAATCTTCTCACTCACAAATAGCAAAGTAAAAAATAAAACCCTAATCGTAAATATGCATAGTCCAGGGAGAAAATTTTCTATTTTTTTTTTACCTGTATTCTTTATGCCCTATTGATATAACTTTTCAGATTGTGGGCACCAGAGTATTGTCACTGAACTGGCCCATGGGCTTGGCTTTTTAAAATAGAGGACAACTTGGGGCACTAGGTAGTGCAGTGAATAGAGCACCAGCCCTGGAGGCAGGAGGACCTGAGTTAAAATCCAGCCTCAGACACTTGACACTTACTAGCTGTGTGACCTTGGGCAAGTCACTTAACCCCAACTACCCTGACTTCCCCCCTCCAAAGGAAAAAAAAAACATAAAAGAGAGGAGAACTCCCCTCCTACCTCCTCAGGAGACAGACTAAACCATTGAAAAGGAGAGGTCTTCATAGGGGACAGCACACTAAAAGCTCCAGAAAGGTCTCCTAGAAGGAAAGGCCAGAGAGAAGCCACATAAAGACATGAAAACATAGAGCAGAACGCAGACACTGAACTCACAGAAAGATTGGGCCATCTGTAGACACACAGAGAGGTCACAGGCCATAATATAGCCTGGGGACAGAACCTTGTACACTAAGGGGCCACTTGTTGAGCCTCTCTCTCTCTCTCTCTCTCTCATACACACACACACACACACACACACACACACACACACACACACACACACACACACACACACACACACACACACACATTTCACAAGTCTTCCTAGAGACCACAGTACCTACATTACCAAGAAGGTCGTCCTTTCTAGAATCTCAATTGTATTTTTTTAGGTAACCCTAAGCTATGTAGCACCCCCTCCCCCAAGACTTAAGGTAGGCACCTTTGCCCTTTTAGCCATTTCTAAGCCTCGTAGGAGTGAATTAGGTGGCAGGCCTTGCTCTGGCATTCATCACAGCTGCATTTTATTGCCTGCACCCCTAATAAGCCGTGAAACCCCCAAGCTGTATCTAGGAGCTGCTGGAAGTCTGTTAATAAAAGATTGGTTAATAGCATCATTAAACTGGTAAGCAGATCCTTCCGTTAAAATATCTCCCAGTCTGGTCTCCTTCTGCTGCTGGCTTGCAAAGTTGAGAGACAGATGATGGAGCCTGGCATAATGGAAGGGAATGAGGAGGTGGAAGACCCTCAGCTCCAACTCACTGTGTGACCTTCTGGAAGCTCCTTTTTCTCTTTGGGCTTCGGTTTGCTCCTCCTTGAATGGAGGGAGGTAATCTCTAAGGTCTCTTCCAGCTGTGAGTCTGACTAGGAAGGGTTTGAAAGTGCCATTCTCCTAGTTTGGGGAGTTTTCATAGGGGATTTCTAGCCCCATTTTGTGTAAGAGATCAATTACTTCCACAAAATAGACCATGTTGACTAGCCAACAGCAAGCCTTTTCACTAGTTGAACCAACCTGTGAATTAGCCTGGTTTCTGTTGTTTCTTTTTTAAGTGAACAACATGCCTCTTTTTAAAATCTTTCTTTCCTTCTTTCTTTCTTGCTTTCTTTCTTTCTTTCTTTCTTTCTTTCTTTCTTTCTTTCTTTCTTTCTTTCTTTCTTTCTTTCTTTCTTTCTTTCTTTCTCTCTCTTTCTCTCTCTCTCTCTCTCTCTCTCTCTCTCTCTCTCTCTCTCTCCCTCCCTCCCTCCCTCCCTCCCTCCCTCCCTTCCTTCCTTCCTTCCTTCCTTCCTTCCTTCCTTCCTTCCTTCCTTCCTTCCTTCCTTCCTTCCTTTCTTTCACCAAACACACTCTATGGTGAAAGTGTCCCAACAAGGCATTCTGATATCTGGACTGAGTACAGGACTCCCTAGTATGGAGGCTATCTAGCCTTCATGAAGCTTGTTCTCAGGACTGTATCCTCATGTTGGAGTCTGGACATTGAAAAGGCCCAGAGCAGCTCTAAACAGAGCAGGGAGAGGTCAGAATTGGAAGCTCCGGAGGCAGATGCATGGTTTGAGATCTCTCTACGCTTGGTTGGAGGGGCCATTGAGAAAATGGAGGGGAGCTTCCAGGAAACCATTCTGACCTGTTCTGGGCTTTGGGGCTTCTGCCGTCCTTCCTTCCTCCTGTGATTCAGAAGTCAGGGTCACTTATCTCCCAGAAGGGAGAGTAGAATCTCTTCATTGCTCACAGCGTTGTCAAGAATAGGAAGGGAGCAGGGACCTAGGGAAGCAGTCCTTCAGATGCAGTGAACCCAGTTGGGTCTTCAGCTCTGTCAGACGCTGTTTTGTTGAATGAATTGATTGTTAGTAAGGTGCTATAACTGAGTGTTGGAAGGGAAGGGGGAAAGCTGGCACTAAATGGGGAGCTCAGAGATGCCCTGGCTGATGCCGTCCACCCACTGCTGAGTGGCATATGTCATAATCCTTTCATCCACTTGTATTTAGGGACTGAATTTGAATACACTGACTCAGAGAGTGAAGTCAAGATAAGGAAGAAATCCCCACCAGGGCTGCTTCGCGGGAAGAAGGGGCTGATGGAGCAGGGGGGAGCCCCCCCTGCACCCTCTACCAGTTCCCTGGGTGTGAGCCCTCCTGGCCCAGAGAAAGCCAAGATTGCTGTGGAGAAAGGGCGAAAGTCAAAGAAGCTGAAGTCCCCCAAGGAGTCAAGCTTTGAATTTGGGCTGGAGGTGAGCGACGATGATCTGTGGAACAGGCGGCGGAGTGAGCGGATTTTCCTCCATGATGCTAGCACTGCAGCCACGGCTCTGTCCCCTGCTTCCTCCACCCCTGTCTCCAAAGGAAGCCGCTGTGGCAAAGGGACCCCACTGAGCCCCAGAAAGGAAGGAGGCAAAGGGAAGGAGAGGAAAGAGCTCAGCAAGGTAGGGAGTCATGGAAGGGGGTGTGTGGAATAGTATTGTTTTTTTGAAGGATTTTCTTTTTAGTGTCTGGGGTTGGGGTCTAGTGCTTAGAACAAGGTCTAGCACAGGGTGGGGAACCTGCAGCCTCCAGGCCACATGCAGCCCTCTGGTCCTCAAGTGCAGCCCTTTGGCTGAATCCAAACTTGACAGAATTTCTTCTGTGAATCTGTGAAATCTGTGAAGTTTGGATTCAGTCAGAGGGCTGCCCTTCAGTACCTAGAGGGCCACATGTGGCCTCAAGGCCACAGGGTCCCCATCCCTGGCCTAGCATATAGCAGGCACTTAAATGCACTTTGACTTTACTTGACTTGGCGACCAACAGCTTCCCACTTTGGCAAGTCTCAGGAACGTCACTGAGTCCTGGGAAGGACCCCATATGTCTACGGTCATTTTTTCTTTCTCTCGTTGCCTTGCCCCCAGTACTAATTTCTTTTTCCAATACTGTCCCAACTATGGGATACAGTAGGGTACGGTGGAAAGAGTCCTGATTGTAGGATCAGAAGACCTGGATTCTGACACTGACCTGCCCTCTGACCCTTGCTACATGTATGACTTTGGGAAAGCCACCAATGTCCCAGAACCTTAGTTTCCTTATCTAGAAGACGAGGGCATTGGCGTGGGTGACCTCCGAGGTCCCTGCTGGCCACAGACCCATGATCCTATGATACCCTGTATCTTGAGCAAGAGCACCCATCCTGCTGGGATAGGCATTACTTCTTGAGCTCCTTGGTCAAGTTGTGCCAAAGCCAGCACCTTTTTAATTAGCTCTGGAAACCTATTCTTTTGGCAAAGCCATGTGGTGATCATCTTTGTCTAAAGAGACTGGAGGGTTTTTCAGATAAATCTGCTTTTTACGTAATTAGGGATAGGGACTGGACAGGAGATTTCATCGATCTAAGGACCTCCCAGGTTAGTGAACTCCCTCTACCAATGCAGGTTGGTGTCATCTCTGTAACTTACAGTCTTAGATAAGAGTTGGCTAGAGCCCTGGGTTAAATGACTTGCTTAAGGTCATAGAGCCTGTGTGTGTCAGAGGCAGGACTCGAACACAGGGCTTCCTGGCTTAACAATAATGGCTAACATTTCTGTAGAGCTTACTACATACCAGGCATTGTGCTATGTGCTTTCCAGGTATTATCTCGTTTGATCCTTGTGACAACCCTGGGAGGTAGGTGTTCTTAGACCATTTTATAGATGAGGAAACTGAGGCAAATGATGTTTAAGTGGCTTGCCCAGGGTCATGGCACTAGTAAATGTCTGGGGCCAGATTTAAACTCAGCCTTCCTGACTTCAAGTCCAATGCTCTACCCACTATGCCATCCTGCTTCTGTTTTTTCAGTTGGTATGTCCCTTAATCATTACCCTGATCTGTTGCCACAAGACCTCTAGCCTAAACCACCTCTTCCCCTGCCTGGCTGATGAGGTTCCGAGCTTCCTTTGGGTTCTGGATTACTAATGTATACATTATTATAATCTGTGGGTCCAGTGCAGGGGTGGGGAACCTGCTGTATCCTCGAGGCCACATGTGGCCCTCTAGGCCCTCAGGTGTGGCCCTTTGACTAAATCCAGACCTCACTGAACAAATCTCCTTAATAAAAGGATTTGTTCTATAAAACTTGGACTCAGTCAAAAGGCTGCACCCGAGGACCTGGAAGGCCACAGGTGACCTCAAGGCCGCAGGTTCCCCACCTCTGGTCCAGTGGTTTAGGGGAGGTGGCAATGGGAAAGGTGACCAGATGATCACACAATCTCCTTTTAGATGTACAACTTTGAAGTAAGAAGGGTTTCTGGGAAAGGGAGGCATTTTTTACTCTAGACCATCTATTTCTTGTTTTTAAAAAAGCAGGTGTGGAGAGAGGTTAGGTGTGAATCCTTTCCTCTTGATGCAAGGGCAAAGGGACCCCCACTGCTGTCAGAGAGATGGGAGGTGATGTTTAATGAGCTTCCTGCTCTACCAGGGCCCCTTCCCTTTCAGCTGATCCTTTGACCTTGTCCATCTGCTGTGCTTATCCCTCCAGCAGAAGAAGAAGGGGAAGGACAGTTCCTGTTGTTCCTCCATGTCCCCTCCTGGCATCCCCTCCCTGGCCGCAGAGTCTCGGGCTTCCTTAACCAGCTCCATGGCCAACAAGAAGAACAAGACCAAGGCCAAAGGAAAAGAACTGAAGAAAGAGGTAAGTCCCTTCACCTCTCCATGGCCACTAGAGAAATGCAAAGCAACGGACTTGGTTCTTTCTTTCTCTGTATATCTTGGCTCATTATCTTTCCATCTTTGTCAGCATTTGGGTGAGTTCAGTGGTTCCCTAGATATAAAATGTTAGTACTGGAAAGAGGTGTTAAAACCATCCAATCTGTGAATTCTTAACCTGGGGTTCTGGAATTTAAAAATATATGTTGTAGGGGCAGCTAGGTGGCACAGTGAATAGAGCATTAGGAGGACCCGAGTTCAAATCTGGCCGCAGACACTTAACACTTACTAGCTATGTGACCTTGGGCAAGTCACTTAACCCCAAATTGCCCTGTCTTCCCCCCTCCAAAAAGAAAAAAATATATTTATATCTATATCTATCTATCTATATATTGTGATAACTATGTTTCAATAGAATTGGTTTCCTTTGTAATTCTATGTATTTTATTTTATGCACTGAAAATCATTATTCTGAACTGGGCATAGTGGCACAAACCTATAGTCCCTGCTGCTAGGGAGGCCAAAGCTGGCTCAGGAGTTCAATAACTGTGAGCAGAAGTAGATAGTAGATATAAAGCTGATCCAAAACTAGGTCAGCACCGATACGGCAAGCTCCAAGAGTGGTGGGCTCCCACGCTGCTAAGGAGGGGCACACTAACCTAGACTGAGAAAATGGAGTAGGTTTCCATTTCTGCCTTCTATCAGTATTGGGATACAGCCTTCAAGGACCTTACAGTCCAGTGGGGGAAGACAACACACAATAGGAAGCTGAAAGGGGGAGGGGGATCAGAAATAAGGAAAGTGTCCAATGTGGAGGCATACTGGAAAAGCCAGAAAAGCCCCAAAGTAGTACAGGTGGATGGGAAATGGGGAGATATATTGACCTGGACTTGTTCCCTAAATGGAAGTGTGGGCATTCATGGCTCCACCTTCCAATCAAAGGGGAGGAGGGTGGTGATGAGGGGGAATTACAAGGCTGATGGTTTTTTTTTTTTTACCATCATCCTAGACCCTTATTCTGTGATTATGGGCAAACAAATCCTTTAACCCTTTTGTGCTGCTTTTTCCTGTAAAGTGGGAATGAAAAACAATGATTGTAATATCGATCTCATGAGATTGTTGTATGGAAAGGTGTTCTTTTTCTTTTTTTTAGTTTCCTCATCTTCATTTGTTTGTTTTCGTCTCTTTTTAATCTTTTTAAAATTTAGATTTTGTTTCATTTGATAGAAATCAGTATTCTCTCCTTCCCACCTTCATCCTTGATTAAAAAAAACAAACCAAAAGCCTTGTAATAAGTATGCACAGTCAAGCAAAACAAATTCCCTCGTTGGTCTTGTCCAGAAAAATCTATGCTTCATTCTGCACCTTGAGTCTATCCCTGTTAGGAGGTAGGCAACACACTAGGGAATCGGTATCTGTCCTAGGAATCCTGGTTGGTCATTGCATTGAATAGAGTTCTTAAGTCCTTCAGAGTTGTTTGTTCTCATAATGTTGTTATTATATAAATCATTCTGGTTCAGTTTACGTCACTCTGTATCAGTTTATACAAGTCTTTCTAGGTTTCTCTAAAATGATCCCTTTCATCAGTTATTGTGGCACAATAGTATTCCATTATATTTATTTAAAAATTTTTTCCCTAATGCTTTATTAACTTCTGTTTTGCTTCATTCATTTCTGCCAGTTTTTGCGTTACAAATTTTCTCCCCATTATTCCCCTACCCACCTCCCCAAAATAGCAGTCGCCCAGGATATCCCCCCTTCTTATTTCCCACTTACATGTAAATGAGTATTAATAATAGTATATATATATTTAAACATTTGGTTTTAAAACTTTGAATTCCGATTCATTCCCTTCCTCCTTTGTCACCCACCCTTACTGGGAAGATAAGCAATTCAATACGGGTTGTACATGTGTAGCTAATGCAAAACATTACCATAGTAGATATATTGTAGAAGACTGATTATATTTCCCTCCCTCCTATTCCACCTCCCACTTGTTCTGTTCTCTACTTTGGTCCTGCCCCCTTCCAAAAGTGGGTGCTTCCAACTTCCCTCCCCCTCAACCTGCCCTCCCTTCCATCATCCCCCCTCTCATCCTCTTCCTCCCTACTCTCCTGTAGGGTGAGATACCCTATTTTGTGTGTATGTCATTCTCTCCCTGAGCCAAATTCAGTTATTATAAGGTTGACCCCATTCCCTTATGCCTTCCTATTCTTCCCCTCCATTGTAACAGTTTTCCCTTGCCTCTTCTATATGAGATAGTTTGCCCCATTCTGTCTCTCCCCATCTCCTCTCATTATATTCCTCTCTCACCTCTTGATTTCACCTTTCAAGTATCATCCTTTCCTATTAAACTGGTCCTGTGCCCTCTGTCTATGTATACCTGTAAACATATATATATACATATTCACATATGTATTCTTACACCTATATGCCCTCCAATAAAGACTATATGTGTATGTATACATATATATGTATATATATATTTCTATTTCCTTCAACTGTTTTCATACTGAGAAAAGTTTCATCAGTTACAATTATAATTTTTCCGTGTAGATATGTAAATAGTTCAACTTTGATAAGTTCCTTATGATTTCTTTACCTTCTCATGCTTCTCTTGTTCTTGTATCCGAATGTCAAATTTTCTACTGAAGTCTGTTTTTTTCCTCAAGAATGCTTGAAAGTCCTCTATTCCACTGAATGACCATATTTTCCCCTGAAACAAGATACTCAGTTTTGCTGGGTAGGTGATTCTTGGTTTGAATCCCAGCTCCTTTGCTCTCTGGGATATCATATTTCAGGCCCTTCAATCCCTCAGTGTAGAAGCTGCCAGATCCTGTGTTATCCTGATTGTGTTTCCACAATATTGAAATTGTTTCTTCCTGGCTGCTTGTAATATTCTCTCCTTGATCTGGGAACTCTGAAATCTGGCTATAATATTTCTAGGAGTTTCCTTTTTGGGATCTTTTTCAGGAGGTCATAGGTGGATTCTTTCAACCTCTGTTTTGCCCTCTGGTTCTAAAATATCAGGGCAGTTTTCCTTGAGAATTTCTTGGAGGATGATTTCTAGGTTCTTTCTTTGATCATGGCTTTCAGGTAGTCCAATAATTTTAAAATTATCTCTTCTGGATCTATTTTCTAGGTCAGTGGTTTTTCCCATGAGATATTTCACATTGCCTTCTATTCTTTCATTTGTTTGGATCTGTTTAACAGCATCTTGATTTCTCATAAAGTCACTAGCTTCCATTTGGTCCATTCTAAACCCAAAGGAAAGATGCTCCTCAGTGAGCCTTTGAGATTCTTTTTCCATCTGGCAAATTCGGCTTTTTAAGGCATTCTTCTCCTCATTGCCTTTTTGAGCCTCTTTTGCCACTTGAGTTAGTCTATTTTTAAGGTATTATTTTCCTCAGTCAGGCTGTTGACTCTCGTTTCATACTTTTCTTGCATTTTTTCTCATTTCTCTTCCCAATTTTTCCTCCACTTCTCTTATCTGCTTCTTAAGGTCCTCTATGGCCTGTAACCCACTCATATTTTCATTTGGGGCTTTAGGTGCAGGAGTTCTGACCTCACAGTCCTCCTCTTGTTCCATGCTTCTATCCTCTTTGCCCCCCAAATAGGAATCTAATATTGAATTTTTCTGTTTATTTTGTTTCCTTTGCCTGGGCATGTTGCCACTCAATTACTTGACTTTTGGGCATCTCAGTGGCTTCTTGCCCTGGGGGCAAAAGCCAAGCTCTCCCCACTACTGGTCCCAAAGTCCACAGTGTACTGACCTCTCACTTTGTCCTTGGCATCTCTGTGTTGATAATTCTGGAAACGCCACAGCTGTTGGTGTTCTGGAGTCCCTCCAGCTAGCTGCTAGTCAGGCCAGCCCTGGGGCTAAAATCTCTGGCTCAGTGGGGCTGGGGTCAGCTCCCAAAGCGCTGTGCTGGCTGCTCCCTGCCGGGCTGTCCTCATCGGGAGGTTAGCTTCTCTGTGTCATTTTGTGGGTTCTGTAGCTCCAAAGTTTATTCAGAGTCCCTTTTTACATGGATTGGTGAAAGTCATTCCATTACATTTAGGTGCCATAATTTGTTCAGCCATTCCAGAATGATAGGCACGCTCTTAGTTTCCAGTTCTTTATCAGTGAAAAGAGTTGCTATAAATATTTTTGTGCGTATGGTTTGTTTTCCTCTTTTTTATCTCTTTGGGATATAGGTCTAGTAGTAGTATCACTGGGTTGTCAACTGGTATGTACACAGTTTAGTAATGTCAGGGGCTTTGTTCCAAATTACTTTCCTGAGTGGCTGTACTAATTCACACTTCCACCAATAGTGCATTAATGCGCTTTTTTCCCTCACAGCCCTTGCAGCATTTGTCATTCTTCTTTTTTGGGTCAACTTTGCTAATCTGATGGGTGTGATGTGAAACCTCAGAATTGCTTTAATTTGAATTTCTATAATTAGTGATTTCGAGCTTTTTTTTTTCCCCCATGACTATTCATAGCTCAGATTTCTTCCTTAGAAAGCTTCCTGTTCATATCCTAGGAAAAGTTTTTTTTAAAGACATAAAAAAATAAATTTTGCATGATAAGTTTTTCCCCCATCACTTATATTTCCCAATGCATCCTCCTCTTAATAAAGAATAGAGAGGGAAAAAAATAAACAAAAGTAACCATTATATTTTAAAAACTTGACATTACACACAGTGTTCCACACCTATAGTCCCTCTCTTTGGAAAAGAAACTGTGGGGAAGGGCCTTCTCCTGTCTCTTCTCTGGGACTAATCTTGGTCATTGTGATTTCACAGCATTCAATTTGTTCTATTGCTACCCCTTTTTCTATTTGTAACACTGTAGTTATTGTATATATAGTTTGCCTGATTCTGTTTACCTCATTTTTCAGCTACCTGATTTAGCATTCTCAAACCATCCTCTCCCCAAATTCTCCCTTAGATGACCCACCTATACTGATAGAGTTCTGTAGGTCATGAGAAGGGATCGATCTTCTAGGGCTCTGATCTGACCAGGAACAGTCTCCTGGAACCAAGAGATGAACCATGCCAGACCAGCAATGATCTTCAGTGTTGACTAGATCAGTTCCCATAATGTCCTGTTAGTACAGTCTCCAAGAATGGTAGATCACTTGTGATCCTTTCTCCATCCAGATGTTCAGACCGTTCTGTAGGACACTGGATAAAATGCCTTGTTCTTGGTGGTATTCTAGCTCTATCTGGTGTTGACTACCATGAGTTCTGTTCTTTAGATCTCTTTGGAGAATCATGGTAGTCTATCCTTCATCCCAGGGACCCAACATCCTAATGATAGAAACAGATATTTACTGAGCATCTAGTGGTGCTAGTCTTTGAGGTAAGGATGGGTGAGTTGGAAAATGGAATCTTAAAATCATAGTCCCTATTTGTGATCCAAGAAATACTGACCCTATAGACTTTCTCTTCTTTAATAATTTATTTCTTTGTTCATTTGAATCTCACAATAGTCCAATGACCTAGATAGGGCAAATATTCTTATCCCCATTTTGTAGAAGATGAAACTGAAGCCTAGAAACATTAAGTTAAATTACTATAAGAGATAGCCCTGGGAGGGGAAAGATAGCAGTACAATTTGATTTATAAAATAAATTCTTAAAAGTGAGATGACTTGTTTAATGTCAAACACCTAGTCGTGAGAGATTCATGACTCTCAGAGTTCAGGTCTTCTGACTGATCAATGCTCTATCCACTGTTTATGATTTTACCATTTATGTCTAAATCATGTTCCCATTTGGAACTTACCTTCATATATGACATTAATATTGGTCCATACTTAGTTTCTGCCAGACTTTTCCACTTCTTTCAATATTTGATTTTTCTACTATTCCACAATGTTTGCATCTTCCTGAATGTCGGACTGGCAAGGCCATCTTGGTACAGTAAAGTTGTGTTTTGGTTTTCTGTCTGAATTCTCCCCTATCTGTAATCTCATAACTGGAAAAAAAGAAAACTGACATTATAATAACTCAGTCCTTTAGGTGGAACAATGAATAATTTTTGAGGGTTTGTCCAACCAGTGAAAATTCCCAAGACTTTATTATAGAAGTATGGTATGTTATGGTGTGGTATGCTAGGTTTTTGCCATCAGTGAGCTACAATGGACATAATCTCTGTTTTCAAAGTTCTTATAATCTTGTATGTTTCTGACCAATTCTAGAACCGAGGGAAGGGAGGAGCTGTGAGTAAGCTGATGGAGAGTATGGCAGCTGAAGAGGATTTTGAACCCAACCAAGACAGCAGCTTCTCTGAGGATGAGAACTTGCCTCTGAGCATGCTGGTAGAGCGGCCGCTGACTCCAGGTGAGGGAAAGAAAGAGCTGGGGCCTGGAGACAATAGGGCAAGGCCTTCCCAGGCCACAGTACTATCCATGACAGTAGGCCACTCCCTTCCAGCACCAGTGCATTGTCAAAAACATCCTTGGTGTGTTACTGTAGGACCTAGAATGGACGCTAGGCTTTCCAGTTCCCCATTGTTAATTTTTGATTGGAATGGGACAAAAGGGAAAAAGAAGAACATCCTGGTGACCAAGGCAGCCACAAATATATTAATAATAAATAAATAAAATTAATAAATGCAATTATAGATGTAAATGAGAACACATACAGATTCCATACATAGTCACATATTCCGTACTGTATACTGCTGTATTTTATTGTGGTGTGTGGGTGACCCGGGGTTTTTGTAGACCTGGTGTAATGAGTAAGTAAGGCACTGGACTTGGTCAGGAAGGACTGGATTCAAATCTTCCCTCAGACACTTCCTAACTGTGTGACCATGAACACATTATTTTTCCTCTCTTGACTTTAGTTTCCTCTTGTGTGAGTTAGAAGTGATATTCTCTAAGGCCCTTTCCAAATGTAAGTCTGTGATCCTAGGTCCTACCATACTGGAAGGGCTGGGCTTTATCTTGCCAAAAGGAGTTGTATCTAGGCATTCAGAGAGACAGCCAAAACCTCCTCCCCATTCTCCACCTGCCCCCACTCCCTCATCCCACTGCACATTTCTACCCTTTGTGAAACCTTCACTACCAACTCTAGCCTGCAACTTCTGTTCATTATAAAATGAAGTCTCTAGTCCTAGGACCAGCCCAGCTAAGTTTAGAGAGACTTACCACCAAGTTGGCTGAAAGGTGATGGGTTTCTCAGCCACAGAAGCTTTCAAAGACTAGACCAAACTATAGAAGGCTTATAATCTGTGTAGCAATGACTCCCCCACTGATGAAATCACAGCTTCTCAAAATATTGAATATATAGTAGTAAACTTATGTACAAGTCAACTTAAGTGTATGTGTATTTATAGAGATAGATTTAGGTATTTGTATATAAATATAAATATATATGTTGGTAGGTGTATGTTTGAGCATATCTATATATGTAGACATATGTAGATGTTGGTTCTGGGCAGTATTGTAGAGGGAGAAATGCTGGATGACGTAGGGACACAGGATGTTGTTGATCCCATTCCTTGTAGGACCTAGAGAGTGTGACGACTCTGCTCCATTTACTTCTACTAAATGAAAGGGGTAGGACCAATGATAATGGACTGTAGGGTGACCCAACATATGACGTGACTGAGATCCTATCAAATTCAGCTTCATAGGAGTGAATAAAAAGGATGGAAACACTGGGCTAAGCAACATTGACTGGCACTCCTGGTAGACCTAGAACATTGTCAAAGAAGGATTAAAGAGTGAGGGGAAAAGTAGGAGATAAAAGCAAGTTAGAAGAAAAAGAAAGCCTGGAGTCAGGAGGACCTGAGTTCAAATCCGACCTCAGACACTTGACATGGTTACTAGTTGTGTGACTTTGGGCAAGTCATTTAACCCCAATTGTCCTCCAAAAAAAAGCAGAAATTAAAAATAGAAGAAGAAGAAGAAGAAAGGAGATAAGGAAAGGAGAGAAGGAAAAGAAAGAAATACATCTGGAGGAACATGGGCCTTCTTTCCCCAAGGTAGACAATTATCCCATCTTTGGAACCACTGTATAAATTACAAGATTTTGCCAAGTTGGTTGACATAGTGTAATATCCTGGGTGGAAGATGGTGTCTCTTCCCCAAATTTTGTTTCCCACCCAATGCTAGCAACCATTTCACTTAGGCCAATAGTTTCCAGTGGTTTTTGTCCTATGAATGACTTTCAATAGCAAATTTTTTTGAAGTGGCATGAACTCTGGGGTGGGGGTGGGGTAGTTGTATTTAGACAAAGTAACATAATTGTACAATTATTGACTGCTTAAGGCATCATTAAAGAATTTTCACTGCCATCTCTTTGGATCATCCCCTAAACTTCCAAAGAGTTCCCATCAAATAAGAACTGCTGACTTAGACTGAGCCTCCTGAACTGAAGGCCTCCTTCAGGGATAGCTAAGGAAGTAAGTAATGAGAAGACCATGGACCACTGAAGTCCATAAAGGAGCCTCACAAAGCTCTAACTGAAGCCAGAACTTGGCAGTTCCTTTCCAGACCACTAACAAGGTGTCAGTCTGGACCTCCTTTGATTTCTCCTCCCTGGCCCTGGGTGGGGGCACTTAAAAAAAAAACAAACCAAAAACCATGGTCCTGGCTCAGCCACATGCTGAAGAATTAGTCAGTGAAAAGTGATGATTCTGTGTCTTTTTTCTTTTGTTTTTTTGATTCTGTGTCTTTTTGCTGAGTGAGAAGGAATCCAGGTTGTCTTTGAGTCCCAGATCCAGGGCCAACATATGACTCTTTTGTCATGGTTTTAGCTGGTCCATCTCATCATCCTGGTTCTCAGGTCAGTCAGCAGCCAGGTTGTATAAAGTAGATAGAGTTTCAGGACTGGGAGTGAGGAAGACTTGAGTTCAAGTTCCACTTCAAATTCTTACTAAACTCTCTCAGCCCTAATTTGCTCTTCTGTAAGGTGGGGACATCAATAGCATCTACCTCACAAAATTGTTGTGGGCCTCAAAGGAGAACACATAAAGCACTTTTGCAAATATATATATTTTTTTTTTGGAGGGCAACTGGGGTTAAGTAACTTGCCCAAGGTCACACGGCTAGGTTTTTTTTTGTGTGTATGTGCATTAAGTGTCTGAGGCCAGATCCGAACTCAGGGCCTTCTGACTCCAGGGCCGATGCTCTACTCACTGCGCCACCTAGCCGCCCCACTTTTGCAAATATTTAAAATACTGTGTTAAATGCCCACCATTATTGCTGTTATTAACTGAGAGCCAGACCCATCCTTCAAAGGAGTCTTTGGTCCTAGGGTGCTGCCCGTCATGCCAGCTCATACTTAATAGTATGCCCATCCTTTTATAAGGCATCAGGCTTCTAAAGCCCCCAGGAAATCCTAAAGCACTTGGTGACAAGGTCCCTGAAAGTCTGATCTTCAGATGCTCTGAAGATTGTGCATCAGTGCACTGAAAATGAAAGGGGGTGGGGGGGAGTGTACTCTAGAATTTTGACTTTAGAACTTTCAGTCAATAAATATTTATATAGTGCCTACTATGTGCTGGCACTGTGCTCATCCCTGGGGATGCCCTTGAGGTGCCCACAGTCTAATGGGGAGAGAACAGGCAAACAACTATGTACAGAAAAGCTATTGACAAGATAAATTGGAAACAGTCGACAGGGGGAAGGCACTAGTATTAAAGGGGATTGGGAAATGCTTCTTATAAAAGGTAGGATTTTAGCTGGGACTTGAAGAAACCAAGGGAAGCCAGCCAGAAGGAAGAGACGAAAGGGAGAATGTTCCAAGCATGGGGGACAACCAGTTTGAAGGCCCAGTGTCTGGAGAGGGAGAACAGCACAAGGCCAATGTCACTGGAGTCAATGGAGAGAAAGGGACTGAGGCATAAAAAACATAGGAAAGGTGGTCGGGGGGGGGGGGGAGAAGGTTATGAAAGATGATAGGGAGCCCCTGAATTTATTGAGAGAAACACATGGAATGAAAAAGTCTCTTGGGCGGTAGTTAGTGTAGTTAATGCAGCCTTGAAAACTATAGAAAAGATCTCTCCACTGCCTATTGTTTGCCCTACCACTCTCTCCTGGATGGAGGGGGAGGGGAAGAAGACAAAAGGCTCCGTCAACATTTATCTTGATTCACCTGGAACAGATGGGCCCTTTGTGGCTACTGGAAAGTCCCTACTGCTCCTGGGTGCTGAGAAGTACCGGGCCTACCCAGCCCCAGTTTTGTCCACAGAGAGTCAAGAGGTGCAGCCTAAATACACCAGCCAATAAGTCAAGTCAACAAGCATTTATTAATCGCCCTAATCCAATGGGCACAGTTGGCTTAGTGGATAGAGAGCTGGCCTTGGAGCCAGGAGGACCTAGCTAGAAGTCTCATCTCTCACATGTACTGGCTTTGTGATCCTGGGCATGTCACTTAATCTCTCATTTCCCCAGCCAACTCTTTAAGGCTGTGAGTTGCAGAGGTGGTGACCTGCACTGGTAGAGGGAATTTCATTATCTGGCAATTCATCATCGCCTGCACTTGGAGTCAGGAAGACCCGAGTTCAGATGTGCCTCTTAGATAGATTAGCTGTGTGATTCTGGGTGAGTCACACTTAATTCCTCAACTGCAAAACAGAGATAATGACAGCATCTCCCCCCAGCATTATTGTGATGGTCAAATGAGGTAATATTTGTATCCTTCCTCCCTCCCTCCATCCCTCCCTCCCTCCCTCCCTTCCTTCCTTCCTTCCTTCCTTCCTTCCTTCCTTCCTTCCTCCCTCCCTTCCTCCCTCACTCCTTCCTTCCCTTCCTTCCTTCCTTTCCTCCCTCCCTCCCTTCCTTCCTTCCTTTCCTTCCTTCCTTTCTTCCTTCCCTTCCTCCCTCCCTTCCTTCCTTTCTTCCTTCCTTTCCTTCCTCCCTCCCTCCCTGCCTGCCTTCCTTCCTTCCTTCTTCCCTTCCTTTCCTCCCATTCAAAAATAAGAGGGAGAAGAAAGAGTAAATGATCCTCCAGTTAGATACTCAGTAGAAACTCTGATATAAGGAGGTGGGAACCTTTGGTTATATTTTTTTGGATTATCTGTAGACATCAGTTATCTTATTTCCTAAGCAACAGAGAGCCATTATGGCCTAGTGGTGGCACAGGAGCTAGGGAGACCAGGGTTCAAGTCCGTCCTCTGACATATATTGGCTGTGTGACCCTGGACAGATCACTTAACCTCTCACTGCTCTAGGGCTTGGTGGCTTCATGCAAAGGACTATTGCATTAGTTTGCTGGTCATTCTCCCTGACATAAATCTCTTCTCCCTGGAGTAGCTGGGTGGCACAGTGAATAGACTCTGGAGTCAGGAGGACCTGAGTTCAGATAAGACAGTTACTAGCTTTGTGACCCTGGGCAAGTCACTTAACCCTGATTGCCTCCCCCTACCAAAACATCTCTTCTCCCTACCGCAGTCCTTCCAAGCTCAGCTGCCAAAGTGATCTTCCTAAGGCATTGGTCTGACCACATCACCTTCCATTCAGTAAATTTCAGTGACTCCCTGTCCTTTCCAGGACCAAATGTAGAATCTGCCCCAATATACCTTCCATCCCACATCCTCTGAAACACTGGCCTCTGGCTTGTTCCTTCAAGAAGACGGTCCATCCCTTGACTCCAGGCCTTTTCCCTGGCTGGTCCCCATGCCTGAAATGTTCTCCCTCCTCATCCTCACCTGGCTCCCTTCAAGCCCCAGCTAAAATGCCACCTTCCACAGGAAGCCTTTCCTGATCCTCCTTCATGCCAGGCCCTTTCCTCTGATTCTCTCCACCTTCTCTGCCTGTATCTTGTTGGTACCTGGCTGGTTGCACGTTGTCTCCCCTACTCGACTGGGAACACTGAAAAGCTTTTCTCGGTGCCCTAGGCACCTCTGGAGGCTCTGAGTTGCAGAGGTGGTGACCTGTATTGGTAGGAGGAGTTTCCTCATGTGAGAAGTCACTGTGTTAACGAAATCACAGGTCCAGGCCTTATTGCCTAGAGATGTGTGTTGCCTTCCTTCCCCCCAGCATGGATAATTGAGAAGGGGCTGCAGGAAACTGTTTGATGTGTGTTAGAGTCCCTGAGGTGATTTTGCACAGTGTATAAATCCTGAAAGATCAAATAGGACCGAGAAGAGAGGAGGGGTAGAGCATTGCTGTGGCACCAGCTGCACCACAGGCCAGGGACAGAGAAACTAGCTTCAGGAGCTCTCTCTTTGGGGAAAAAAAGGCAAGTGAGAGACCTCCTAATTGAAGTTCCCTGCATTCTGCTGAGTAGGAAGACTGCCATTCATCTGGTGACAAGCAATAAATCCTTCCTGTCCAGGCACGGTTTCTCTGTGCTGACTCAGACCCTTCTGATTGGGGAACAGGGTGGCTCATTCCTGCTGTTCCTTCCCTGTCCCACAGCTCCCCGATCCTGTATCATTGACAAGGATGAACTGAAGGATGGATTGAGGGTCCTCATCCCCATGGATGACAAGCTGTTGTATGCTGGGCATGTGAAGACTGTGCACTCGCCTGACATGTGAGTCATCCCTCCCTGCAACCTGGGGAAAGGCATAAAAGCAGAGGGGACTGAGAAGGGGGCCTGGGAAGTCACATGGCATCTTCACCCTTTGACATCATCCTAGGGCAGAAGGAATCCCAGAAACGGAGACCACAAAGAAAAAACTGACGCATCCAGCTAAGAGCTGCTGCTGGTTAGGCCCTTCAGTAGAGTCTGGTTGAGGCTTTCAGATTTTCCAAAGCTCTGAGGGCCTGAGGAAGCTCTCCTGGACATTGATGAAAACCTTAATACAGTTCATTTCTCTAGACCAGAGACTGGAGAAGCCTATGAATCCCTTCTCAGAATCATTCTTTTAAATACATAAAATAAAATATATAGGATTAGAAAGAAAACCAGTTATTATGACATATAGTTATTTTTTAAAAACCCAAGTTCCTGGACCCCAGGTCAATAACCCCTGATCTAGATTATGGCTTCATTTAGACGGATCAAATGCCTGTATAATCCGTTAACCATTGGCCCAATTCCTCTCAACCACCACATCCGACTTAATTCAGAAAACATTTATTAATAGTGTTATTAGTGACTGGGTGAGAGAGGACAATGAGAGGATGGTGTGGTGTGTAGAAAGACAGCTGAAGAGCCAGGAAAACCTGGTTTCAGATCCCCTCTCTAGCATATAATGGCTTCATGACCCTGTACAAATCATTAATTTCTAGCTCAGTTTCCTCGTCTATAAAATGGGGATAATAACGGCACCTGCCTTGGAGGATGTTATGAGGATTATGTGAGATAAATAATTATTACATGCTTAGCACAGTGCCAGGCACATGGTAAGTGCTAAATAAATGTTAGATTTTATTTATTATTATTAATATTTTCCCTGTCACTTTCTTAAGTCCAGACAATCAGCAAAACAACCAAACCTTGACTTGTAATATTTCATAGTTCAGTAAGGAGTAAATGCCCACAGTGAAAATAGAACCATCCAGTACCACCTGGTTCCAGCACAATCCTTCCTATCTTTATCCCTAGACTTCACTATCATAACACACTGGCAAATAGTACCCCCGGGATCATTATCATTAGTAGTACCAAGGGGTCCAGGTTGGGGGGCTGTAGCTGAGAAATCCAGGTCCTTCCATGAGTTTGAAGAATCAAGTACAGCTCTGCTGGGCTGGGGTGTCTGCTTGAACCACTTTATTTTAATTATTTAAAACCTTATTATTTTTTAATATTGATTTTTTTTCTAATAACCAAAATCTATTCTCCCCTCACCCCATAGAAAGGGGTGGGGAATTCTTGAGACAAAAGTACATAGTCAAACAAAACAAATTCCCAAATCAGATGTGTCCAAAAATATATCTTCTTCTGTCCCCTAAGTCCATCCCCTCTCTCTCAAGAGATAGCATTCACCTTGGTCCTCTGGAATCATGTTTGGTCACTGTGTGAGTTCTCCATAAATGGTCTCGAGTGCTCACATGTTGGTTAGAAAAAGTGATACAGGGACACTCTCAAAGTCTCTCTTAAGAACTTTAGAATTGATTGTGTGACATGGGAAATGCTGGCACTGGAGCGCCCAGCATGGCATGCCCACATCAGAGAAGGTGCCATGCTCTATGAGCAAAGCAGAATTGCAGTAGCTCAAAAGACATGTGAGATGTGCACATGTAGAGAATCCCCCCCAAATGTTCACATGGGCTGTTTGTGCGATGGTAGAGCATTCTGAGCCCATGTGGGTCTGATCAGCCACAGCCAGACACTCTGTGACTTGACTCTAACATAGTGATGTCACTTTGATCCTCTTCAAAACTGAAGGACAACAGCCAACCAACCAAGCAGCATTGATCAAAGATCTTAAGTCTTTCAAAGTTGTCTTTGTATTATTATGTAACAACAGCAAAGAGATTCCTCCCAGTTCTGCTTCAGTTCATACAAGTCTTCCAAAGTTTCTCTAAAACCTTCCCTTTGGTTTTTGTATTACCTTCATTCCAAATATGTCCCTAACCAGTGCCAAAGAATTTAAAAAGGGAGAAAAAGGGCAAATCAGCAAACCAAGCCTCCTATCAGCTGAGCCTGACAGATCTTTGATATTTCATACCCACACTCCTCCATTTATCCAAAGAAGGGAGGTGCATTTTTTTAGACATTTAATTGCTTGTCTCTTTCTAAAATTCTCTTGGAGGTTCTTCTGTTCTGTTGCTTTGATCACCTCCCAAATTGCATTAAAACACACCTATTTGGTGTAAGACTCAAGGTAGTGACACATGGAGCAGTACTAGGAGACTAGGGGAATGGGACACAGAAGAGGGAAGGGACTTCATTTAAGGTGTCACCCTTGGTCATCATTTAACCCATCAGTGGTAGTGGCCTTTATTTAATAGTCTCAGTGGAAGTAAGCTGGAGGAGAAGGGAGCCATGTACTTGGCGGGGGTGGGGGTGGGGTGACCATGGAAGGCCAGGGAAGGAAGAGGAAGGCAATGAAGGAAGCTTGCCATATTGATGATAGTCAGTCTTCCAGTGGCCTGACACTTGCATTGATCTGGTGGTTTAGATACCGAGTGGTGGTGGAAGGAGAGAGGGGCAACCGACCCCACATCTATTGTCTGGAGCAGCTCCTGCAGGAAGCGGTGAGTAAACATGACCTTTTCTTCTGATTGGAGGGCATGGGAGAGAAGAAGAAGAAAGTTTAGGGGAGAAGACATAATAATCATTCCATGGAGTTTCAATTTCAAGGAGAAATATAGAGAAGATTTAAGGCTTTTCATCTCCCCAGTCCTTTGGAAAAGGCATTGAGTTAGGACAAAGACCTGATCTCTCCCCTGCACCCCAGTTTTTTTTTTTTTAAGCAATTGGGGTTAAGTAACTTGCTCAAGGTTACACGGCTAGTCATTATTTATGTGTGGGTGCTCATTTTCTGAGGCCGGATCTGATCTCGGGTCATCCCAACTCCGAGGCCGGCACTCTTATTCACTGCGCCACCTAGCCGCCCCTTTAGGGCAATTGGGGTTAAGTAACTTGCCCAAGGTTACACGGCTAGGTTTTTGTTTGTATGGATTAAGTGTCTGAGGCCGGCTAGGAACTCAGGTCCTCCTGATTCCAGGGCTGGCGCCCTATTCACTGTGCCACCTAGCCGCCCCTCCCAGTTTTTTAAAAAATAAATTTTTATTGATATCTTTTGTTTTTATATCACCTAAATTTCCTCCTCTATCCCTTTTCCTTTCCTTTCCCTTCCCAGAGAGTCATTCTATGTAATGGAAATATTTTTAAAAAGGTAAAAAATAGAAAAAGAGGGGGAAAAATCAGCCAGATCTATCAGTGATCCCAAAAATCTGATCTTCAAGGGACTAGGGGAGAAATATAGAAAAACTTAAAAGCTTTTCATCTACCCAATTCCTTTGGAAGGCCTGATTTTGGACTCCCAGGTCTACAGGTGATTTTCTCAGTCTTTGGCTGAGTCAGTCAGGGTTTTTATATCCTTCCCCGTCACCTGCTAATATCAACTGCTAACTTTCCAAAGAGTCTCGATCTGGGCTGGAAGCCAGTTGCCAGGCGCTGGTGAGGAAAGCTCAGGAATGCTAGGCACAGACAGGGTGGCCCAAGGAGCCCCCAGTGTGTTCACACTGTTGCTCCCTCCCACAGATCATAGATGTGAAGCCACCTTCCATCAGATTCTTGCCCGAGGGAACCAGGATTGCGGCGTATTGGAGCCAGCAGTACCGCTGCCTTTACCCTGGCACTGTGGTCCGAGGTAAGCCCTTCCCCACCCACCGTCTTGTCTGACCAGGTTTCTTAGTAATTTGTGTCATTGTTGGAAAAAGTTTTAAACTCCTGATTGAGTTCTGTCCTCAGAATCTACCTCTGTAGTTGCCTGGCTTCTTTTGAGACTGAGTTCAGATTGCAGTTTCTACAGGAGGCCTTTCCTGGTCTTCTGCATTCCCCATGACACTTTCCATTCACACACCTACTTATCCAAATATTGTCTCCTCCGTTGGAATGAGGGTAGGGGGATCACGCTTCTTTTTTGGGGGAGGGGGCATTCTTTTTATCCCCAGGGCTTAGCATAGTGTCTGGCACAAAGGATGCTTTTGCTTGTTGGTTGACTCGTGGCATTCTGTGATGAAAATGAAGTATTATCTCACCTTCACAGCGGGGGGGGGGGGGGTGTGTGTGTGTGTGTGTGTGTGTGTGTGTGTGTGTGTGTGTGTGTGTGTGTGTGTGTGTGTGTTGGGGAGGAGATAGGTGGATGGATATCACACTTCCAACCAGGAACAGGGCTAGGTGGTAAAACATCTTAAAGGATAAAAGATCATTAGTGCTCCCCATTCTGACATGCCTCCCTCTCCTTCTCATGCATTGCACTCACGGAATTCTTGAGAATTGATTGAGTTGAATTTTACGTAATGAGTGCTTTAAAAAGAAATCACAGAATACCTACTCTATATTTTTATTCCCATTTTATTGGTAGAGAAGCTGTCATAAAGAGGTTAAGGGACTTTATCCAAGATCACAAAACAAATTAGTTGCTGATCCCCAAACTAGAATCCAGACACTGAATCATTGATTTATCCTTTGTCCTGGTAGTCACTTGATTTGGGAACTGACTGCTTTAGGAGCCACTTGGGACTGGGTTTTATATGATGTCTTCCTGCCTTCAACACACACACACACACACACACACACACACACACACACACACCCACACACCCATTCTCCCCAACACATATCCTGCCCACAGAGACTGAGCCTACACACACACACACACACACACACACATACCCCCTCCATTTCCCTATACACACCCTGCCCCACAGAGCCTAAGAACCTACACACACCATTCACATGTACATATACATACGCCACACTAACACACACACATGCACACACATACATCTGCACACACCTCAGCCACATAGACTAAGAACCTATACACACACACACACACACACACACACACACACACACACACACACACACACCTTCTTCTACACTTTGGGGCAGACCAATGTTTTGGCCCGTGTAATGCCTCCCTCTGCCTCTCTCTCTCCTCTCTCAGGGGTGCTAGACCTTGAGGAAGATGGGGATCTCATCACGGTTGAGTTTGATGATGGGGACACTGGGAGGATTCCCTTGTCTCACATCCGCCTCCTGCCTCCAGACTACAAGATTCAGTGTAAGTATGGGCAGAGGCCCTGGAAGCTCTGGGGCTGGGAGCCTCAACTGCATCTCCAGCGGGCCTGTCTCAGAGTTGATCAGAGCTTCCTAAGCCAGGCTCACTGTGAACCAGGCTTCCTTCTGCCAGGAGGGAGTCCCAGGGAAGCACAGCATGAATTTTTGTCACCTCTCTGGAAGTCACTTTCTATTTCTAGGTCTGACCTAAGACAAGGTCAGGCTAGCTCTGAAGCCCATTTCCCCATATTGAGAAGCCTGCTGACTCTCATTCTCTTTCCCCTGGGGAGCCTAATGGCTGCTTTGGTCCCTTTGTTTATGCTGCCTGAGAGCTGTAGGCAGTAGCAGCATATATCTTCATGAATGGGAAATAAAGAAATGGAGGGGATATTAGTCTGGGGATTCCCTGGGGCGGGGTAGGTGCACATTTTAGCAGGGGGATTCCCAGAACCTATCAGATGGTTAGAAAGTCCCTTTTTTCCCCACACATGCCCATAAACCCTGAATTTGCAGTGAGCTCTAGGTACAGGGGAAGGACAAAGAGTAGCTGGAGTGCTGGAGGGATCCAGACACTCCACGTGTGGGCATGGAAGTGCCAGGCAGTAGACCCAGCCCATTCTGTTCTGGCTCCCGTGCCCATGGGCATGGCAGCTTCTGAGCCTCTCCTGTATTTGCTTCCACAGGTGCAGAACCTTCCCCTGCCCTGCTCGTGCCCAGTGCCAAGCGCCGAAGCCGAAAATCCAGCAAGGATGCTGGAGAAGGGAAAGAGAGCAACTCCTTGGGGTCAGAGGAATCTGGAGCTAAGGGCAAAGGTCGTGGGCGGAAACCAAGCACCAAGGGCAAAAGTGGTGAGTTGGACCTGGAGGCCCTGAGCTTTGTGCTCTGAGTTCTCCTTCCTCCCTAGAGTGAAGATTCTTTCTTATCCTCTGATCACAAGGTAATAGGTCTCATAATAGCATAAAGATAGCAGAACGCTTTACACATATTATCTCTTGTGATCCTCACAACTCTGTGAAATAGGTGCAGTTATTATCCCTATTTTATAGATGAGGAAACTGAGGCTAAAACGTTAAGTGGTTTGCCTGAGTCTCCATAGCTAGTAAGTTTCTACAGCAAGATTTGATTTGAATTCAGACCTTCCTGCCTCCCAGGCTAGTGTTCTATCTCCTGTACGTACTGCCTAGCTTCCTCTAGAGCTGGAAGGGACCACAGAGATTATCTGGTCTAATCTCTCCATGTTACAGATGAAGACATTTGAGGCTCAGAGCAGTTTGGTGCCTTGCCTGTTTCATAAGATCATCAATCTAAGGGCAGAAGGAACCTCAGAGGCCGTGTGGTCCAACCTCCTCATTTTTAACCATGAGCAGACTGAAAACCCTTAAGTCTTGCATAGCTGCTAAATGTCCCAACCTTCCTTCCAAAGTCCATTCAGATGGATCTGTTTGTAGCCGGGGTCTGGCCTTGACACTGCTTTCTTGAATAGTAGGCATACTTCCAGAGAAAAGGTTGGGAGGGAGTCCACCTTTTAACCTCCCAAAGGAATTAACTCCCTCTAGCTCCCCCTGGGGCATGGTGATCTAGAACCTTAGATATGAATGGAGGCCAAGAGAATCTGGGGTGTTTTTCACTTTCAAGTAGGGGAAGTGGCCGTGCTCTCTCATTACACATTCCCTGGGCCGTCAGTTGGCAATGGAATCTTGGGCTTGGTGGATCCATGAGTTTGATCCAATATGACAAACTTCACTGCTTTTCTGACTTTTCATTTCTGGAAATCAGAAATCAGACTCACCCTCCTCTCCCCTCTTCTTTTTCCTTCAGCTGTAGTGCTGGCGTCAGTTGGGTCATTGGGAGAATAAATCAAGGTATTAGCAGTCCCCCAACTAGGGAGAAGGCTCTTGAGGAATCCCATTAACAATTATTTACATGGAAAAGAGCTTCCCAAGTATTGGCTGGAGAAACCTCTTTTAAACTACCCCTTGGTCCCCCACCAATGAATCATGTTGCCAGGTGGCTGGGGGGCAACCTAGGCTCCCACATTGGCTTGGAGGTTTCAGACTTGGCTGAGTAAGCTAGAGTAGCAGCTGGCGTGGCAGCTGGGGCTAGGCTCCAGAGCACTGAACTGTATCCCTGTGGCTGATGGAGATCCCCATTAAAGGAAGCCCCAGTTATAAATGTCCTCTGCTTTTGATGTGTACCCTTCTCCCTCAGGGGCATTTAGCATGTCTGTTTTCTGCCCCTTTCCAGAAGAGGCGAGTCTCCCAGAAGAGGTGGCCCAGACAGACCCTTCTCCAAGTACCTCTTTGACACAGGAGAAGCCAGGCAGCCTGAGCAAGCCGGCCACCAAGAACTCCAAGAAGAACCCACCGGCGCTCCCTGAGGAGAAGAGGAACAAGGCAGCCAAGATGAGAATGCCCCCCAAGTTGCATGGCCCAGCACCTCCCTCTTTCCAGACACCCACATTCAGTAATGCGTTGGCCCCAGAGACCTATGCGGAGCTGACAGCTTTCAGTGCAGCTGACAGCCCTTCCTCGGGGAGATCAAAAGCAAAGAAGGGAAGGGTGGCAGAGGAGGCAGCTGAGTTTGGGCCGGCCTCCAAGGGCTCAAGGAGGCCAGCAGAGAGCGAGCTCCTCATTAAGCTGGACCACGAAGGGGTGACCTCCCCTAAGAGCAAGAAGACAAAGGAGGCCATGATGTTGCTGGAGGACTCGGGCCTGAGCAGCCGAAGGGAGAGCAAGAACCTTGTGGGACTGGGTGGCTACTCTTCCCTGGGCAGCGGTGAGGCCAAGGCTAAAACCGCTAGAGGGAAGGCCCCCGAAGAAGACTCTTTGGCACCCAGTTTTGCAGGCAAGTTTGATGGCTCTGGGGACCCGCTGACGGCCCCGGAGAAGGACAAGGGCAACGCAGAGGCAGCTGAAGAGTCAGAAAGTAGCAGTAGCAGTAGCAGCAGCAGCAGCAGCAGCAGCTCAGAGACGGAAGGGGAAGAGGAGGGAGACAAGAATGGAGGGGATGCCCGTGGGGAGGACAGTAGCTCCTCCAGTTCCCGGGCCTCCAGCCCAATGTCTTCATCCAATTCCTCCTCCTCCTCCTCTTCCTCCTCCTCCAGCAGCAGTTCCTCCTCCTCTTCCTCTTCCTCCTCTTCCTCCTCTTCTTCCTCTTCTTCCTCCACCTCCTCCAGTTCCAGCTCCTCTTCTTCCTCCTCCTCAACAACGGATGAAGATTCCTCCTGCAGCTCAGATGATGAGGCCACTGAGGAGGCCCAGGCTGGCCCTTCCTCTGTCCAGCCAGACCTCCCTCCCAAGGCAGCCAAGCAGGCAGGGAAATCTCGGGCCTCCTCCCACCCACCAGGCAAGAAACAGCCTCAGCAGCCGCCCACCCCTCAGGCACAGAAGGTGCAGCCCGGGGGCAGCAAGAGCCGCCCCAAAAAGCGTGAAGGGATCCACCTGCCCACAACCAAGGAGTTGGCCAAGCGACAGAGGCTGCCGTCTGTGGAGAACAGGCCCAAAATTGCCGCTTTCCTCCCAGCCAGGCAGCTGTGGAAGTGGTTTGGCAAACCCACTCAGGTAAGGAATGTCTTAGCTCAGGGCTCCCATCCCTTCGTGCCCTATCCCTAGGCCCCATTGGTCATTGTGAAGGAGGGGCACTTTATGGAGCAGTCAAAACAAACAAGCAAATAAAAATTCATTATATTATTATAATAAAAATAATAATCATAGCTTTATAGAGCAGTTTTCATACGTTAACTCTTTGGTCCTCATGGTAACCCTATGAGGTACCTGCTCTGTTTAGGGGTCACAGAAATTAAGTGATTTTCCCATAATTTTGACCTCTGGGTCTAATTGACTCCAAGCTTAGCTCCCTATTCACTGTACCACCTCCCTCTAGTAGACCAATATAAGAAAACCCAGATCATTAGATCTCAGATTTAAAGCAGGAATGGATCTTACGTGGTCATCTAGTACAACCACCTCATTTTAGAGCTAAGGAAACTGAGGTCCAGAGAGAAAAGATGGTCCTATGCTTTGCCAGAAAGTTCAGCTAGAGTTTTTCCTTGAAATTGTAGATTCCTCTAGTGTAGCTAAAATGATTCAATTAACAAGTTTCAATTTACACACAATTTCACAAATCCATTTATTATGAAAGCAGAGTTCATTCACCCCATAGGAGTGTCTTCCTTGCTTCTCCTTCCTGTGGAAGGTCCACAGGCTGTCTGTCCATTGAAGGTCATCGCTTTCCCCTTCTGGTCAGTGAGCAAGAAATGAGTTTCTTTTTTTAATTTTTTAATTTTTGCTTTTTGGAGGGGGGAAGGTAGGGTAATTGGGGTTAAGTGACTTGCCCAAGGTCACATGGCTAGTTTTTGTGTTAAGTGTCTGAGGCTGGATTTGAACTCAGGTCCTCCTGACTCTAGGGCTGGTGCTCTACTCACTGTGCCATCTAGCCACCCCAAGAAATGAGTTTCAAAGCTAACCACTGAACAATCCATCCACCCCATTCACCTAATAAATGGATTTTTGCATCCACTTTTCCAGTCTCAGGACCATGTTAACTAACCCCTTCCTAACATGGCTGGCTTTTTTTTTTCCTAAAAAAAGCTAATAGTGCCAAGGGAGTTTGGCTCTGGCCTGTTGAAACAAGACTCTTATTGCCATCTGGGAGTCAATCTAACCACAGACCTTGGCCTGAACTCCCTTTGCTAAATCAGATGGTGTAGCCTAATCCTCCATCTTCCAGATAACAGTAACCATAACATTGTTTTTGAATCATGTTTTATTTTTCTTTCAGCCGCAGAGCCCAGAGGAATTTCTCATTTATTCTGGCAATCAAAGTATGGGTGGGAGTGGAGAATGTGAATCCCATCTTGCAGATGGGGTAACTGAGACACAAAGGCCTTGTCCCAAAGACTTAAGGTGTTTAGTCTAGGCCTTTCTTGTAACCAAGGAATCTTAGCTTTTTTATATGTAATGGACCCCTTTTGTAGTCTGGTAAAGCCTTATGGACCCCTTCTCACATTGATGTTTTTAATGTCTTGGACTACAAAGGAAACCAATTATATTGAAAAAAGTTACCAAAACACTTTTAAAAACCACCACAACTTTACAGAACTGAGGTTAAGAACTCTTGCTGTAGACCATGATTTAAGGTAGGCATTGAGACAGCTGAACTACCTGTATCCTCCCATAAATTCGTGGAAGGCAAGGATTGTGACTTTTGTTTATGGACCCCTAGCACTTACCGCAATGCCTGAGGTGCTTAATAAATACTTGGGGATGGATCAATGCCCTCTCCTACGTTCATGTTCAAGTACAAGCACACGTATGTATTCATGTATACACGTGACCTAATCTATTTGACTTTTCGCAGAGGCGGGGCATGAAAGGCAAGGCCAGGAAGCTCTTTTACAAAGCCATTGTCCGCGGTAAGGAGATCATCCGTATTGGCGACTGCGCGGTCTTCCTGTCAGCTGGCCGGCCCAACCTGCCCTACATCGGTCGCATCCAGAGTATGTGGGAGTCATGGGGGAACAACATGGTGGTTAGAGTGAAATGGTTCTACCATCCTGAGGAGACCAACCCTGGCAAAAAGCTCAACGAAGGCAAGGTAGGTGGCAAGATCGTCAGGCCAGCCAAAGCCACACCCCTCAGGAGCTGAAGTTCTGGTTCCCCCAAAGAGCCAACAGCTATTTCGGTGTGCTATGGGGTAGGAAAACCGTAGTTCTTAGGCCTTGTCCTCAGGGCGCTCCTTCGTCCTTGGAGTGGAACGGGAAACATTCCCAAAGAAGTGAGGCTCCAAGTCAGCCAAAATCTTCCATAGTGATATCGAGTTTGTAGGAAACCCAGGTGGCAGGGTCCATCTTGAGGAATTTCCACTTGATCTGCCTGGTGCCATGAGTTTCGGTGGGTGGTTCCTATCTTTATATGCCATGTTTTAACCTTTTTTTGTGCTGCAATCCGTTTTGGCAATCTGGTAAAGCTTATAGACTCTTCTCAGAATCTCATGTTATCCTAGGAGAAAATGAAATAATGCTTATAAAGATTAGTTTTGCAAACTTAAAGCATTATGTAAATTATATGTATTATTACTATTAAATACATACACTAAAATTCATAGGATTACAAAGGTAACTAATTATATTGAAATACAGTTGTCAAAATTTTTTTTTTTTTTAAATCATGGACCAAAAAGAAAAAAATTCATGAACCCCAGGTTAGAAACCCCTGCTTTATATTATCCTTGGGGACACTGTTTTGAAGTGAATAGAGAAAGGGCCTCAGGGTCAGGAAGTCCTGGGTTTAAGCCCTGCCTCTCTCACAAATCTCAACCTCTTAAGAGACCTGAGCCCCTTTCAGAAACTCCGAAGCTGCTGTGTTAGGTGCCGCCTGCCTAGGCAGGCGAATTCTCTACCCCAGTGTGAAGTCACGGTGAGGTCTAGTCTGAAACAAAATGCTTTCCAACATCAGTGCTTTAACTTCTGGCCTGAATTTATCATTCACTTAGGGTGTTCAGTGAATTACAGTTGGGCTCTTTAGTTCTGGAGAGATTATCTTTGCTATTTAAATGGATGTGTATAGTGTAGATCATTGGTTCTTAACTTCAATATTGGAATTTATTCATTTATTTAGGCAATTGGGGTTAAGTGGCTTGCCCAGGGTCACACAGCTAGGAAGTGTCTGAGGCTGGATTTGAACTATCCACTGAGCCATCTAGCTGCCCCTCTTTGAATTTATTTAAAAAATATTATGATAACTATTTTAATATAATAGTTTTCTTTTGTAATCTTATATGTAATTTATTTTTGCATTTTAAAAGCCTTCTGAGAAGGGGTTCATAGACCTCATCAGATTGCCAGAGGGATCTGTGACATAGAAAAAGGATTAAGAACCCCTGGTGTAGATTGTCCACTGGGAGCATTTTCTTTTGTCCCCCAAAATGCGTATGGGTGATAATGATTGGTGAGCCACTGCTTTAATTAGGTTATCCTGTAGAGATGAGAAGGTAATGTCATCTTCAGTGCTTTCCTGGTACCTTTGTTGTTGCCCTAGAGATATCCCCAAATAGCATGTTGAAGCCTGTGGGAGCCCAGGTCTAGGTCTGTTGACCAAGGTAGCTCAGAAATAGGGATCAACTTGAGTGGCCATCAGGGTAGGGTAGCATTTTGTGCCTGCCATGACTGGTGCTGGCCAGTGCTTCTGCATCCCTGGAACTGGGTGGAGGGAGCAGCCTTGGGACATCCATCATCTGTGTTTGAGGTTACTCACTGATTTCTTCTTGTCCCTGCTTTGGGAAACAGCGCTGGGATCAGAAGTCAGGGAGGAGTGTCCCCACAGCCCTGCAGACCTCTAGCCAGAGGAAGGACTTCATGGAGGTAGGTAAAGTGGGAATGACAAATCCAGATCTCCTCCTCCAGAGGGCTGGCTCATGGGGGGGTCGGGGGTGGGGAGGCAGGGAGGAACAGGGAATGGCCACACAGCTGGATAGCCAAATCCCCTTCTGGAGAGATAACAGAATTTAGAGCCGAAGGGATATTAGAGGTGGAATTGAAACCTAGGTCCTCTGACTCATGGGATCATGGATTTAGAGGTGAAAGGAAACTTTTTTTTTTTTAAAGCAATTGGGGTTAAGTAACTTGCTCAAGGTTACACGGCTAGTCATTATGCGTGGGTGCTCATTTTCTGAGGCCGGATCTGATCTCGGGTCATCCAAACTCCGAGGCCGAGGCCGGCGCTCTTACTCACTGCACCACCTAGCCGCCCCTTTAGGGCAATTGGGGTTAAGTAACTTGCCCAAGGTTACACCGCTAGGTTTTTGTTTGTGTGGATTAAGTGTCGGAGGCCGGCTCCGAACTCAGGTCCTTCTGATTCCAGGGCCGGCGCTCTATTCACTGCGCCACCTAGCCTCCCGAAAGGAAACTTTTAACAGTCATGTTAGTCAAGCCTCAAAGGCTTCTCTAGGCTCACGAAGCTAGTGTGTGTCAGAAGTAGGTAATTCCACACATAGCATTTTATCCACTTAAGCCACTCTGCTGAAAACCAGAAACGTAAAGGATTCATTCAGATTTATTCATGGAGTTCATGGCAGAGCCAAGACTAGAATCAGGGGTGTGCTGGAGCCAGCTCAAACCAGCTCAAAAGAACCAATTGTTAAATTTTCAGCATCAGCATTTGCACCTTGGAAATCAGTACATGCTACAGATCAGGACTTGATGTGTTGTTTTGTTTAAGAAAGTGACGGAGAAGATATTAATGATGTAGTTTAAACTTAAAAGTGTGTCCTGTGGAGTTTTCTTTTTTTTTTTTTCCCCCCTTGGAAGCCAGTTTTTCAACACTTATTAGCACACCACTCACTAGAAGCTAAGCCTTCTGGCAGGAATGAAAAGACCCATGCTTTTCTGACAGCATCAGGATGCTTCTCCAGAGTCAGATGCCTAATGAAGGCATCTGTGTCCTTCCTGGCTTCCTTCTTAGGAAAGCCTGAGTTCAAATCTAATCTCAGACACTTGTTAACTGGTGTGACTCTGACCCATTTAATCTTTATTTGCTTCAGTTTCTTCATCTTTAGAATGGGGATAATAACATCACCAGCCTCCCAGGGTTGTTAGGAGGATAAGCTGAGACCATGTTTGTAGAGCATTTTGCAAACTTTAAAAGTGCATTATAAATATTTGTTGGTATTGTCCTCCCAAATGGTCCCTTCCATTCAGAGCAGTAGCATTGGTTAAGCCCTCCTTGAGGCCATGAATATTTGGATTGGTAGCCGGAGTAAATTAGATTACTTTACAGAAAGATTCACTGGAAAGTTTCTTCCACATTGCCAGCCTAACCTCACAGGGTTTGGAATAGGATTGATTTTTACAGAATTCAGTTTATGTCACTATTTTTGGGGAGTCTGCCTATAGTGGAAAGTGAGGCTCACCTAAACAGATGGGTTTTGAAGTACCAAGCTAAGGGCACTGGCTCATCATGAGGCAGGTAAATGGAAGGAGTAGTGGATGGAATGCTAGAATAGTCAGGAAGACCTGAGTTCAAATCCTCCCTCAGACACTTACTAGATATATAGCCTCAGGCAAATCACTGAACTTACCTGGGACTCAATTTCTTCATAATGAGGATATCCATAGTACCTACATCACAAGATTGTTGTGAGGATAATATGAGCTAACATAATGTAAATCACTTTTTTTTTAAATTAAATTTATTTATTTACCTTTAGTTGATAACATTCAGTTCCACAATCCCTTGAGTTTCAGGTTTTCTCCTCCTCCTCACTTCCCTCCATGGCAGCATACATCCCAATATAGGTTCTACAGATACCTTCACATTAAACATTAGTCAGGTTGTAAAGAAGGATAACCAATGGAATGATCAGTGGGAAAGAAGGGACAAAAGAAAACAAAGAGGAGAGAGAGCAGGTAGTTAGCTTCCATCTGCATTCAGACTCCGTAATTCTTTCTCTGGATGTGGATAGCTCTTTCCATCATGAGTCTTCTGGAGCTGTCTTATAGCCTTGTATTGCTGAGAGGAGCCCAGTCTATCACACTCAGTCATCACAGATATAATGTTTCTGGAACTTTGTATAATGTTCTCCTGGTTCTGCTCCTCTTACTCAGCATCAGTTTATATAAGTGTCTCCAGGTTATTATGGGAAATCACTTTTCCAACCTTAAAGTGCTGGATCAATGCTAGCTTTCATCATTGTTATCGGGTGGGGTTAGGGTGATAGTCTTCCTAAACCTTAATCTTTCTTCCCTCATTCCCCACCAGCGAGCCCTCTACCAGTCATCACACGTGGATGAGAATGATGTTCAGACTGTCTCCCATAAGTGTCTCGTTGTTGGCCTGGACCAGTATGAGCAGATGCTGAAGACCAAGAAGTACCAAGACAGCGAGGACCTGTATTACCTGGCAGGGACCTATGAGCCCACCACCGGCATGATTTTTAACACAGATGGAGTCCCAGTCATCTGCTGAGTTGCTGAGAAAGGGAGAGAGATCCTAGCCAGCCCAACCAGGATCTCTCTCTCTCTGCCCTGGACAGAGGGATCAGAAAAGGATAGAGGGAGAGAGAGAGAGAGAGAGAGAGAGAGAGAGAGAGAGAGAGAGAGAGAGAGAGAGAGAGAGAGATCTATAGACGACATGATTGTTTCTTTCACTTGCCTAACCTCTGAGTCGTTGGGTGGGGGGAATTACATAGGGACAGCAAATGCTCAGAGAAAGAGACTTGTAGATGCCTTCAAGACAGCGCCAAGGACAGACTCTCCCCCCTAACCCCCCACTCCCTTTGCCGGCCCCCTCACCCGGCTGCCCACATAGAAAGGGCTCATGACCAGCTGCCTTCGCCTCCCCTGGGAAAAAAGGGGGGAGATTCTCATGATCACTGCCACGGCGAGGGAGACTCTGTGTGTGTGTTCGTGAGTGAGAGTGTTTGTGTGTGTGTGTGTGTGTGTGTGTGTGTGTGTGTGTGTGTGTCTCCAGCCTCCATTCAGAATCCTGAGGTGCCCTTGGCTGGGGACACGGGAGAACCATCAGGGTATATATATATAGCTGATGCTCCCTCACCCTCCCAGTTGTCCTGGATGGAGAGGGAAGCCCAGTTTCTCTTGAGCACCTTGGACATGCTTGGCTATAAGGGTAGCTTTTCACTCCTGCTGCCCAGGCCCTGGAGGACAGTGCTTTAGGAACGTCAAGCTGTCTTTGGCAGTGGTCTAGGCAGCAGCAGAAGGAACCTAAGAGACACTCGAGGGGAGGGCCCCTACAATTCATGTTTTATCACAAATCGACAAAATACAGGATCTCTGGGTAGCAGAAGGCAAGGGAGAGGGGAAGGGTTTTAAAGGAATCAGAATGGCCCAGATTCAGGATCTGAACTGCATGAGAACTCTTTCCAACCTTTCCAAGGAAACTCCCAAGTCCGGATCTACTCATGGGTGGAGAGATCTGTTTCCCAAACTCAGCTGGCCTGTCTCCCAGGCAGTGCCGTTGGGAGGATTGTGACCAGAAGAGCAAGCCAGAGGGGAATCAGATACCAGCATCCCTCTCCCCAGCCTGCTTATCACCAACCATGGAGGGTGACTGGTGATGGTGTGGGTCGTCCCAAGCAGGCTCTCCCAAACCCTGTTTGAAAGCTGCATCTCTGCCTCTTGCAACTGCTCCACCAACCCTAAGGATGAAGCTCCAATGGCCTGTCTATTCATGGAGAATTCCCAGCTGCCCCACAAGGCCTGTCCATTCAGCAGGCTTGAAGGGATCATGACAAAAAAAAAAAAGCCAGAAGTGTCCGGGGCCCACACCCTTGCACTCAGAAGGGGGTGCACCGATCCCTGTTTGGGGCACCCCATCCCGGGCCCCCTTCCCTCTAAGGATGGCTGAGGGTAATGCCTCATACTCCTGGGAGCATAGCTCCCAAGGATGGATTTTGGACTCATCTGCAATGGTACTTGGGGCAAGTCCTCGGGAAGGGAAGAGATGAGGGGCAAGCCCACCTTGCAGCGCTCACACTACGAAGAACCACAAATGGTGCTGAAATTGTCACCCCCTCACTCGCCCCTGCACCCCCAGTCCCTCTCCCAGATCAGGGCTCCCCAAGAGCCTCGAGGAGAATGCTGTTTCTTAACCTGTACAGTTTTAATGTACCGAAAAGACTCTCTAGCCCCCCTGTATCATACGTCTTTAAATGGATTCAACTTTTTAATTATATATATAAATATAAATATATATAAATATATATATAAATATAAACTTTTTAAAACTGTGAAAAAAAAGTTATGGAATTATAAAGTGAACACGGTCTGACGTTTAGAATATTATTTTTTATTTCCTGTTGGATTGTGATTGTAAAGCATTGGGCTCACGCACCACACTTCCACGCACACCCCCCTTCCGCCCTGCCCTACCCCTTAGGCCTAAAGTGTACTGTACTCACCCCAAAAGACTGTGTGCGGACATAGGGAGAAGAGAAGCCTGAAAGAGAGCGAGAGTGAGCGAGCGACCGATGGATGGAGCACGTGTATCCGTGCCCGACAGAAAGCACTTATCTGCCCCAGCGCCTTCTAGGAAAACACAAGGGTTTGTCCAGACAATCTCGAGGGAAGGAAAGCCAGACTTTGGTTTTGTTTTGGGGGGACTTTTTTTTGTTTGTTTCAAAAAAAATTTTTTTTGCAATTTTGTTTGTTGGCGAATTCTGTGTGATCTTTTTTCATAAAAAAAAAAAAAAGATTCAACTGAAAAAAAAAAAACCCCAACCAACTGTTTTCTGGTCTGGTTTTTCCTGGGGAAGCAATGTAATGCTGGTTCTGCCTAGTGGGGGGAGAGAGGGATTTCAATGGAAGGAGGACTGAGTGTTCATGTTGGTGAAGGCTGGCCTAGCACCACAGGGCTTGGGGACAGCTCAGGCCCCTTGATGTCCAGCCTGGGTTGGTGGTAAGGAGATCTTGTCTTAGACTTTGGCCTCAATCATAGCTGTATCAGAGGAGCAGGAATTCCTGGCTTGGCAAAGGCCAAGGTGACTGCCGCTTCTGACCCAGAGGCCAGGATGGGTCAACCCACCCATAGCTGAAGGAAGAAAGTGAGAACTGCCTTTTTGAAATATAAAAGGGCCAATGAAAGGGCATCTAATCATTAGTGGGAGTGTTAGCTGCTCCCAAGTCAACATCCAGGGAGAGGGCACCTGCCTTGGGCACTGCCAACCTGACATCCTCTGTCCATGAAAGTGAATTGCAATGTTGTGGGATCAGTTACTCTCATAGCCCTTCAGTCCCAGTCTTAGAAAATAAGTTCCAAATGTACCCCTAGATTTACTGCAGTGCCTCTGTGGAAGTCATGTGCTCCTACTTGAATTGTTGGGGTGAGGTAGGATGTGGAGGAGATGGCCACTCTATTGGGGAATGCCCTGGGACAGTTGCTTTCTAGGCGGGAAGACTTGTCACTGGGGTATGAGGTGTGTGTGTGTAAATCAGCTTAAGTCTTGGTTCTGCATTCTCAAAGCAGAAAATGGTGATGGCCTTCCTGTAGTAGCCTTTCCAATGTGTTGCCTGCCCCTGGGATTTGGAGTATCTCTTTTGGGTAGGGGGATTGGTGTATGGGCATTTCCCTCTGCATTTTCAGGAACAGAGAAAGCTATGACCTCAGCACCTTTCTGGAAGGATGATTTTCCCCTCCCCCCACCCTAGGCTATTGTGGGATGATCCTGGAATTCATCTGGGCAGGGGGAATGCAGGGGGGATGCCTGGAGGGTAATTCAGGTCTATTATTAGTTTGGGGGCAGGCACTGACTTGGGACCTCTGAAAACAGGCTGGACAAGTTGCTTCAAGACCAGACTACTGGGGCAAAGTTTGTAGGTCACTGCTGAGGCCTTCCTTAATGTATTAAGCATTTATTAAGCTCACAATAACTGCTAAGCATTAAGTAAACAAAGGCAGAAAAGGTAAACAGTCCCTGAGCTCAAGGAGCTCACAGTCCAATGGAAGAGGCCTGTGAACAGCTGTACAAATGATAGAGAATACCTTGGCAGAGGGAAGGCCTCCTGTAGGAGGTAGGATGTTAGCTGAGACTCCAAGGAAGCCAGGGGACCCTGGAGGCAGCAATGATCAAGAGAAAAATTCTAGGCACAGGAGATAGCCAGTGAAGATGATTAGAGCTGGGAGATAAGGTGATAGGGTTGTATTTGAGGAACATCACCGAGGCTAGCGTCACTGAATTGGACAGTATATTCAGAGGAGAAAGGTGTATGAAGGGTGGAAAGGTAGCAAGGGGCCAAGTTTTAAAACCAGCTAGGTGGTACAGTGGTTAAAGAGTGCTTGCCCTGGAGTCAGGAAGACTCTTTCCCCAAGTTCAAATCCAGCCTCAGACACATTAGCTGCATGACCCTGGGCAGGTAACTTTACCCTGTTTGCCTCAGTTTCCTCATCTGTAAAATAAGCTAGAGAAAGAAATGGCAAACCATTCCAGTATCTCTGCCAAGAAGAATCCCAAATGGGCTCACAAAGACTGAACAAAAAGCCAAACAAAGGATTATATGTTTGTTCATGGAGATAATAGGGAGCCACTGGAGTTTCTAGAATGAGGAGTGTCAGACCTGCACTTTAGGAAGTTCAATTTGGCATCTGA
Organism: Gymnobelideus leadbeateri; assembly: GCA_011680675.1. Lineage (NCBI taxonomy): Eukaryota > Metazoa > Chordata > Mammalia > Diprotodontia > Petauridae > Gymnobelideus > Gymnobelideus leadbeateri. Next base: position 648,227 of record WOXC01008144.1, read on the forward strand.
GTGAAGGATGGACTGGAATGGGAAAGGCAGGAGGGAAGACCAACCAGATTATTGCCATAGTCTTAAGTATGAGGTGATGCGGTAATGTCTTAAGAGAGACAATGGGTGTCAATGAGAGATGTTATGCAGGTAGAATAGGCAGGACTTGACAACTGATTGGGTGTGGGGGAAGGGGAGAGTGAGCAGTCAAAGACAATGTCCAGGTTGCAAGCCTAGGTGGATGAGAGGATGGTTGTGCCCTTGGCAGTGATAGGTTTGGAAGAAGGGGTGGTTTGGGGGAAAAGAGTTCAGTTGCGAACATGCTGAGTTTAAGATGTCTATGGAACATCCAATTTGAGATCTCCAGCAGGGAGTCTGAGAGGCCAGCCTGGAGGTTGTCAGGAGAGAGGTTAGGGCAGAATCACCTGTGCAGAGATAATAGTTGAATTCATGGGAGCTGGCGAGATCACCAAGCAAAATAACATTGGAGGACAGGAATAGACGGCAGATACTCTTGGGGGAAAGGCACCAGAGGCTGGTGGGGGACAGAGAGGGGTGGGGGTGGGGTTAGGCATCCTGTAGAAAATGGGTTTTGAACCGCCTGGAAGAAAGCTGGGGAAGCTGGCTAAGTGGTGGGGGAGAGAAGGAGAGAGGGCTCCCAAGTGTGGGGATAATCAAAGGCCAGAGAAGGGAGATGGGGTGTTGTGGTAGAGAAAATAGGAGTAGGCCAGTATAGCTGGATTGTATTGAGGGGAGGGGAATTAAGTACAGGAAGGAAAAGGTGGGAAAGGGCCTTGTTTCTGCAAAGGGCCTTAAATGCCCAAAAGACTTTTACATTTGACCCTGGAGGTTTGATCTTACCCTGAAGGCCTATTTGTTCCAGAGGAACTTGATGTCATTGCCTTGGTCTCCGTATAGCCTTAAATACCCTTATCTTCCTATGACCTTGGGCATGATCTCTCAAATCCCTTTCAGTTCTCACAGTTTAGGGCCCATAGAATTGGAAATTGGTGGTGGTGGTGTGGGGGGGGAGTGGGGTCATTAAATCCAACTACCCCATTTTACAGATGAGGCAACTGAGGCCGAGATAGATAGAACTGAGTTGCCCAAGGTCACACAGGTAGTGGCTGGGATTTGAAGTGTGTTGAATCTCTGACTTCAAATACCGTTTGATTTTCACAGTAGATTCATAGGGAGTAATAGAGACTGGTGCTCAAAATGAACAGGACAGAGCAAGAGAACACCCTTGAAAGATTCAGGTCAGACCCAGATAGACCATGCCCCAGGATGCCAGGAGAACTGATGGATGCTGTTTCTGAGCCATTATCCAGGGACCTGTGAAAGGTCGGGGATGACAGGAAGACTGCCATGGGCCTGGAGAAAAAGAAATGTCTTGATTTTTAAACCAGGGACTAGAATCATGCTCATACTAAGTTTGACTTCTGGGTAAAATCTTGGGTATTTTTTTTAAGCAATTGGGGTTAAGTAACTTGCTCAAGGTTACACGGCTAGTCATTATTTATGTGTGGGTGCTCATTTTCTGAGGCCGGAACTGATCCCAGGTCATCCCAACTCCGAGGCCGGCGCTCTTACTCACTGCGCCACCTAGCCACCCCAATCTTGGGTATTATTAAAGGGTTGATTTGTGACCATGAAAAGGAAGCAGTGATCACAGAGCCAGCATGGCTCCAACAAGGCTTGAATAATCTCTTCCTGGGGGTGGGGGGGGGGAGTTACTAGACTGATCGAGTTGGGGAAAGTTGTAGATACAACTTACTTCTATATTAGCAGAACATTTAACATGGGCAGGTTGAAGAAATGTAGGCTACCCAATAGTACAGATGGATGGATTTAGAATTGGTTGAATGACTAAATCCAAAGATTGGCCAGGATAGTTGGATGTCAGGTTGGAAGGAGGTCTCTAGTAGGATGCTCAAGGGAAACGTAGACAGCCTTGTGCAATTCTGTGCTTTTATAAACAAGTTGGACTTCATCTGTAGGGGCTGTGCTGATTACATTTTCAGTTAACCTCAAACTAGGAGTGACCATCAATGTGTTGGTTGACATTCAGGACCCCCAAAAAGATCTCAATGGATCAGAATGGACAATTTAATATGATAAAATATAATTAGGGATAATTGTAAGATTACAACTGGTGGGTCTGCCTGTCTCAAGTCGCTCCTTACTCTAATTCATCCTCCACTCAACTACCAACATGATTTTCCTGAAGCTCTGGTCTGACCATCTCACTCCCTACTTAATAAACTCCAGTGACTTCTGTAACCTCCAGGATTAAAGACAATCTCTGGCATTCAGAACCAGTTCTTTCCTTTTCAGTCCTCGTATACCCCCACTTCCCAACTCTTTGGGAACATGTACTCTTTGATCCAGTGATATGGCCTTGCTGTCCCACAAACGAGATTCTCCATCTCTCTGCTCTGGGCATTTTCTCTGACTGTTCCCCATGCCTGGAATGCTTTCCCTCCCCAATTTTGCCTTCTGCATTCCCTGGCTTCTTTTAAATTCCAACTAGAATCTCGCCTTTTACAAGGAGCCTTTCCTAACCCTTCTTTATTCTATGCTTTCTGTTATGAAGCTTGTATGTATTTGTTTGCCTGTTCTCTCTCTCTTCCTTCCCCCATTAGACTTGAGCTTTTTGATGGCAGGGGCTATTTTTTTCTTTTGGTATCCTAAATTCGCAGTCCCTGGAACATACTAATTACTTCATAAATGTTTATTTATTAGTTATTGGTTACCATTGGTTAATAGTAAGATCATATACCTGGGTTAAAGAGGGTTTTAAAAAAAATCCTCTTTATAAAATAAGAAATTATAGTTTATCTGAAGAAAATATTAGAAGGTTTCGGTCAATGTGAGTCAGTCAAAAAAGTTGCTGCAACCTTTAGACTGCATTAAGAGAAGTGAAGTGTTTAGGGCAGTGTGGTGATAATTCCTTGGTCAGGACACAGCTAGAGTTCTGGGCTCAATTCTGAGTACCGGATTTAGGTCCTAGAGAATGTCCAGAGGAGAACAATCAGGCTAAGCAAAGAGCCTGGATATCAGCCCTGGTTCTATTAGAGGAACTGGGAATGCTTAGCCTGGAGGAGCCCTCAAGCAAAGGCTGGGTGGCCTTAGGAATGCTGAAGAGATTCTTATTCAGGTATAATTACACACTTATTCAGGTATATATACATTTAGGAGGGGTCTTGATGGCTGACTTCAGGTCTCTGAAGGGCTGGCAGTCGGATGATAGAGGGATCACACCTGTTCTTAGTCCTGGAGGGCAGAGCTACCTACCAGCAATGGGTAGAAATTATACCTGCAGTTTGAGAATGGAAGGAAGGAAAAACTTAGTTGTCCAAAAGTGGCTTGAGCTACTTAAGAGGGAATAGGTTCGGTCTCACTCCCATTCTCTAAGCAAAGACTGAATGTCCCTTTATTAGGTATGTTGTAAAGGGGATTCTTAGCAATGGGCTAGACTAGATGGCCCCAGAGGGTTTTTTTCAACTGAAATTCTGGAGTATGGAGGGAATCCAGGCCTAGAGGTGAGAATTGACCAGTGGTTCATACCTGGGCCAAAGCTGTCAAATGGTGCATGGAGAGAGAGAGGGCTGTCTTGGTACCGCCCCATAAGGTTTGACAGCTCCGTCAGAAGCTAGTGCCTTTGACCCTAGGGGTGTGCCAGCCCATCTTCCTCTTCAGAACCCCAGAGCACTGCTTAGTGCTGGCAAGATTCCAGGGGCTTTTCCACCTATGGGAGTAATTATGGCCCCAAACAAGATGTCCACAAGACCAACGCTGCGTGAGATGGATGGAGACCCTCTCCTTCTTTGGCCATCTCTACTTGCATAGCATTCTCTAACCTCTGCTCCTTTTTTCTCAACCTTGGAAAAAAGGTAATTTGGGTGCCTGTTTGCCCAAGGGTGGGAGCCACTGTGTGAGGCAATGGTGCCATCTCGTGGTCATGCAGGGCATCTCCCCTGGGCCCCAACCTCCCACAGGACACCAAGGTCTTTGTGGTGCCCACCCTCGTAATCATTTGGCAGCGAGAAAGAAAATGACAGCCCAGCCCACGCCTAGTGGCTGAAGTCAGTAAGCCAAGGGCCTTTGTTAAGAGGAATGGGGGATAGGCACAGCAGAAAAGGGCAGTCAGAAAGATGCTGAAATCAGCTCATCTTAGAGTAGCGATAGGGATAGGGACTAGTCTGATGATTTCATTAGTTTAGGAAACCAACACAGGTTGCTTAGAGTTGCCCAGACCATTGAGAAGTTAAGTGACTTACCCAGGGTCATGTGGCCAGTATGAGTCAGAGGCTGGACTTGAACTCAGGTCTTTATGGTTTACAAAGTCAGTTTTCTATTCACTCTGCTGCCTCTTAGGAATAATAACAAAAGCTGACACTTATGTAGCATTTTAAGGTTTGAAAACCCCTATTCTTTCATTTCTTGCCTGAAACGGCTCTCGGAGATTGGTGTGCAACAAAGGAGGCAGTCCTGAATCTGAAGCACCTAATTTAGAGTCAAAGGGTCTGAGTTCCAATCCCAGCTTTGCTACTTAGCTCCTGGGTGACCTTGGGTGAACATCGAATCTCTCAGAGTTTCAGTTTCCTCATTTGTAAAATATCCCTCTAGTGCCCCTTCCAGTTCCGATCCTGTTTATCTCCTAAAAACAGGTATCTCTGTGTTACAGATAAGGAAACTGAGGCTCAAAGGTGGGAGAGGTGAAGGGACTATTAGAAGTTCAGTTAAAACCCAGGCTGTCCTGACCCTAAGGCTTTCCTTTGTATACTCTACTGTGCCACTAAAAAGGACCTTGGATCGGTCTAGTCCAAGTCCTACCTGCAACATGAAGACCCTCTGTAAGGCTCCTGATGAATGGTCAGTGATCCTTCCTTCAAATGCTTCTAGGGACGGGGACTCACTATTTCAAGAGGCAGCCTACAGTGAGCCAAGCGAGCAGACCTTTGAAAGGACTGAGAGCTTTCCAAAAAGCTCTCGTGGGTACAGATGGGAACAAGCTAGGCCAGTCAGAATCCTAGCAAGACTGGGTGTCCAGGGGCCTGGGGAAGCTGGGGTAACTCAGGGAAGCAGCCTTTGGGGAGGAAGAGACACAGAGTAGCCCTTCCCTAAAAACCCCTAAGGCTTTATATGTAACTATATACATATGGATATAGTATACAGTATACTATATATGTATATAATTAATTATCTAGTTATGTACATACATATGTGTGTGTGTGTGTGTGTATACACTAATATAGGGCAGCTAGGTAGCACAATGTATAGCACACCAGGCCTGAAGTCAGGAAGACTCATCTTCCTGAGTTCAAATCTGATCTCAGACACTTACTAGCTGTGTGACCCTGTTTGCCTCGGTTTGCTCATCTATAAAAATGAGCTGGAGAAGGAAATGGCAAACCATACCAGTATCTTTGTGAAGAAAACCCCAAAAGGGGTTTCATAGAATCATAGATTTAGCTCGAAAAGAGACCTCAGAGGCCTCCTAGCCCAAACCCCTTATTTTCTATATTAGAAAACAGGACTGGGGAAGTTGACTTGTCCAAGGTCACAAAAGTAACACATGGCAGAGACAGGATTCAAATCTAAGTCCTTTGGCTGTATTCCAGTATTCTTTGTCCTGTACTACATTACTCTAGCTTGAGATGAGGGTTTTAGGATTATGCGGAAATCATAACCACCCATGCAAACTAAATACCCCACCCCACCAAGTTTAGGATGTTTCCACCTAGCATGTCCTTTGGAAACATGTGTGTGGGTCATGGGGTTTGGGCAAATCATATTGTGTGCCACCCTACCCCCATTTGTTTATCACAATAAAGTAGGTCATGATGATTAGCAAAGGCAAATGACCGTAGGCAACAGGTCAGAAAAAGCAGTGGCCTGTGGGGTCAGTGGATTTGAACTCAAGCTCTGACATCAACATGCTGTGTAATTGTGGGCAACTCATAACCTCTCTGCACAGCCCTAGTTTTACCGTCTGTAAAGGGGAGCTATTGTGAGAAGGACACTTTGCAAATCACACCTCCCTCGGTAAATGGAAGGGAATGGGCGTGGAACCAGGAGAAGTCCATGATAGACTCATAGGCTCATCGGCCTTGCCCAGATCCATGCTCCAGCCAGCTGTGCGCCCTCAGAACCTGGAGAAATAGATTTGTATCCCACTGCACATTCCATCCTACAAACAAGGCTGATTTCTATGGGCAATACCTGGGACCATCTTACCTTGGGGCTGGAGCCAAGGAGCTTCACTGATCCAACAACCAGTCCAAAACCCTACTCTGCTTCTTTCCATGGGACTCCACTCAGCTCTGGGCCTCTCAGATCTAAAAAAGTGTTCATTAAATACCTGCAACATGTAAGATCACAGCTAGTCACTCCTAGGGAGCTGGATCTAGTCACTCCAGCAGGGAAGTGCTGGAATCAATTTATACCAGCTGTGAAGAGCTGATTATTAAATTTTCAGTGCAAGCACTTGCATCTTGGGGATCATAAAATGCTATAAATTGAGGCTTGGCTTTTTTTGTTTTATTGATTGTGTCAACTTTAAAAAGTAATAGAGAAAGGGTCAATAATGTAGATTAAACTTTTTTTTAGGCAGTTGGACAAAGTGACTTGACCAGAGTGTCACAGCTAGTAAGTATCTAAGGATTTGGACTCAGGTCCTCCTGACTCCAGGCCCAGTGCTCTCTCTACTATACTACCTATCTGCCTTCCTTAAGGTGGGGAGGGGTAGACATATTATTTTAAAACCCAGAAAGTCCTTTGTTAAAAATTTAGCAGCACATCCCTGTATGAATCCTAGTTCTCTGCAGAGACCCAACTAGTGAGAGATTGCACTATTTCCAGAGACCTTCTATTCATGTGAAAGAGAATTAAGGCTTCTTGTGCTTGGTCCCAGGGAGCAGAACTAGGGGTAACGAGAAGTAGACTTTGGCTTTATACAAGGACAACTAGTTTTTGACTTTGGGAAAATCACTTTAATCTCTCTGGGCCCCAGTTTCCTCCTCCTCTGTAAAAAGATAGATGTGGACCAGATGATTTCTAATATCTCAGCCTGTCCCAAATTTATACTCTTATGATCCCAATAAAAGCTATTCATAAGTGGAATGAATTGTAGTGACTTTCTCATCACTGAAGGAATTCAAAGATTGCTTAATTCCTGGAAGGGGTTGGGTACTATAACTGAGATGCACAGCAACCCCTAATTTCAAAGATTCTGTTTTCAAATCTGTTGAGAGGACAGTTTCCTTCAGTTGAATGCCATTATCCAAAGATCCTAGAATCCCTGGACCTCAAATTCTTTCCTTGACCTCTTATTATAGCTAGGGAAACTGAGGCCCAGGGTGGGGGTAGGGTATCATCCACCAGTCAGAACCAGTTAGGGCTGGGTATGAATTCTGCCCCAAATTCTCCATCCTAATCAATGGGCTTCCTTCTTGTCCCCACTATCTCCTTGCCTTTGTCCCCTCCCTTGATTCCCTTTCCCTCCTCCTAGCATCTTGGCAAGCAAATGTCTATTTAGGAAATCACTTTCTCCAGGGTAAGAGTGAGAAGATAGGGATTGGAGGACGTGTGGACTGGACCATATTTCTGAGATGACATAATTCTCTACATTCATATTGAAAATATATGGAGTCTAGGGTATTTCAAAGACCATCATCTGCCCTCTGCTGTAATATTTCCTCTGCCTCTTATATATTTTCACATGATCTTTTAATGGTCAAAGTGGCCCATTTTTATGAACAGACAGATATATACACACACAATAAAATTTGGTGGCACAGAATGGAGGACTCCCTGTAGGGTTAGGGCGGGCTGTAGAGGGAACTCCCATCTTCCTCGAGGGCTCAGGGTCAGAGGACTGAGCAGTGGAAGGTGGAGATGGGGAAAGGCCAGGGATCAGACACCTTTCCTCTCCATTTGCCCACCAACAATCAGTTGGCATTCTTTCTCCACAGAGAAGACTCTTCAGAGCTGCCGTTGCCAGCGTCCTTGTGGGCAATCCATCATGGTCTATGAAAAATCTCTTATTTCCCTCTCCCACTCCAACCCTCTTGGCCAAATTTTAGCCAGGGTCTGCAGAGGTGAAGGCAAAATTAATGCTAAGCATTGGGGGGTGGGAGAAATAAAGATGGCATCCAGGCAGTTGTAGACAGTCCTCTTCTGTTGGCACGCCTCCTTTGGCCTCCTCCTTGCACCCCTCACAGCAGACCCAAGTACTTCCCTCAGACCCTCTGCCATACACCTGCCAGTGGAATTTCCTTCTCCTTTCCCCAAGAATCTTTCCTTCTCAGCCTTATCTCAGTAGAATACTAAAATGTCAGAGACTACAGGGTGCCCCAGAAATCATCTCTTCCAACTATTCCCATTGTGTAGAGAAGGAAACAGAAGCCCGAGGTAGGACAAGGACTTGTCCTAGCTCACGCAGCATGTCAGTGGCTGAGCTGGGACCAGGACCCTGTCTCCTGACTCTTAGCCCATGTACAGTAGAGAGAACACAGGATTTGGAGTTAGGGGACCTGGATTCCAAATCCCATGCTCTGCCGCCTGCCAGTCTTTAACTCTGCTTGGCCTGTTTCCTCATCTAGAAAATGAGGGAATTGGACTATGGGGCCTTTTGAGGACGCTTCTGGCTCTAAATTCTTTGAGCTGCTTTTTCAACCAGACCACACGGATCTCACAGAACTCACTTCATCCCATGTTCACTGGAAGGAGTTTTTTTTCCTTCTTGAGAGGTAAAATGAACTATCCCAGCCCCTACAGGGGGAAGAATGGTGGTGGTGGGGTGTTGGCCTAAGCCCAGACTTACTCCATAGCATTAATGGTCAGGGGAGAAGGGGTTGGCTGAACTGTGGTCTACAGACTAGACAATGGGGGCTGGCCTCTTATTCAGGTGGCCCTGGGGATCATAGGACCCATTGCTGTCCATAGTGGTCAGAAATGGTGGGGGGAATATACAGTGGTACCCCCCATCCTGCCTCTAGGCCATCCTGCATCTTCTAGGAACACCAGCAGAGTGCCCGTATTGGGCCTCATGTCTGCCTTGTTTTCCCTCCCTAGTTCCAGAGCAGCAGTATCTCCAGACATCTATTCCGGGCCCCTCCACCTTTGAACAGCCCATACAGAGGACAGCAGGAGGCAGTGTTCAAAAACACACAGGTTGAAATAAGACAGGTAGACAAAGAGATCAGGGTTCCCTCTCCCTCCTCAGAACCTTGCCAGGAGGAAGCAATCCCTGGGCTTCACTGATCAGTCAGGGTCTCTGCTAGCTGGATCCTCTTGGTTAAAGGAAGACTAATATCGGAAGGGTAAAGAGAGAGCCAGGGATGTGGCTTGGGGGTAGAGGACAGCATTCACTAGACCCCGTTCAGGATTCTGTATTGGCCCTGGCCTTCATCTGACCCTGGCCTAAACCCACCCCTGTCTGAGAAAGGTTCTCCCAGAAGTCCTTGGGGCCAAGAGCCACCCCATGTACAATCGGGGAGAATCTGGCTGCTTTAAGGGCTCAAATGGTTTACCACCCCTAGAGGCATCTCTTCTGCTGTTCCCAGCCCCAAGAACACTGTGGGGCTCCAGGCTGGGCCTGGTGTAGGACTGGGGTGCATGGCTTGATTATAATAAGGCTTTGGGTTGCCTTGTCACAGCTGGACTTTACCTCTGGCCTGCTCCCTCCACACCAGCCCCAGAAGCTCTGCCCCATGACCACATCCCAAGAGGCAGGATCAGTCACTGAGGCAGGAGGCAAGAAGCAGCAGGAGGGAGGAAAGAGGAATCTTCAGGGAGAGACTTCCATATGTGTACACACACACTTGCACATGCACTCACACTCACACATATCCTCCCAGGTCAGGGTCGGGGCCTGGCTTTCTGCTCACATTTCCCCTCAGGCTGGGTCCTCTGTTTCCTCCTGCCAAAGTCAGCCTCCTTTAACCACCTTTCTTGGAAGCCTGGCCCTGAGGCTTCCTCACAGGCAGACTTTCCATCCTTTCTATTGCTGTCAGACAGAGTAAGAATTGGGGGAGCAAAGAGGGATGAGTTTTTCCAATTTTTGGGGGGGGGTTGTTTGTTTTGCTAGGGGGTTGAGTTATGGGATATAGAGGAAAGAGAGGATGGTTTAATTTCTGCACAGGCAGAAAAGTAAAACCTCCCTGCAGAATCCAGGCCCCAGACACTCCACTAACTCCCTCCCCCCATGCCCAACACTCTCTCTCTCTCACACACACACACACACACACACACACACACACCCCTACACCTTGGCACGCATACTGGCCAGCTGATCTTCCTGCCTGGGCCCTGAGGCCCGCTCAGTACCCTGACGTGAAGGTGTTATTGAAGGTTTCAGTGTAGAAGCAGGTGCTGTGGGAGGTACTGGTGAGGCTGTAGGCGAAGTAGGCGACGGCCGAGCCCAGAGTCAGTCCTGTCATGTAGGAAACCGTCATAGTGTTACCTGGAAAAGAGAAAGGAGCACCTTCTGCTTAGTCCCTCTGAGGAAGAATTCAAACTCAGGTCTTCCTGATTTCAAGATAGACACTCTAACCATTATGCCACCTGGTTTTCTTGTCCTGAGATGGGCATTGACAGAACAGGGAATGTACTGAGAGTGGGTGAGAGGAGAAATGGAGGATGAAAACACTGGGTGCCTGAAGGAGAGAATCAGAAGTAGGCAGTGGGTGAGGGAGAAGGACAGAAAAAAGACAGGAAGGGTGATCAAAGGCAAACTTCAATGACATCAAATTTTTGCTAAGGACAGGCCATTCCAATAGGTGGCAATGGCTTAAGAGATAACCTCTCTGGGCCTCAGTTTCTTCAGCTGTAAAATTAGAGGGTTAGACCACATAATTGCAAAGGTAATATACTGTAAAACCCCTAGAAGGGCCTGGGTGGGTAGCAGGTGCAGAGGGGGTGAGGAAGCATTTGGGATGGGCAACTGTGAGTTTTTAACCCGATGGTAAGTTTGGGGTCTTCTGGAGCTGGGCTCAGTGAGATTTTGTGCCTTGCCCAACGTTAGTAATGGGCAGCAGACCTCATACCTGCAAGCTCTCGATGCTCAGGGCTCACTTTGCCCGCGGCCAGGATCATGGGCACACTGCCAAAGTAGCCGTTGCTGATGCCCATGAGGAGGGAGAAGATGCAGGGCCAAGCAGGGTGACTGAGGGTGGGCTTCCCACTGGGGTACACACACAAGATGAAGAGAGGGATAAAGACCACCCGCAGGCAGGAGTAGATGAGGAGGTGGGTCCCTCGCCAGTCATAGGGCAGGGCTGCCAGGATCTGTAAGAGGAAGCAAAAAGCATGGGAGCACAGTGGACATGGTGCCCAGCCAGGGTGCCCAGCGAGCAGGGCCCAGGAGGCATAACAATCCAAGTAAGCAAACATTTAGTGACCTTGTACGGGGCACTTGGGGAAGACACAAAGTTCAGATAACACACGATCCCTGTCCTCATGTTGCCTACGGTCTAGCAGGACGATAAGACAAAACCACAAATAACTAGTATACAGAATACTGAAGAAGATGGGCAGTGTTGCCTAATAGTTAGGGAGCCCACCTTGAAGCCAGGAAAACTTGGGAGAGGGTGCAAGATACAGAGGTTGGGAAGAGAAAGAGGGTTTGATTTCTGGTTTAATTTCTGCACAGGCAGAAAAGTAAAACCTCCCTGCAGAATCCAGGGATTGCTATCCCTCGAGGGAGGGAAATGATAGCAATTAAGCAGAAAATATTAAAAGTACCTCTCTCCAAGAGAGGCTAGAGTTAGGGGCTAGAGCTGATCTTGAAGCGAGGACAACCTGAGTTCAAATCCCAAGTGTGACACATATTAGCTGTCTGCCTCAGTTTCCTCATTTGTAAAATGAACTGGAGAAGGAAGTGGCAAGCCACTCCAGTATCTCTGCCAAGAAAACCCCTCAATGGGGTCATGAAGAGTCAGACAGGACTAAAATAACTGAACAACAGTAATGCAGAAAGAAGATTGGAACAGCAGCGTTGTGATGGGTGGACTGGAGAGAGTGTGTTCAGGATGATCTGTTGGGAGTCCATTGAATAGTCAAAGGATCAGGGACTTAGAGCTGGAAGAGACCTTTGAGGTCATTTAGTCCAACGCCTTATTTTGTAGTAAGGAAACTGAGGCTCCCAAAGTGAAGTAACTTGCCCAAAGTCACATAGGTAATAAGTGACCATGATAGGATTTGAAACCAGGACCTCGGATTCCAAGTCCCACTTTCTGGATTGGACTGTACCATGCCTTCCTCCAGGGTGGGGCTGCTTCAGAGTGGCAGATGCTTCAGTGCTGGGCATCTGAGCTCTAGAACATGAAATGGAAGGACCTAGGACTCAGAGATGGGGAACCTGCAGCCTGGAGGCCACATGTAGCCACATGAGGTCCTCAGGTGCAGCCCTTTGACTGAATCCAAACCCCACAGAACAAATCCCCTTAATAAAAGGATTTACTCTGTAAAACCTGGATTCAGTCAAAAGGCTGAACTGGAGGACCTGGAAGGCTACATGTGGCCGCAGGTTACCACCCTGACCAGGTTCTAGAACAGTGCTGCAAATTGTTGAATTACTCTCCTATGGAAAACTGGAGTCTATTCATGTCCAGCTTCAAGCCCCACCTCTTGGCTTACGGGGACTAGAGCCAAACAGAACAAGATTCTTTAGCTTATTCCTGGGCAACCAAAGTCAAGATTTAAATCAATCACAGAAAGGGACCCAAGAACAGGAATCTCTTATGGACAGCTCCTTTCTCTTTCCTTGTGATTCTTATAGAGCTCTGGGAGTCAGGCAGGCTCTGGAATATTAGCCTCATCTTTTTTTTCAGCTGAAGAAATTGAGGGTTAGAGCAGTAAGTGAACCCCCCCGCCCAAAGTCCCCAGTAGAATCAAGATCTGAATTCAGGTTTACCTAGTTCAAGGTCAGTGCTCTTCCTCTGAACCATCCTGGCTCTCAGGAAAAGTACATTGCTGCCTATCACCTGAGGGCTGCTGATTGGTCTTCCTCCCAATATCTCTCCCATTAACTTGTCTCAGGACATTAAATTCCTTTTTATAAATTTTAACTTTTGGTTCTAACTTCTTTCCCTCCTTCAAATCCCTTCCCCCACCTCCTGAGAAGGAAAGAAATATGATATTCATTGTACATATACCGTCAAGTACATGACATTCCTAGGAGCCTTACGCAGACACGTGCATTCTATGTCCCTGCCCTCATGATGGGAGAGGACGGGGCTAGTCTAATTAGGTTATGGCTTTATGTTATCTAAAAGGGATAATATAGTTAGTTTATCTGACTAACTCATTAGCATCTGCTTCACCTAAGAAAAACTAGGACCTTGAAGAGATAGGGGTAGAGAGAGGGGAGAGGTAGAGAGAGGTCTGAAAGATGGGGTATTACTACAGGAGTAGTGGGGGAAGGAGGAAAGGGCATCAGTGATTCCAGTATCCTATCCTATGCCCAGTTGGCATGCTGATCTAAGGTGACGAAGGCATTTGTGTTTTAATGTGGGTCTCCTGAAGACTGAAAACCTAGTAGGAAAGGTAGAATTTTAGGTCTTGGAAGACCTAAATTTGGGTAGGAATGTGGAGATAGTTCATATGGGATGGTCTTCCCAGTATCTGTCAGATCAGAACACGTAGGTGGCCACCTACTTCACCAATGTGTAAGGCCACCCAGGGGCAGAGAGGTAGGCCGTTCAGCCTCATCAGAGCTGCCTCCTAAGACCCCTTTCCCTAGGCTCTGCATCACTTTGATGGGCTTCCCCCACTGGGCCCTGGGCCTACCTTGCCCACGAAGTCAGAGAGGTTGAATATGGCCATAACGAGGATGGGGAGCCACTCGCCCAGAGTGCAGTTGCGGATCTCCGATTCCAGCCCAGGAAAGAGGCACAGTGTGATGAAGTAGGACATTGCTATGGAGAGCATGTAGGCCCAGATCACCCGGGACACCACGTAGCGTTGCAGCATCATGGCTGGGAGGAGGAAACACCCAAAGTGCTTGTCCTCAGCATGCGCCCTCTACCTTCTTTTCCCATCATAGAAGCACAGAACATTTTAATCCAAAGGTACCACAGAGACCACTGAGTCCAAACCTCTCATTTTATGAGGAAACAAATTCATACAAGGTCACTGGGTGGTTAAGCTAGACCCTGGAACTGACCCTTTAAAGTCAAATGGTCTTTCTATCAACTGCCTGTGTCCACAGAAGTGTCACTTACCCAAGGTTATACAGCTGGTTAGTGGCAAAATCAAGTCTGGAATGCTTCTAGTTCAGACTCTTTTTGGAGGAATACAGTCCTTGAAATGGGGCTTTGGTGGTTCAGGAGGAGCATCTGAGTTGGCAAGGGTTAAGCCAACTTAGGAATGGGGTGGTGTAGAGTTGTCCAGGTATCATTCAAGGGGACACTGACATAATCTCAGGATGATCTCAATTCCTATATGGCTATATGGTTTCTTCCATCCCCCCTGACTTCCCCACATGAATATGTGTTAGAGGTGAGGAGCGGCAGGTGTTGCTAAGCCCTGGACAAGAATGACCATCACTGATCTGGTGAGGGAAAGAAGGCACAAAAGAAGGGTCTCTTTTGGGATGGCCCCATGAAAAGGGACCCTGAAATCCCCTCACACCCCACCATGACCCACAACACTGATAGTAACAGGAAGAATGATAGACCTTCTGTCTTCTCCCACCCTCCTGTTCCCACTTCCAACCCTATTCCTTACCCTCTAGCCCAATTAGGATGGACACCCTTTCCCTTACCTCGGAAGTTGGGCCAGCTCCTCTTGAATTTGGGCAGAGGGACATCAAATCTCATGTAGGTTCCACTGCCAGCCAGCTCAGCCTCATGGCCCACACTGCCCTGAGGGGAACCCCCTGGACCATGATGCCGATCCTCCTGGGGCAATGGAGAAGAAAGGGAAAAAGGAGTCAGGGTAAGCATGATCCTGGGGGAAGGGACCACCAGTATGCCCTCACAGAGATCCTCAAATCATAGAACATCAGAGCCAGAAGGGAAATTAGACAGCATCTTGTTGAACCCCCTCATTTAGGAAAAAAAAATTTTATTTATATTCTGCATTTAACAGTGGGGTATTTGCATATTTGTGGCAGAATAGAAGAAGAGAGAACATTGTACATGAAATTTCAGATCCCTATTAGGTACAGCTTTCTTTTAAATGTATGTAATACATTTAATTTGTAGCTTTCAGAGACGTTGCTTGTCTAGCCTTCCTTCTGTATTTTTCTTACCATTAGAAAAAATGTTTCAGCAACCTTTTCTTTCCTTCCTTTTTTTCCCATTATCCTATTCTCATCTTCTCTCACCTTTCCACTTCTTGCATTGGATAAAAAGGAAAAAAACAAAGCCTTTTTGCAAAAAAAGCAAAACAATTTCCCAAATGGGTCATCTCTAAAAGCATATATCTCATTTTGCATCTCAAGCCCATTGCCTCTCTGCCAAGAGGTGCTGCCCTTCTGCCCCTCATTTTGCAGAGGACAGAGCCGAGGCTCAGTGAGAGGCACCAATTTCCTGGAAACCCTCATTATAATTGGGAGAAAAGTAGCAGGGAAGGTAGGACAAGGTTGAGAAAGTCCCCACTGGTTCAGGTCACTAGAGAGAGCTTCTTGAGATCTGGTTATGTTGTTTCTCTGCTCAAAAATCACCAGAACTTCCCAACTTAGGAAAGTTAACTTAATTGTCCCCCATTTCTGGAATAGTCTTGCTCCTCATGTCTGCTCACTGGCACCCCTGGCTTCCTTTAAGCCCCAACTAAAATCCCACCTTCTACATTGAGCCTTCTCCAACTCCTCTTAATTCCAGTGCCTCCCCTCCACTAATTATTTCCTATTTATTCTCTCTCCATATACATACAAATTTTATGTGTGTGTGTGTGTGTGTGTGTGTGTGTGTGTGTGTGTATGTTGTCTCTCCTATTAGAATATAAGTTCCTTGAGGGTAGGGACTGGCTTTTGCCTCTTTTTGTATCCCCAGTGCTTAGTGTAGTGCCTGACACATAGTGAGCACTTAATAAATATTGATTGATTGGAAAAAAAAGTTAACTTAGTAAAGTTCATACCCCTCTGCCTGTCATGCAAAGAGCTCTTTGCAACCTGGTACCTAATTTCTTTGGTTTTTCCAAATTAAAAAAAATTACTGTATGTTGTTTTCCTCCCAGTTACATGTTTCTTTTTAAATGTTTTATCAATCTTCTTTTATGTTAATATTGCTTCTTAATGACTCTATACCTCTTTCATAAAACCCTCCCTTGTAACAAATAAGTGTAGTCAAGTGAATCAAGCCCACAGACTGGCTGTCCCAGTGTGTGCCTCATTTCCATGGTCTTCCATTTCCATTTTTATGGTCTACCACCTCTCTGCTAAGAGCCAGGAGATAGATCAGCCTTAGAAAGTCATGTCATTCTTTTCAGATTGATCATAGGCTACCCTTCCTATGAAGCCTATACTCCAGCCAAACTGGACATGTCTCTACCTCCTCAATACATCCTTAGCCTTCTTGTCTCTATGGTTAGAGATATTTCCTCTGTCCCCTATCAACCTGCTGAATTCCTACCCAATTTTTAAAAATCTAATTCCTCCTCTTCAAAGCTTTCTTAGATGTGGCCCCCAATCAATAACCTTTCCTTCATATTTCACCTGGCAATCATTTCACACCTTTCTTTTTTGTCTTTCTTTTTATTCCCAGTTTTTAGCATAGAGTCTGGAACACAAAAGTGTTTAATAAATGTTTGTTAATTGACTGACTTCATAGGATCATAGCTTTAGAGCCAGAAGACATCTTAGAGGTCACCTAGTTCAACCCTTCCAAATGAGATAATGTAAAATGTTTTGTAAACCTTAAAGGCAACTTTTCCCTGAGCAGAACTTTGCATCTCCTGGAGGCAGCATGGCACAGCTGTCTGCAATGTCCCCTGTCACCCTGTTGAATTCCTCACAGCAGAGTAGCAACTCTGGAGTCAGAAGACCTGGCTTTAAGTCCTGACTCTTTCACCTGTAACTTTTAAAACCCTTCATAACCTGACCCATTCCTACCTGGTCTGACCACATTCGATAACTTTGGGCAAATTACTCAATTTCTCTGGGCCTCAGTGTGTTCATCTGTAAAATGGGGGGTGGGTGGGAGTGGGGGTTGACTAAATAGCTTCTGAGGTCCCTTTGAGCTCCAGAGCTAAGGTCTCTAGCCTGGTGCTCTGGACATGATGCTGAATTTCCAGGAATTCAGGACAATGCTATTGTTCACTTGCCCACATAGCTATGCTATGAAAGGACAGGAACTGAGAAGTGTCTCCTTGCTCTTGTGGGGAGAGGAGAAAAGGTGCCATGAGGGACACCATGGTACAGTGGAAAGGATGCTGGACTTTGGAGGCAAAGGACCATGGTTCAGTTTCATGGAACCCTCAATAGAGGGATGGAGTCGCACTCAGAAGCCCCTCAGACACTCACTATGTGCACGACTCTGGAAAGTCACTTATCCTCTTGGGGCCTCATGAACTCATCTGGAAAACGAGGAGGTCAGACTCTAGGCTCTCAAGTCCAAGCTCTTGGGCACTGGAGCCTTTCAAGGCAGTGCCAGGCAGGTGTGTCACCTCCAGCCACCACTAGATGGCACGCCACGCTTAGCAGGAACAGCTGTGCAGCCTCCTTTGATCAGGCTAATTGGGATACAGCTGTGGTGGGACCCCAGCAAAGTCCCTGCTTTCAAATGAGCATTCTGCTTAGCCCAGCAAATGCTCCCCAGGTGCCCATTGGCGGGGATGCCCTCATACATCCTCCTCGAGTTAGAGATCCCCCACCCATTCACAGCTCCTCATAAGCCAGATGGGCAGAGGCTGGGGCAGATCGGCCCGTCCACAGAGCCCCGGGCTTGGGGCCACTGGAGGCAGGCTCCGTCCCAGCTTCGCAGAGCACTCAAGTCTGGGGGAGAGAGCTATTGCCAAGGGTGTCCGGGTTTCAGAGACATAACTAGTGCCTAACCTAGACTCTGTCCCATTTGGGGGCTTTTGTGCTAGGGAAAGGCAAACACTGGCTGTGCAGTCAGAGCACCTGAGTTCAAATCCTACCTGATGCTTAACCACCTCTGTAGTCTAAACCCCTTCATGACCTGGCCCCTTCCTGCCTGGTCTGACCATGTTACTCTCCTATTTGATAAACTCCAGCGGATCCTTTATTGCCCCCCAGATCAATATAAAGTGCCCTTTTGTCATTTAAAGCTCTTCCCCACCTCAGCCCTTCTTGGTTTTCCAGTTGTTCTTACCCCTTCTCCCTTCCTCATACTCCAGCTTTTAGTGACACTGGCTTCCTCACTCTTCCTCAAACATGGCAGACATCTCCCACCTCTGGCCATTTTCCCCATGCAAGGGAAGCTTTCCCTCTTAATCTCTGTCTGCTGACTCCTCTAGCTTCCTTCAAGTCCCAGGTAAAATCTCACCTTCCACAAGAAGCTTTTCCTATTCCCCTTTAATCTTTCCCTCTGTGACTACCTCCAATTTATCCTGTATATTATTTGCACATGGTTATTTGCATTCCATTCCCCCTTAGACAGTGAGTTCCTTAGGGGCAGGGACAATCTTTTTTTTTTCCTTTGCATCCTCAGTGTTTAATACAGTGCATGACACAGAGAAAGCACTTAATACTTTTTGACTTAGTGACTTTGTAACTGCAGAAGACTTATTTAAACTCTCTGTGCCTCAGTTTCCTCATCTGCAAAATGAGGGAGTTGGACTAAATGGTTTTGGACTTCCCTCAGAGCTCTAAAACTACAATCCTATGACCTTGAGGCCTTCAGAAGTAGAAGGCATCCTTCAAGGGACTCTGGGGAATGGGTCCTCACTCACAAGACTGTATCTCCAATTTCTGTGCTTTTGCCAAGGCCTAGAATTCCCATCACTTCTCCATCTGGTAAAATCCTTTAATTCCTTCAGGACTCAGCCTTCCTTCCTCATCCCAGCCCCAGCCCCAAATGCCCTTCCTCCCCCAAATAGGGCATATTTATTTTGCATATACTCTGTATATACTTATGTGTGTCCAAGTGATTTTCCCTGTTAGAATATAAATTCCTTGGGGACAGGGACTGTTCCATTATTGTCTTTAATCCCTAACATCTAGGACAGTGCCTAGGACCAAACAGGCCCTTAGTAAAAGCTTACTGGGGGCAGCTAAGGATTGCAGTGGGTAGAGCACTGGGCTAAGGATCAGGAAGACTCATCTTCCTGAGTTCAAATCCAGCCTCAGACACTTACTAGCTGTGTGACCCTGGGCAAGTCACTTAATTGTTTGCCTCAGTTTCCTCATCTGTAAAATGAGCTGGAGAAGGAAAAAGCAAACCACTCCAGTATCTCTGCCAAGAAAACCCCAAATGGGGTCTCAAAGAGTGGAACACAACTGAAACAACTGAACAACAAAAAAGCTTATTGATTTGATTAATAGGCTGATTGGTCATTCCCTCCCAACACAACTGCACTGAGGTGCTCTGGCTTTAATGCATTAGCACTCCTCTGTGACATCACAGGCCTCCTCCCCAGTCAATCAGCCCCAGGTACATTTTTGGCTAGTTTATGATTCCACAAGGCTGGAATATTTTACATGCGTGGCAAAGACCATAATCGCTCCAAAATATGTGGATGTGGACTTGAGGGCAGAAGTCCCTCTTCTTCCCCTATAGGATTTGCACTTTACCAATGTGGGGTAAATGTGGGCCTCCTGACAGAGATGTGAGGCAGTGGAAGTAAGTGACCTATGCCCCCAGTAACAGATTTAGGGCTCATTTTAGAGAAGAGAAAGCTGAGGTTTTATTTCATAAGAGCTTAGAATCATAGATCAAGATCTGGAACAGACTGCTGAGGCTACCTAGACCAGGGGGTGGGGAAACAGCAGCCTGGAGGCCACATATGGCTGCTGGTTCTCTACCCATGACCTAATCCTCATTTAGATTTAACAAGTTGTGCTAGCAAGTTGTAGTAGGAGAGGAAGGGAACGAGGCCTTATCGTCAGGTACCGTGCTAATGTTACCTCAGTGAGGTGGGAGCTATTATTATCCTCCTTTTATATGCAGGCAGAGATTGACTTGCCCAGGATCACACAGCTAGTAAGTATAGATCTAAACTCAGGTCTTTCTGCCTCCAAGCCCAGCACTCTATGCCACCTGGTTGTTAGAGGCAAAGCGGGCCCACTAGCCTGACCTTCTGGGCATGTACCTGGTTATCTCTGTGAGCTCATCCCCTCTCTGGGTATATACCCTTTCCTTTGCTACTTCCCCAGGAGGAAAGTAAATACAGTTCTACCTCCCACATTGAGACTTTCTCCATTGACGTTTCTATATTGAGGATCAGCATAAGAAATTAAATGGGAATTTTGGGGGAGTTTTGCAGAAGCCTCAGACCACATGTGAAGGCCAGCAGATAACACACAAAAAGTTTATGAAATCAGATATATATGTATAGTATTGTATAATATCAACATATTTCATCTTTTGGTACCATAATAATTCAAACTTCTCTGGTACGACGGGAAGGGCCAAACATTTTACACAGATTTTCCAGATTGCAAGGGTGCTGAGCCTTACCCCTAACCCCTGTGGAAAGAATAACTGTACATGGATAGGACCTGCAATTTCATTGAAATAGAGAACTCCCCAAAGAGGAAACTTCCTCTGCCAATGGAGGTCAACCCCTTCTTTGCAACTTATAGTCTTAGTTGCCTCAACTCCAAATAATTTGCCCAGGGTCACAAAGCCAGTATGTGTTTAGAGGAAGAATTTGAACACAGGTCTTCTCAGGACCAATGCTAGAATCTGACATAATATTTATAAAGTGCTTGACACATGGTAAGTTCATTGTTGCTATCATTATCATTTCTATCCACTAGGGTACACTGTCTCTGAGGCAAAAAAATCTTATTATTTAGACTTTTTAATGTATAAAATAATGAAGGTACTTTTTATAACTTGTTTTTTAATAACCTCCTTTCTTGGAATGTCCTCCCTGCTCCTCCCAACCTGCATACTGAATATTCTTCCCATTAAAATGTAAGTCCTTGGGGTGGCTAGGTGGCCCAGTGAATAGAGCACTGACCCTGGAATAGGAGGACCTGAGTTCAAATCTGGCCTCAGACACTTAACACTTAGTTGCCATGTGACCTTGGGCAAGTCACGTATCCCCTATTGCCCCTCCAAAAAGAAAAAAAAAAAGGAAGTTCTCTGAGGGAAGGAACTATTTAATTTTTGTCTTTATAGGCCCAGCACCTAGTATGTTTTGCACATAGAAGGCCTTCAATAAATATTCGATGAATTGACTCTTACCTATTCTTCAAGGCCCAGCCTCTACAATATCTTGTTTCTCTAAATACCCCTGCATGTACTATCTCTGCTGCACATTTCGAAGCTTCATTATGTTCTGTCTGTAATCAATCTCCAATAACAGTAAGAAGTCACATGTATATAGAACTTTCTGGTTTGCAAAGGGCTAACTATTGTCCATGTATAATTTTCTCTTTCCAATAATAACCAGTTCCGGGGCGGCTAGGTGGCGCAGTGAGTAGAGTGCCGGCCCTGGAGTCAGAAGGACCTGAGTTCGGATCCGGCCTCAGACACTTAACCCACACAAACAACAACAACAAAAAAAAACCTAGCCGTGTGACCTTGAGCAAGTTACTTAACCCCAATTGCCCTAAAAGGGGCGGCTAGGTGGCACAGTGAGTAAGAACACCAGCCTCGGAGTTGGGATGACCCGAAATCAAATCCGGCCTCAGAAAAATGAGCACCCACACACAAATAATGACTAGCCGTGTAACCTTGAGCAAGTTACTTAACCCCAATTGCTTAAAAAAAAAATAATAACCAGTTCCCAGACAGGGATCATGTCTTAGGCTTCTTTGCACAGTGGATAGAGCACTGGGCCTCGAGTCAGGAAGACTCATCTTCCTGACTTCAAATCCAGCCTCAGACATTTATTAGCTGTGTGACTCTGAGCAAGTCACTAAACCCTGTTTGCCTCAGTTTCCTCACCTGTAAAAAGAGATGGAGAAGGAAATGGCAAACCTCAAAGAAAACCCCAAATGGGGTCATGAAGAATCGGACAAAACTAAAATGACTGAATAATAACAACAGTAGCACAGGAATGGACAGAGAAATGCCCAATAAATACTTTTTTTTTTAAAGTTCTGAATAAAACACTAAAATCATCTAATCCAGCAATTCTTAGTGTGGTTTGGGGAACCCAAGGGAACTTCATGACCCTTTCTGAAGGTCTACAAGGTCAAAACTATTTTCATAATAACACTAAGATGTTTTCATTTCTAATGCAGTGAGTACCAATCAATATATCTTCCATAAACAAAGCTCTTTGGGAGGATCCTCACTAATTTTTAAGAGCATAAAGTGGTCCCGAGACCAAAAAGCTTGAGAACTGCTGATCTAATCTAATCAGCTCTAGAGTGTCTAGAGGAAGATAGCTAAGTGGGAATACATACACAACAGGGAAAATGGGTTAGATTTGGAGTCCCTGGACCTGGTTCTACCATTCACTAGCTATGTGACCTCTTAGTTTCCAGTTTCCTCAACTGTAAAATAAAGGATTGGACCAGATTATCTCTCTAGTCTCTTCTAGTTTATATCTAGGGTTCAGTGACTTAATGGGGACAAAGGGCAGCAGGGTTCAGTGGAAAGAAGGTTGGATCTGAGGTCAGAGGACCCGGTCTGAATCTTGGTTTTGCACTTAATGGTGGTGAGGACACAGTTAGCCAGCCACCTTCTCTAGAAAATGGAATTAACTGGAGCAATGGTGCCAAACTCCAATAGAAACAGAGTGCATGGCATCTTGACCAAGAAAACCACAAATTACCATCAGCCGTGTTGCATTGTATTTTCAGTCATGTTGTTAAACATTTCCCAATTACACATTAATGTGGTTTGGTCAGTTTTGCATGAGTCTTGTCAAGTCTGAACATGGGGATCTCCAAGGTCTGTTCCAACTTGAAATCTATGATTCCATAGTAATGTCTTCTAGTTTTTGAAGGAATATCAGCCAGTATAGGGATTGAACCTATTTTATTTGGTCCCAGAGAACAAAACTAGGGCTGAGGGTTGGAAGTTGAAAAGGAAAAAAAGCAAGCATTTATTAAGCACCTACTATATGCCAGGCTCTAAGCCCTTTATAAATATCCCCTCTGATCTTCACAACCCTACAAGGTGGGTGCGATCATTTTCTTTATTTTGCAATTGAGAAAACTGAGGTTAATGGAGGTTAGATGGTTTGCCTAGGGTCACATGACCATGAGTGTCTAAGGCTGGATTTGAACTCAGGTCTTTCTGACTCCAGGGCCTTGCTTTTTCCACTGCACCACCTACACCTACAGCAAGCAAATGTAGGAGTGTCCAAAAGTGGAATATGCTACTCTGGAAGGTAGTAGCTTGCCCCTTGTTGGAGATCTTCAAACAAAGGCTGAATACCCATTGGCCAGGAATGTTGCAGGAGGGTTTTTTTTTTTCAGGTATGGGTGGGAGGGTCAGTGAGTTCCCTTCTGACTTTGAGATTGTGGGATGCTGTGATCCCTTTTGGAGAGAAAAATGTCCTGGTCATATACAGATATGAGGAAGCATTGCTGTCTGAACTAATGACGTTTTATAGTGAATTTCAAGTCTACAATAACATCTTTCTTTCTAGTTGGCATAATGAACAGGGCATAGTACTCGAAGTCAGGAAGGCCTGAGTTTGAATCTTGCCTCAGACACTCACTAGCTGTGTGATACTGGGCAAGTACTCACCCTGTTTTATTTTCTGCCATAACATAGCAATAATAATAATAATAATAACCCTACAATGTTGTGATGAGATTTTTATTTTATATATGTACACATGTTATAATGAGATTATATGTATATATGTGTGTGTATATTAGAGAGAGAGCAAATCTTACAGCAGCATGTATATATTGTTATTATAGACCTTATTTCAAACTATCCCTGTGATTTGAGGCAGGGAAGGGCAGATGGGGAAACTGAGTCCTACAGGTTAAAGTGGAAAGGACCTAAGATCTAGTCCAATTATTTCATTTTATCAATAAGGAAACTGAGGCGTAGAGGTATTAAGTTACTTACCCAGGGTCACACAGATGTGATTAGGAATTTTTCATCTGGGGTAAAAAACAGCTGAGTCAGGAATGGATGGGTTGTGGAATTGGAAATAATTTAATATGATAATAATAATTTAACTATGAGTCTAGTCATACTAGAGAAAGGGAGGTGGTAGGTAATCAGAGTCCATAAGAGGGATCTCATGGAGGAGGAACCCAGAGCTGACAGAGGAGCTCAGGGGAGCTACAGGTGAGCTACAGGTACATGTATTTCCACAGCGAAAAGCTGTATTCTCACAATGACTGGGGAGAGCATCCTGTATTCGCCATGGTGGCCCATAGCAGCAAGCCAGTTATGATTCTGGGTAAGTAGAGAGAGGGTTTGAAACCCAGGGGATTGCGTTATAAAGGGCTTCGAATGCCAGACAGAGGATTTTGATGGGATCCAAATCCAGATTTCTTTTCAGCATTCCAGGGAGAGGAAATAATTCTAAAGCCACCGTGTTAAGCTAGGGAGGAGCAAAGCCTACAACAGTGCTGACATCTGATTATCAGAGGGCTTTTTGCATGTAAGTAGTGTGCATACAAGTAAGTATAGATTAATTCTGAAGGGAAGTAACGTGATGTATGTGCGTGGGGGGCTACGTGTATGGGGAATAGTCTGTACGATATAGATAAGTGTATACTGGGTGTTTGTGTAGTTCTCCGTGTATAAGTTTAGGGGGCTGGGTGTGTTGGGGAGCAACATAAGTCTGTGGGAGGGAAGAGACCAGCCTCCTATGGGAGGGCTCCTGGCTTTGGATGGGTCAGGGGATCCTGGATACTCACGAAGTGCACTTCCTCGGCAATGACGTCATGGTGCACTCGGTAGCCCGTGCCAGTGCCCACGCTGCCCTTGAGCTCCGGCGCGCCCTCCTGGGAGCGAGCAGTGTAGTAACGGACAAAGCGGGTCCGCTTCACCAGCACGTGCAAAACCAGGCACGTGAGCTCCATGCCGATGGAGATGAAGAAGAAAATGACGGTGTTCTCCTTCTCGTCTGACAGCAGCAGCTTGGTGAAGATGCGACTGAGGGAGATGATGACCCCAGCAGTGCCTGAGCCCGAGGGAGGCAGGGTCAGAGCAGGGCCTGGGGGCCTGAGCTGACCGCCCCCCAGCGTCTACACCCCATGCAGACAATCCACTGCTGCTTACACCCCGTGCCCCGCATGCATCACTCACTCACTCATATTCACCCTGCTCTGTCTCCCACACAAGCACACACACTCCAAAAATGGATGCACAGACCTCGATCCTCCCCAGACATACACCCAGAGAAACGCAGGAACACAGAACTTCCCCCCACAAATATACACACTTCCCCTCCCAAGCGCTTACACAAATACACCAGTACCACGAAAACATGAATTCTGTTTACACACATTGCATACACACAGCTCTCACAAATGTATACCAAGAAATACAAGGGTTTTAAGACAATCGCTTAAAACTGAACTAAGAATTTTGGGAGCCTTGTACATAAGCAACAGCTCCAATGAGGGAATTTGGGTCCTGTCAATAAGCAGTTATCAAACACCTGTTTTGTGTCAGACACTGTGCTAAGGACGGGGGATACAAAAAGAAGTGTGCAAAAAGATAGGCCCTGTCCTCAGGGAGCTCACAATCTAATGAAGGAGACGGGCTCTATACAGGATAAACGGGAAATAATGGAGAGAGGAAGGACTCTAGAATTAAGAGGGGCTGGGAAGGCTTCCTGTAGAAGGTGGATTTTAGTTGGGATTTAAAGGAAGCCAGACAAGCCAGCAGGCAGAGATGAGGGAGAACATTCCAGGGATGGGGGACAGCCAGAGAAGAAGCCCAGAGCCAAGGGATGGGGACTCCTGTTTGTGGCCCAACCAGGAGGCCACTGTCACTGGACCAGAGAGTATTGTTGAGGAGTGAGGTGTTAGAAGACTGGAAAGGAGGGAGGGGTGCTGGGTCTTGAAGGGATTTGAATGACAAAGGATTCTATATTTCATCCTGGAGGTGCTGGCAAGCCACTGGAGTTTACTGAATGAGGAGGTGGCTGAACAGAGGATGGATTGGAATGGGGAGAGACTGAACCTGCAGTCTTCTGCCTTGACTTGATTATGCATAGTTGCTACAAGGATTTTCTTTTTCTTTTTTTTCCCATTGGATTGGGGATCGAGAGGGAAAGAAAACATTTTTAATTTTTAAAAAGCACTTAAAAATAGAGAGGGAAGGGAGCTACATGTGTGGAGTGTTACATGCCTTTTCAGATGAGGGCACCATATTTTTAGTTTTGCTTATTAATTGTTTTACTTTGTTACAAGGCACAGATCATAGGTTGGGGTAATTGGGAATTATTTGGAAAGTAAAAACAAAACATGTCATTAACTTAAAAAATAAGTAACTTAAAAAATTTAAATTTAATTTAAATATTTAAATTAAAATAAATTTAAAAATAAAAAATAAAAAACAACCTAGTAGTCCTAATACAAACACTACTTACCTACTGCTTACACACACACACACACACACACACACACACACACACACACACACATGCACAGAGCCACCACAAATATACACTATACTACACAACTATGCTACTACTCTCCCCCCCACTGATATACACACTGTGTATTACTCACACTCCCTAACACACTGTTCTCCCACAGATTGTACCTCCACAAATCCCTAAAGTGCTCCTTTCTGCTCCCCAAACTCACACATGCACACAAATCCAAGGCCACCCAAACTTGCCAGATTGGAGCTGAGGTCTCATTGGTTTCAGGAGAGGGTAAAGTTTTATGTGAGAGGGGGAGAAAGGAGAAGGGAGAGGGGAAGAAGGCTGGGATCTTATAGAACAGTGGTATCAAACTCAAATAGAAATGGGGACCACTAAACCCTAAGGATCCCCAAATATTAATTTTAAAAAGGCCTATTATCTATATCTCATTTGTATTTATTTTATATAAATATTTCTGTAACTATTTAATATTTACATAAATTATTTATTAGAATATATTGAATATGTCAATTATATCATATAATTATAAATAAATACATAAACATTTAATGTAAAATATAAATATTTCCCAATTGTATTTTAATTTGGTTGAGGCTGCTCTTGGAATATAGTGAATTATTATAGCCTGGCCCTCAGGCTGAGTGTTTGATACCTCTGCTGTGGAACATGGGGACAGGACCCAAACTCCAGGTACTCCTGGCTTATCCTCATTGCCTAACAGCTTGGTCAGGAAGGACCTTGCCTATTTTTGCTGGTCTCAGCAGGGAAGAAGGCAGGAGGAACCAGAAACCTTGGACCCTGCCCCAGGGCCTGGCCTTGTAGGAATCCTAGCCTAGCTTCCTCAAAGCCAGAATAGCCTCTCCCACTGGTTTCTGTCCCCCACTAGTGTATTCCCCACCCTTTCCCTAGTGTTCCCACACTGGTAACAAGCAGGGAAGGCTTCAGAGTGACCTTTGGAGAAGGAAGTCACTTTAAATCACCTCAAATACACTTCCCACTCCCCATTTCCTATCCCACCTCCTGTCAGGGTAGAGTGACCATGTGGGAGAGGGCAAGCTAGGGGAGCCTGCCTATGCCATCTGATGGATGTGGATACTCACTCTCCCCAGTCATCACCCCCTGGGTGTACCTCTTGGGCAGCATCCCTGTGTAACCGTAGAAACTGGATTGCTGCACTTGAAGAGAGAGGGGAGGGTGAGAGGAGAGAAGGAAAAAAGATATGTTATTACTTCCCTCCAGTAATGGAGAGTGGAGACATCCAGGGAACTTCCCCTAGGTCGTACCTGATTATCTCTGGGACTTTTTAATTAGTCCTCTGGACTAGCGGTCTCCTATTTCAGTGATGCACTCCACCAGTAAAACATGTTTGAGCATCCCCCCCCCCGCCCCATATGTGTATATTGACATTTATTAATTATATGTAACTGAAAGTTCGAAACGAAGCATTTGCAGATGTGGCTCTCCAGGGACAGGTGTACCTACATAGATGGGTATTTATGTAACCTGAGACTCAAGCCTAGGCTTTGCACAGGACTCTTCTCATTGGTGGAGAGAATGATTAGTGTCCAATACTTCTCTCCTTCAGGCTTGGATAGTAATCATTCTCTCCACCAATGAGAAGAGTCTCATGCAAATGCCTCTTCTCCAGCCTTGGGTTACTTACATACCTGCCCTTCCCTATGAAGAATTCTATACAGTATAAAATTTATGCAAAAATAAAAATGAAAAAGGGATGAAATAAAGATGATATGACATTTGACCCCAGAGTCAATAGGGAGCCACTGGAGTTTATTGATTAGGGGAAGGATATGGTCAGACCTATACTTTGGGAATATCATTTTGCGGCTAAGTGGAGACTTAAGGCAAGGAGGCCATGAGAAGACTGTCGTGAGAAGCCAGTGAGAGGTGATG
This sequence comes from Gymnobelideus leadbeateri, assembly GCA_011680675.1. Classification (NCBI taxonomy): domain Eukaryota; kingdom Metazoa; phylum Chordata; class Mammalia; order Diprotodontia; family Petauridae; genus Gymnobelideus; species Gymnobelideus leadbeateri. Next base: position 676,745 of record WOXC01008144.1, read on the forward strand.
GGGGACTGAACAAGGGTGAGTAGAGAGGGGGTCAGATTTAAGAAATGTTGTGAAGGGAGAAACAGACTTTTGTCTGTATTTTTAAAGTAACCAGACACGTGTAAGATGAAACTAAATGAGGGGTCAAAGATGACTCCAAGGTTATGATTTGGGGTTGGGTTGGGAAGGACAGGGGGGCTTTTGATAGAAATAGGGAACCTGGGAAGAGGGGGTTTGGGGAGAAAGACTGAATAATGATTACAACACATCTGTGCTGGCTTATACTGGTGACCCACTCTGTGGTGCCACCCAAGAGTAAAAGGGAGGGGGGATGGATGCCTGGGAGCAGAGGATCTGGCCTCCTAGAGGTCTGCTACAGCTACAAGTGATCTGGGGTGGAGGGAGGGAGGAGAGAAGGTGGGTGTGCTGGGGGGAGATGGGTGGGGGCGTGGGATTTTTCCAGTGGTACCCATGTAGCTACTGTTGTGAATGCCTGAGTTAAGATTAGGTTTTAACTATCCCAAGGGGTTGACGCTTGACTCAGAAGGCTGGAAATTGGGAATTTGAACAGTGGAGGGAGTTGATAGTTGGGTGATGAGTACAGATGTGGTTGTGGTGGAGACAAGTCCCACTATTATAGGGAGGGTGGGATTTGACCCCTCTTCTCACCTTTTGATTGGTTGATGTCACATTCCTTGGGGTTAGGCCACTGCCCACCAGGACTTTGGAGACTATCATTCTAGATCACATGAACCAACTTTCCTTCCCCCTTGAGGGCAGAGACTGTTTCATATTTTTGTTCTTTTATCCCCAGTGCCAAACGCAGTGTTTGACACATAGTAAGTGATCATAAGTGATCATTAAATTGAATTGAGCTAGGTGTTGAAGTGGATAGAGTGCCAGGCCTAGAGTTAGGAAGACCCTAGTTCAAATCCAGCCTAAGACACTTAGGAGCTGTGTCACTCTGGGCAAGTCACTTAACCTCTATTTGCCTCAGTTTCCACATCTATAAAATAAGGATAATAATAGCCCCTACATCCCTGGGTTTTTGTGAGAAGCAAGTGAGATAACAATTATAAAACACTATGCTGTCACACAGTAAATGCTACATGCATGTTATCTATTATGATTAGTTTTAGACCAGAGGCGAGGAACCTGCAGCCTTGAGGCTGCATGTGACCTTCTAGGTCCTTGGGTGTGACCTTTAGGTTGAGTCCAAGTTTTACAGAACAAATCCTTTTATTAAGGGGATCTGCTCTGTGAAGTTTGGATTGGGTCAAAGGGCTGCACTTGAGGGCAGAGCCTCAAGGCTGCAGGTTCCCCAACCCTGTTCTAGACCAAGTACTCTAGCTGGAAGATACCCTTTTCAACCCCACTTCTTAGAATCCCCAGTTTCCTTCAAGGCTTTGAAGTACTACCTTTTTTTCTCTTGCTTTTTGGAAGGGGGAGGGCAGGGCAATTGGGGTTAAGTGACTTGCTGTAAATTTATGTTGTTGCCATCTTTCTAAAATTGTACTGTGTAAGATCTTCCTTGCCCCTAGGTTAAGTGCACCTGGAGCCTGTGGTGGGAGGCTTGTTTTTCAAGAGATATTTTGTGATTGGGCAGTGGGTCAAGAGAGTTGTTACATCCTCTGAGCCAGAAGATGACTAAACCCTAATGTGAGACTTTGTTTTGGGGCTCACTTTGAGAAGGGTTGTGTTGGGAGCCCCCCAGCTTTGAAAAACCCAGATGTTGATGCTTCCCTCCCTGGTAACTGACTAGGTATAGATGTAATGGTTGGACAGTTGGAGGCCTGTCTGCTGAAATGTTTCTGTTTACTTGTAACCTCTTTTATACTCTGAAGTTTGGGGTGCTGACTTTTTTCCCTGAACTAGGTAAATGATATGTTTGATTGATTAAAGAAAGATTGTTAACCCATTTTGAGTTGCTTTTTCTTTAGAAAAGCAGATTTAAGAACCTGTGTTGGCAGCCACCCTGGGGATGCTGGGGTGCTTGCCACTACACTTGCCCAAGGTCACACGGCTAGTAAGTGTTAAGTGTCTGAGACTGGATTTTAACTCAGGTCTTCCTGACTCCAGGGCCAGTACTCTGCTCACTGCACCACCTAGATGCCCTGTTCAAGTACTACTGTCTATATGAAACTTTTCCTGATCCCCTTAGCCAATATCCAAAAACCCAATCTCCAATAAACATTTATTAAGGACTTACTCTGTCCCAGGCATTGTGATGAACACAATGAATAAAGACAGCCCCTGCCCTAAGGAGCCTATAGTATAAAAGGGGAGACAGAACACAAAAAGAGGCAGAAAAGAGGGGGAAGGACAGCAGGGGGCATCTTGTTCCATGGAGTTAAAACCAGGCAGAGCATCAGGTGCTGAGTGGAGTGAGCTCAGAGTCTAGTCTCTAGCCCTGTGTAAAGGAAGGCATTGGGAGGAGTTTGCTCCTTTGCCCTCCAGCCAGAAGGCTATCAGAGAGGGCAGAAGGCTCTGGGAGGTGGGGTCAATCAAGGCTCGAGTGAGCAGCCTGCTGGCCAGTTTAGAGGTGATGAGCTTATCCTGAGAGGGACATCTTGTCTGTGGAGGTGAAGCCAGGAGGAGAAGCAAAGTGGAACTGGTGAAGTCCAATTTCTAATTCCTTCCTCCAAAATTATCTTGCAGCAGGCTTGAAATTTTACATTATACATATACACACATATTGTTGTGTGTATGTGTGTATATATGCATATACACATATATATTACATGTGTGCATATGTATATGTGTATATACACACACATGCTGTCTCCCCCAAGTAGAATGAAAACTTTTGGGAACAGGAATTGTTTCAAATTTGTGCCTAGTACTGCATGTGACACACAGCAGATATTTAATAAATGCTTGTTGATGGAGGGATTATTGATCAGGCCTACTCCCTCACTGGCCCAACTCTCTCCAGCAATGAAGATGAGAGTTGGGCAGGCCTCAGAGGCCTATAAGGCCCTGCCATGGCTCCCATTCTACTTGCCTTTCCACATCTGGTTCTGGGGAACTGAGTCCTTTCTGAACTCCTCTCCCCATGCCCCCACCCCATGCCAGACTTTCCTAGGCAGAAGGGAGAGGAGCCAAGAAGTCTCTGGATTCTCACTGCAGACAAGGGGGAGAGCTCCCTGGTTCTGTAGGCTGCCCAGCTCACCCACCTCATAAAAAAGCCATAAAACAGACCATAAACATTGGTGGGAGTAGTTAGTGCCGATAAGCTGGCAGAAGCCTAGGCTTTAGTGGGTGAAATGTCTGGCCAGACTATGGCAACCAGATGGAGGCTTTCCCAACCATTAACAAGTTGTGCCGTCTTCAGCTGCTGACAGAGCTGGCACGAAGGTCTTAGAAAGATTGCTCCCCCAGGCAGACATATAAAGCATCCCATTGGGCTAACTGATTCCTAACTGTGAACAGAATGGACATAAAGCAGAAATCTTTCCTTCCCCCTTCCTTTTTGCCCCCCAAATCCCTAACTCAATTTAAAATTACTAAAAAAAGAATCAATCCATAAATATTTATACCATCCTGGCCATGTTTTATTTATCATGGTTTATCAGAATAGAAGTTTCTGGAAGCTTGAAGGTGTGAGCAGATTCAGTATGGTGCCTGGGTATATATTGGAACAGACTGAAAAATATTCAGCTATTTAGGACCACATGATAGCAGGCCATTTTCCCTTTTATACTTAGAAGGTCATTGGGGCACAGATTTAGAAATAGAAAGATCCTTAGAGATCATTGAGTCTAAGCCCTTAATTTTATAGATGAGGAAACTGAGGCCCAGAGAAGTTAAGGGACTTACCCAAGGTCACAGGATCATAGATCTAAAGCTGGAAAAAACCTCAAAGGCCATCTATTTCAAACTCATTTTGCCAATGGGAAAACTGAGGCCCAGTCCAGATTTGCCAAGGTTTAAGAGGTAATAAGCTTTAGAGGAGAGAATTAAGCCCAGGTTTTTCTCATTCTAAAGCCAGTTTTCCATTCTACCACTTGGAAGGATGGCATCTGGGAAGAGCTGGGGCTTATCTGTCCTCCTCCCCTGGGGAATTGATCCTGCTGTGGCTAAATCCCACCCCTATCCCCAAAGTGGGTGAGGCTGAAATGGTGATTTTCCCTTCTCAGTACTGCTTAGAGAGTTCCTCTAGTCTAGAGATCAGGTTCAAGGTAAAACAATGGAGAAAAGTTCTCACTTCCTGTCTCCCCTCCCCTACCTCCAATATCATGGAGACTGTTTTACCTTTAGGGCCAATTGAAGGGTTAGAACTCTATCAGGACTCCCAGACCCACTGAACTCCTTTAAAAGAGGGTCACAGCCTTAGAGTCAGATCATGCACTTGAAACCCAAGAGAAGACATTTCCTCAGACCCCATGCCCTCTGGATCTTGTGCTTACCTAGGTCCAGCCTCCCCTAAGAAAAGCTAGGGCATTGTCAATAGTGGAAGGGGTTGCCGGAATTCCCTTGATCCTTTACCCTTTCTGGGACAGCTTTCACCTACCTGTACAACCAAAGGCCACCGTACCCACAGCAGCCAAGTTGATGGCATATGCCTGTGTCTGGGAGAAGAGCTGTAGCCACACATCACAGATGCTTACAAACAGGAGAGGGCCCACTGCAAAGAAGTAACCTGCAGATGAGAAGACATCCAGGATAGTCAGGGGTAAAGCTGGGGGAGGCCTGGGTCTCATTGCCCAGGTTAAAGCTCAGGAGGAAGGAGCTCCATACCCTCTCCCCAGACAGTTAGCCTTCTGTCCCATTCATGTGAGGATCAGACTTAGAATGGAAAGGGGTCTTAGAGATCACTTAATCCAGGGATTCTCAACCTGGAATTTGTAAACTTATTTTAAAAACATTTTGATAACTGAGTTTCAATACAATAGATTTCTTTTATAATTCTGTGTTTTTTATTTTATGCATTGAAAACCATTATTTTTGAGAAAGGGTCCATCGATTTCACCATATTGCCCAAGGGGGTTCATGATACATAAAAATATTAAGAACCCCTCATTTAAGACCATTCCCTTATTTTGCAGAAAGGGAAACCGAGGTCCAGAGAAGTAGTTATTCATCCAAAGTTTTATTCTTGTTCAATCATTTTCAGTTGTGTCTGACTCTTTGTGACCCTATTTAGTGTTTTCTTGATAAAGATACTGGAGTGGTTTGCCATTTCCTTCTCCAGCTCATTTTATAGATGAGGAAACTAAGGCAAACAGGGTTAATTGACTTGCCCAAGGTCACACAGATATTAAGTATCTGAGGCTGAATTTGAACTCAAGTCTTCCTGACTCCAGGTCTAGTGCTCCATCCACTTGCACCACATAACTGCCTAAGGTTACATTGGTAGAAAATAGCAGACCCTTTTACTCAGGAATCAGTAATGTCTTCCATTATGTCACCTTGGATAGAGAGAGAAAAATCTCCTCTGGAGAATCCACTGGCTGCCTAATTTTTTTCATTGGTCTACCCAACACCCTCCCCCCACAAACAGTAAATATTCTGATAAAACTAGGTATTACCAAAAACTTCATGTTGTCTTATGGTTGTCTACAAAGAAGCAAGCAGATGAGTGAATTAATTTCACATTCAAACAATGGAATCCAGTGATTGTACCCGGAGGGGATGGAGAGGATTGAGGTGGGAGGACCCTTTGATGCCATGAGGTATAGCAAGGAGGGTGGTGGGGGACACTGTATGTCTGTGAGCTGTCGAGAAGTGAAGGTGATAGAGAATCACAGAATGGTAGAACCATAGCGGACAGTGAGATGGATTTAGCACCAGGGAGCCCTGGTTTGAATCTTAGCTATGCCATGGAGGCAGGAAGGTGGCACAGTGGGTGGAGCCCTGGGCCTGCAGGAAAACCTGAATTCACATCTAGCCTTCAGACACCTGCTAGTTGTGTGATTCTGGGCAATCCTCAGTGTCCTCAGCCATAAAATGGGAACAATAATAGAACCTACCTTATTGGATTGTTAGTGCTTAAAGCAGTGCCTGCCTTGAAAGTAGGCACTATAGAAATGCTTATTCCTTTTTCTTCCCACTATCTATGTAATCTTGAGTAAATAACCTCTCCGGGCCTCAGTTTCCTCATCTGGTGTTTGGACTAGATAAGTGTTTCTTAAAGTGGGGGTCTTCAAACTCCTGGAGGTCCTAAAGACCCTTTTGGGGGACCATGAGGCCAAAAGTAGTTTCATAATAATGCTAAGGCTTTTATTTGCCCACTAAAGCACTCCTTCCTTTTTCAACTACATGTCTGTGTGAGGCTGGATATACTAATACATGCTTCAACCAAAACAACATATCACAACAGATTGACTGTAGAGTAAGATGGGAGAATCCAGCTGTGTTCTGTTAAGCCAGACATCAAAGAAATTTGGGCAGCAACGTGGCACAGTAACTAGAATACTGGGCCTGGAGTCAGGAAGACTCCTCTTCCTAAATTCTAATCTGGCCTCAAACACTTACGAGCTGTGTGACCCTGGGCAAATCACTTCACCCTCTTTGCCTCAGTGTTCTCATCTATAAAATGAGCAGAGGAGGAGATGGCAAACCTTTCTAGTATCTTTGCCAAGAAAACCCCAAATGGGGTCACAAAGAGTCAGACACGACTCAAAAACAACAGCAACAAAAAAAGAAATTTGGAAAAAAAATATGTAAAATAATGCTACTCTTTTCATGAAATTTTTTATCTTGGAAAATATAGTCATTTTGCAAAAAATATATCATTTATGTTAATATGTAATGAACTTATTGTTCTTATTTTAAATTTAATTAATGAAAATATTTTAAAATTTACCAGCTTTAATTTCCAACATGGGAAATATCCATAGATAAAAGCTGCTTAAATAAAAGCTTTCAACAAATTTTAAAAGTAAAAAGGGGGTCCTGAGGCCCGCTGGACTAGAGGTCCTGTCTGGCTGTAAATCTATGATCACTGGATGCTCTGCCCTCATTTTTAAAAGAAAGTAATTTATTGAGAACCTAACCTGCAACGGTAAAATCAATTAAACACATTTGCAAGTAATTAAACTTTTAAAAGACCTTCAACCTACAGATCTCATAACAACTTATCTTCCCTCTGTCCATTCAACCATTTGTACTTATAGATAGCTTTTAAATAGCCCATGGTTTCCTGGGTCTTCTGGATATGTTTTTGATGGTCAGAAACTTGGGGTTTACTGGCTAGATTCTTTCCTTCCTTCCTTCCTTCCTTCCTTCCTTCCTTCCTTCCTTCCTTCCTTCCTTCCTTCCTTCCTTCCTTCCTTCCTCCCTCCCTCCTTCCCTCCTTTCCTCCCTCCATCCCTCTCTCTCTTTCTCTTTCCGTCTTCTTTCACAAAACCTTATACCCACTTCACTTGGAAGTTCATAGGTTGGGCCACAATAAGTCCCTGCCCAAGCTCCACTTAATGGCTATATTTTGGGCCCTCTTGGCTTAGACTGAATGTCAATGGTAACTGCTTCTCTTCAGAACAGTAACCCTGAGGGTCTTCCCCTCCCAGCTTGATTTTTTTTCTTTTTCTGTTTTTTAATTAAAGGGGCCATCTCTTCACTCACTTCTTTTTTTTCTTTTTTGGAGGGGCAATTGGGGTTAAATGACTTGCCCAAGGTCTTTTGTTTTTTTGTTAAGTATCTGAGTCCAGATTTGAACTCAGGTCCTCCTGACTCCAGGGCCAGAGCTCTATTCACTTTGCCACCTAGCTGCCCTCACTCACTTCTTAAAGAGGCCTATTTGCTGAATGGGCTTTACCTCACTCAAAGTGAGAACCTGAAAAAGGTCTTAGCCTAAAAGGGCCTGGGTCTCCCATTGCATCCTGGGCCACCTCCAGTCATCTTAATGAATGTCTGGTCACTGGACCCAGATGGCTCTGGAGGAGAAAGTGAGGCTGGTCACCTTGCACAGCCCTGCCTCACTTAAATCAAAGTCATCTGCAAGTCACGTCAGCATCTCCCTGATGCCATGGTCCTCTTTGAAAACAAAGGACAAACACAAGAACGTCTTCATATTCATTTATTCTCTTACATTTTTCTTTCTTTCTTTTTTTTTACCATAAACTCAACAAACATGAATATTCTGTTTTATAAAGAACAGAGAAGATGATTTAAAAAGTGCCCTATTGCACATTTTTTCAAGTGTGTGCATACTCAATTTACTAAATTTAACAGCAGTCATGGTAAAACTGCCTTGTTTACTGGTGCTCCCGTCTGAACTTCCCCATAGAAGTTCTTTTCTGTGTAGTAATCATGCTAACAATAACTGGCATTACTGTGGTCTTTTAAGGTTTGCACTCACTTTACATGTGTTGTCTCGTTTGGAACTCAGTCATCCTGGAAGGTGGCTTTAACCCCATTCTATGGATGAGGAAACTGAGGTTAACAGAAATTAAGTGACTTGCTGAGGGTCACACAGATAGGCGGGTATATATAGCAGATCTTCCTGATCTCCCAGGTCTTCCTGATTCCTAAGTGTCTTAGCCACTGTTTGCCTCACTTTCATCTTTAAAAGAGGGACAATTACAGTACCTGTCTCCTGGGGTTGTTGTGGAGATCAGATAAGATAATATCTGTAAGTGCTCTGCAATTTAATTGTACACACATGAAAAAAACCACACACACAGCTCTAGCCACTGTGCCACCTCTCTGTGACTTCCAATGACTCGATATTAGTCTTTCCAGATTTCTTCACATTTGTCCTTCTTAACTGTATCCTGGCTCTAGTATTTACTGTCTGTGTGACCTTGGACAAGTCATTATCTCTCAGAACCTATTACCTCATCTGTAAAATGGGATGATGATGCATGTATTATCTGCTTCATAGAGTGGGAAGTTGTAGGAAAAGTGCTTTGTAAACCTTAAAGTGCTACATAAATGTGAATTATCATCTTCATCATCATCATTTTCAGGGCCTCAGGAAACTCAGACCCAGAGATAGGAAGAAGATGACTTTTGCTGAGTCACATAGGTACTTTGTGGCAGTCAGGACTAGGCCAATGCAACAGAACGATCTCTGGATTGGAGTCAATGGTCCCATGTTTGAAGCCTGGCTCTGCCACTTGCTACTTGGGTGACCTTGGGTAAGTCACTTAACTTCTTTTGGCCTCAGTTTCTTCTCTTGTAAAACTGATGACCTCTGAGGTCCCCTCCACCTCTAGATCTATGATCCTTAGAACCTTAACTTTGTATTTGTATCTCCAGTAGGTGCTTAATAAATGCTTTTTGATTGATAAGTCAAGTATGAAGCTAAGAGAACCATATACCTTTAATGCAATGATTCTGCTAGGAATGAGAAGGAATCATTTAGCCTAACACCCTCATTTTACAGAAGAGGAAACTGAGGCAAACAAGGTTAAGTGACTTGCCCAGGGTCACATAGCTAGTAAGTTTCTGAGGCCACCTCTGAACTCAGGAAGATGAATTTTCCTGATTCCCAATTCTAAGTGGCTGAGGCCAGATTTGAACTCAGGTCCTCCTGACTCTAGGGCTGGTGCTCTATTCACTGTGCCACCTAGCCACCCGTGCAATTCTTAAAACACAATATAAATGCTAGACTTATTATGATGATTGGAACTTTAGGTCAGTAGGGTAGAGCTGTTTTGGGGAAGACAAGCCTTTTCCCATTACACAGAGAGAGCAACACCCAAGAGCTGGCTTTCAGGTGAGCCCTGAGAAGTGGGAAAGGGCATTCACTTACCCACAGTGATCCTGGTATGTAGGCTCAGCATCTCCACCAGGGCATTGTTCAGGAGGACAGCCACCAAGGCGACGAGTATATACGTGAGGCTCATGTCAAACACAATTGAAGTCCCTGCAATACAGGGAGAAGGAGGTCAGAAAAAGAGATGCTCTTCCCCTGTCCTCTCCCCATCCAAAAAGCATGATGCTGGCTTCTGCAGAGGGACCTGGCAGAAGAAAGAACTTCCCCTCTGCTTTTGATGCTCTTTGTGGAACAGCCTTGGTCCGGCTCCCATCACACACAGGCCATTTCTCCTTCTGACTCCCCTGGTTTCACTGCTCAAGAGGCCATTTAGATAAGGAGAGTTGGGTTTAGGGCTGTCTCTCTCTCAGACAGTGGGACTTACCTTTAGCCAGCCAAGAAGCAGCAGTTGGTGAGTGACAGAATGGCCTATCTTTGCTGAGATGAGGGAGATTCTCCAAGTCTTTGAATTTCTCTCTGACTAAGCAGTTAGTGGGTATAGGGAAGGAAACAGAGAGGAGATGGTGACATGTAATGGATAAATCACTGAACTTGTACTCAGAAGCTGCTGCTCAGTCAATTAACTTGTGTCTGACTCTTCATGACCCTATTTGGGGTTTTCTTGGAAAAGATAATGGAGCGATTTAACATTTCCTTCTCCAATTCATTTTACAGATGGAGAAACCGAGGCAAAGAGGATGAAGTGACTTGCCCAAAGTCACACAGCTGGTGTGCAGTCTGCAGTCAAATTTGAACTCCGGTCCTCCTGACTCCAGGCTCTGGTGCACCACCTAGCTGTCCATTGTTTTCAGAAGACCTGGATTCAAATAATGCTTCTACTATACGAACATGTAACATGACCTCTCAGATAAGTTTCCTTATCTTATATTTTATATCATATATATACATATACCTTATATATATATCTTATATATCTTAATATATCCTTACATTTTCCTTATTTCCTTATGACAAAAGGGATTGTCATACTTGTATTACTCAGCTCTTAGGATTCTTGGGAAGGAAATATATTGCAAACTATATAAGCACTATGTAAATATAAATTATTATTAGGATCATAGAGTCAGAGCTAAAGGGAACATTAGAAGTCACCTGTTCCTACCCTCATTATACATACAGTTGGAGAAACTGAGACCCAGAGAGGTCACACAGCTAATAAGAGTATGAGGCCAGATTCCAACTCAGGCCTTCCTAATTCCAAATTCAGGTCTTTATCCACCACACCATGCTGTCTCTCAAGATCTTACTGCTTTCCCAGCCTTCTTACTGATGCATTTCCCCCAAACGCCCAATTCATGAAGGGCATGGGAAGTGGGAAGGGCATTGAATTACCCACAGTGATCCTATCGGCTCATTTTGTGCTTCAGAAACCTTCTGTCCTGATCAGCAGTGGGCGGTACTGTTAATTAAAATTCTTCTCAAAATTCTGCATCTGGGTCCGTCCCATTTCCCCCATTTTGATGTTTTCTATCCCTATGACCCAAACCCTGCCAAGCCTGCTTCTCTTCCTGATACTCTGATTTCTACTGAGGAAACCATCTTCTAAGCTAGTCAGCCAGGTTTCCACTCACACTCATCCCCTCTCTCTTTGTCTAATTAGTGGCTTAAATCCTATCAATGTCACTGCCCCCTCTTTTGCACCTGTCCCATTCTCTGCACCCATACAGCCATGACCCTCATTCAGACACTCATCACCTCTCCCCCAGATTACTGTAATTGTTTCCTAACTGGTCTCTCCCTTCTCCAAACCATCTTCTACATAGCTGCCAAATAATATTCCTGAAGGACCAATCTCTCCGTGTCACTCTCACTCCCCTGTTCAATAAATATCAATGGCTCCTTTTTTGCCTCTAGTATCACATACAAACATGTCTGTTTGGCCTTCAAGGCCCTTCACAATCTGCCTCTAGCCTGCCTCTCCAGACTTCTTAGACGTAATTCTCACTCCCACACTCCTTACTCCAGCAAAACCAGTCTACTATAAAGCTGGCTATTCTCCATGCACAATGTTCCATCTCCTAATTCCATACATTTGTATGGGCTGTCCTTATGCCTGGAATGCATTCCATCCTCACCTCTATTCTCAGAATCTCTAATTTCCTTCAAAGCTCAGATCAAAGACCACCTTCTTGAACTCCGCAGCTGCAAGTGTCTAGTCCTGAAATTACTTTGCTTTTACTCTGTATATTGATTTTATTTCCTTTTGTGCACATATGCTGTTTCCTCAATAGAATGAATGTAAGCTTCTTGAGGGCAGTTATGTTATGCATTTTTGTCTTTATATCTCCAGTGTCTAGTGTAGTGCCTGACACACAGTAGGTGCTTAATAAGTGTCTGTTGGTTGATTGTAGAGATTGGCTTCTTAACTATTTTCTTACCTGAAGGGGGTAGAAAGTTTGCCAACACTATAGGTCATTTCTAAGATTCTAGGACTATTTCTCCCTTGTCAACAAAGAAACAAATAGGGATTTTCTCACGTTGAAGGGGGCAGAATAGTGGTGGTTAGGTCTAGGTACAGTTATGACCCACTCTTCTTCCCAGCATTCTTTATAGTGGATGGGGTGCTGGGCCTGGGGTCAGGAAGACTCAAATTCCTGAGGTCAAATCCGGCTTCAGACACTTTCTATCTGTGTGAACTTGGGCAAGTCACTTCACTGCATTTGTTTTTTTTTCTCATCTGTAAAAAATGAAGTGGAGGGGGTGGCTAGGTGGCACAGTGAATAAAGCACCAGCCCTGGAGTCAGGAGGACCTGAGTTCAAATCCGACCTCAGATGTTTAACACTTAACTAGCCATGTGACCTTGGGCAAGTCACTTAGCCCCAATTGCTCTGCCTTCCCCCCTCCAAAAAGCAAAAAAAAAAAAAAAAAAAAAAATAACTGGAGAAGGAACTAGCAAACTACTCCAGTATCTTTGCCAAGAAAACCCCAAAAGGGGTCATGAAGAGTTGGACATGACTCAACAACAACAATTCCGTAGCAATCATAGTTTAGCAGTTCTTTGCAGAGAGCCTGGAATGAATATTAATAGCAGCCTGGGAATGACTTACACCAACATTTCACTGGCTTCATACCTAGGATCAGAGGATCATAGGAGCCTAGATTTAGAACTATGAGGGACATTAAAGGCCATTGAGTCCAATGCCTTCATTTTATAAATGAGGAAACTGAGACACAGAATAGTTAAATGATTTATCCGAGGTCACACATCTTGTAAGTATCTAAGTGAGGATTTGAACTCAGATCTTCCTGCCACAACTGCCACACATAGCACTTAATATAAGTGACCCCAGTCTATGAAGAAGCACAAGGGGAAATTTAGTAATTTATTATAAAAGGTCTTTGAATTGTCAAGCATGGAAAGTCATGAAACTGGGACTTTTTCACCTTACAGATCAGAAGTTACTTATCTGAACAAGATTTCATAGAATAACAGGACTAGAAGGGACTTGGAAGGCCACCTAGTCCAACCCATACCAAAGCAGAACTACTCTCTGTGACAACCCAGCTGAAAAGTCATCCATCCTCTTCTTGAAGATCTCTACTGATGGGGAGCTCACTACCTCTTGAGGCAGTCCACTCCACTTTGGGATAGCTTTAATTATTAGGAATTTTTCTTTATACCCAGCTGAAAATTTTAACTCTATGATTTAAAGCCACAGCATCCTACTTGAGTCAAATAGAAAAGTAGAATTTTTCTTCTACATGACAGTCCTTCAAATATATAAAGACAACTAGCAAGTTTCTATTCCCAATCCATCCAAGTCCCCTTTTCTCTAGGTCAAAATTCTCAGTTCCTTTAAGCAATCTTCAAATGGCACAGCTGTCAGTCCTGTGGACATCTTAATTGCCTTCCTCTTTTTTTAAATTATTTTTTTTTCAATCAACAAACATCTGTCTTCCCTTTCTCCTATCTCCCTCTCCCTAATTTCCTTTGAGAAAGCAAGAAAAACAAAACCTCTGTCACAAACATGTATAGCAAGCAGAACAAATGCTTCATTGACCATGTCTAAAAAAATCTGTCTCACTCCACACTCTGAGTCCATCGCCAATCTCTCCAGAGGGAGGCAGCAAGTTTCATCATGAATATTCTGGAGCAATGTGGGTCATTACATTGCTCAAAGTTCCTAAGTCTTTCAAAGTCTTTACAAGATTGTTGTTATTGTATAAATTGTTTTCTTGATTCTTTTCACATCCCTTTGCATCAATTCGTGCAAGTCTTTTTATGTTTCTCTGAAATCGTTCCCTTCATCACTTCTTATAACGCAGTAATATTCCATCACATTTATAAAACATAATTCATTTAACCATTCCCCAATTGATTGGCATCTCTTTATTTTCCAATTCTTTGCCACTGCAATAAGGTCTGCTATGATTGTTTTTGTATGTATAAGTACAAAAATACTCTCCTTTCTTTGATCTTTTTGAGGATATAGATCTAGGAGTGGCATCCCTGGGTCAGAGGGATAGTTTAATAGTTTTTGGGGCATAGTTCCAAATTGCTTTCCAGAATGGCTGGACCAGTTCACAGCTCCAAAAACAATGCATTAATGTACCTGTTGTTCCGTAGCCCCTCCAGTGTTTGTCTGAGGCTGATCAAGGTTAAGAGACTTGCCCAAGGTTCACACAATTAACAAATATCCGAGTGAGAATTTAATCTCACTTCTTTTTTTTTTCATTTATTTATTTTTAGTTTTCAACATTCATTTCCACAAGATTTTGAGTTACAAATTTTTCTCCCTGCCTTTCCCCTAACCCCCACCCCAGAATAGCAAGCTACTGAATACCCCTTTCCTTGATCTGTTTTCTCTTATATCCTCCCCCATACCCATCCCCAACTTTCTAGAAGGGCAAGATGGATTTCTATACCCCCGTTCCTGTATATCTTATTTCCTAATTGCATGTAAAATTTTTTTTTTCTTTTTGGAGGGCAATTGGGGTTAAGTGACTTGCCCAAAGTCATACGGCTAGTAAGTGTATCAAATGTCTGAGGCCTCATTTGAACTCAGGTCCTCCTGACTCCAGGGCCAGTGCTCTATTCACTGTGCCACCTAGCTGCCCCCAAAATAATTTTTTTTTAACATTTGTTTTTGAAACTTTGAGTTCCAGAGTCTTTCCCTTCTTCCCTCCTCACCCACCCCCACTGGGAAGATAAGCAATTCAACAAAGGTTGTACATGTGTAGTTACACAAAACATTTCCATAGTAGTTATACTGTGAAAGACTAACTATATTTCCCTCCATCCTAACCCCCCTACTTATTCTATTTTCTACTTTGACCCTGACTCTTTTAAAAAAGTGTGTGCTTCTAACTACTGTCTCCCTGAATCTACCCTCCCTTCTATTATCCCCCCTCTTATCCTCTTCCCCCCTGCTTTCCTGTAGGGTAAGATACCCAATTGAGTGTGTATGTTATTCCTTCCTTAAGCCAAATTCAGTGAGAGTAGGGTTGACCCATTCCCTTTCACCTTCCTGCTCTTCCCCTCCATTTTAACAGTGTTCTCTTGCCTCTTTTATTTATTTGTTTTTAAAGGTATTTTTTTTTTGCTCTTTTTTTTTGCCTTTTGGAGGGGGGAAGTCAGGGCAATTGGGGTTAAGTGACTTGCCCAATATCACATGGCTAGTAAGTGTTAAGTGTCTGAGGCCAAATTTGAACTCAGATCCTCCTGACTACTGGACCAGTGCTCTATTCACTGAGCCACCTAGCTGCCCTGTCTTGCCTCTTTTATATGAGATAATTTACCTTAATTTATCTCTCCCCTTCTTCTTCTCCCAATATATTCCCCTCTCACCTCTTAATTTTATTTTTTTAGATATCCCTTCATATTCAACTCATTCTGTGTCCTCTGACTATGTATACATGAACACACATATGCACACACTCACATATGTATTTATACACACACACATCCTCCTATACATACATATATATTCCCTTTAACAATCCTCATACTGAGGAAAGTCTCATCAGTTACAATGATCATTTTACCATGTAGGAAAGTAAATAGTTCAACTTTGATAAGTTCCTTATGATTTCTTTTTCCTGTTTACCTTCTCATGCTTCTCTTGCTTCTTGTATTTGAAAGTCAAATTTTCTGTTCAGCTCTGTTTTTTTTCATCAAGAATGCTTGAAAGGGGGGCGGAGCCAAGATGGCGGAGTAGAAACAGCACTTCTAAGCCACTCTGCCCCCAGATTTCCTCCAAACTATGTAAAAGGGGACTCTGAACAACTTCTGGAGCCCCAGCACCCACAGAACGACACAGAGAAGCTAACCTCCTGCTGAGGACAGCCCAGCAGCCCTGCAGGAAGGACCAGCACAGCGGTCAGGGAGCTGGCAGCACGCAGAGTGCAGGGAGCCTAGCCGAGCCCAGGTCCTCGTGAGCCGAGGTTTTAGCCCCAGAGCGGCAGGGCCAGCACCCAGCTGGAGAGACCCCAGAACACCAGCAGATGTGGTGATTCCGGAATTATCAACATAGACATGCCTAGGACAAAGTGAGAGGTTAGTGCCCTATGGACTTTGGGACCAGTATTTGGGGAATGCATCGGCTTCCTCCCCTAGGGGCTAGAAGCCGCTGAGGACACATGCCATTTTGTAGTTTTCAGAGGTAGCTCCAGCTCCTGGCCTGCAAACTGTAGGGAGATCCAGCGATCAGTCTTGGGGGGTAATTGCTCTTGCTTTAACCTCCCTGGATCTGGATTGTGATCTGGGGTGGAGGTCGTGGGTGGGCTTCCAGCTTCCAGAAATGGAAGTTGTCCCCACACACGTTCGGGATGAAAATTCCCGTCTGGCAGCAGAGCCATAGTGTGGCAACAAGCCCCAAAGTCAAGTAATTAAGTGGCAACATGCCAAGGCAAAGGAAACAAATTAAACAGAAAAATGAAACCCTAGACTCCTATTTTGGGGGCATAGAGTGGGAAAAGGACTGTGAGGTCAGAAGTCCTGCTCCAAAAGCCCCAGGGGAAAACATGAGCGGGTTGCAGGCCATAGAGGACCTTAAGAAGGACTTTAAAAATCAAATAAGAGAAGTGGAGGAAAAATTGGAAAGAGAAGTGAGAAGGATGCAGGAAAAGGATGAAATGAGGGTCAACAGCCTGACTGAGGAAAACAACACCTTAAAAAATAGACTAACTCAAATGGCAAAGGAGGCCCAAAAGGGCAATGAGGAGAAGAATGCCTTAAAAAGTCGAATTTGACAGATGGAAAAAGAATCTCAAAAGTTCACTGAGGAGATTAATTCCTTCAGAGTTAGACTGGAGCAAATGGAAGCTAATGACTTTATGAGAAATCAAGATGCTGTTAAGCAGATCCAAACAAATGAAAGATTAGAAGGCAATGTGAAAGAATGCTTGAAAATCCTCTATTTCGTTGAATGATCATATTTTTCCCTGAAGCATTATACTCAGTTTTGCTGGGTAAGTGATTCTTGGTTTTAGTCCTAGCTCCTTTGACCTCCAGAGTATCATATTCCAAGCCCTTTGATCCCTTAATGTAGAAGCTGCTAGGTTTTGTGTTATCCTGATTGTGTTTCCACAATACTCAAATTGTTTCTTCCTGATTGCTCACAGTATTTACTCCTTGACGTGGGAACTCTGGAATTCGGCTATAATATTCCTAAGAGTTTTCTTTTGGGGATCTCTTTTAAGAGGTGATTGGTGAATTCTTTCAATTTCTATTTTGCCCTCTGATTCTAGAATATCAGGCAATTTTGCTTGAGAATTTCTTGAAAGATGGTGTCTAGGTTCCTTTTTTGATCATAACTTTCAGGTATGATAATTACGATATTATCTCCTTTAGCAGAGAATTTTTTAATTATCTCTCCTGGATCTATTTTCCAGGTCAATGGTTTTTCCAATGAGATATTTCACATTGCCTTCTATTTTTTTCATTTGTTTGGATCTGTTTTATAGTATCTTGATTTCTCATTAAGTCATTAGCTTCCATTTGCTCCAGTCTAACTCTGAAGGAATGAATCTCCTCAGTGAGTTTTTGAAATTTCTTTTCCATCTGGCAAATTCAACTTGGTCAGAAAGGACCTTGCTTTTTAAGGCATTCTTCTCCTCATTGGCTTTTTGGGCTTCTTTTTGCCATTTGAGTTAGTCTACTTTTTAAGGTGTTATTTTCTTCAGTATTTTTTTTGGGTCTCCTTTAGCAGGCTGTTGACTCACTTGTCATGATTTTCTTGAATCATTCTCATTTCTCTTCCAATTTTTCCTCCCCTTCTCTTACTTGATTTTCAAAATCCTTCTTGAGCTCTTCTATGGCCTATGACCAATTCATATTTTTCTTGGAAGCTTTTGATGCAGGAGTTCTGACTTTGTTGTCTTCCTCCAGTTCCATGCTTTCATCTTTTTTGTCCCCCCCCCCAAATGGGACAAAATCTTGCCAATTACTTGACTTTTGAGCTCTTTGCCATGAGTTATAACTCTGCTTCCAGATTGCAGAGAGCTATGTCCCAAATCGCTGGGGTTTTCACAGCTGCTGGAGCTTTTAGGAGGGTGCCCTCTCTGCAGCCCCCACAAGCTCTGGCATACTGGCCGCACACCCCAGGTCCACTACCCAAGACTGTGATCCAGATCCAAGCAGGTCAAAGGAAACGTGATTACCCTCTGAATGGCTGCTTGATGCCCCTACAATCTGCAGGCCAGGAGCTCCTGAGGCAGCCACAGAGCAGCAAAGACAGCAGCTGCAGCCGCCGTGGCTCAGTCACTTTTCACCCTGGGTCAGGGGCCAGACTTCGCTCTTCCATCCACCCCTGTCCCAACTGACCTTTTATTTTCTCTTTGGCATTTATGGGTTGAGAAGTCTGGAAACTGCTACAGCTGCTAGTGATTCACTCTCCTGACATCTGCTCTGGCCATAGCTGGTCAGGGCTGCCCTGAGGCCAGAACTGGGTGGCTCATGTGGGACTGCCCTTGGCTTCCAGTCTGGTGTGATAGACCCTTAATGTCAGCCTGCTAGGCTGTCTTCAGCAGGAGATTTGTTTCTCTCTGTCACTTTGTGGGTTCTGTAGCTTTAAGATTTGTGTAGAGTCATTTTTTACAGGTATTGGAAGTGGTTGGAGCTGGAGCCCACACCAAGTTTGTGCTTTTACTCCACCATCTTGGCTCCTCCCCTAAACCCACTTCTTGACTCCAAGTCTAGCACACTATCCACTCTGCCAACTACTTGCCATTTCTTGCAATATCCTCAGTGGTGGCAAAGCCTCATCTTTTGAGGATGGATTTGATTTTTGGAAACAGCCCAGTCATTCAAAGTTTATTCTGGTGATTAATATGGGCATGGGGAGTGGAGTATGATGCTGTCTGGAGAAGCAAATGTGGCAAATGAAACTTGACTATAAAGTAAAGAGAATGACTGCCACATGTGGCTTTTTTTTTGCTTTTTGGAGGGCGGAAGGATCTCCTGACTCCAGGGCCAGTGCTCTATTCACCGCGTCACCTAGCTGTGGCTTTTAAGCTGGCTTTGGTAGTTCTTCTCAATGAGTGGTTCCACAAATGGTTTAAGCAATGATAGCCTCAATTGGAATAAGTGCATAAGAGTCTCCCAGGGTGACTCTCACTGGAATGGACATATTCTGGTTTGTTTTGAAAATGACCCAGTCTCATTGCTTTATGTCTCTTATCATTGTAACCATGGGACAAGAGGAGGGTGATGAGCCAGTGAAGGAGACACAGAAAGTTCAGTCAGACAGGTGGGAGGAGAACCCAGAGAGAACAGTGTTACTTGTCTACATTGCATGAATTATTTGTTTCACCATCTCTGCTTCTGAGACCCTGGTGCTGAGGATAGGAATGGGGCCCCCCAAATCATTGCTACACTGCCGGTTACTATGACCTGGATTCTTAATCCTGGTGATAGGTTTGCCCTGACCCCCTTCCAGCCTCTTAGGACCAAAGGCACAGGACAAGATTCAAGACAGCAGAGCAAAGCTTTCTGGGCCTCCTGGAGAGACTGAACCCATGGCCTTGCCCTCCCTGATGCCACCTGAACTACTTGAAGTGCCATTGAAATGTGAGCTCTTATTACTCTTCAGCCATAGAGCTAACCAGTCATGTTTAACCCACGTACATGGATGACAGTAAAGCTTACTGCCATCTTTACCAGCTACATAGTGAAGAGCCTAGAGAAGTCCTTCCACTGGCCCGCCCCCCAGTTGGTACCTGCATGGGCTTATTTGTTTATAAAGTTTTTGAGTCTGTCCCTCCTGGGTACACTAATCAATGATAATCTGTAAACTTCCATAGTTTACAGATTTACATGCCAAATGACCTACATTTTCATATGCTCATCCCAAACAGGAGGGCAGCATCGCTGGGCCTTCAGGCTTATTGTTCAGGTGTGTCCAAATCTTTCTGACCCTATCTGGGTTTTCTTGGCAAAATACTGGAATGGTTTGCCATTTTTTTCTCCAACTCACTTTACTGATGAGGAAACTGAGGAAAACATGGGTAAGTGACTTGCCCAGGGTCGCACAGCTAGTGTCTGAGGCTAGTTTTGAACACAGGAAGATGAGTCTTCTTGGCTCCAGGCTTGGCACTTTATCCACTGTGCCACTTAGCTGAGTATCCAGAACCAAAACCAAAGCAATCACAGGATTCAGGAGCCAAAACAGTTCTGATGGATCCTAGTTTGCCTCCTTGGTCAGTAGTTTCCATCTAGACCTTGAAAGGCTTTGATTCTCCAAAACTCAGTTCCTCTCCTCAGCACCCAGGGTCTCAGTAGCAGAGATAGAGAAACAAATCATTTGATTGATGGAGACAAATGACCCCATTTTCTCTGGGTTCTCCTCTCACCTGTCTGACTGGTCCTTCTGTGTCTCCTTCACTGGCTCATCTTCCTCCTCCTGTCCCATGATTACAGTGATCCATCCTGTGAGTTTGATCCAGTTTGTCTCCTGAACCCAGGCTGGCATCAGCATCTGCCTGTTGGACATCTTCACGAAGATGCTCCATCATAAATTCAATGTTTCTAAAACTGAGCCTCTGATTATTCCCCCTCCAAACCTGTCCCTCCTCACTACTTTCCTGTTCCTGCTGCTACCACTGTCTTCCTGTTCACTGGACCTAGATGGTTCTGGAGGAGAAAGTGAGACTGGTGACTTTGTACAGCCCTCCTCACTTAAACCCAATTCCCTTGCAAGTTATGACATCACCTTCCTGGTGTCATGGTTCTTTTTGAGAATGAAGGACAAACAATGATCTGTGAGTAGTAAGTAGCTGAGCCACTGGGGACCCAACTGGCCAGTCCCAGTTGAGCAACACAGCTCCTCCCTTCTTTCCTTCCTTCCTCCCTCCCTCCCTCCCTCCCTCCCTTCCTTCCTTCCTTCCTCTCTCCCTCCCTCCCTCCCTCCCTCTCTTACTTCCTCCCTCCCTCCCTCCCTCCCTTCCTTCCTTCCTTCCTCCTTCTTTCCCTCCCTCCCTTTCTTCTTTCCTTCCTTCCTTCCTCCCTCCCTCCCTTCCTCCCTCCCTCCCTTCCTTCCTCTCCCTCCTTCCTCTTCCTCTGTCCACCTTACATGTGTGTGCCCTGCCCAAAGGAATATAAATTTTGATCACTGAAACCTCTCAAGATGTCTTGGGGTTTATGGGCTAGATTTCTTTTTTAAGAACTATGCCTTAAACCCAAATCACTCCAGCTCTCATTGCTTGGTGATTTTTCCCCTCTCGAGTTTTCCTGGTGCAGTTTATCTGGATCTCTCATTTGCCTCTATAGTCTATCACAGTTATCTGTGCACATGTGGTATAGTTTATGGAATGCAGGATTTAGAATCATGAAGTCATGGGTTTGAATTTCACTTAGACACTTATTAGTTGTGTGACCCTGGGTAAGTCACTTAAACCCTATCAGCCTCAGGCTCATCTTCTGTAAAGTTGGACTTGATGACCTCTATGGTCTTTTTCAGCTTTAAATCTATGATTAAATCACTGCCACCTCCCATTCCATTAGATTGTAAACTCCTTCCAAGACGGAATTGTGTTGTTTTTCATTGTTGCATCCACAGTATAGTACCTTTGTAGAATCAAAAATTAAATAGTTACATGCTAAAGACAGCAGAATTTTTGATGATAAAATGCTTACTTGTAAAGGAAATATTAGAAAGTATGTTATTTTATGCCCTAGACAGCTGCCTATCATGGCTACCCTTTATCTTGGCTCAATTTCAGACAAAGAAGGATATAAGGGGCTAAAGCTGGTGAAGCTAGCCAAGGACCATTGATCTGGAACTTGAAGAGCCTTTGACATAATCTTGTCCAATTTCTGATGTCCCTCATTTCATGGATGAGGGGTTAAGTAACTTGCCCAAGGTCACACAGCACACAGTAGTACAGAAGACCATTGATGTCCAGCTGGAAGGCACCTTAGAGGCCATCTCGTCCGACCTTCTCATTTTAAAGGTGGGGAAACTAAGGCTAAAGGAGGGTAAGTGACTTGCTCAAAGTCATGAAGTCCTGTAACTCTAAGTTCAGTATTATTTTTATTGCACCAAATTCTGGCTAGGTCTCATGATAGCAAGCCAGGTTGGCACCAAAAGTCAGCTTTTGGTCTGTCTGAAGTACCTTTAACTTCATGTTAGTATTGGACACAGTGTCCACCAAAATACCTTTCCATTGTGAAATTCTACAACTCATCTCATCCTAATTATTTGGTCCCCACCAGTTTATGGCAGTAAGCTGGATGGATGTTGAATGGGACATGGCATAAAATAAACCCAAGCCACATGGGCCCCTGCCAGCCTGAAGCCCCTTCCCCCCTCATGGATGGATGGATGAAATGACACCTGGGCACACAGTGTACAACTCCAAGGCTTTAAGAAAGGAAGGGGCCCATTTTCCACCAGGAGACCGGTACTTACCTGGGTATTTGTGGTGCAGATAATCAACGTCTGTAATAAAACTATTGTATGGCAGGAGAAAGCCCACTCCAGCCAGCAGCATGGCAAAATATATCCCATGGTACTGGTCATCAGGCTCGGGCTCCTCAGTCACTAAAATGACAAACACATGAGAGAAAAGGTCAAGCTCGTATCCCAACTGAACTTATTCCTTGGAGGGTAATGAACAACTAACTATGTTTTATGTTTATGTTTAGTGTCTTAGAGTTTGCAAATTGCTTATTGGTTTTACCTCATTTGAACTGGATGCCAGATTTGTTTGGCTCTCTGTATTCTGTATTTTTTTTTGAGAGGGAAAGGCAGGGCAATTGGGGTTAAGTGACTTGCTCAAGGTCACATAGTAAGTGTTAAGTGTCTGAGGCTGGATTTGAACTCAGGTCCTCCTGACTCTAGGGCCAGTGCTCTATTCACTGCGCCACCTGGCTGCCCCATATTCTGTAATCTTACCTTGTCAATACACAAAAGAAAAACATGAGATAGCTAGGACATGCAGTAAGTAGATAGAGTGAGGACTGGGTTCAGAGTCAGCGAGGCCTGAGTTCAAACTCTCGCTCAGAAATTTGTTAACTGTATGACCTTGGGCAAGTCACTCAAACTCTCTGGACCTCAGTTCTTCCTTCTCTAAAATGGGGGAAGAGTTTGAACTTGATGGTCTCTAAGGTGCCTTATGGCTCTAACTCTAGGTTCCTGCCATCTTAGTTGTGTAACTTTTTTCTCTGGTTGGGCCTCTTTTTTCCTCTTTAGTCACATAAAGACCCAGATGACACACTGGACCAAAGAGGTTTGAAGGTCCCTTTCATCTGTATCATCCTGTGATGATTTACATCCAAGAAGATAGATGAGAGGGGTAGCTGAGGGTATGCGTGTGAGCATACAGACCCAGATGTATGCAGACACATATATGCACAGTTGCATGCTGGGCTGAGAATCCATGACTCCAGAACACTTGGTTTTTATAGGTGATTTAACAAGGCGGATCCATTGACTTATTTTGGTTTATTAAATCAGCATTTTGCTGAATACCAACTATGTTCCCAGCTCTTTCCTACTTTCTGTAGGCAAGACATGAGAAGAATAAGCCATAGCCTTGCCCTCAAGTCACTTACAATCTAGTTGGAAAGAAAACCAATGTACATGAAATAAAAGACCATACGTAATTGAACATTATACTATGTAAGAGCTGGAAGAGCTCAGAAAAAAAAGATCGATGAAAGCCTTGGGGAGGAGGTGGGCTTGGAAAAGGGGCGGAATTTAGAGAGGTAGAGAATTTGGAGAGGCAACACTGACTTTGTAGTCAGAGAACCTGAATTCAAATCCATTTCTGTTGCCACCTCTGTGACATAACCTCACGGGACCTCAGTTTCCTCATTTGTTAAAGGTGGAGGTTGAATTAGATGACCTCAGAGGTCCCTTCCAGGTCTAAGTTTATAATTCCATGGTCTGGAAGGGGGAATAGAGAGCATCCCAGATGAGTAGAAATGTGTGCACCCTCATAATTTGTATAGTGGTTTTAGGGTTTGCAAAATGCTTTCTCCACAATGACTCTGTGACAGGTCTATATGAATTAATGAATGAATGAAAGGCATTTGTTAGGTGCTTAGTATGTGCAAGCTCGAGGGATACATAGAAAAGTAAGACTGTTCATCTTCTCAGGGAATTCATATTCTAATCGCGAGAGAAAATACGTGCAAATATAATTATTCTCATTTTGTAGATGAAAGAACTGAGTCCTGGAGAGGGTAAGTGGATTGCCCCTAGTCACATAGTGGGTAAGTATTTAATGCTAGATCCAAACCCAAGCATCCTGACTTCCAAATCCAGCCCTCTATCCTTTCTTCCCTCTATGCTACATGAAACGAACATGTCATATTCAGGATATAGCAAAGAGAAGAACATGTATGCTGGGGGCTGAGGAGGAATAAGAAAACTTGTCAGTATTTTTGTTTTCTACATCTGTAAAATGAACACAATCATGCCTATCTGTTCAAAAGTGGACTGACAAACAGTAGAAGAAAGATGCTACTGTGGGCCTGACAGCTAAGTGTCCATTTGGCTTTGTGGTGGTTCACCAAGATTATCACCCATCCCACTATCACCATTTCATGGGGACTCTGTCATCCTAGAAAGGAGAAGCAGAGTTTCTCCATGAGTATAATTCTTATCCAGAGCCAAGATCAGAATGACTTGTCTAATCAATAATAGCCACTCATTTGCCAGGGGGTGTTTTATAATTCCAGATGTTGAATTTTTAACCAATAAGAAAAGTCTTTTCTCAATAAGAGCATGTAAGTAGTATCCCAATTGGGCATGCCCCAGTAAAGGCTGGGAGGTGTTTGGGAGTGGGTGAAGGACATGCAGGGCCCTAAGTTGGATGGATGTGCAGCAGGAAGCCCCCCTAGGGCCTGGCGAAGGATCAATAGTGCATCTGAGCTGAGAACTAAGGGATAAATATAGCTAGTATCCCAGAGTTCTCTTGGTGTGGACAAAGACAGCAGCCGGGGTAAGCAGTGGGAAGCATAATTACCCCTCTGGTGATGTACAAAGGATCAAAGTTGCCTAGAATGAGGCAGCCAAGACCTGAACAAGCGTACTGAGCAACAGGCAGGAGGGCCAGGACTGATATAAATATGTAAACACAGCTGGCTCTTCCCTTGGCCCAGCGGTTGGGGCTGCCCACTTTGAGGGAGCCTACTGACCAGGTAGGTGGTTTTCCCACCATTGTCTCTACAGTGTCTTTATCTCTGTTACTAAGGAGACCTGCTTGTGGTGTCAAATAGTGCAGATCTAAATAGGAAATGAACTCCACTGTCTCCCAAGAGCTCTCCAAGAAGCAACTAATTAAAACCTCCCAGCAGTTGAGCAAAGGAGGGCCTTTTTTCTATGTTTTTGCAGCAGGAGGAACTGAGGGGTAAATATTTTGGAGGGTGGAGGGAGCACTTGGGAACAGTCCAGGGATAGGAATGTAGATGTATTAAGGGCCTAGTCTGGTACCAAGATCACTCCATAAGATAATAATAACTAATATATATGTACATATTATGTATATGCATATATATATATTATGTGCCAAGCATTGTGCTAAATGCCTTACAATTATCTCATTTGATCCTCACAACAAACCTGAGAGGTCAGTGCTATTATTAAACCCCATTTTAAAGAAAAGCAAACTGAGACAAAAGTGGGCTAAAGGACTTGCCCAGTGTCATATAGCTAGTAAGTATCTAAGGATGGATTTGAACTCATGTTTTCTTGGCTCCAGGCACAGAGTTCTACCTACGGTGCCACCTCACTGCCCCATAGAAAACAACTACTTCCTTTCCTTCTAGAACTTCAAGAAATTACCAACCACTTTTCCTTCAATGAGGTAGACATTACAAATTATATTATCCCCATTTTACAGGTGAAGGAACTGAGGCTCAAAGAGGTTATGTGAGTTATCCAAGGATCACAGATGGTAACTGTCAGAGCTGGGTTTTAGACCTCTAGGTCTTGGCTCCAAGTCCAAAGCTCCAAAGCCCTGCAGGGGAATTTGTGGAGATGTTGGAACAGAAGACCAAAGAAGCCTGGGAAACCTCACAGGATCACAAATTAGAACTAGAAGGACCCTTAGAGAGATCCAGGACTCCAGATTTTATAGATGAGGAAACTGAGACCCAGACAAGTTATGTGACGTGTCTCCAGTTTGTAAATGGCAGAACTGGAATTCAAACCCAGGTCTTCCTCCACCAAATCCCGTGCTCAATTCACTGCCCCACACTACCTCCCCATTGCCTTCTCTTGAGGTCTGGTGGGGGCTATGCCACTGGTTATAATAGCTAAACTACTGACCTGTCTGAAGGCTCAATAGCCCCTTAGATCCCATTCAGTTCAAGGATAATAGGAGTTATATTGAATACATTTACACTCTCAATGCTGTGGTGACACTTAGTATTTAAATAGCACCTTTCATTTAAGAATTCCAGAGTTTCATGCTTTAAAAAAATTTTTAGTCCTTTCTTTTGTTACTGGTCAGGAGTTTCACACACAGACACTAGTCACCATCTTCACCTTACACAGGCTAAGCCTGAGGTCTGGGGAAATCACATGCCTGAGCCACAGTTCTGTAGAAAAGAAATCAGAAGAGAATCCAAGTTCCCTTCCCATTCTCTAACCATGGGAAGCCCTGCCTCCTTTCCAGGAAGGATCAGTCTTCCTGACTCTCTAAGTGCAGCAAGCAATTGATCCACTAGACCACCCAGGTACTTATTAGTAAATGCTTGTTGAATGCTATATTTTTGATTATGGCTCAGTTTAGGATGAGAGTCAAGAGAAAAGGCTATGGAATCAAAGACCCCTAAACGTTTAAAGGAATTTTGAGGTGTCATTTAAATAATTTTCCTGCCTCAGGGCTTCATCTAAACCAACCCACTGTAGTTGAGTCCCCTTTGGTGATGCCAGCTCTACCTCCATTCCTGGGGAGACTTCACCCCCGAGCCTCTCCTGAGAAGCCTATGGAGGCTACTTCCTCATTATTATTACCTGGCTCCATAAAAGTCAGGACCCCTTTGGCCTGGTTCCCTTTGGCTTGGAGCTCCTCTTCTTCCAGCTGGTAACTGTCAAAACTGAAGCTCATGACTACATTTCCTTCTGGTGTCACTACCGGACTGAGCTCCTTGAAGTGGTCTCCCCCAACTGAACCCATGGCTACTGCCCTGAAAAAAAAGGATAATAAAGGAGAATGAGTAGGTGTGGAGAAAGCATGGAATTCATTTTTATTATTAAATTGTATTTTCCTAATCAATAAAAATCCTCCTCTCCCCACTCCCTCCACAATGATAAAGAAAAAAACAAAACTCCTGCAATAAACATGAATAGTCAAGCAAAGCGAATTCCTACTTTGGCCATGTCCAAAAAATAATGCCTCAATCTTTACTGTGAATTCACCTCTCTATCAGGAGGCATGTTTCATCACGGGTCCTTTGGAACTGTAGCTGGTCATTGCATTGATCAGAGTTCCTAAGTCTTTCAAAGTTGTTTCTTTTTACAATATTGTTGTTATTGTATAAATTTTTCTCCGGATTCTTCTCACTTCCCTCTACATAGGTATGTACAAATCTTCCCATGTTTCTCTGAAATCATTCTCTTCATCATCTTTCGTAGCATGATAGTATCCCATGATATTTATAAACCATAACTCATTCACCATTCCCCAGTGATGGGTGCTTTTTCTTTTTTCTTTTTCTTTTTTTTTTTAAAGCAATTGGGGTTAAGTAACCTGCTCAAGGTTACACGGCTAGTCATTATTTATGTGTGGGTGCTCATTTTCTGAGGCCGGATCTGATCTCGGGTCATCCAAACTCCGAGGCCGGCGCTCTTACTCACTGCGCCACCTAGCCGCCCCTTTAGGGCAATTGGGGTTAAGTAACTTGCCCAAGGTTACACGGCTAGGTTTTTGTTTGTGCGGATTAAGTGTCGGAGGCCGGCTCCGAACTCAGGTCCTTCTGATTCCAGGGCCGGCCCTCTATTCACTGTGCCACCTAGCCGCCCCTGATGGGTGCTTTTTCATTTCTTAATTCTTTGCTACTGAAAAAAGAGCTATTAAAATATTCTTTGTGCATATGGGTCCTGTCCTCTTTCTTTGATCTCTTTGGGGGTATAGACCTAGTAGCAGTATCTCTGGGTGGAAGGGCATTATTTAATAACTTTTAGAGCATAGCTAGAAACATAGAAATTCTAGAAAGCTAGATGGGGCTCCTAGAACTCAATCTATCCTATAGCATCTGGACTAAACATGGTAGATGATTGTTTATTCATTCCTTGACAATGCAGAAGTCTCTCGAGACAAGTAGGTGATACAATGGCTAGAATATTGGACTTAGAGTCAGAAAGACCTGTATTCAAAACCTACCTTAGGAACCTAATAACTATGTGACACTGGGCAAGTCACTTAACCACTCAGGCTCAGGTTCCTAATCTGAAAAATGTAGATTATAATAGCACCTATTTCACAAGATTATTATGAAGATCAAATAAGATCAAATATGTAAAATGCTTCATAAACTTTTAAAAATCCTATTTACAATGTAAATATTTTTATTATTATTTATCTCTCTGAGCCTCAGTTTCCTCATCTGTAAAATGGGAATAAAAAAAATCCCATTATCTAACAGGTAGTGGTGGTGACAGAAGTGTCTTGTAAATCTTAAAGCAATATTAGGGACTAGGAACTAGACTATGATCTCAGAGATATAGAGAAGAGAAAACTTGCTCTACCATTGAAGGCTGGGTTGCCTACAGCATTGAGAAGTTAAAGGACAAACCCAGTCACTAATTATATAAATATGAATGTGAGTTATTATTGTTATTATTTATTGTTGTTTAGTCACTTCGGTTGTGTCCAATTCTTCATGACCCCATGTGGAGTTTTCTTGGCAAAGATACTGAAGTGGTTTGCCATTTCCATCTCCAGCTCATTTTACAGATGAGGAAACTGAGGCAAACTTAAGTAACTTTCCCAGGGTCATACCACTAGTGTCTGAGGCCAGATTTGAACTCAGGAGGATGAGTTTTGCTGATTCTAAGCCCAGTACTCTATCCACTGAACCACCTAATTGCCATCATAGTCTTCTTCTTCTTCTTCTTCTTCTTCTTCTTCTTCTTCTTCTTCTTCTTCTTCTTCTTCTATTCTTCTCCTTCTCCTCCTCCTCCTCTTCTTCTTCTTCTCCTCCTCCTCTTCCTCTTCCTCCTCCTCCTCCTCTTCCTCCTCCTCCTCCTCCGCCCCCTCTTTCTTTTTCTTTTATTAGAGCTCCTCAGGGTAAGAAATTACATTAGCTCCATTGGAAAATATGCTTCAGTATTCAACCACTTAGCAGATTCCATATTCTTTTGGCCTAACCTCACTTTCTTGTTACAATTTAAACCTCATTTCCTCTGTTTCCTTGAAGAGGATGCAGGGAACACATTTCCTAGTCCAATTCAAGCTGACTCATCCCAGTGACTGGATATGCCTTTGTAAATTCCTGCCCCCTCGACATATATTCCCCACACTCATCCCCAGACTGCCCTCAGCTGTCAGAGGGGCCAATGGTGTGAGATTACTCAAAAGGCCAAGCCTATCTCAGGGAGGCAGAGCCAGAGAAGTGAGAGCCAATTAAATCCAAGCCAATGAGCATTGATTCAGCACCTATTATGTACAAGTCACTATATTTGGCACTGGGGACACTAAGACAAAAAACAAAGAATTCCTGTCCTCTAGGAGCTTACATTTGCCAATCCACATGATAATTTAAGGAGAGGGGAGAAAGCATTAAGGGGATCAAGAAAGGAACTGAACTTTAAAGCAAGCTTGGGATTCTAAGAAACAGAGGTACCTAGAGAGGTTACAGGCTCCTCTTCATTAGAGATCTTTAAACAGGGGCTGCATGACCACTTATTGAGTGTGTTACAGTGAGGATTCCTTCCAGGTTGGACCAGATGGTTGCTGAAGTTCCTTCCAGCTCTAAAATGTCATTTTGTGATTCTGTGAGATAAGGAGTGAGTGCATTCCAGGCATGGGGATTGCTCTTGCATAGGCTGGGAGGTGAAATGTTACATAGAATAAATAGCAAGGAGACAAGATTGTCTGGAACATAAGGTGTGGGAAAAGAAAGTTATTATTTTTTGTTGTTGAGTCATTTCAGTTGTGTCCAACTCTTCCTGACCCCATTTGGGGTTTTCTTGGAAAAAATACTGGAGAGGTTTGCCATTTCCTTCTCAGAAGGGTAAGCTTGAGTCAGACTGTGAAGGGCTTTAAATGCCAAACAGGAAGTTTGTATCTTATCTTAGAGGTAACTGAAGGTTTTTTTGAAAAAGGGACAGATATTGTCTGGTGTAGCAGCAAGCACCCTAGCATCTCCAGGACGGCTGCCAACACAGGTTCTTAGATCTGCTTTTCTAAAGGAAAGCAACTCAAAATGGGTTAACAATCTTGCTTTAATCAAACATATGTCATTTACATAGTTTAGGGGGAAAAGGTCAGCACCCTGAACTTCAGAGAATACAGAGGTTACATGCAGACAACAAATACAGACAGAGAAACAGATCATCAGATAGGCTTCCAGCTGTCTGACCATTACATCCATACCTAGTCAGTTACCAGAGAAGGAAGCACCAAAATCTGGTTTTCAAAGCTGGGGGGCTCAATGGCTGCCCAGAGTCTCATCTGGTCAAGTCACACAACTTTTCTCAAAGTGAGCCCCAAAACAAAACCTCACATCAGGGTATATATAGCCTTCTCCTGTATCAGAGAATGTCACAGCCCTCTTGACTCACTGCCCGATTACAAAGCAACAAGGTGTGGGCATTCCTGAAAAACAAGCCTCCCACCACAGGCTCCATGTGAGCACATTCAGCCTATTAGGGGGCAGAGTATATTCTCAAACCAGGGAAGGCTCTCAGCGTCACTTAAGCCTATCAAAGGGCTTATGGGCAGGGAAGATCTTAGATTCCCATTTCCATAACATCTGGCTTGTATTTTAGGAAGATTATTTTGGCCACTGTGTAGAAGATGGACTAGAAGCCAGGAGTCTAATTAGGAGGCAGTTGTAACAGTCCATGTGAGAAGTGATACAAACCTGAAGCAGGGTGATGTCTCTGTGAGTGGAGGAAAGGGGGACACATCTGAGAGATGCCGTGGAGAGAAAATTGACAAGACTTGTCAACTGGTTGGATGGGAAGGAAGGATTTGAGAAATGGAAAAGTTGAGGATGATAGCAAAGTTGCAAACTTGGATGACTGGAAGGACAGATCACCTCAAGAGAAATAGCTAAGTTTGGTGAAGGAGCTTATTTGGGAAAGAAGATAATGAGTAATACTTTAGAAAGGTGAAGTCAGAGATACCTACAAGATATTCACTTGGAAATGTCTAATAGGTAGTTGTGTCTAAGTCCAATTAAGGACCACTTAGTGCAATCTTTAGAGAGGCCAGTGTGGAAATACTGAAGATTCTCAGAGAGTTTTTTGTTTTTAAATCAAGGATACCAAACCATTGTTTGATCCGCAGTATAGGGTCATAGATTTAGAGCTGCAAGAGACCTTGAAAGTCAACCAGTTTATTTTTACAGATGAGGAAACTGAGGCTGAGTTTAAGTAATTTGCCCAGGGTTCCACAGCTAATAAATATAGCAGGATTTGAAACTAGGTTTTTTCTGACTCTAAGTCCAGCATGTTATCAACCATGCTACAGAGCTCCCTCTTTTAGTGACTGTCTAGCCTAATCTGTTGTACTTGTCCACACATGATATGGGGTAAGGAAAAGAATCCTTGAGTCAATTTGTCAACCAAAGAATCCACTGTACTGTATACACTCTTTCCCCCAAACTAGTCCTCAAACAAGTAAAGATATGCACTTCTCTCTCCTTGAAAGTTTGACTTTTTTTTTGGAGGGGGCAATTGGGGTTAAGTGACTTGGCCAAGGTCACACAGTTACTAAGTATATCAACTGAAGCTGAATTTGAACTCAGGTCCTCCTCATTCCAGGCTGGTGTTCTCTTCACTGTGCCACCTAGCTACCCCAAAAGTTTGACTTAAAGAGAAGAAGATTTGGGAGACAGGTCATCCAGGAACCCAAAGAAGGTTTGCTTTCTTTAGAGATGGTCTAGTCCTAACCTTTCCCCCCCTTTTTTTGGAGGGGCAAAACAAACCCATAAGAAGGCAGTACAGTACGGTGGATAGAGCACTGGTTCTGGAATCAGAGGATGGAGGTTCAAATTTTCCCTTTGATACTTACCTGTATGACCTTAGGTAAGTCAGTTAACTTTCTTGGGCCTCAGTTTCTTCATCTGTAGAATGAGGGGAAGAAAGCTAGATGGCCTCTGGCATCCCTTTCAGCTCTAGAACTATGATCCTCTGTTCTGTAACTGAGAAAGACAATGATATCCTGGAAAGAGCACTGGCTTCAGTCAGAGAATCTGGCTCCAAATCCTGCCTTAACCACTGACTAACTGGAGTATAAACCACAACCTTTTTGGGTCTCAGTCACCTCATCTGGAAAATAAAGGCATTTTCCAACTATAAATTTGTGCTTTTTAAGTCACAATCATTTGTTACCAGCTCCAGACCTGATTACTGACTCATTTCAGCATATCCATCAGAGAGCAAAGAGACAGGAAGAAAGTGCAACCCAAATCAGTGAGTTTCAAAATGTGCAAACAATCCTAGGAAGAGACTATGAGGGATGAGGATCTTGAAGCTTTTAACTATAAAAGGTTTTAGAATTAGCTGTGAAGTTTATTCTTCTGTAAAATATTTTTTCTTTTATTACCATGGACAGCTCACTGGAAGGTAAGGTCCTTAAGGGTACAAACCGTGTTTTAGAAAGGGCATAATGGACTTTAGAGATGGTCTAGTCCTACCCTTTCTCTCTCTCTCTCTCTTTTTTTTTTTTGAGAGGCAATTGGGGTTAAATGACTTGCCCAAGGTCACACAGCTAGTTTTTTTGCGTGTGTGTTAAGTGTCTGAGGCTGGATTTGAACTCAGATCCTTCTGACTACAGGGCAGGTGCTCTATTCACTGTGCCACTTAGCCACCCCCAACCCCCTTCTCCTTTTATAGAGTTGGAAACTGAGGCCCAGAGAAGGGAGAGAATTTGCCTACTTAGTGGCAAAGCCAGGACTGGAATTTGGCTGGGTCTTTTAGCTCCAAGTCTCATGTTCTTTGCACCAAAGTAGGTTTTCTCCTCCATTGCTTAGTACAGGGACACTTCATTTATTCAACATTACTGAGGCCTGGGCTATGCCACTTTATACCTTTAAGTGTCAAAGCTCTTGATTTTAATAATTTGTGATGGAAATCTTTTAAAAATGCATTATTCACTTCCCTGCCTTCTTAAACGGAGGACACAACATAATTCAACCTTTTCTTGAAGGCTCAGGATAATCACTATGAATATCAATGATTGTACTGTGCTGTAACCCAGAGATCAGGGGTATGAAGGTATGGCAGTTTTCCCCTACATTCAGTGGTTCCAACTGCTGGGCTTTCCCCCCCTTCTGTCATCAGTAATATGTGTATGTGTGTGTATAATACATGTATATGTGTAGCTGTATATAAATACACATATGTACACATATACCTATATTTACATGCACATATTTCTCTCCAACCTCCCTATAAAGCTGTCAGCAACCTCAGGCTGCTGTCAGTATCTCTGACTCTAGCAGTCCTATTTCCCTCTTCACATCTTCTAATTTGCTGTTTCTAATCTCCTAAGGGCTGGGAAACCAGATCATGAAGTTTATAAGAATTATATAAAGTAATAATAAATGGGTTTAATTGCATATATAGTCAGATTGAGTTGATGTGTTTTTAGATTTGTTAAACTGCTATTTTTTCCTCTTTTCTATTTTTCATATAAGGGAATGTAGGGAAACATTCAGAAATAAATATAAAAATAAAATATATTAAAATTAAGTTTTAAAAAAGAATAAACAGATTTAGAATGAGAGGTCCAAAGGTTTCTCTCATAAATAAAATACATGAGTCTTTTGACATTTGTTTTTGCTTGGCCCAAGACTTTTTTTCTCCTCCCTGAATGTGTTGTAGAAATTGAAGCTTGAACTTAAGTGAGGTGCCACTATATTTCATGTCACTGCAAGCATAGTAACCTGTACTTGGTAGGTACTCAAGAAATACCTATTGATTGTAAGTCATTAGTTCATTGAATTTTCCTTCTCAAGTTGTAAAACCTCCCTCCTGATCTGAGAAAGCCTTGAGCTAAAAGCACAACTGAATGGAAAATATAAAATTTGCCCTACAATGTTATTGAGTTTTGACTCTTGTTAAACTTCCACAAAGGCTGGAGAGAGTAAAGACTACCTACATAGGCAAGCTGTAAAGACACCCTAGTACCAAATTCTATCTCCACCCCTTCACTTCATTCAACCAGGCCATCAAGTCAACTTGACAGTCCTGAGAGCTAATCCACTAAAGCCTCTGGAGGATGAGGGCACGGCAGCAAGCCATCCAGCCTCCTCTATTGTTTACAATGACCACAAATATATTCTAAAGAAACCCTCTCCATAGAATAAGAAAAACTCATATTTATATCATGCTTTAAGGCTTAAAAAGTACTTTGTATACACTATCTCACTTAAACCTCACAATAACTCTATAGGATGGAAACTATTGTTGTTCTTATTTGAAAGATAATGAAACTAGGGCTCAGAGAATTTAAGTGAGTTGCCCAGTGTCACACAGCAAGTATGTGTTGGAGGAGGAATTCAACTCTGGATCCTCTGATGCCCAGTTTAAGGGCCTAGCCACTTAACCACATTGTGCCTCTCTTTCTCTAAAATTGCCATTCTTAATCTTTTTGGGGGGAGGTGGGGGGTGGGGGGGGGAGATGTGCTGTGGACTCCTTTGGTGAAACTTTTCAGAATAATTATTTTCAAAAACTTAATAATTGAAGGAAATGCTAAATTGCAGTGAGACATTAATGGAAATAATGATGCAAATTTTCCCCTTCCATGTTCATAGACCCCAGGTT
Source organism: Gymnobelideus leadbeateri (assembly GCA_011680675.1). Taxonomy (NCBI): domain Eukaryota; kingdom Metazoa; phylum Chordata; class Mammalia; order Diprotodontia; family Petauridae; genus Gymnobelideus; species Gymnobelideus leadbeateri. Next base: position 711,838 of record WOXC01008144.1, read on the forward strand.
AAGAACTCTTGTTCTAGAATACTAATGAGAGGTAGGTTGTCCAGAGGTCCAGATGCAGAAGCATGCCTGAGACTCTGCTACTCTGCCCTCACCACAATCCCCTCCAATTCTATCTATTTGTGTTGGTGCCCTGAACCAAGGTCAGACCTAGACCTCTGTGCCAGGAAGACCCTTCAGAGGAGGAGCACTTGCTGGCTAACTGAGATAGTTGGGATAAGAACATTAGTACCACTCAACACAGGGAACATAGGAAATAATAGGAGTCATTATGAACCTCAGATCCCTGATTTCTTAGGCTGACCTTTCCTTTCAGGCTGCCTCCTCCTACTCAGAGCAAGGATCACGCCTTATTTTTTTTGCATCCCCCACAGTGCCCATCATGGTGTCTCCCACAGAGCAGGCACTCAATATATTGACCGTTTGATGTAAAACAGAGATTTCTGTTGTGGGGGGGGAGATGAGTTGGGTGGGGGCTAATGGGTGAGTAATAAATGTTTTTGTTTGTCACCTGGGGTGGATGTGCACAGAATGAGGTTGGGTCAAAGCCCATCAGAAACTAAATTAGAAGAAGGTGGCATATTTTTGGCTCTGGGAGACAAGCCAAGGCATTGATCATCTCTCCCCTTTGCTTACTGTTCAGCCAAAAGCTTCCCCCAGCAGCTTTTAATCTTTCCTTTCAAGTCAACCATTCCAGCTCCAGCTGTTTTTATTGCTCCCCTCTGTATTCCCTCCAGCCCGCCCTGAATCTTGGTTCTGAAGTCTCCAACATGGCTTGCCCTCTTGTAGACACAAAGAAGAAAATCTCTGTTCTTCCCTCTCTGGGTCTCACCATCAGCATCTCAAAGGTTAGGCTGCTTCACTCAGAAAAAATGCCAAGGGGGTGGTCCCTTCACTCTATGAATTTAATGACCCAGGGAGTTCTAGACTGAGGGAGGAGAAGCTGGCTAGAGGCAGGATTAGTAGTATGCATCAAAGGCAGAGATATGCCACTCTTCTTCCATTTTAAAATCATCGTTCCTAAGCATCACCTGAAGATAACTTCATATCGCCCTGTAGGAGTGGATTTGGGAACCAACCCAGGGCATAGTCTACCAACTTCCTTTTCTTTGTCAAAGCTTGCACTGAGAGCAGACACCAGCCTGTTGCCCCGCTTTCTGTACTGAGAGTTATATACTTTAGTTCCCCTGGAGACAGAAGCTTTTCCCAGATTTTCAGGCATCCTCATCCAGTTCAAACAAAGGCGGTTGAGCCTCTTCATGTACATGGCAAAGAACACTCCAAATTTGGAGTGCATTTTTCCAACTCTTCATAATAAGTGCTTTCAGGGAAATTTAAAAAAAAATTTAAGCAAAGAAAGGCTGTCTGGAATGTCTTGACAAGAGGTCTGGGGATAGGGGATGGGGAGGGTTGTCTGAAGTCTGAAACTCAACACTAGCCAGCAAAAGAAGGGCCTATATTAGGGACCTGCCAGGTAAGAAGATTCTAACTCAAGATTCTATCAGGAAAAACAACATTCATAAGAGAATTCATATTATCAAATGATCACTCCAGCTGGCTGATGATGAAGCATATTTCCCTCATTTAGGCAGACAGGTAGTGGACTACAGGTTTGAAATGTCGAACTGCAGACAAAATCAAATCAGTTTGCTTTGCTTGACTGTTTTTCTTTGTTAAAGATAGGGGTTCAAGGTGGAGTTGGTTATTGGGAAGTGACAGAAATAAGTAACACAGTATGTATTGACAAAATATTTAAATTTAAAAAATATCCTACCAAGAATTTGTTATCTTAACCAGTGACGTATTCCATTGGGCACCATTTTCCCTGAGGCATTTGCAAGAGGTTTTATTTTTCAACCATCAATGAGAAGTAATAATTTATCCTAGAGATATCCCAGGGATCTGGACTCAGGAAGACCTGAGTTCAAATTTAGCCTCAGACACTTTAGTAGCTGGGTCACTCAGGGCAAATCACTTAACTTCTGTTTGCCTCAGTTTCCTTATCTGTAAAACAGGGATAATAATAGCACTTACCTCTTAGGGTTGTTGTAACTGTAATTTAGTAATTGTAAGCACAGTTCCTGGCACACAATAAACACAAAAGAAATGTTAGCTGTTGTTGTTGTTGCCCCCCTTTCAAGGGATTCACAAAGTCAAAACTATTTTCATAATAGTAGATGTTTATAATAAGATGTTTTAATTTTAATATGATAAATATTATTAGATGAAATCACGGTTGTGCTAGATGCAGCTCAAAGAGAGTCCAGAGAGACTATGGTTAAATTTTCAGCGTGAGCATTTATGGATTGGAAATTGGCAAAAAGCTACAAATCACAGCTTGATTTATTGTTTTGTTGATTATCTAGGCTTAAGAAGATGGTGGAGAAAATGTTAATTTATAGATTAAACTTTAAAATGTGTTCCTTGAACCTTTTTCCCCTCCAAGATACCGTTGTTAAACATTTACTAGAACATACCTTGGACATAACGATATATACCTTGAATATAACCTACATAAACAAAAGCTCTTGAGGAGGGCAAAGAGGGGCCCAGTCCTCAACAATTTTTAAGAGTGTAAAGGAGTCTCAAGGCCAAGAACTTTGAGAACCATTGATTTATCCCATGGAAAACTGTGATCACAGCTTGACTGCTGCTCTAGAGATCTACTTTCTAGCTATTTCCACTTCAGTACAAGGGCCAGGCCCATGTGGAAATCCTATGATTTCTGATGGATTAGCATCAATGCACTTATCACTAAATCATCACTGTCATGTACAGGTGGATTCCCCAAAAGCAACCACTACAACTGCCACCAGGAGACACCAAGTCACCAGAATGATGAATTCTTGCTGAGGCCATCGGCTTTGCTTCAAGAAGATCCAAATGTCCTACTCCCAATTGGTCTGATTTGACTTTGGTACTGAGTGACCCAGTGAGGTTTTGCTCTGAACTGGGATCTCCCTGTTGCCTTACCTCAACCCCATGGCCCTTCACAAAATTTCAGAAGCACTCATTCAGAAAAGTTTCTAAGTTACAACTTTAGTTTCAACGCACACCAGAGGCAAAGTCCTTGATTTTCTAGAAACTATTAGATAGGAACCCCTTGCCCTGGGGTCCATGGATTCCCAAAGACTTTGTGGATAGATGGGGGTCACCTGTGAATTTGGATAGGAAAAATGTTGCACCTTTATTTTCCCTAACCTCCAAATGAACATTAGCAATTTCTTCAAATATGACTATAAGGCAATAAACATAATTCTGAGAACGGACCTCATGACCACTAGACTGACAAGAAAGTTTAGTGGTACTAAAAAAAGGTTGAGAAACCCTGTTACAGAAATTGGAGCTTGGTGGTTCAGCACACAGAACTTGACTCTTGTCAAAAGAAGTGATCTAGCCTAAAGTAGAAAAGGTTGAAATGAGACTTGGGTAAGCAAATTTCTCCCTTAAAGTTGTATGAAATTGTCTTCAAGGAGGAGAAAGACACATAGAGATAAGGATGGCAAGAGAAACTGGAACTGTGATCTCGATAGTAGAGGAATAAGTGAATGGACATCTATTCAATGATTATTTTGTGTCAAGCACTATTTTAAGAACTGGGCATACTGCTAGAGCAAGGAGAAAGTCTCTATTCTCAAAGATTCCCCCACTCCAGTTAGGGAAGATAATACATGTCCATGAGTTCAACTGCAAAGAAGATGGAAATGCCTAGAGATCTTTCTGGTGCTAATACAAAGCCTTGGCAAGGCCCAAGAAGCCTTCAGCTGCAGTAGGGCTAGTCCTTCAGGTCTGCTGTGGTAGAGGGGTGGGGTAGGGTCTAATCCTTCAGCTGCCTTGGGGGATCTAGTTCTTCAGCTGCATCAGGGGTCTGCTCCACATGAGTCACCCACCATCATTAGGAACCCAACCAGCTTATAAGTTGGTCATTTGGACCTCACAACAACCCTACATAAAAGGGTATTATCCCCACTTTACAGATGAATACACTGAGGCTCAGACAAGTGAAGTGACCTTCTCACTGTCACAGAATGAATAAGTGACATAGACAAGATTCAAACCCAGGTCTTTATAATTCCAGTTTAGTCCTCTATCCCCTTGTAATGGAAATGCAAATTTAAAGATCTTCCCTACCCCTAGGTTAAGTGCACCTGGAGCCTGTGGTGGGAGGCTTGTTTTTCAGGAAAGCCCACACCTTGATACTTTGTGATTGGGCAGTGGGTCAAGAAGGTTGTTACATTCTCTGAGCCAGGAGAAGGCTATATAAACCTTGATGGCAGACTTTGCTTTGGGGCTCACTTTGAGAAGTGTTGTGTGATTTAACCAGATGAGACTCTGGGTAGCTGTTGAGAGCCCCCCCCCCCCCCTTTGAAAACCCAGATGTTGATGCTTCCCTCTCTGGTAACTGTGATTTTGATATTGATATAATGGTTGGACAGTTTGGAAGCCTGTTTGATCTGTCTGTATACTCTGAAGTTTGGGGTGCTGACCTTTTCCCCCTGAACTAGGTAATATAAGCTTGTTAACTGATTTTGAGTTGCTTTCCTTTTGAAAAGCAGATCTAAGAACCTGTCTTGGCAGCCACTCTGGGGATGCTGAGGTGCTTGCTGCTACACCCTCTCCCCCATCCCCCCACTATAGAAATTCTCTAACTGGTGATTTTAAAGGAAAGAGTTTTTTTTTAAAATAAAACAACCAACTATTTATTAGTCAGAGGACCTGGTTTCAAATGCCACACGTGATATTCCTTGTGTGACCTTGGATGAGTCAACCTCCATGGGTCTCCGTTTTCTCACCTGTAAAATAATGGAGGTTCTTTCCTTCCAACTCTAGATCTAGGGCTAGAACAGGTTAAATACAGTGTTGGTTGGAAGCAGAAGACTGATGATCTCTTTCCTGGTATGGTAGGAAGAGCAGTAAGTTGGCACTGGGGTACCTCACTTTTAACTCAAGCTTGACCTAAGTTGGGTAAGTCCCTTCCTCTCAGGGAATCAGATTTCTCATCTGTAAAATAGGGAGTTGTACTAGTTAATCTTTGAGATTGTTTCCAGCTCCAAACTCTATGATTCTATGACAGCTTTGCCATCCTCCTTTGAGAGTCCAGTCACAGGGCCATGAGATAATGCTACATGAGAGAAGCTCCTCCCCCCACTTCACCTCCATATACATTCTGTAATAGGATTTCAGGGGAGCATTTGAGGCAACACTGATTCTCGCTGAGCATCCTCATTGGAAGAACAAACATTTCCTATCCTGGGCATGAAGGCAAAAGGCATTTGACAAAGATGAGCTCCAGGCCTAACATAAATGCCAAAGCCACCCTTGGTCTCTTTGGCTGAATGATGCAACCCAGGCCAGACTTAATTGATTTATGCTGGATGAGCCGCAAAGAATGCAGATTTCATTTGCCATATTTTAGTGCCTTGGTCTCTACTCTTTGAAGGGGGAGGGGTGAGTTAAAAACATGGGTTCAGCTTGATTTATTTGGTGTGCTTTTCCACTAAGCTATGTCCAGACTGTCCAGCAGGTCCTCAAAATAGCATTTGCTAATGATGAACTAGGAAAACTCAGGAGCACCCAGTTTAACTTATTCTGTTTTCTGCCACCACCTCCCCCACCCCTCTCCCACCCAATACTGCTTTGAGTCTTAATGGGGTCAGAAACTTCCAAACACAAGGATTCAGAGCTTTCCCTGGGCCATTCATCTCTTTCACGCCTTCAGTTCCTGTAGGAGACCTACTCCCTCTGGACCTCCCAGCCCTACTTATAACTTTCACTATCCATCATGGAAGTGAGTGTCTTGCCAACCCAGCTCTTTGGGCGACATCTGTTGTCTTGGAGCCAGGCATTTAGAATGGAATGTGACGTCATTCTCCAAGACCTGACTTTGGCCCAGGTTCTAAAGCCTGGGCTCCAAATCCTACCCAGGGCAAAAGAGAAATGGAATCTAAGTTGAAAAGAGATCTCTGGGTGGGAACCTTGTTAGTAGGCAAGGATATTTATCTCCATAAGGAATCTACAGATGTGGGAGCCATGTTCTTAACTTGGGGTCCATGGATAGATTCCAGAGGGTCTGTGAATGTTGAGGGGGAAAAATGACATCTTTATTTTCACTAACCTCTAACTAAAATTCATAATTTCCTTAAATTATTTTTAAAAAACAATAACAAAAACCCATCAACACCTCATTATTCTAAGAAGAGATCCATAGGCTTCATCAGACTACCAAAGGGACAAGGTTAACCAAAAAAAGGTTAACCACTCCTGCTATATAGATCAAGGGATCAGAGCTTTACATTTGGAAGGGACCTTAGGGGTCATCATTTTACAGATGAAAAAAATTAAGAACAAGGGAGATTAAGTGACTCACCCAAGGTGACACAAGAAGTAACTTGGAAGGGCCAAGATTTGAACCCATGTGCCCCTGATTATGGGGTTAGCCTACTGTCACCCCAACCTTTGTGCAAGAGGGAATGAGGTTTAAAATTTGTCCTTCCCCACTAAGCACCCTCCCAAAGTCAAATACAAATTCCTTCTCACTTTTTTTTTTTTTGCCAGAATCAAAAGGGAAGTGTTTCTTCTTTCATACAGGGAAGAGTCATGCTTCATTAACCTTTTGCTAATTCCCTTCAGCAGACTCCACCTCTTCCTATCCTTCACCTCCCCCTTTCCCCTTAACACGCCCCCCCCCCCCCCCCTTGAGGCACACAGATAAAACAGCTTATACTCAAACCCCAAACACTACAGGCTCTGACTGAAAACATGTGAATCCCAAGCAAACTCTCATAGAAAAAAAGTAGCATTTGGTTTCCATGTCACCTGCCAACTCAAGGCTTAAGAAATGCTAGTTTTCGCAGAGGCTCGCTCAGAGTATAAAGCCGTCATAATCCTCATGCCCAACCGGGCATCAACAACTTTCCACCAGATCTGGCTAATACACCTCTATAGTAAAGCACAGCGCAGTGTATATACCCCCGCTTGCCACTATGCCACACCAAGTGAAAAACTTAAGGCAGAAAGCACTATTTCCTCAGAGTTGAAAAGCCTGAGGGGTGACTGGGAAGCTGGAAGGGGGCAGAGTGAGGGCGAGGGGAAGATGTCTTATCTTAGCAAATATCTCTGAGGCAAAAATGCTGAAATTATTGAAGGCTGATGAAATTTAAGGCAAAAGTAGTATATTTAGCGGCAGATTCTGGGCTACTACTGGAGAGAAGAGCTATATTTTAAAAGAAAAAGACAGGGGAGGCTTTGCTTCAGAAATGCCGACTTGGGGTGGGGTAGGGTGGAAATAAATGGGCCCTCACATTCTTTCACTTAGCCCTTCTGTTTCCCTCACCCGTTTCTGTGTCCTGCCCTCTCAGTGCCCTTCAGGGCTGCCACAGTTTCTTGCGCAGAGTTGGAAGGATGGCGAATGGAAAAATGCATGAGGCTATTAGCTCTGGGGAGGACGCCTCGAGACTAGTAATCTGCTGTTGGGAGGGAGGGGCAGGGACCCCCTTTGACCTCCCCTCTCATGCCCTCTGGAAATAAAAGAAAGCTGGACACACTGCATTGAGACTAGACCCTGGCCTGGCCAAGTAACCATTCTCTGAAGGAAGTAAGTGGTAAATTTGGCAAAGTATTACCTGTGGACCTCCCTGGGGAAGGTAGGCTGATGGGTTGGTGAATTTCTTCTGGCAAGTCGTGTGTAAACCATCACAGGTACGTTGGCTTTCGGACAGGCAACAAAGTGCCCAAGCGGTCCCCTTCACGGCCCCCACCCCCAAGTTAGCTCCGACCGAGCCCAACCCTTACAGTGATTAAACGTCGCTGTCTCCCTGGCGAGACACCGGACTCTCCCTCCCTCCCTTCCTCCCTCCTTCCCTCATGGGGAGGCGGGGGGGGGGGGGGCGGTGTAGGCGCTGTCCCTTGACATAGGAGGCTCTTCCTCCCCAACCCACACACCAGCAGGGGGAGCCCCGGATACGCCCAACTGGCATCTAGCCAGGACCTGGGATGGGGGTGCAAGGTGGGGGGACTTTGTTTTAGCACCAATAAAGAGTCTGTTTTACCCCAACCCGGGAGGAGAGGGACGAGAAGAGGGTAGCAGTGCAGCTCCCAGAAATAGGCAGGGTCCCGCAACCGAACAATAGTTGGGGGTCATGATGGGTCAAGCCACATATCCAGCTCCATATTTTCTGAGAGTCTGGCTCGCTCTTGTTCAGACCCCTGGGGCGGGGGATCCTTGAACCAGGTCTCCACAAGCTCCTTTAGGTCTGCTCCAAAGCTAGCCCCCTTCCCTCCGTCCCCCTCTTCCCCTACAAGGCTGTCCTTGTAGTCCAGCCGCCGCAGACAAAGGGCTCCAACAGGTTAGCCGCCTGTCGTTCTCTCTTACCTCGGGACCAGGCTGGGGGGGTCGGCAGCCGCCGCCTTGGGGGTGCTGCAACTCCCCCCACTCAGCCCCCCACCTCGGTTAGCGCCGCCGCCGCCACCGCCTCCCGGGAGCTCTCAGCCGGGCAGTCTGAGCCATGCCCCAGCCGCCGCCGCCGCCAGCTCCATGCAGCTAGACCCAGGCTCCCCGCGATGCTCCCCGCTGGGGGAGGAGGGATGGGGGAGCCAACGAGGACCCGGGCTGGGGCTGGGGGCGGGGGTGGGGGGAGAACTGCTGAGCGTGCGCGCGTGTGTATGTGTGTGTGAGTGAGCGCCGGCGGGCTGCACCGGCAATGCCGGGGTTCGCCCCTGCCTGCCTCCTCCTCTTCTCTAGCTCTCTCTCCTCCAATCGCTCCTTCTCTCGCCTCCCCAACAGCCCAGAGCCCGGAGCCTCCTCCCCCCCTCTCCGTCCCACCGCGGGTTTGAACCCGCAGGTGGCTCCGCTGGAAGGGCAGAGGCACCCAGGACCCGGGAACCCTGAAGTTGGCATTACTACACCACATACAGACACGGGGCGGGGAGGCCATGGGGGAGCCTGGTGGTCACTCTCAGCAGGGACCTCTGTCGGGCATGCTCTCCATCAGGCTGCCACCCTAGGGAGGGAGGGGCCCCGAAAGAAGCAGGCTCAGAAAGGATGGGCTAGCTTCTAGTAATGTGGCCGCTTCTCCCTTCCTATTCGCCCTCCAGACCACGCCACCTTGCTTTCTTTCTCAGTCCCGCGGTTCTTCTCTTGTGTAGTCCCTGAGGAAAAGAGTGACTCTACAAAACACTGTGTGCTTCTTCCCCGTCCTCATCCTCACCCAGTCTTGTTATACAGGTCAAATCAGGTGAAAACCAATGCCGAGGATGAAGGGAAAAAAGAAGTCATGATAATGACTTACATCTCACACCTTAGCCCCTGCAAACTGGCTTCTGCCCTCCCGACTCAACCTGAAACTGCTCTCCAGTGCTGCCACAGGTCTCCTAATTGGTAAATCCCGTGGCCTTCTCTCAGCCCTCAGCCTGCTTGCCCTCGCCATCTGAATCCCCATGCTTTGGTGACACTGTTCTCCTTCCTTCTCAGTTTTCTGGTGACATTGCTCGATCCTGGTTCTCCCTCCTACCGGTCTTACTTCTCAGTCTCCTTTATGGGATCATCATCGAGGCCCCCTTATAGGAGGAAAGGAGGGAGAAGAGAACAGTGTTTCTCAGGAATTTCTTGGTGATTTCATCAACTCATAGAAATGCAGAATTTAAGAGAATGGTGGGACCTTGGAAATCATTACATACCCAAGAAATGGTCATGCAGCCCTGCTTGAAGTCCTCCAATGAGGGAAAACTCAGCACCCAATAAAGCAGTCCATTGGGGGGAGGGGGTGTACAAGTCTAATCCTTAGGAAGGGAAGGGAAGTGGCCCAGTGGATAGATACTGGACCTGGAGTCAGGAAGACTCATCTTCCTGACTTCAAATCTGGCCTCAGACACATACTAGCTGTGTGACCCAGGACAAGTCACTTCATCCTCTTTGCCTCAGTTTCCTCATCTTTGAAATGAGCTGGAGAAGGAAGTGAAGAGCCATTCCAGTATTTGCAAAGGAAACCTCAAACAGGGCAAAACCTCAAACCTCTAGGGTCAAATTGAATAAGTCTCATCTTCTATTATGACAACCCTTCCAATACTTCAACACTGTTTGGTGATCCACTGAAGTTTTGACTTCTCCAGGCTAAAAATCCCTTGTTCCTTCAACCCATCCTAATACAGTATAGACTCAAAGTCCTTCACTCTCCAATGTGTACAATTATCATCTCTAGACAGAGGACCTCCAAAGTTACTTATCTAGCCTTCCCACTCTCTCCTTAGCTCCCAATGACCTGCTGCAAAACTCCACTTAGACATCCCACTGGCATATTAACCCCATGTGTCAATAAGCATTTATTAAGTGCCCCTGTTAGGCCAAGCATTGTACTAAACACTAGGAATCCCAATATGGGCAAAAAGAGAGACATCCCCTGTCCTTGAGGAGCTTACATTCTAACCAGGAAAGACAACATATAAAAGGAAACTGGAAAGGTGGTGGTAGTGGGGAGAAGAGGAAGTACCCAGGGCAAAGGCAAAATGGAGAAGTCCAGTATTCCCATTGGGTATGAAAGAAACAGATGGCTGACCTGGGCACTCTCCTTAAAAAAAGGCTCTGGGAGGATCTCTCCACTCTCCAATCAAAGGGAGAAGCCCCAGGTACAGATGAGACTGTGAATTCCAGGATGAAGAGGTTCCTGGGGTGAAGTTCCAAGGACCAAAAAACAGAGTTTGCTATCTTTTCTTCTTCCTAACTTCTTAATTTCTAAAAAGAGCACCACCATCCTTCTAGTCATTTGCAGGGGGAACCTCAGAGTCATTTTCCTTTATTTCCTCTTCTTCACTGCCCCAGTTGCCAAATCTTGTTGCTTCAACCTCCACTGCATCTCTTACATCTATTTCCTTCTCTGTACTAACACAACCATCACCCCACTTCAAGTCACCACCTCTTCTCTCCTGGAACACTGCAGTCACCTCATAAATGATATCCTTTGCATTTAATCTTTCCCCTCTTCAATCCATCTTCCACACAGCTGATAAATTGATATTCCTAATGCATGATTCTGATCATGTCACTCCCTTGTTTGTGAAGTTTCGCCTCTAGTCAATAAACATTTATTAAGCACCTACTATGTGCTAGGTAACGTGCTCAATGCTGGGGGGTATAAAGTCAAGCAAAAGCTTTTTTATCTCCTTGAGGAGCTGACAACTGAATGGGGGTGTTTAACATTTTTTGTTAATACTCGAACACAGTTTGGAGGCTTTGGCAGTATGACTAAGCCTCTAGACCCCTTCTCAGAATAATGTTCTTAAATGCATAAAATAAAATACATTGGGTTACAAAGGAAATTACTTGGATCAAATACAAATGCTTCTGTTTGTCATTTAAAGCTCTTCACAAACTGGCACATACCTAGCTAGATAAATTTCACATTACTCACTCTTTTACACTTTACACTCCAGCCAGTCTGGCTTACTTGATATAATCCAAACTCAGCCTGATATTTTTCATTGCTGTGCCCTCATTCTCCTTCCTCACCTCTGCCTCTCAAAATCCCTAGTTTCTTTCAGAGTTCAGTTCAAGGGCTCAAATGAGACTTTTCCTTATCTTTGCAGTAATGAGTACTCCCCCAATTACTTTGTATGTTTTGTGTTCACTTACTTGTTTATATATTGTTCCCCCCAAATAGAATGTAAGCTTCTTCAAGGCAAGAGTAGTTTCATTTTTGTGTTTGTATTTTGTGTTTGAATTCTTGGTTCCCAGTAGTTAGTGAATTGAACTGAACTGATATTTACATGTGTAAAGTTTACAAAGTACTTTTCTTGTTATACATCCCAGCATCTAGTATAGTGCCTGGCACGTGGTTGTTTCTGTTGTTACTGTTGTTCAGTTGTGTCTGACTCTTTGTGATCTCATGGACCATAGCACACCATGAGGTTTTCTTGGCAAAGATACTGGAGTTGTCTGTCATTTCCTTCTCCAGTGGATTAAGGCAGACACAGGTCAAATGACTAGCCCAGGGTCACACAGCTAGTAAGTATTTGAGGCCAGATTTGAACTCAGGGACATAGTAACTGCTTAATAAATGCTGGGTGACTTGATTATATTATCTCATTTGAACTTCACAGTAATTCACAATAAGGAATACAGACTGAGGTATGATGGAGCCAGCTCACATAAACTTGTAGGAGATGATTGTTAAATTTTCATTGTGAACATTTACACCTCAGAAATTGTCAAACCTTACAATTCAGGGCTTGATTTATTGTTTTGTTGATTATCTAGGCTTTAGAAAATGACAGTGAAAATATTAGTAATATAGATTAAGCTTAAAAGTCTGCTGCATGGGGCAGCTAGGTGTCGCAGTGAGTAGAGTGCCGGCCCTGGAGTCAGAAGGACCTTAGTTCAGATCCGACCTCAGACACTTAACACACACACAAACAAAAACCTAGCCGTGTGACCTTGGGCAAGTTACTTAACCCCAATTGCCCTCCAAAAAGCAAAAAAAAAAAAAAAGTCTGCTGCACATTTTTGGAGAGTCAATTGTTAAACATTTACCAGAATTCTCCAACTATATGTATCATTGTTTCCTCTTAACAAATGAGATAACTAAGAGAGCCTAAGTGATTTACTGGTGGTTGGATTGCAACCCAGGTCTTCCTGATTCTGAAGACACTGCTGTATCAAGAGATAGCATCATGATACAGATGAGTCTCAGGGTCTTTTTATTTTGGACGTGACCCATCACTTCGTTGCTGTAGGGCACTTCCAGTGAGGAAATTCCTTCTATCAATATAGATAAATACCTGCTCTGCAACTTATTATTATATATTATTAATAAATGCACCTAGCATTCATTAAGCACCTAATGTTAAACACTAGCTAACATTTATTAAGCACCTGTCAGGCACTGTGCTAAGAGGTAGGGACACAAAGAAAGGCAACAACAAACCAAAAATAGTCTTAGAAAGTTGCTTAGGTCATTGAGATGTTGAGTGACTTGCCTAGATCACACGGCTGGGAAATGTCTGGGAGAAGAGTCAAAGCCAGGCCTTCCTGCTTCCAAGTTCAGCACTTCTTCCCCTATACCATATTGCCTCTTTCTGCCTTTCCCCCTAAATAGATCCCTCTGCTTTTCTCCCCCAGTCACTGGTGGGAGACATACAGAAGGTCAGATTTGAGTTCTGTTAACTCTGAACTTCCTTGACTATACCACCAAGTCCCCTGCAACCTCATCATTGGGAAATCTCAACTTCTGGAAAGATCCAATCAGTATTGGTACTCACACTTCATGAGTACCCTCTGCCCCTCTGATTGGCGGGGAGAGCCATGAACTCATCCTCCATTTAAGGAGAGGGGCCAGGACAGACATCTCCTCATTTTCCACCTGGCTACATTCCTTTGTGACTTGACTTCCCCACCATGACCTCAGTGCAAATATCTTCAATTTTTTGAACCCCAGCTTTTCATCTTTCTTTTGTGTGCTGTCTTATCCCATTATATTGTAAGTTCCTTGAGGGCAGGAACTGTCCCTTTCCTCTTTTCTATCCTCAGCTCTTAGCACAGTGCCTGACACATACTAAGCACTTAATAAATATTTATTGACTACCATAAAAGCATGGGATGTTAAAACTGGAATGCACTTTAGGATTTCACAGCATTTAGTCTAATCCCCCAACACTCATTTAACCTAGTGAGGTGAAGTGATTTGTCTAACATCACTTGGATAAGAAATTGGCAAGCCTAGATCAGAACATGAATCTTCTGACATCAAATCCAGTGTTCTTTCTATTACACCATGCTACTTCTAGATTCAGGGCAGCTAGATGGCATGGTGGATAGAGCACTGGACCTGGAATCAGGAAGTTGTAGTTGTTCATTGTTTCAGTCATGTTTGATTCTTTGAGACCCCATTTGGTGTTTTTTTGCTAGAGAGACTAGAGCAGCTTTCCTTTTCCTTCTCCAGCTCATTTTACAGACAAGGAAACTGAGGCAAAGGGAGTTAAGTGACTGGCCCAGGGACACACAGCTAGTGTCTGAAGACAGATTTGAACTCAAGAAGATGAATCTGTCCAACTCTAGACCCAGAACCCTATTCATTGTACCTAGCTGCCCCAGGAACTCTATGTACATAATGTGTTACAAGGAAATTTCAGTGGTAGCATAGAGAATATTAGTAAGTGAGAAGATCAGGGTAAAGCTTATTATAGCTTATAAAGTCATCTGTCTACCAAAAGCTGGGAAGATGGAAGCTACACTGTCACAAGAGCAAGAGAGGAAATGAACACATGAGGACAGTACTTGGTGGTCATGATAGTGGAGTGTTACTGGACAGCTTGGAGTGGAAGTGAAAGGACGTGCAGGGAGAGGCTACCTTGGAAAACTGGGGTCCAGAAAAAGAAACAGAGACAGAAACACATAGAGAGAGACAGAGACAGAGAGAGACAGAGAGATTGAGAAAGAGACAGAGACAGAGACAGAGAGATGTACTGCTTATCGGAACAAGACTCCAAAAGATCTCAATATTTGCTTTCTTTTCCTCCCCGAAATAGATGGCTCTGCCTAGAATCTTGGTGGAGGAGAGGCACCCAGCATCAGTGTCCTATTCCTCAATTTTCCTTCAGTCTAGACAAAAGAATCCTTAGGAAGAACTGTCCACCCCCTTGAAGCTAGAAAGTCCTCTCATTTCCCAGAAAAAGACCTTTAAAAGCCACTTACCTTGCTGTTCACCGACCTTGCCTTTGGATTTGCATGATGTCAACTAGAGTAAAACCATAGGCTTACCCAAGCTTGTGATGACTGGGGAAGATGGTGGTGGTGGGGGTGTAGAAGGGTTTTTTCCCTCGAAGTCACAAGCCAACAGTGATCTTACCCCATCTCTAGCTTCAGTTAGCTGTCTGGCTCCTTCCAAAGCATGCAAATTTATTCTCCTGGGTTCAGTCCCAGCCTTTGGCTTTCCCAAGAAGTTAATTCTCTGTCAGGGACAGCTCACCAAGGAGAAGGGGTCCATAGCTCTGTCTAATGTAATTACACTTCACACAAGGCAATAAAATAGGGTCTTTTTACTTTCAATGCTGTAGTAAGCCATATGCTTTGGTGAGCCAGAACCTCCCATCGAGATGTGGGGAGGGTGAGTGGGGGTGTTAGGGTTCTAGCACCTGGGAAAAAGGTCTCAGAGAGTCACTCTGATGGCCCTCTCCCTTTTCTCCCCTTCCTAGGCTAATAAATAAACCTGCAACCTAGAAAGGAATTGATAGAGGGAAAGGAGTGGACATTTGAATCTTTTAAAAAACAAACAAACAATACCCCAATCTTAGATTGCATAGAATGTTACTTCTCCTCCCTTCCCACTACACCCTCCCAAGCTGCAATTGCTTTCTTCCTTCTCTCACCCTCCAGCAACCTCCTCCTCTGTTCTTACCCCACCATATCCTTTCTCTCCCTGCTTGGAAAAAGATCATTATCTCCCCCTGTACAATTTACAAGCTGTGCTAAGGGAACAGGGCAGAGGGTGACTGACTGGACCTGGAACCTGGCAGAGCTCCCATGTACACAATATGTCCCCTTTGTTTTTTGAAGCCAAATAAGATGGAAATGAGTGAGCTTAAACCAGAGGCCTCTAACTTAGTGAAGACAGGACCTTCATAAGGGCTAAAAGACTTAAGTTCCCCAATTTTTTGGAGGGGGGAATATTTTATTACCACTCTTTGTGTAAAAAAAAAAAAAGCAAATACTGCCTCTCAAAAGATACTCCTTCCCCTATAGAATTCTCCTTTCTAAAAAAAAAATTACAGCTAAGCAAAACAAACCAACAAATTGACCATGTCTGAAAATATATGTCTTGTTCCTCTCTCTAGTTCACTCCTGCTCTACCAAGAGCTAGGAGACAAGTTTTAGTTAGTCCTCCTAAATTAAAATGAGTCACCACACTGATCAGGGATTTGGAGTCTTTTTCTCAGGTTTTTTTTTGTTGGTTTTTTTTTTTTTAGACATTTAGTGCTGTCCTTTACATTATTGAGAGCATTGGGCAAATTGTTTTCCTTTCTCTGCTTACTTCACTCTGTATCAGTTCATACAAGTCTTCCTGAGTTTCTCTGAATTCTTCATATTTGACATTTCTTATGGCACAGTAACATTCCATTATTTTCATATGTTTGGTCATTTTTGTTCAGTCATTCCCTAATCTATGGGCACTTATTTTTCCTTTCTTTTGCTACTACAAAAAGGGCTCCCCAATTTTTTGAACTTATCCAGAAGGGCAGGAGATTTGGAAATTTGCTCCAAAGATTGAGCATCACTTTTCCAGATACCCCCAGCTCTGCGAAGAACCAGACTAACAACAATGGGAACTCTGGCCTGGATCTGTCGGCTGGTTTCAGTGTCTCTGTAATGAATAAGTATCATACACTTGTATAGCATTTTGGAGTCTATGAGGTATTTTCACATATATGGGAAGGGAAGGAACAAGCACTTATTAAACACCTACTATGTGCTAAGGCTGTTACAAATATTATCTCGTTTGATTCTTACAACAACTCTGTGAGGTGGGTGCTATTATCACCCCCATTTTACAGTTGAAGAACTTGAGACCAACAGAAGTTACTTGTCCTGGGTCAGAAAGGTAGGAAATGTGGGTTTGAATTTGGATTTTCCTGACTTCAGGCCTAGTGCTCTACCCACTGTGCTACCTAGCTGTCCCTAGATTTCATTTGGTTTTTGTAACAACTGTGAGAGGTAGTCAGGATAGGTATTACTGTCCTCACTTTGTAGATGAGGAAACCATGGCTCAGAGTTTTGGAAAGCATTTGTTAAATGCTTAGTATGTGCCGAATACTGGGCTGGGTGTGGGGGATACCAAGAAAAAGGCCAAACAGCCCCTTCCCTAAAGGAATTTACATTCTAACAAGGGATGCATTTACATCTATACATAGATATGGAATAGCTAGACTTGGCAGTGAGTAGAGTATTGGTCCTGGAGTCAGGAGAACCTGAGTTCAAATTTAAGTTCAGATAATTACTGTGTGACCCTGGGTAAGTCACTTAACCCTGTTTGCCTCAGTTTCTTCGTCTGTAAAATGATCTGAGAAAGGAAATGGCAAACCACTCCAGTATCTTTGCCAAGAAAACCCCAAAAGGGGTCAGGAAGAATTGGCCATAACTGAAAAACAACAAATAAATAGACACAAAATACACACAGTGTATTGGCCTATTACTGATTCCAAGTTTTGGGAATCAGATTATAAAAGTAAATATAAGGTAATTGTGTGTGTGTGTGTGTGTGTGTGTGTGTGTGTGTGTGTGTGTGTGTGTAGGGGAGGTCAGCACTAATATCTGGAAGTATTAAGGACTCAAACAGAAGAAGTCATCTGAGCTGAGCTTTTAAAAAAGGAATTCCAAGGGCACCCCAGGCTTAGGAAATGGCCCAGGCAAAAGCATGGAGATGGGAAATAGAATAATGTATGTGAGGAATAGTAAAGTAGACCAATCTGGCTGGAGCATAGGGTAAGTGAAGGGGAGCAATGTGTAAATAAGCCCAGAAAGGCAGGCTAGAGTCAGATTAGGAAGGATTTTAAATTCCAAATGGGAAGGTCTGTGATTCGAAATAGAAATAGCAATAGCAATAGAAATCACTAGGACTTTTTGAACAGTGAAATGACACGATCAAGTTGTGCTTCAGGAATTCCCATTGTCAGCTGTGTGGGGGATAGATTGGAGTAGACGTGACAGGGAGCCCAATTATGGTAGGAGGCTATGGCTAAGAGGAAGATGCTGAAGGCCCAAACTAGGGTGGTCGCTGGGTGAGTTCGAGAGAAAAGGACAGAAATGCTATGGAGGGGGAATTAACACTCTTTGGCAACTAAATGAATATGTGAGGTGAGCAAGAGGGAGGAGCTAAGGGGGCTCTGAGGTTGTAAAGCTGGGTGGTTGGAAGGATGGGGATCCCTTCAACAGAAAGAGAGAAATTAGGAAGAAGGAGTGGTTTTGGGGGAAAGATAATGAATTGTGTTTTGGATATGTTGAGTTTGAGATGGTCATGGGACAAGCATTTGATGTCCTGGTCCAGCAGGTAATTGATGGTAGAGAAATAGAGGTTAGGAGAATGACTAGGTTAGATAGATAGATATGGGAATCACCTGCATAAAGATGATAAATTCACCCATGGGAGAGGATGAGATCACCAAGAGAGAGTATAGGAAGAGAAGG